>OW285240.1:90734630-91940880 GCA_935421215.2 Melolontha melolontha | reverse complement strand
TTGGAAGTGACAAAATGGTTGAAATGTAACCCTGGTAGGGTTGTGACCCAATACCAAATTGCTTTTCTGACCATTTATCTTTTCTGACCATTTATTTTCTCCTGCACTGACTACTGACAGAGTCATTGACGGAGTCGATGAAAACAGTCCCAGAGTAGTCGAGAATACAGCCACCACTACGAGTAAAGGTGATACTGCCCCAACTCAAGCTCAGAATTATGTAAAACCAATTGACTTATCACCAGTGCCATGTGCTTCTCAGTCCCGGCAAAGAAAAAGAAATCATGAGGGATCTCAATTACTCACAAGCAGTCCTTATTTAGAAGAGCTTAAGGCCAAGGCAGCGGAAAAAAAGAAAGTCGAAGAGCGTCCTGCTGCAATACGGGCTAAAAAGAATTTAGCTGCAATGAATAATGACGCAAATGATGACGAACCTTATGCAGATGAGGATGATCAAGATGCAGCTTGCCTATATTGTAATGGACTCTACAGTCAATCTAGGTCAAGGGAACTGTGGATGAGGTGCATGAAGTGCTCTTCGTGGGCTCATGGCGAGTGTGCAGGACTATCTGCTAGAGCAAAAACCTTTGTGTGCGAAGTTTGCCAATAGGAAATGTGGATATGTCATTTTACCCACAGTAACTAGGATAAAATGACACACTGAACCTTTTGTTTAATATTAGAAAATTATTATTATTAATAATGTTTTGAGAAATTTGTTTGCAGTAATGGATATGTAAACCATTTGTAATAAAATATTATGTGTCAAGAATGTTGTTTATTAAAAAATAACCAAATTGAAACATTTTTTGTTTAGGGTCATTTTAGGACAGGTTCCCCTATAAGGCTTATTTTTTAATTTGTTAGAAACTGTATTTAGATTATTTTGAGTATTTTTGCCTAATTGAAATTATTAGTAACATGTAAGTTAATACTGTAACTAGAAATGAAATGCATAAGTTTTTACATATTATATCAATTCTTATTCTTTTAGTTGGCGATAAATGGACTTCATTTTGCCGATTTTAGGATGCGTAAATCCTACACGCACATCAGAGCTTTCGGCATGTACGGAGATGTGAATGTATCAGCGATATCATTTGAAACCGCTGGACACGCACCGGTAAGCAGCTTAAAGTAACTTCTTTCTATTTTGCTTGTGTGTTAAATACTGAATCGTTGTAAACAAAATTACTAATATATTATGATGTATTTGGTGAATGAAAATTTGATTATTTTCGTAAACTTTGCATTTCGTATGATATAAAAATGCAGGTTACACTTCTATATTCGAAAGGTTTGACAGAATTCCCTTTAATATGTTTTCTTAATTATTAAATGATATTTTCGATTTTATTATTTGAAAAACCTCTATTCATTAATCTTAATTCGCCGGCTGTGCAAACAAAAAAAAATCAACATAATGAGTATAATGACTAATAGTCAGGCGGCTATTAAAGCCATTATGAATCCTTCTACCAGGTCTAAACTGGTAAAACATTGTTGTAAATAGGTTCTCAATAGACTGACACAAAACAATACTGTGTCATCGATATGAGTGCCAGGACATGAGGACATTAAAGGCAATGAAGGTTCCGGTTTAACCGATGAACTAGCCAAGGAAGAGGAATTTCATAGGACCAGAACCTGTATACGGAATCGCCAAATATTCCGTTAGAAGGGAGATCTGATGATGGCTAGAAAGAGAACATAAAAAGAAATGGAGGCTAACAGAAGGTCAACTCCATACTAAGATACTACTAGAGGAGTTAAACGCTTGGCTTTCAATCAACCTAATTTCTATTAATAAAAAAGAAATTAAGATTATTACCGGCTTGATAACCGGACACTGTTCTTTAAGGAAGCATCTGTACAGCATGGGATTGATGAGTGGTGTAGGAGATGGGAAAGACAGGCGGAAACTAGTCTTCATGTGTTATGCACTTGTGAGGAACTAAATAGATTCAGACAGACACATTTCGGAAGAAATTTATTGGATCTTACGAGCGGCCAATAAGTAATTAAAAATTAACATACAAAAATTACGCGCTGGAAAGAAAGTTAATTAATGCAGTAAATTAAATGTGCGTTAAGCAAAAGAATAATATATATTTGATCAATATAGATTACCTTTGTGTTGCGAGTATGTGTCGATCGGACACGTGGAAAGCAAGATCGAACGACGCTTGAGTGCTGAACCAGCACGTGTCAAGTTTAAGCGATGTGTAACTTACTAGAGTTGGAAACAGAAGAAGGATGAGTTCGATGTAAGAGAACACTCGTTTGGGAAAAGGTTTGTTTTGTTGCCTAAAGTGGAGAGGGATCGAAGTTGGCGATGTTTTGAATTAAGAACTAGTTAAAAGCGCGTGCTGAGAGTTGTGATATCGATGAAACAAATGGTCCTGTTATTGCTGCATTTAGGATACATTACGTTATCTGCCCTTCACAACGTTGCCATATAAATGTCATTTCTCATATTAGTTTTTCATGTCGTTTTCTGTCGTTTAAATTTAGCAATCATAACCTAAAAAAACACTCAACGCAAAAATATAAACGAAACTTAGCAACGGTGTGTGACACGACTATGACGTATGTTTATGACGTGCCTCGTCTGTAAACTAGACATCGCAAAGAAGAAAGTACGAGTAAAATATTAAGTTTTATAGTACATATAACAGTATACATACACATTGTGTACCTGCCCGCACTCTACCCTTCTGCAATACATATAGTGATTCAACATGACCTCTGAAGTTCTGCTTAGTGATTTATTTATCCTCATGTGATCTATGCTAACAGCTCACTATCATACAACTTCCATGCTCTTTTATGCATCGTTAAGTAAATGAATTAATGCGAGATGGTCGCCCTCATTAAAATAGCAACAGTTGTATTTTTCAAGAATATTTCGCTTTTCTCTATATTGTTGAATATTCGTTTTTCACTCGCAAGTGAATATTAAAATGTAAAAAGTATTTAACGTACAAGATCAGAAAAGCACGGAAGATGCTTCCAAAGCAGATCAAATTATTGCTTTCAGGCACAGATAAGTTCTGATAGGTTTTATCGACGATATTTACCGACATGTTTTAAAATATTTAGTCCCTATGGAAGATGTAAAGAGCCGATATCTTCTTTCTACGAAAAAAAGTATTACAGCAACTGAAACAATTACATTATGAGTATTTGCCGTCTACAGAATCGAAAGGTACTATTTATCTTTGGGTCGATTGATTTAAAGTTGATAGAAGATCCATAGAATATGGTCCCTGGTGCGGACGGCCAAACACTACCGTAAAACGAAAATAATATCTCTGCCGTGGAGAATCTGTTGAAGAACACTACGAATAACTATTACTGAGTGAGGTTAGTGCAAGTTGAGGCATTGGTGCACGACATTCTACACAATCATTTGGAAAAGTTTTAGCTCGTTGAGTACATTGGTTGTTAGGACTACAGCGGAAACTCCAAATCTAACACTTGTCGTGAACTTTAGAAGTTGTTTCGTTGTTATGGCGAAATAGTTTGGCTACTTGAAATATTGGTCCTCAATGTTTCATTAGCAGTGGAAGAGATATGTATATGAAAATACTTATCTGTTTCTTTTGCGGAAATATCACGCCCCATTTTTAATAATATTTTTTTATATTATTAAAAATACTTTTGTATTATACGAATTTAGTGAGGTTTTACCCACTCAAGTATGTTTCAAATTATGTTGTTATATACACATTCGGCTCACGCCGACAAGTAGTGAAGACACGAGAATACAGTTTTTTGTAGATACGGTGGTTACCGACTATAAGAAACACGTCTACTTCGGCTGTTATTATGTAGATAGCGTTGAATATTCCTTCACGCTCTATCTGAATAATTTCGGCTAGATAGTAACGTAGTTATGTTTGTTTTGAATGTGTCTCTTCTCCAACAGGGGCGTACCAACGAACATGTAGAAATGTGAAATACGTAAATACGTCTTTGGAGAAGATACATTCAAAAAAACATAAATGAACTTGTATTGTGTTCTTCACACCCCATTTTTAATAATATTTTTTTATATTATTAAAAATACTTTTGTAATATCACGTTTGTATTAGGCTTATAGTATATACAGTTTTACGCCAAAATAAGTACTTTCCCAACTTATGATAAAAATAAATTGTTAACAATATCAATGTATATATGTGTGTTCCTATTAATATAGTTGATGCTTGCATGCTTTTCACTTCATGCTATTTTAAAAACAAAGTATTTATAATCCGTATATCTTGGCGGAGGACTATTACAGTAATATAATGTACTTTTAGGTTAAGAAACCTAAATGTGTTGTGTTTTAGAGACCAGGAGCGGTAGGATCATATCCATTCCCACGCTAAAGTTGACAACTTGTAGCTGATCTTGTACTTAAGATATACATATATGTACTTTTTATATTCTTATTGAAATCAAGAAATAAACATTTTTATGACAATTAATGTTTTAATTAACTTATCTGAGTTTATCATTGTTCAATATTCCTATATCCTATTTTATTTGCTTGATACCTTTACCTACCGAATCATTTGCAATGTTTGAAAGTAATGTGAACGTTATTGGTTATCCATAATATTTCAAAAAAAATTAATAAGTGGTTGTACTAACCTACCGTTGTAGTTCCATGGAGTAGGGGCTACATTTGAAAATCTTTTATGAACCTCCAGATCTAAAGTTTAAGCCACTAATTATGAACCACAATTATAATCATTCACTATAGTCTGAACAATACAATACAAAGCAGAAATTGTTCTTTGCATAGAAACATTTAAAAATCCTATAAAGCGTTCTTTAATTTTGCCTGTTTTTGTTACACAACGTAAGACCTTTGATAACTGACTAATGTTTGTCACATCTGTAATTTCGTTCAGAATTATGACAACAAAAGCTTCAAATTTAACTTTTCTCAATATTACTTTTTCTATGCATAGAATAAGATCGTTTCGTATTAAATCAGAAGTTCCTTTAAACCTTACACAATTATCCAAATGAGATTATAAAATGTCGTCATACTTTGCAAATAAATTTACTAAATCTACGTAGTTTCGCTTATTTTGTAGATTGTTTAATTTCACTATGAGCGCGAAATGCAAGTTCATGTTCTCCCAGGAAACTAACCACATCTATAAACCTCTTAAGTATTTCACGTTTTATCGTACTTCTTGATTATGTTTTTCTGTATCAATTCTTAACTCATTGTCTAATGTGTGTTCAGTTCTGATTTGACCAAAAGTTTGCTTTAATTATCGCATGTAAGTGTGGTTGACTCAACCCATGTCCTTTTATTAATTTGTGTAAATTACTTAGATCAGCAAACTCATTTTTTTTCCACAATTTTTTTTCGCTTGAAAATAAAATACATGGCCAGCAAAACAAAAGAGATTAATTGTCACAACCAGTCAACCATTTGCACTTCTTATAATTTCCTTTTTGAAAATGTTTTTCATACAATTTACTTTGTTTTGTTAAATTAATCAAAGTTGGAGTTGGCTTGCCTTTGGCAATAATTTGTTTTTTTTTCTTCGAAATTATAACGTGAAAATCTGTTTGTCATTCTACTGCATGCAACACATTCACAATGAGACACATTTCCACATGAATTTACTTTTAAACTTTCGAACGTCCGATCTCCATGCTTATAATATAATCTACACGAAAAGGGTTTACACAATGGACTATTTCAATTCGATTTGCAAACGAAATAATCCATAAAAACGAAAGATTTTTGCGTTAACGCAGTATTTGCATTGTCTATAAATATTATAAATTAATAACTAATTAATTTCATGTACATAATTCCACGATAAAACTTAATAAAAAGGTATTTTTTTATTTGCTAATATTCCTAGACACGCTCATTCAAACGCGTTGCTTAAGAAACTGCCTATATAAGCCATGCGCTGTAGATATCTAGCGTACCAGGTTGTTCATTCAGGTGGACACGTCGCATGGTTCGTCGTCCTTCGCTAACGGTAGTATTTGAAATTATGTAATAATTTAATATATAATATTAAAGTTTAATATTAAACTTTTTTATTTATACACTATATTTTACTTGGTTCATGTCGGCGAAGCTGTATTTCCGTAGCTTCCACGGTAAACACGCTACTGTGTGTTAGGAATTTACTCAAAAAATCATGTCCATGTGACCATATATCGAAGGTGTCTAAACGTATCTAAACCAGTAGTTTTTGGGTATAAGAACAAAAGAGTTATTGTTCGAATCGAAGAAGTAGGAAATTCATGGTTGCACCAGATACTTGTTTGTTTTAGAAATATGTAAAAGTTTCACAAGTTTCTACAAGTTTGACCACGTCGTCAGGCTGATTATCAGAGAATATGCTTTGTCGGATTATTTGTATGGGGTCAGCTATAGAATCATTGGTAAACAGCAATTTGACATCAAAACTTACCAGTAAATCCTGAAAATTAACTGCTAGTTCTTTTAGTCTGTGTACAAAGTTTTTAGGGTATTAACTAAACTACGTAAGGAGACGTTGGATTTGTGAATTTTAGGTAGAACATGCAGTTTAGAGGCGTTTTAGATTTGAAAAAGAATCGATTGGAACTGATGAGGATTTTATGGAGAAATAACAATTTTATAGTAGGAAAGGAGTCATACTCATCACTATTAAAGACTACGGAGGTTGCCCTTATCAGTATTAAATATTATAACAATTTCGAGGTCAGATTTCAGGATTTTGTGGGTAAGAATTTTAAAATTTTAAAGACTGGGCTTTGGGAGTTCGGTATTGTTGGTTTTTTAAATAACTGTTCTATTTCTTAATTTATTCACTTTTTGGATGTCCTATTATTTAAACACCTCCTTAAATCCTATTTAATCTTAATTATTTTATCGGTTTAATAATGATTCATTATTAAAGACGGCAGACTATGTGCCCGAACAGTAGCGTGATGTGGAGGGATCGAGTAGAGGCGTACGACGATCAATTCAGTTGCCGTTGAGACGTTGTAAGCGATACATTGTTAACACAATCGTGTTGAAAATGTCGGGAGTGCGTAGAAACAATGCATCGACTCGGTTGCATGCTAACGTAGTAAAGAAATTTTTACATCGGTTTCCCGATTTAATATATGAGGGTACCGTAGTGAAATGTTTAGTTTGTGATACAACTTTATTAACTTGGAAAGCAAGTCAGTGCCAAAGACATATAAATAGTGACAAACATAAATCGAATAATACTGGACGCAGATCATATAATAAATTTGTGTGTGATTTAACAATTATGTTAATTGCGACCAATATACCAATGCAGAAAGTGGAACACCCAATATTTCGTCAGTTTTGGAAGAAATACAATCCTACGTGGAAATTACCAGCAAGAAGTACGCTACGGAATTACGTACCGTCAGTGCGTGAGAGAATTGTAAATTGTACGAAAAATACGGTAAAAAAAATTCCTGTGGTTAACAATAGACGAAACTACAGATATTAAAAAACAGTCCATCCTAGCCATTCTAGTACGGACGCTGACTCCGCAAGGACCTTCTCCTCCTTATTTACTAACCTGTAAACGAATGCAAGGGTGTACTGCCAGAGCGATATATGATGTATTAATAGAAACACTACACAAATTTGAGATTTTACCGAAGCAAGTGTTAATGTTAGTTACCGATGCTGCCAAGGTTATGTGTTCCACGGCAAACTTACTCAAAACGGTTCAACCAAACCTGCTGCATGTCACATGTTTGCTTCACGCTTTACACCTTGTAACAAACACTATACGTACAACTTATCCTGATGTGGATCAACTGATAGGACAAACGAAAGCGGTTTTTCTTAAATCTCCGAAACGGATTCGGCTATTTCATTCGCTGTGTCCTGATATACCCGAGCCGCCGCAACCAATTCTTATACGATGGGGTACTTGGTTAGAAGCAGCATTTTATTATTATAAACATTTTGATGAAATTAAATCAGTGATTTTACAACTAGATGCCAAAGAAGCAGCTGCAATACGGCTCAGCCAGGTTCAATTTAACAATCCTCAAGTTGCAGCTAATTTAAAAATTATTTACGACAGTTACGTTCCAATACTGGACGCAATAAAAAATTTACAGAACACTGCGCTGTCCTTATCGGACTCATTAGCAATTATTGACCACGTAAAACTAGTGCTGCATATCCTTGAAGATGAAAAAAGTGATTGTGTCCGTGCAAAATTTAACAGTGTATTAGATAAAAATGTAGATTTTACAAAATTAGGGCAACTTTTTACCAATACTGAAGATCCGTTGTACAGATACAAAGAGCGCTTTAACTATGCAAATATAACATCTCTCAACGTCGAACAATGCTTCTCTGTATATAAACATATATATACGTCGCTACGTACGAACCTTTCCGAGACTAATACAGAAACATATATTATGGTGCAGTTTTTTCATCGCGCACATCTTAACATGTTGGGTAAGTTATTTATGTTTTTTCTTAACGTTTTATATAGGGATTCGATATATTTATTTTTAAGTAAGCGCACTGTTATTCTGCTAAACTCTCCACGCAACGCCACTGCTGGGGCACATAGTCTGCCGTCTTTATTCATTATATAACCAACAATACTTCAAAAACTTTCCTGTGACTCACTTTATCTTTAAGAGTAAAGTAGAAAGCATTTGAACTTTTTAAATGCATATGTTTTTATATGAAATTATCTTAAACAAATTTTATTTTCGGCAAGCTTTCATCAATATTTCAAAGTTTGTAAATTTTTAGATATATTTTATATAAAAATGATATAATACTTCAATAAATTAAAAGTTCAATTTATTTATACATTCAATTATCAATATACATTATTTAGATATATAATTAAAATGCTAATTAAAAGTAATATGCTCTCTATAAAATACTTATTAAGGTAATGGATAGCCGTCCTCAATTGTAGGCCTTTGCTGCAAATATATGTAAATGTAATATATACTGCTAATACAACCTGATAATTATTTACCTGTGGCGTATTATCTTCAAATGATAATAGTGTAACTGTTACATCTCCTCGGATGTCCAAATGTTTAATATTCGTGAATGGAATTCTGTGATTAAAGTCGCAAAAATGCTCATTGTTTATAGCCACCTATAAAAAACAAAAAAAAAGATGTAAGATGCGGTGGGATTAAACCGAGAAATATACAGGTACTATGATATGTGGAGAATTCATAAATGTTGAGACTTTGAGGTTGCGTCTCCACAGATGTTATCGGGCAAACTTACAGAGAAGACTTGAAAGCAAAACTTTTAGAAAAGCCCTCAGTTCGAGATCTGGTAGAATGTCAAGACATGCTACCTCTTAGAAGAAAACCGATCCTAAGATTTCAATGGATTGCTTACGTTTTTAGGAAAATTCTTGCGTAATTCTGAATTTTTCTGGGGAATCGAATTACACTCCCGCTTTTCCTGACTCGATTGGGTCATTTCTCATTCTTTCTTTTTTCTTTCCTGTTGTCAATAAATCGAACCTCATCTTCCTTTTCCAAATTAGAAAAGCAAAAGACTGAAGCATTTTCACATAGGAAGCGTCTAAACATGTGGTTCATCGATTTTATTGGATCATTGACGCCCGAATTTGCATTATAGCATAGATAATAAATAATTCGAAATGAATTTTTGGCCTTAACATTGTGGAAATATTATGATTACATAAAATAAGATTTTGCAGTGAATTCATTTTATATCGAAATATCATGAAATTTATATACAGGTTGTTAAAAAAGTTTTACCCACTAATGGTCCTCATTCAGATATTGAAAAAAATCTTAGTAAACCAACGTCCTAAAATCAGTCATTTCGGAGATATAAACAATTCCAATATTGTTATTAATAAAGCGGTTTAGCTATTAAATGTTCTTTTAATAGGGAAACATACATACAAAAATTAACAACTCAGCAAGTGATGCTTAAATTAAATGTTCGACATGACCTCCTTCCATGTGCAAACATGCTTGATATCTACGCACAAAAGAATCTCGCACTCCTTCGAAGATTCCTGGAGAGTAGCGAATTGTGTCACATGCGTTTTGTATTCGTCGCTGAAAATCTTCTGTCATTTACAGGTGTGGAATCAATTAACGACTTTAAGTAACCCGAAGCAAAAAAGTCTAGCGGATTAAAATCTGTTGATCTAGGTGACCGAGCATTTGGACTCCCCCCGTCCTGTCCATCTACCATTAAATTCATTATTTAAATAATTACACAATGTGCGCAAAATGTGCAGGTGCGCCATCATGCAAAACCACATCTGTAACCTATCCTGAAGGGATACATCTTCTAATAATATTGGCAAAGTGTTTCGTAGAAATTCCAGATAAATTTCGGCAGGTAAGCGATTAGGAAGAAAAGCTGGTCCTATCAGTCTATCGATTAGAATACCAAGCCAAACCTTAACAGAAAACCTATGCTGACTGCTTGATTAAAAGAACATTTAATGACTAAACCGCTTTATTCAATAACAATATTAGAATTGTTTATATCTCCGAAACAACTGATTTTAGGATGTAGGTTTTCTAAGACTTTTTTCTTTGTCTTAATGAGAACCATTATTAGTGGAGAAAATTTCTGAACACCTTACAATGTGATTATAACTGTGTTGTATAACTTATCAATTCACATTAATATGCTGAAAAATACTACATACTAACATTTATGGTGAACTAATTGTGATCTAAAATCCAATCGTAAATTTGAAATTTTGATGTTTTTAATGAGTCATTTTTTTGTATAATATGTTCTATGGCTTCGTTACGTCACTTCCTCACTGCATTAAGAACCACTAATTTCTCAACAGATAAAGGTAGTAGAAAAGAATCATATCAAATTCGGTCTCGCACACTGGCATCTAGAAAGTTCAAATTCTCTGTATGTAATCGATAAGTTTGCATGACTATAAGGCACGCCACTTATCATACGATTGATATTTTAGTCTGTCTAAATAATAATAATAATAATAATAATATTCATTTTTTTATCCAACAGATTCACAAAATCCAATTACAGGGTAACAATTAAATGAGATATAAAAACTATAAAATAATGATTAACACAGTACAGCTTCCCAAAAAGTAAATAAAGAAAACTTTAAATTATTTATACAAACTAGACAGGCTAATTAAGAAAAAAAAATCATTAAATTAATTAAATGAAATCAAACAAAAAAATAATAACTATATTTTTTAGAATGGATCAGAATACATCGATGAGCTTTATAGCACATATGCAACAATGGCGATTTCTGGAGGACATTCGTACCCGCCTTAGGTACATAAAATGTATCCGGTAACCTAATGTTATATACTTTGGCACCAGAAACTTAATTTGTAAGAAGGTGAGTTCACATCACAGTTGGTGAGTTTAATCGGAAACTTGCCACTTGCTTCATCTTTTCTTTGGATTAGGGAAGTGAAATCGTGTCTATTTAATAAACTCTCGTAGTCAGTGCCACGAGGTGGATATATGCATCCAATTTATGAGGCAAGTAATTCAAGAATAGTTGTTGGACACGTTCGAGTGACAGTCGTTGATATATATATATATATATATATATATATATATATATATATATATGAAGGTGTAGTTTCTCGGGTTCTTGGCGGCGTGTGAGTTTTGTCTTGAAAAGGACTATTTACTCTACGTTTCAACGAGATCGCACTCGTCATCTTCAGGAGCTAGTCGGTCTGTCGCTGGTTAGAGCTGGAGATCGTCTGATGTGCGCCTAGCACTACCTCTTGTTATATGCTGCTGTGTTGGGAGGGGGCGTCCCACTATTGACGTCATGCGTGCGCGGCTTCGTGTAATTGGGCCGAGTGCCTGTAAGTTCCCTGGTCGGTCCGTGTGTCTGTGTAGGGGTTGCGATCTGTCGGGATTTGGTTGTGTTTTTATCTGTCGGTGAGCTACGAGCGGTTTCCATGTATGCGGCAAGCGCTGGCCGTCGTTACGTTTATTTAAGCACTTAGGACGCTTTTCTATTTCTATCGCTTCTCTTGTAATTCTCGTCGTTAGGTTTGATTGCACTTTTAGACGACCCCTCATATAAAACAATCAATACGGACTCGACTACGTATCTAGAAAAGACCACGAAGATAAAATAAACGCGACAACACTGAGTGAAGAGACAAAGAAACGGATCATTCCCAGGGAAAATCGTCCCGGTGTCCGAAACTCTACGGACTACCAAAAATACACAAGACCGATATACTGCTCAGGCCAATAGTAAGTTCTATCGGATCTCCAACGCAAGCCCTAGCACGATACTTGGCACAGCAACTCCAGGTACACGCCGAACAAATGGCATCCTATGTGAAGAATGCTCATAACTCACAGAGCTAATAAAAGACGTACGCATACAACCAATGGATCTGCTAGTCAGTTTCGACGTAACATCGTTATTCACGCAAGTGCCGATCGCAGAAACCATTTCCATATTAGAAAATAAATACCAAGTACCAAAGGACACGATTAATCTAATAGAACACTGCCTGGCAAACACTTATTTCACCTACAATAGCCAAAAATACCGACAAGTGGAGGGCGCACCGATGGGATCTCCTCTGTCACCGATTATTGCCAATTGCCATATTCATGGAGAACTTCGAAACAAAGGCATTAAACAACTGCGCAGACAAGCCCAATTTGCGGCTACGTTATGTCGACGATACATTCGTCATTTGGACACATGGCAGAGAGAAGCTGGATATTTTTCTACACCACTTGAATGCCGAACATCCAAACATACGTTTCACAATGGAGGTAGAAGAACAAGGGAAACTCCCTTTCCTTGACGTGTTGGTAATCAAGAAAGAGAACGGACTACTGGACTGGGACACACGGTATATCGAAAACCTACACACACAAATAGATATTTAAAAGCACAATCACACCGTCACCCGGCACAACTAAATTCCGTTGTAAAACCACTAGTTTTGCGATCTGAGAGACTAACAGACAAGGAACAAATACACGAAGAAAGAAGGAACATAAGAAACGCCCTCATCACGAACGACTATTCATCAAAAACAATAAATAAAGCCAGAATTTAGGTCAACAGAAAAACAGAAATACAAGAGTTCGCGTCCAGAGCTTTCCTTCCATATATAAAGGGAACTACAGACAAAATCAGTAGATTATTAAGAAGACACAACATCGACACCGTATTCACAACACATAGAAAAATAGCCGATGAAATAGGTAATGCGAAAGACAGAATTCCTCTAGAAGATCAGGGCGTTTACGAAATACCATGTTCAGTGTGTGATCAATCATATGTGGGGCAGACAAACAGGCGAGTTAGCGTGAGAAGAGAAGAACACCGAAACGCGGTAGTCAAGAAAGAAGTAACGTCATCGTTAGCACAACATAAACTTCTGAGGGCACTCTATCGACTTTGAAAACACGAGGATCCTAGCCAAAAGTGAAAACCTAACGACGAGAATTACAAGAGAAGCGATAGAAATAGAAAAGCGTCCTAAGTGCTTAAATAAACGTGACGACGGCCAGCGCTTGCCGCATACATGGAAACCGCTCCTAGCTCACCGACAGATAAAAATACAACCAAATCCCGACAGATCGCAACCCCTACACAGACACTCGGACCAATTACACGAAGCCGCGCACGCATGACGTCAATAGTGGGACGCCCCCTCCCGACACAGCAGCATATAACAAGAGGCAGTGCTAGGCGTACATCAGACGATCTCCAGCTCTAACCAGTGACAGACCGAATAGCTCCTGAAGATGACGAGTGCGATCTCGTTGAAACGTAGAGTAAATAGTCCTTTTCAGGACAAAACTCACACGCGGCCAAGAACCCGAGAAACTACACCTTCATCATACGTCCGCGAGAACATCAACAGTAACATATATATATATATATATATATATATATATATATGAATTCACCTTCCTACAAATAAAGTTTCTGGTGCCAAAGTATATATATATATATATATATATATATATATATATATACTTTGGCACCAGAAACTTTATTTGTAGGAAGGTGAATTCACGTCATAGTTGGTGAGTCGGAAATTCGCCACTTGCATCATCTATATATATATGGTAATCCTAATCAGTAGGCGATTAAAGGTCTGTATATTACTTCAAAATATATGTATTTAAAAAACTCTACATGTTTCGGCGGTACGCCTTTATCAAGAGTACCGCCGAAACATGTAGAGTTTTTTAAATACATATATTTTGAAGTAATATACAGACCTTTAATCGCCTACTGATTAGGTTTACCATATCATACCAAGGTCACGAAGTTATTATATTTATATATATATATATATATATATATATATATCGTTTTATTTGATACATTGACCAAAATTCTGTTTTTATTGACAGTGAAATCATATATATATATATATATATATATATATATATATGATTTCACTATCAACAAAAACAGAATTTTGGTCAATGTATCAAATAAAACGATTTGTTATTACCTAACGTTTCGAAACTGTAGTTGTTTCTTTAGCAGACCTAATAGAGTATTTACAAATTAGGCAAACAAAGTAAAATATAAAAGTGTACTTACATTAGTAAATTAATAATTCTTGAGCGATTTTATTGAATGAAGATCTCAATTAAAATTCATATCTTAACTAACTACTTTACATTCCAAAAACCAACTATTGCGAAAAGTGTACAATATATTAATAAGAATTTAAAAAAAACAAAGTTTATAATGTAATGGTTTGGATGTCAGTGCATACTGAACAAGTTAGAACGAAATTCCGTACCTCCGAAGAAAGACTCGTGAAGCGATAAGGGAATATATATATATATATATATATATATATATATATATATATATTATATACAGGTGTTCCCTGAGGTAACTGACAAACTTACACAATGCGTTCTAGAGGTGATTCTGAACAAAAAAGTTCATAGGCACCTTAGCTTAATTCCTATTTTGTTCTTTAGATTTCAACAAAAGAAGAAAACTGTAAACTAATAAACTATAGTTAAAACAGTTGCTCGAAATGTTCGCCTCTTCTTTCTAAACATGTTGCCAGTCATTTTTTAAATGACAAATTAGTATCATGAGCGTCGGCATGTTTTATTAACATAACGGGGCTCCACCGCATTTTAGTAGGCAAGTTATTGACTTTCTAAATCAAAATTTTCCTGAACGATGGATAGGCAGAGGGGCCCTGTATTATGGCCTGCGCGTTCTGCTGACCTTTTGCCATTGGAATTTTTCCTTTAGAGTTGTCTAAAAAATCGTGTTTACTTAACGATAAGCCAAACACTCAAGAAGAACTGATCAAAAGAATAGTTGCAGGTGTAGATTCCTTACACAATCAACTTACAGATATTAGCTGGAATCCAAAGACTAGCAATATGTTTAGAAAGAAGAGGCGAACATTTCGTGCAATTGTTATAATATTAGTTTATTAGTTTGTTATGTAATTTCATGATTAAATAAATTACTGAAACAGTTTTCTTCTTTTGTTGAAATCTAAAGAACAAAAAAAATTAAGCTAAAGTGTAATATGAACTTTTTTGTTTACAATCACCTCTAGAACACATTGTGTAAGTTTGTCGGTTACCTCAGGGAACACCCTGTATATATAGTACCAAACTACAGATGCATACTCTAGCTTAGTTCTAATAAAGGAGTATAATAATATGGTCAATATGCAATTGTCAAATGTACGACCAGATCGAATGAGAAAACTTAGAGGCTTAGATGCGGATGAACAACTGCTAGTAATATGTGGACAGAAAGACAAATGAGAATCAAAGAGCACGCCAAGATCTCAAAATTATGGGGCCCTATAAATCATGAAAACTGTATAATTAAAGCAAATAATACTTGAACGTCTAGAGAAGGAAGGAATAGCACAATTCTCAACATTTAAGCACACTCGATTATTTGTACACCATTCGTGAATAAGGGCCAAATTCATAGTCGCATATTAAGGAACACTCATTCTCACCTCTTACTCATAGGGTCAATTTCTCACTTTTTGAAATTCATAAATAATGAGCAACTCATCGTCGCCTTACGTTGACCTCACTTTTGAGCGGGAATTGAGTAATCGTTAAGGTTAGAAGTTGGTTGGCTTATTAGATCCTTATTTGCACCTCATATCGTTTTTGAAATAGATTTTAGTTATTATTCTTTAATTAATTTGTTATTATTAGGTTATTGCGTAGTATTTAAGGTTATTATATTAAGCTGTTTTAAAGTGAAGGATTATCAATTGCAAATATTCATAATTAGTATTTGCATACTCTTGTTTGGTAAGTAGAAAAAAAAACTTATAATTAGCTATACAAATGTGCATTTTTGGAGTTATACTTTATTGGTTGGTGCAAGTTTAAAATTGCTTGGTGCAGGTTTATATTGCTTGGTGCTGGTGCAATATATATATATATATATATATATATATATATATATATATATATATATATATACAGGGTGTCCAGAAACTCTGACAAACGAAGACCGGAGTTTCCTCAGATAATTTTAAGACAATTAAACCCAAATTCACCTAGTCCGAAAATGCTTCCTAAGGGAGCTAGAGTTCTTTGAAGATGGCGCCTTGTATTTATTTTTTTTTAAATTCCTTCAGAACGCTTCTATCTAGAAAAACAAAAACTGGTATGCTTATTTATCCTCCAGAGATGAATCGATTCCATCAATTGCGAATTTCTAGTACCGGTCATAGGCGTCCGTTTTGGGTAGGTCAACGGTTATTTTAAAGCATAACTTTTTTGTCTTTAACTTTTAAGCATTTGTGACACTAGATTATTAAATTTTCAGGTATTCCAGTACTAAAAGGTACTCTTACTTTAAGTCGGTAGGATACACCGTTTTCTAGAAAAATCGATTTGTAAATTTTTCGTTTTTCTTCATTAAAGTTCAATTTTTTATTTTTTGAAATAGTTAGCTCTGAACTGCCAACAGAAGTAAAACCTACGTTTTTCATTGTCAAATTGTTACTTTGTGTACTTTGTGTTATTCAAACACAACGATTTCAATTTAAAAAAAAATGGTTTTCACTAATGAGGAATAAGCCGATATGCATTTAGTTTATGGCGAAATGAGGTGTAACGCTCGAGCGGCGCAACGTAGATACGCTGAAAAATTTCCCAATCGTCAGCATCCCACTCACTCAACATTTGCAGCTCTTCATCAACGATTAAGAGAAACAGGTTCAGTGGTCCCAAAAAATAATGAAACAGGGAGACATAATGATGTAACAGCAGAACATGAAGATGTTATTTTAATGGAAGTTGAGGAAAATCCAGAAATTAGCGTTCGAAGACTATCTGCCATGTACCCCACAATTTCAAAATCTTCCGTAGGAAATATCTTACACAAAGAAAATTTATATCCTTTTCATTTTACAAAGGTGCAAGCACTGCTAGAAGGAGATTTTCCTGCTCGTGTAGAATTCGCTAGATGGTTACAAAATCAGAAAAATCAAGATGAAGATTTCTTCAGGAACATTTTGTTTGGTGACGAAGCTACATTCTCAAAAAATGGAATTTTTAATGTACATAATGCACATTATTATTCGTACGTTGGTGACAATCCCCACGTTGTTCAAGAATTTAAGCATCAGCATAGGTTTAGCATAAACTTCTGGATAGGAGTAGTTGACGATTATCTACTTGGACCTGTGGAATTACCTGCTCGTTTAAATGGTGCTGATTACTTACATTTCCTGCAAAATATTTTACCTGATTTGTTAGATGAGGTGCGTTTAAATATTCGGCAAAACTTATGGTTTCTACAGGACGGCTGTCCGGCCCACTTTCGCAGGAATGTACGAGACTTTCTAGATAATAACTACGAAGACCATTGGATTGGAAGAGGCGGTCCAGTTGCTTGGCCAGCAAGGTCACCGGATTTGAATCCTTGCGATTATTGTGTTTGGGGATACATAAAAGCATTTGTTTATTCCGTTCCGAAACAAAATCGCGCACAACTCTGGCTAATTATACAAGATGCTTGCAACGAATTTAGAAATAACTTTGGAATTTTTGCAAGAATTCGGCGTTCTCTAAGCAAAAGGGTAAACTTATGCATAGAGACTAATCTACCTTTGATACTTGTTCTTTTTTTGTTAGTTTCGTTCCATTGTAATAAATAATTAGTTTTTAATTTATTAAATTAATTTTCATCCATGCCTTGATAGTCCAAGCCAACTTCGTCGCTAAAAATAAGTAGGTACATAATAAATTGAACTTTAATGAAGAAAAAACGAAAAATTTACAAATCGATTTTTCTAGAAAACGGTGTATCCTACCGACTTAAAGTAAGAGTACCTTTTAGTACTGGAATACCTGAAAATTTAATAATCTAGTGACACAAATGCTTAAAAGTTAAAGACAAAAAAGTTATGCCTTAAAATAACCGTTGACCTACCCAAAACGGACGCCTATGACCGGTACTAGAAATTCGCAATTGATGGAATCGATTCATCTCTGGAGGATAAATAAGCATACCAGTTTTTGTTTTTCTAAATAGAAGCGTTCTGGAGGAATTAAAAAAAAAATAAATACAAGGCGCCATCTTCAAAGAACTCTAGCTCCCTTAGGAAGCATTTTTGGACTAGGTGAATTTGGGTTTAATTGTCTTAAAATTATCAGAGGAATCTCCGGTCTTCGTTTGTCAGGAGAGTTTCTGGACACCCTGTATATATAAGTAGATATGGAAGGCAAACGATTATTCTTCACAGGCGATGAAAAGCTATATTTAAAGCAATTAGTAAATAAGTACAGCAACATAATTGAGTGCAAAAAGACAGACTGCATTAGTGTTGGTCACAAAAAGAAAGCCTGGCTTTCAATAACAAAAGAATTTAATGCTGTATCTGAACATTCAAATGTATTTATTAGGTAATAGGCATATTCTTCTCTTATTAAATATTGTTTTTGTAGCGAACCACTGACCAATTGAAAAAGTGTTTGGACAATGTAAAAAATCGCAGAAAAAAGGAATTGGCAGAGGAAAAAAGGGAACGTATGGCAACTGGAGGCGTCCTTATATACCTCCTCCAGATGATCATTCTTTAGATAATATCCTGAACACGGTAGATATAGAATTAAAAGATACTTTTGATAGTGATGCTGTTGTATTAGCAAATGGCATCGAAGTAGAGCAAACTATCAACATGGATCAACCAGTAGAAGTAGAAGTAGAAGTGGATCAAGCAACTTGCGATGATCAGAATAACGGTGCTGCTGCTACTGAAGAAGGTATTTTATTTTGATATACGATTAATTTAGTTCTAGGAGGTTTTTTGTTTTCAGAAATATTCCTTGTTCTAGAAAAGAAACAAAAAAATGATATAATTTACCCAACCCGGACCAGGACATTCTCAAAATACACCTCAAGAGGCACTGCAATTGAACGAGAATTGGAAGTGAGGCTTCAACGCAATGAGAAAATGAGGGGAAACGAAGATGAAATCCACCAACTACGTGTTAAAGAACACAATTTAGAACTTGTGGAGCAGCGCATGAAAGTGGAAGAGCAGGCAATAAGGAAGAGGATTGCAGAAATAGATTTAGAAATTGCTTTAAGTAACTTAGCAAAAATAAAGAAAAATGACGAGTACTTCAGTTGTATTCATATTCCCTGGCCAAATTTTTTAATTTACATATTCCTGAATAATTTACATAAACACTGCTTCTACATGTGTTCATTGAAAAAGTACTTTTGGTACACCTATATATAATTTAAGTCGATTGTTGCAAGACAAATCTTCATTTGAGAAAGTTGTCAAAAGTTGTTTCTAGGTGAAGAGTAAAACAAAAAAATATGGAATTTGAGCAGTTCAATATCATTAATCATTATAAACATATATGTAATACATAATACATATATGTAATACATATATGTAATACATAGTAATTGTGTAATATGATTTATTTGCCTAAAATGATACAAGTATAGGGAAAGTACACAAAAGTTATAAAATGTGAATACAATCATATAAATTAACAGTAATCAAAATAGTAACAATAAAGAAAATGACAGAGTTTCAACAAAATATGAATAAGATTGTCCAGTTTTAGAAAGGGGATTGTTATAAATGTAACAGAGATGGCAAATCACCAATTAAATATTAAAATGTCTTTGAATAATGGCACCACGGATTGCATTCCTTCTCATTTCTACAGGAAGTGGTGCTGGATTTGGTACTACTCTGTCGACAAAATTTTCTTGGATATATTGCTCCCTTTCTTTTATAGTAATATTATGTAAGACAGCAGCAGCAGCAATTATATGAGTGGTATTACATAATTTATTTTGTAAACATGTAGTGAGACATCGAAATCGAGACTTCCATATTCCGCATGTTCTTTCTACTACATTTCGAGTTTTAATATGGGAATTGTTATATAAATGCTCTGCTCTGGTGTTTGGATTTAAAATTGGAGTAAACAAATACTGCGTTTGTTGATATGCACTGTCTCCTAACAACAACCCAGGTAGTAGACCACGTTCAAATTTTACATGTGCAGCACTATTGGTAAAAATTCTGCTATCATGAGCTGAACCTGGCCACCGTATGACTATGTCCAGTATTTCAAAAGCAGGTCCTGAAATGACTTGCACATTTAAGGACATCCAACTCTTCCTGTTTCGAAATACTTCCGCATTATCCCACCCAGGACTCTTTATTTCGATGTGAGTGCAATCAATACACCCTGTCACCCCAGGGAATCCAGCAATTTCAAAAAAAAAATTTCTATTTGTCTCTATTTGATTATTGTTTGGGGGGGGGGGGGTAAATTTCTTGCCAGAATTTCAGAAACTTCCTTTATTATTCTATGGACAGCAGTTTGGCTTATATTTTCTATATCACCCATTACTCTCTAAAATTTCATTAATAATGACAATGTTAAAAATGAGTCAAAATAATTATTACCTGAAATGAACCACTAGCATAAAAATGCAACGCAATGCATAATTTTGCTATTGATGGTATTGGTAGACCACGTTGAGTAGGTAGGTCACCTCCAGGATAGACTAGTGGTAGCAAAATATTATGAATTGTATTTCCAGAGAAACGGTATCGCCGTAGGAGTTCGTTATTAGTAAATCTCTCCAATGGGTTATTCTCGTTTCTTATAAGTTTTCTACAATGTATGATTTATTTAAAACGCATTTTATTTTGTGTGAGTAGGTACAAACTACAAACCTTGGTATACGTAAAAAAACGTCGTCGTCTTCCACATAATTTAGAAATTCCCAAAAATCGTCATCCACACTTAACAGATAATAAATATTGTCTTTTTAAATTCCCGCAAACAAAAAAAAAAACACTACAACGTCACTAATACGTCATTAAAATATTGTACGTCATTAACCGATGCAACTGACGCTTGCTCAAATAAATCTCAAATTAGCAACTCATATTAGATGTCCTTGAATACGAAAAGTGAGGGATAAGTGAGACGTCCTCAAGATGTCCTCGAGCGAGGATAAAGTGAGCGTTGTATGAGGTGAGAATGAGTATTCCTTAATGCGCGACTATGAATTTGGCCCTATAAGTGTTATATCTAACACTATGTAAGTAGGCAGTGTGGTGGAGAAGTGATATTATTGAAGATTTTAAGTCATATGCATACGCGAGAACTTTACAATTTAGAAGCATCAAGAAATCGTTAATATATACATTGAAAAGCACCGGGCCCACACCAAGTGCACACTTACCTTGAATTTTGTTGCCTCGCAAAGTATCAAAATTTCAAAATTTTGGCCGGCATCAATAGGCACTTCATTGAAACGTTCTTCTTCCTCCCATCGTTTATTTACATTATACGAATTATTCACTAGATCTCCGCCTTCACCGAATCGAACGGAAGAATGTAACGCAATATTACTCTTTTGATATTCCGGTCCAACAGCAAGATTTATTTCGAACCTAAACGTATTTTAAATTATATCTGGATAGAAATAAAGATTAGTTTAATAACCTTTTACCACCTCTATGTGCTAAACCTTGAATCCTAACCATATACCCTGGAGAGAATCCCTTAGGTAAAGGCCAACCATGATATATTACATCCTACGTAAAATGAAACGTATTAACTATATTTTTATATAAAATATGAATATTTTAATACATATATTTATAACGTAACCTACACTAAGTAATAAGTTTTGATTAATATGAATGTTTGATTCTTGTTGCCTTTTGGCTTCAGGTTTTTTAATGCTGCAAAGTTCTACTTGCATTATTGCAGTTTGTTTGATTACTGAAGATAGGCATCGTGAATTTATCTATGTTTAAGTGCGGAATGATAAAAACTATTAAGCCGCAGGCTAATAAATAACTTTAAAAAATTGTAATAAATTAGTGTGATGTCAGATATTTGTTAGTACAAAAATATATTTGTGTACTTACCATTATAAACTTAAATACTAGATACGTTTAATTTTTAAACACGTCCTTTTCTGTATTTAAGATATGTTTTATCAATACAAATCTGACAGAACTGTTTATAACATAATGAAACTTTTATGATAACTAAAATCTCCATGATTATATAAATAATCCACGAGCATACATGCAAATAGTTATCTAAGAAACATTTTAAAAGATGCCTTCAAAATAAAATATTTTGGTTGTTTCAACAAATTTATATACTTTATCCTTAAAAAAATTGTTTAAACTAATCATTTTCTTTCTGTTTACCTTTAATCTGGACATATTTGTCTACCTACAAATATTTAATTAAGTATTAAATTATTAATCCTCTTCGTCAAATTTGGATTGAAAAATATCTCTGATAAAATAGATTTATAAAGATTTTACGAGTAAATTTTACATTTATATCGACGCATTATATGAATAACACAGTAAGTTTTATGTATAAAATTTATATTTTAATAAATTTCCTATTACCATTTCTTCAAGGCGCAATCATATATTTGGCAGCTAACGGATTCCTTTAAGGCGGATTATTTTGTTAAAGTTAGAGGAACCTAGAAAACAACGCAAAATTTGGGTAATTCGTTTATTAAAAACTGTTTCTAAATCTAAAATTTTAGATTCGCCGTTAATTTTCAAAATGGAACCGAGTACATATTGTTACACGCGCCTTTCCTATATCTCAAAATCGTAAAAAATCTACCAACTTATACACACGGAGATCTTAAGTTGAGATGCTAGCCAGTTTAGAGGTTCTTAACATAGGCGCCACCGTGTTTATAGTCTCAACTTACACAGCTAACACGGAAGCTGCCGAAGGTAAGCAAAATAAATTCGAAGGGATCAAGCAAATAAATTATCAAAAAAAAAATTAAACCCAAAGTTCAATAATAATAACAAACGTAATTTATTATATCATAAACAGATCAAATATTATAACATCCAGGTACTTGGCACGTTAGAAAAAAAAATTTCGTACATAGAAGGAAAATAATAAAAAATAGAAAAGAATTATCAGGATTAGCAGATAGTTCTCAAGCCACAATTAATAATATAAAAATAATATAAAAGCGACAAACTTGGTTAAAATCAACAGGAAAAGTTAATAGTTACGTTATGAAATATTGACACTGGGTTTTGGATCACCCAGTATATCAGATTATTAAATTATTGAACAATATTTATTACAAAAGACAGAAAATTGCATGAGTTTTTACTGAATCAATTTGAAAATGCCAAAATTAGATAAATTAAAGTATTCTGCAAAATACATCAAAACTAAGGTAATTAATTAATCGATATTTCAACATGCCTTAACTTAAGGTCGAAAATTATAGTTCGACCGCAGATCTGACGTTTATTATATACACAGTATATTACGAATTCTCCAAGCTTAATCCTTTACTCCTCCCGGCTGCATATCAAGACTCAGACCGAAGAATCCACCTTTCCTTGTGTCTGCTGCCATCCCTACAACCACAGGTCCTTAGTTATATTTAAAGCAATTAGCTTCATTCTATACTATCACATTTAAAAATAATTAGAAGGGTCTTGATTTAACTAAGAGATAATAATCGTTTAAATATAATATAGCAAAGAATAAAATCTATTTAAAATACAAATAAATTTATTTACCAGTACTTACTGCCTATTTAAAAAAATAATATTAGTTTACTTGGTATTTAATTTAGAAACATAACCACAATATTATTAGTTTTAATTCTATTTCATCATAAAGTTATAATTTACAAATCGACCGAAAGAGTCCAAGTATTTCACCATATGTGTATAGTTTTCTTTAATCCAATAAATGTTTAATATGTAAAAAATAAACGTGGTGATTTTTATTCATGCTCAGTGAAATCAAAATTATTAATAATGTTATTGTAATTTTTACAGCCATATTTGAGTGTCACTATCCACTGTGATCCTGAGATTAGAAAATTTATATATTCTTTAGTTATTTCATGCTCTCCGCGACATCTGCATTTAGCTGTAGATACGGCTACTTATCAACTGATTATAAGTAGAGATTCATTTAAAATTCGTAAAGGCGCCCAATTCATAATATCATCAGCATTTTACTTTAATTATCTACTATATTTAACTTTGTCAGCCCTCAGCGTCAGTTTAATATATATATATATATGTATATATATAGGATATAAAAAATATGATATTTTTTATATCCTTGACAAAGGCATCATTGCCGAAACATGTAGGATTATTTTAAATATATACACTTTGAAGTAATAACCAGACCTTTAATCGCCGACTAATTAAGTTTACCTTATATATATACATAGAGTAGATTCAATTAGTTGACGATTTAAGATCTGGTTTTACTTATGTATATATTTAAAATAATCTTACATGTTTCGGCAAATGATGCCTTTCTCAAAGAATTTAGAATATAAATGAAATAATTATCTATATATATATATATATATATATATATATATATATATATATATATATATATATATATATATATTGTCGGTTACTTGATTTTTAATCAATTAAATCATATATAAAATATTTTACGATGACAAGGGATTGATAAAGTATATTGATAATTCGTCCCTCGTTGCGGTGACAATATGTTATAACTTTGATGGTATAAATGTGTTTTTCTCACAAGATGTAACCCCACGTTTGGAGCAAGCCAATAGGTTATAAATGTGCCTTTGTATATAATGAAATAACAATATGTTATAGTAAATAAATGGAGTGTTTTTGAATTAATTTATTATTTTTATAATGATAATATATAAAGTATTAATGATACCTAGTCGATTTGTTAGACAATAGCTTATTAGATGTCGCTATGACTATTTTTAGTATTAGTAGATATAGACAATATAAATAATTAAATAATACTTTACAAAAGTGGGCGCCAGTTAACTTAACACGTTGTTAAATTAATAAAGTAATATTAAATTGTGTTTTTTAAAAGTAGAGCAAGATCTCTTATTCCCAGGAGCCGGTTCCTCTTTTTTAAATCAAACCTTGCTTTGTATATATTATCAAAATCTTCATTCACACTAATAATAGATCAAATGTAAAATGTAACAAGCATAAGCAATTAAACTAAATAGAAGATAAATAAAAATGTTGTAAGTGTGTTATGAAAATTCAAGTTTAATGATTATATTTTTGAAATTATACTTTAAATTAATACATTTCTAAATCAGCTGGTATTGTGACCTACTCACGTGATATAATGTAAACGCTAATGGTGGATATACCTATATTAAATATAAGATACAACTAATGTATTTGTGGGCTTGTATTCTTTTGTATAAATATTGTTTCGTTTGGCCTATGTAGTAACTATCGCAATCGCGACATGATATTTTATATATGACATGTGTTTCTCGATTTTTTTCTATTTTAGGTTTAAGTTTTGAAAATAAATGTTTATTAGTATTACTAAGTTTTGTTTGTTGTAGCTATATCATATTTTTTTAAAGTGTATTTAATTTTTTCTGATAGTTGTGGAACATATGGAATCGTGATATATGTTGTGTCATTGTTCAAATTTTTATTGGTGTCTGCAGTGTTGTATATTTGGTGTACTCTTTTTTTAATAGTTTGGTCTATAAGTTGTGGTGGATAATTATTATCTGTTAAGATTATTTTAATTTTCTTCATGTTATCTTTTCTGTATTGAGTATGTGATAGTTTTACTGCTCTATCAGTCAGATTATTTATAATCATTTTATTGAATACTGTAGTAGCATTTGAGTGGTAATTCATATATCGAAAAGAAGCTGTGGGTTTATTATACCAATTTGTATAAATAGTACCCTGTCTATCACAGCTCAAGGCTCAAAGAAATATCAAGAAAATTAATACTGTTATTAATTTCTTCTTCAATAGTGAATTTTAATTTGTTATGAAAATTGTTGAATTTATTTAAAAGATAGTTTATTTTGTTAGTCGGAATACATGTTATGATATCATCAACATATCTTTTGAAAAAAATGGGGTGGAAGTCTAATGAATTGATAACGTTTTGTTCTAAATGTTCCATTACTAGATTTGCTATAGGAGCTTATAGTCAAACATTTGGTATTGCCATGGGCTCTCCTTTAGCTGCTCCTATTGCAAATCTAGTAATGGAACATTTAGAACAAAACGTTATCAACTCATTAGACTTCCACCCCATTTTTTTCAAAAGATATGTTGATGATATCATAACATGTATTCCGACTAACAAAATAAACTATCTTTTAAATAAATTCAACAATTTTCACAACAAGTTAAAATTCACTATTGAAGAAGAAATTAATAACAGTATTAATTTTCTTGATATTTCTTTGAGCTATGATAGACAGGGTACTATTTATACAAATTGTTATAATAAACCCACAGCTTCTTCTCGATATATGAATTACCACTGAAATGCTCCTACAGTATTCAATAAAATGATTATAAATAATCTGACTGATAGGGCAGTAAAACTATCACATACTCAATACAGAAAAGATATCATCAAGAAAATTAAAATAATCTTAACAGATAATAATTATCCGCCACAACTTATAGAACAAACTATTAAAAAACTGTTAAAACACTGCAGACACCAATAAAAATTTGAACAATGACACAACATATATCACGATTCCATATGTTCCACAACTATCAGAAAAAATTAAATACACTTTAAAAAAATATGATATAGCTACAACATATAAACTTAGTAATACTAATAAACATTTATTTTCAAAACTTAAACCTAAAATAGAAAAAAATCGAGAAACACATGTCATATATAAAATACCATGTCGCGATTGCGATAGTTACTACATAGGCCAAACGAAACAATATTTATATAAAAGAATACAAGCCCACAAACACTCTAAAACAGACAAAACTGCTTTATCTACACACAAACTACAACGAGATCACCATTTCGATTTTGAAAACACACAGATAATTGATAAAGAACAACACACAATGAAAAGACAAATTATAGAAATTATTAGTATTAAACAGGAAAAAAATTCAATTAACAACAGAAATGATATAAAAAATTTAAGCAGTATATACTATAACTTAATTGTGTAACGATCTGCAATTTACCATCATAATATATTTTTTTTGTTATATAATTATATATCTTAAGTTATTTAAATATCAATTACATTTAAATATCATATACATTTGCTTATCATGCTGACTGTTCCGTGTTTTGATTCCTGTCTGGTTGTCCGAGTAGGTTTTCGTGGTTTTACTTCTCGCTTAAGGCGAATGCCGACAACTTTGGATCTTAAGACGCTCCACGGGCGCATATATAATAATAACTCACGTCTAGCTTTTCCCTGTTTTTGTTGTCTATCTGTTTTTGGAATACTAAGGCATGATTTATTATTATTCAATTGGAATGTATCTTTGAATAATTTTATCCATAGCAACTCAATTATATGACATTTGTATACTGTCATTTATATTTTATATCCTTGATAAAGGCATCATTGCCGAAACATGTAGGGTTGTTTTAAATATATATACTTTAAAGTCAAGCCAGACCTTAAATCGCCAACTGATTGAATTTACTATATATATATATATATATATATATATATATATATATATATAACAAGTGTTCATTTGAAAAGTCAATCTAGGTTACTATGAAAGTTTGATAGAATAAGACGCAAATATATTAATATGTGTTTGTTGTTCCGTAAACGTAAATCCAAATGACATTTGATAATGTCAATCACAAATATCAGTTAGTGCATAAAATAATCGTGCGTAGATTCTGGTTTAAATAAATTGCTTCTCAGTTTTAAAATGGCTTTCACTTTAGAACATTAAATTTTTTTAGTCCAGGCTTATTTTCGAAGTGGTAATAAAATTTACGGTTTATGGGTTTATTCAGTTCAAGATTGCATGGTAGAATTTCAAGTTGAGTTTCCACGTTTTGTAATAGATTATATACAATTTAAGAATACTTTGGATAGAACTTTAAAACTTTTTTCTGAAACTGGTAGTCTCTTAAGAAAATCAGGCAGCGGAGCAGTTAAACGTACACCTCAAGTTGTCAATCGTGTTCAAGAAATAATGGAAAATGAACCGCAAACATCTGTTCGACATTTGAGTCAACAAATAAACCTTTCTGTTGGTACAACCCCAAGTTATTAAAAAAAGATGCAACTTTATCCATACCTTGTCACAGCAGTACAAGAATTGTTAGAAATTGATTACCCACGTAGACTACAGTTTTGTAATTGGTTTGTAAATATGAACAATAATGGAGAACTTTCGCAAAGAGTCATCTTTACTGATGATGCATGGTTTTATAAAACGGGATACCTAAATTCACAAAATACAAGAATTTGGAGTAGTGAAAATCCACATGTAATTAATGAAGAATCGCTACATCCAGAGAAAATTGGTGTTTGGGCAGCGATAAGCTAAAGGCAAATCATTGGACCAATATTTTTTCAGGGAACGTTAACTGCTCAAAGGTACCGTACGGAAATTTTACAACCATTTGTCAATCAGAATTTTAAAGTGCATTGATCTTGAAGGACAACATTTTCAACATTTGTTATAGTTTTCAATAAATACCTATTATTTGTTATTTATTTGTATGTATGAAACTGACAAAATATACGACTTCGTAGGTTAAGTAGTAAATTTTAATTTACGACATACTTCAAAATGTTCTCAGTAAATCACATGCTACTAGATTGACTTTTCAAATGAACACTTGTTATGTATACAGGCTGTCACACAAAAGACGCCCCAAGCTGTAACTCTGTTATTTATATTTCGATTTTCATGAGACATGTACCAAATGAAATGGTTTGATGAGTACTATGTTTGAGGCTACATTTACTTTTTTCCAGCGCCATCTTCAATTCCTAGCGATTGTCATTTTTTTTTTCTTCAAATTGCACGGTTGTATTTCCTTGCCTGTATATATTGAGGTAGGTCAAGTCTACACACAAGAATCCCTAGTTAAGATAAGATACAGATCATTAGGTAAAATGTGAATATTAGAAATTAAGATAATTTTTTTTGAACTGAATTCTTCATCTGTCAAATCAATAAAGTTGATTTCGCGTTTTAATTGTTGGAAATTAATTTGCTTTTCTTATTTATTTAACTTTTCTTTTGCCTTAGTCATTTTAATTATATATCATGTATTTCCGAGAACTTTCAACTTAATTGATCAATAATAATCTATACACATTCATTAGAGTAAACTGTACTTATTCAAATTAAATACAGCGGGAAAAAGCCCAATTACAATTTAGCACAAAAATGAGATTTTTATGTTCATATGATAAGTATTTATATATTAAAATAAAATATATAATTTTTGGAAGATATTTATGTGGCAAAAATAATTAAATTGTCAATTTCATTAGAATTATTTACGAGATTAAATGAATACATATTAGATAAACGGATCAGAAGCCTAAATGGAAAACAAACGAGAGTTAGCGTCATGATGTAAAAATTTCAATAACCACGCCGACGTTTTATAAAGTGCTCCATCTAAAATAAGAAGAAATTTATGAAATTATATTGAAAAATTATCCTACGAACCTACAAAAATATTACCCGTATATCCAGCACCTTTTAAACGTATTTTGTGCATTGAGACATCATCCAGTGCCTTATAAAACGAACTTTGCATTTCACCGAGGACAACATCGACAGAAACTCGAAGCCAGCAGGGACCCAAGCCGATAGCCCGCTACCGAAAACCTGTATCCCGAACGTTTTGAATTAAAGATAGATCCTGCCTTCCTGAACACCATCAAATTCCAATCTAAGTATCATTAACATCTCCTAAAATTTTGAAAACATTAAATTAGTTCAATTCATAATAGAAAACTCACAATCATAGATATTTTTCAAGATATGTTTACCAAGTTAAGTTAAAATTAGGTCATTTTTTATAAAAATACGAAGAAGTCAGTTCTCTGGTTAGTCTATAAAGTTAGTTTATGTAATAAAATAAGATATTAAGAAAGTTATCATTGAATATCGTCACGTAACCTATAATTTATTGTGTTCAATTTTATCACGTGACTAGATGCCAATTTAAATTTATAATACATATCTATAACTTACCTGTTTATTTTAATTTAATTCTCTCATTAAACTATTTACATAATCCTTAGATCCTCTTGTTTTATTTAGTAGATTTTGCTTGAAAACACCATTATCTTTGATTTTGTTTACTATTGGTGTGCATGTGTTCTATTGACGTACCGAATCTGCCTTATGAGTGTTTTTCTATAAAGCACGACAATCAAGAGTCTCATTGTTCTAGATTAGCCGGACACTTAACAGAATATTGCCCACAAAAAACTAAGTTACTGGTTATACACAAGAACAGCTGTTTAGGTCATGTACACTTTATTATTAAAACGATTACATCGTGGATGTATATGCATATAACATATGTTATATGTTGTACAACCCCATCTTTATGTAACTTTTGATAACCTACAAATATAGAGATTTATCATTCACATTTAAAATTTTAAACTTATACTAATTTAAACATTTTATGTTATAATTATAATCATTAACTACTTCTCAGTGGGTGAACTACTATAATATATATATATATATATATATATATATATATATATATATATATATATATTGATATATAATGCGCTGTGGGCTCTATATTAAAGGACCTCACGTAAAGCGACAAATGATAAATAGCTGAGGAGGTGATAAAAAAAGTAATTAAATAGTTAAAAATAATAATTTTGAAATAAAATGATGGGCGCCTTTATATAACTCCTCAAACTGCTCTATCTCTGTACAAAATTGCCAACTAGTCGGATTGCATGAAACTAAATTAAAAAGCTTAATTAAATGTAAAATCTCAGGCTCTTCGTTGGTAATTAGTAGTTGCTTCCATAAAAGTAAACTATTAATGTTGAAGTTGAAAGAAATAACTGCTACAAGTAAATATTGACAAATAAAAGATTGATATGATAAATAAAATATAATATTTATTGAAATAAAAGGAAACTGTAATAATATAACATGTAAAGCAATGGGTGAAATTAAAGAAACTATTTATAAGAAAGACAACAAAGTGTTACTTAAGAGTAAGATGGTTATGTGTGTATTAAAATAAGAAAATGTGGATAACGATATTAATAATCTTTTAACTACAATGGTGAGTACCTTTTGAATTAATATTGCTACTTTGACAAGGTTATATTTTTAATATTAAAACTAGTATAGGACATTGTTGGTTAGGGTAAACAAAATCGAGAAATTTTATTTGTTTATAAATTTAAAGAATTAAAAATTTTAATAATAAGTACGCTATATCGGTAACCTGTGATTATAGTAATCCTGATGTTTATTTTGTAGAACGTAGGCTTCAAATGGGATGATTCTCGGCGATCGAAAAAGTTCGAATGCTGTACAAATTGTTGGCGGCGTGGGTGACTGTTTCCGATGACACTTTCGAAGATTTTCTTCGGTCTTGGTCCCTGATGCCTAATTTCTCCCTGCGTTCTTATCTTGCTGTTGGATTACAGGTATCGATGTGGATTAACGATAATCAATTTCGTAGATGTTCTGTGATTGTTTCTTGATAATATTTCTTTAGAATTACTTGTGATTATAGATAAAACTTCGTCTATGATGCTTGGTTGTACGTAAAAACGTAAAAATTGGAATATCTAGTAGAATTTCACTTGTCGATTGTGTTTATTTAAAGGCAGGATACTTTTAATTACTTTTTACTAAATTAGCGCTATGAATTAATAATATTTAAGAATTTCTAAGGTTCGGTCTAAAAAATGCGTCTACTACTTAATAAACTTCAAAAGATGATGCCGATAGCGCTTGTCTGTGTTACCAAACTTAGCTATCTAATGATGCCAAAAAGTCTCGATGTTTTACCTTATTAACATATTTAAATAGATGGAATTTGACTAATTTTACTATTCTAACAGATTTTAAAAATTATTTAATAAATTAACAAGTTAGGTTAAGGTGAAACTTAATGTTACAAATTGAGTACTGCGCACGATAAATATTTACATTTGCGAGATGTCAATTTGTAGGCGTGTCTTACTAGCGTCGATATAAATTAAAGATGCATATGAATTTGAATATGTGTTTTTCGCGCTAATATTTTAAATTTGAATTAGAAATAATAAATATGAAATTAATGAAAGAAATATAAATATAGAAATTTAAGAAAATTATGTTATCGTTATTTAAATTCGTATGCACTTCGACACTACTAATACTTAATAATATCTCTTACATAACCTTTTATTACCCTTTTTTACTTTGTATAACTTATTTTTCCCATTTTAGATGCAGCTCAATGTGTATGCCTTGCATCACTACAATATATATATATATATATATATATATATATAATATATGATCAGTATGTGTGCATTTAAGGACGTGAGGCGCTTAAGAATTGAAAATTTCAATTAAATTGAATTAAGTTTGATTTATTAGGATTTTTTTAAAATTTAGGACAATGCTTTGGTACATATACTCACATCCCGAATGTAATACAAATATAATTTGTAAAAATTATCGTAAAATAAACTACGCATAATAAAAAATCAAGTGAAACAAACTCTAGTTAAATTCTTCTAGGCTTGTGGTAAACCACATTTTTTAATTGAGATTAACATCTAATTTTTTTGATGTATTTTACAAGTTAATTTCGATAAGTGTTCGAATTTCCTGTTGACACAAAAAAGAATAGAAATGTTAAAATAAAAACTATTTTGCTCTTGAGCTTATAGACAACAAAGTGTCTCAATATACGATAAAGGCTATTTGAAAGTAAATATGTTAAAGTACATAATTTTAAGTTTCTTTTTACTTAGACAGTTTGTGCACAGTGAAACATGTATTCGTAAGTATAAATTTTTTTTTAATTAAATTATATTGATATTTACATGTGCATATATAAAGTTGCTTGTATTTATGTAATATTTGCAGAATCCAATAGCACACAGCAAAAAGTGAGTACATATATACCTATTTTTTAGTTCCTAGAATTAACATCTATTTTAGAAAAACTAATAATTTGGTACACCGTAGTTTTTTTATGTAGGTTAATTCACCGAGTTTAATCGAAATTTTATACACTTTGCTTTGTTTACTAGGGTGGTTCGGAAACTACGTGGCCTAACAAAGAAAACAACAAGTTTTTTTTTACGAAAAACGTTTTATTTTCCAATGTAGTTTCCTGCTCGCTCAACACACTTTAAACGATATTCCAAATTAGTAATACTTTCATTGTAGGTCGATGAATCCAAGTCCTTCAAATAGATTTTACAGCAGCGATTAACACGGAATTAGACAAAAATCTTTTACCACTGAGACTTGTGAGCAGGTGCGTTATTCTGATGAAAAGCACTTTCCTTTTTTGGCAAATGAGGCCGTTTCTATGATTTTGTCGTTTAATTGTTGCAACAAATTGGCATAATACTCCCCATTTATTGTTTTCTTCTTTTCTAAGTAGTCGACCAAGATAAGTCGATGAGAATCCCAAAAAACCGTTGTCATAACTTTTCCTGCTGACGAATCCGTTATTGCCTTCTTTGGTGGCGGAAAACATTTTATTGTTTATTCTTTAGATTGTTCTTTGGTTTTGGCAGTGTAATGGTGGACCCAGGTTTCATCGACGATAATGAAACGGCGTACAAAGTCCTTCTGATCGAAGCGAAAACGTGCCAAAAGGTCGCGATAAACACTCAAAGGATTCAATTTTTGCTCCGGTGAGAGGAATCCCGACACCCAACGCGTCGAGTATATTTTCATTTCCAATTCTTCAGTTAAAATTCTGTGCATACTGTCATTTGAGACACTTACAATATCTGCTATCTCACGTATTTTTACTCGACGGTCATGCAAGGCGATACGATGGACTTTTGATCATATCTGGAACAGTAACAGTTTTTGGACGTCAGAGTTCATCATTTGTGCGCTTAAATTCGGCAACCCAGTTTTTAACCATTTAAACCGAAGGAGCGGATTCTAATAGTGTCGAATCTAGCTCTGCTTTGATTTCGGTTGGTGTTAAGCCTTTCAAATGAAAGTATTTTATTACTGCTCTCAACTCAGTTTTTTCCAGTATTACAAAATCGCACTTTGGCGTATTGTCAAAAACAGACTAATTGACAGATCACTCTGTACTATCATATTTAACCTATTAAAGGATGATTCTACATGGTAATGGTAATGGTAAAGAAGATTCCTGCGAATTCGCGCCGTCTCTATGTTAGACCACGTAGTTTCCGAACAATCCTCGTATATGGAATCGTATTTGAAATTTCATAAACCTTATATAATTAGTTAGGAGTATTTATATAGTTATACAAGATTTGTTCACAAAAAAAGTAAAAAAAAAGAGAATTATTTCATTTTATAATGAAACGTGTTATATCTTTGTATGATATGCATAATTATGGCTGAAAAATATTGCGATAATATAATAAGAGAATTTCCTAACATTTTGATTTTAGTTGAGTATTAATTTTAGAAGATTTACGCATATTCAAATATTTCCTGTTCTTAGCAACAATATCTATTATTGATTATAATAATTAAAACTATGATTATTCAAATTAAATTACACAGGCCTGCATTTTTCAACACTTTGAAAGTTGATTTTGAAAATTTTAACTGTTTTCTAGTAATTGGGTAGCGCTTATTTCAAATCTGCTTTTATTTTTTTGTATCACGTAAGGTTATTTTTCAAACCAGTAAAATCAAAAAATATAGAAGAAACACGATTTATTTCATTTATAAGCTAGTTTTATATTATATTAAAAAAATACAAAAATATACACATAGAAACTATTAGAAATAGTTATTTATTCTTTATGCTTCTTAAAAAAACGTTTCCGTTTTTCAGAAAAGCTTCGTTTGGTTGTTTTTCTGTCATATTCAGCTAAAGGAAGATCTCTACCAAGAGAAGGTAGTTTCTGGGGCAAGCAAATTTTTTTGTTTCAACCTAGACCCCAGTACTTCAGAAAGATCTTTTGAAAGCCCCAAATCTCTTACTAAATCATTCAGTTCGGCTTGTGAAAATAGCTGAGGTTGATGGTTCAAAATCACTATCCATCTGTACGGAGCCGGAAGTTGAAGAGGTTTCAATATCTTCTTGTAGTACTTTGGGGGGTATAGGTATAGGTACATGATCACTGTGAGGAACTGGTCTGATATCTGATCTAATATTGTTTGGGTACAAAATATGTTTCAAAGTTTTTCTATTATGCCCCTTAATATCACAAAAACAAAAGTAGCAATCTTCATGATGATTTTGCGGTTCTCTCCAAACCATCGGTATTCCAAAAGGAAGGCTTTTTCTATTCCCTTTGGTCCAATGTCTTAAATCTTCTTCACATATCTTACAAACAACGTGCGGTGCCCAATCTTTATCTTGATCTCCTAATTTGATTTTGAAATAAGCATAATATGCATTTTTCACAAATTCACCAATTGATCTCTTAAACTTTTTCAAAACGAAATATCCAGAAATATAACAGAAATCATCTGGTTTGTTTTTGCAACACCGGCTAGACATATTTTTAAGCAATGTTTATTTATCAAATACCACGCACAACACTAAAGACCAATTAAAAAAAAAAAAAAAATCTGTGGGTGGTAGAGACCAACTGTATTTGAATTAGTTATTGCTATATAACTGAGCTTAACAAACAAAAATCACGTCATCAAAAATTTTATGCAGGCCTGTGTTATAGTTCAGCTTTTATTCTACATTTATACACAGTATGAGAAACATGTATTTATTATTAATATATGAACTAAGTACAAGGTGGGTCAATAAGAATGAGGACAAGTTGAATTTCCCGCGAATTTTTAATTCTTTAAAAGTGGCCAACCTGTCGTAAACTCATAAGCGTCTCAATGAACATTTTTAAAGCGGTGCAAAAGGTACAATATTAAGAAAATATTTAATCTGCTAAGATTTTATAACACAACTGGAAAGATTCTATGATCTAGCATACTTTTTATTAATAAAAAACATAAATAAATAACACTTAGTTCAATAAAAATACATTAAACATGAAAAATAGGGAAGTAGTACAAACCCAAATAAGAAGTTTCTTTTATTCTTACATAAACCGCATAATCTTATGTTAAAACAATATTATAATAAATGTTCTAAATGACCATCACTTGCTAAACACAAATTTACACGTCTTTTCATATTTTCAATTAACGCTGTCAAGTATTCCCATTGATATTTCTTATTTCTCTAACAATAGCATCTTGCAATTCTTCCAAATCATGTAGGCGATTTTCAAAAATTTTATTTTTTAAATATCCAAACAAAAAGAAATCTAATGGTGTCAAATCAGGCGATCGTGGTGGCCAGATTCCTCTACTGATTAGTCTTTCATCGTAAAATTATTGCAAAACTCCATAGTCGAATTAGCTATATGTGGTGGTGCGCTCTCTTGCTGAAAATACCCATGCCTAAGTTCGTCATCATGCAATTCTTCTATAAATGGCTGTAATATGTTTGTTCGGTACCGTTTAGCATTTATTGTGTCATTGAAAAAATACGCTCCAATTATTCTGCGCCGTGACAATGCAACCCATACGCCTATCTTCAATGGATGCAGACTATATTCGACATAGGTGTGTGGATTATCTGTTGCCCATGTTCGATAATTCTGACTATTTATGTAGCCTGACAAATGAAACTATGCTTCATTGGACATAAATGTTAGATTTAAAGTATCGTCATTATTCAGGTGATTGGTAAACCATTCACAATATCGAATACGCAATCCATGATCAATGGGTAATAACTGCTGCACACCTGTCACTTTGTAGGGGTGCATATTGTCATGGATTTTTCCATGGACAAGAAAGAAAAATAATAGAATTATGTTGAACTTTATTTGAAGAACATTTATAAATATATATATACTTTATTTTGGTGTTTATATTGTATTTCAGACGGGGAACGATAAATTTAAATTTAATTATAATTTTATTGTAATGTATAATTTTTGTACACGTTTGTAGGTTGAACGAGTGTGGATTGATGTTTGTTGTACGCGCCAAATCGAAGATATGATCAAATGTATATAGTTATATATTTTATTCTTAGGTCGCCGGCTTGATTTATATTTTATTAGGTGGGAGAAGCTGGCTGTTTCTAGGAAATTCATCTAGAGAGATTCGATAGAGGTGTTCAAGTTTGGTTGTGTTTTTTGATAAATTAAATAAAACTTAATTTTATTTAATTCTTTTGATAGCTACGGTGTGTTTTGATTGAGTTGTTGTTCTTTAAGTTCATTACGTTTATTTTGATGTGTTAAATTTGATATTTTGTCTATCAGAATCTCTCGTGAAATAGTTTTTGCAACGTACGTGAAAAAAACTAAAAATGTATGTATTCTAATCTGATATATTGATAGTTATAGTTATAATTATTATTCGATTGATATTTGAAGTTTCTTAAATTGATAAATTTAATTTGTAATTGTATTGTAATCATTAGAAATATTTACGAAACGTATTAGTCTATTTTTGAAGTTAGTTTTTTATATTCATTTAATTGATATTAGTATATTAGATTGGCGGGGAAATTATTTTGTGACAAGCTGATAGTTGTGCTTGGGTAATTTGAGTTGCGTGCGAAAAATAGAAAGTTCTATTTTGACGTTTGATATTTAGTGGGAATAAAGTAGTATATGACAGCTAATAAAGTTTGTTTATATTGTGTTTTGAATTATTGTTCGTTTCACCTTGAGTTTTTTTTTTACTCTTATTCGAGTCATTATTTATAAGAGTTTTTTTCTCGTTCCTTAGGACGCTATTTAGTCACGAATTCTGCTTTATATTTGATAAAGTAGATTTTTTTTTTTTTGTTTTTTTTTAAGAAAATTATATGTTTGTGTTGTTAATGGTAGTTTTATTTCTTGAGTTTAATTTGTATTATTTCTTCGTTTAAAACACGACTTTCGAAAGAAAAAACCCTGACGAGGAAGGAGTTCAAGGAAGGTGCCCACCTGACTGAGTGAAGTTCGGGGATATTGCTGTGCATTGTGAAGATAAGTCATTAAGAAAAAATTAAGATAACAATTCAAAAGCACAATCCACTGCAATATGTAGGCCACACCTATAGAACAAATTTGGTATACAGTAAAATATAATTGAAGATGTTAGCTCTATGACAAGTTGAATAAGTCACACCTATAGAACAAATTTGGTATACAGTAAAATATAATTGAAGATGTTAGTGATATTGAAAGACACATCTTCAACTTCACTAAAATTAACTTTAATGTAGTAATATTAAATGAAAGTTTAGTGAAGGTTACCTGATTGAGCACTTAATTTTCTCAATTATTTAGTTGGACTTTGTTCTATTCTCTGTCGTAAATCATTTACAGTTTCCTCGACAAGAACTTTTGGCCGACCGGTTGATTTCTTTTTGCAAACACAATTATTATTTTCAAAGTGCAAAACGATTCGATCTTTGTGCTGGACAAACATTTTATATGGAACATGTAAATCAGAAAGTGCTTCTTCAAACTGTTGAATACATGATTGTATCGAGTATGACCATGTTCCATCCTCGTTACGCACACCACTTCGATAATGGGCTTTCGAAATGAATGCCTTTTGCTCCTCGGATAAAAGCATGTTGTCTATAACAAATAAAGGGACAATAAGGAAATACAATATAACCTCTAATGTTTTATTCTGGATTTTTACCTTTCCTTCGTCACAACTTCCCTGCTTATTTTGAAAAAAATAGTTCTAATAAAATCTAACAAAGAGACTTATGCAGAAACTGAATGAAAAAAATAAATTTATATTTAACACGGCGCCAAACACCTGCAAACACGAACCAACTATGTAATATGCCGAAATATATTTTTCGTAGAATTACAGTCACTTGGACCAATCCAAGATATATATATATATATATATATATATATATATATACCTTGAAGATTATGTGCATTCTACGGACGTTAAACGTCACATATCAAAAAAATCTATCAATCCGCGAGGTAGGAGTCAAAGCTTTGTATATCAAATAAAGATTGACGGAAAACTGGTAACACTGTATCAGTCGGCGTTTTTAACAGTACATGGAATACAACGCTCTAGTCTGCGTCGGAAGATTCAAAAAACAATGCAGAGCCTAAGATTCTAGAGGTCTTCATCACTCCAGGCCAAATAGAACAAAAATAGATACTTTTCAGTTAGAATATTTATAGAAGAACTACCAGCTCGAAAGCCTCATTATAACAGATCTGATAATAAAGGTTGCAAGTATTTGGATTCATATTTATCAGTCGCCAAGCTCCACCAAAATTTTTCAGAAAACAACTAAGATGAAAAAGTATCATATGAGATGTTTAGAAGAATTTTTACAGAAGAATACAACATATCATTTGGATTCCCAAGAAAAGACATCTGCATAGAGTGTACTCTGTTTTTGACGCGTGTACAGCAAGCCGACGTGACACTGGATGAGACATCTACCCAAACCGTCAAGATAGCAAGGGAGAAAAGCTGAATTAAAAAAAAAAAAAATTCGGAAGAAGCAAAAGCTAATAATCCCTCTGTACTATCAATTTGCTTCGATTATCAAAAAAAAATTGTCTGTTCCTGTGACATATATTGGGAATATATTGCTTAACAACAGAAAAAAACCAATATGTATATGTATGCAGAACACTTCGCCCAAAATGGACCAAACGAGGTAATAATTTGCCTGCAGGATTATATCACACAAAACCAAAAGCCAGAGAAACATGTTTTTCAACTTTTTTGCGACAACTGTTTCGGCCAAAACAAAAATAGGTTTTTCTTTGTTTTTTTGGATCAGCTACGTACCAATAATAGTTTTTAAACTATAGAAGTCTGGTACTCATCATCTGGTCACAGCATGATGGTAGTATATCGAGATTTCGCTGTGATTGAAAAACAAAAATTGAAGTACGACAAGATTGACAACCTAGAATTTTGTGTCAATCTAATAAAAGAAAGACTGTAAAAAGAAAAACCCATTTGATTTGGGTATTTGAACAGCATTCGCTGAGATTAAATAGATGTCTGAAAGAAGGCGATCGTACAATAAAAGTGAAACACTAAAAATTATGGTTAGACTCTCAGATAAAGGAGCTGTGCCGGAAATATTGGAAGCTAGACGCGTTAAATTTTCGCGTAATGAGCAACCACAACTCAGTGCCACCTATTCTGGCCCTATGGCTCTAATGACACTTAACAAAGTTGGCCAAAGCCGTAAACCTCGCCGCCAACCCACGCTGGATTATGAGAATGAATACTTAAAAATTAAGAAGTTAAAATTTGACAATGTAATGCATCTCAAAAAGCGCGTTGTATTATTGGACATTTCTTTGCTTGAACCTTATATGAAAATTACGCTATTGAAGAGATTCATCAGTTGCAAAATGCCAACGCTATTTATGAATAGTCTTCTTGCTTATCATGTCCTAATCTTTGCTGCAATCATTCTTTATAATGAATACTATGTTTTGTCTAAAGTTTTGTTTAAACATTGTATATTTTCGTACGGTCTTACATCTCAATTCAATCTCAATTCAATATAAATAATTTTTTCTTCAATAATTACAAATCCCAACACAAAAAATGTCAAAATTATTATTATTTTTTGGGTAATAACAAAACTTTATTTTACATTTAATCATGAAAGTGGAAGCCGCTTTCCACAAAGAATACAACACCACACACATTTTGAACCTAACAGTTTGAGTAATGTTTCATAATCAAACATAAACTTTCACACCTTAATATCTCACAATAAAGATAGAACGGATAAAAATAAGAAATCTGCAGTCTATAAGTTAATATGTGGATGCGGTAAGATACATGTTGGTCAAACAGGAAGATCGTTTGAAAAACGCATTGCTGAACATTGTTCTTTGTTTAGAAATAAAAGACAAGATTCCACTTTTGCTAATCATCTATTAGAAGAAAACCACACCTTCAATAACGATTGTCGAATTCTACATTTTGAAAATAAAGGCAATAAAATAAACTTACTCGTAAGTTTAGAAATTAATATATTAAAACAATCACAAATTTTACTTAACGATCAATTAGATTTAAATAACTCACCTTTGTTAAAACTATTTAATTTAACTGTTTAGACGATAATAGAAATATACATTTAGTTTATTAAAACAAATTTTATGCGTAAACATGTTTCCTATAGTATAACAGTTAGGGTCGAACAGATGGACCACATTTTCTCACTACCTATAAATTCTTAGATTAAAAGAAAAAAGTTGTAAAATAATACTAATCTTACTAAAAATCTGGTGTGAAGAACACAAATGCAGGTTCACTATTAATATTGTAACGTTTGTCTTTTAGGGTTCTTAAATAAAACTAACAATAACTTTAGACACACACACTATATTAATATTAAAACGTATAATAATCTAAAACTAACTATTAACAACAATAAGTACATTTATGTATTCTATATTTATGTAACTATATTTATGTACTTCGCGAGACTGTAGGATTCAATGAATGTCTATCCCTTCTTCGACGCGGCTTATATATCTCGTTCATATGTTCCAAATCTGTCTAGAAAACGTCCAGAGCGATGACGCGCCTCGCGTCATCGAATGAGTCATTACATTACCCCCTTCTTAAAAAATGAAGTTTCGTCCCGAAACATGTCATGCTTTGGTCTCCTTGAACGATGACGAAATCGACAGGTAGGGCCTTTGTTACATTGCGACGTCATATCGAAATAACAGTCCACGGTCTTATCTTGCCTGGATGGACAGGAATATTCAATCCGGTTGCTGCATACCAGAATTTCCATGCCAGTATGTCGGAAGATTACTTCCAACATGCTCCTTACAATTCTCCAGTCCAGGCGGTCTAATCCACAACCCAATTTTGGAACTGCTAATTTCAGAATGTCTTGCTGTAACATTTGTTCGCGTAAGTGGGCCAGGGCCTCCCATAAGGCACGATAGGTTGGCTTCAGGCTTGACAGTTCTTTCGTGACCAAATAAAATATGGGCTGTCCTTCATTTACTATTTGGAGACTCTTCCCAATTGCTGGTCCCTGCTGCCTTAATTTTTCGACTCTGCCAAATCTCTCTTTAAATTCACTGGCAATTCCCTTGGCCATTCGCAGATCTCGGGCTACGCAATGTGCAAGCGCGTAGTCTGGCGGCACCGTAAACAAATCTTGCTGTTTCTCGATGGTTACTCCAAATCGAGCTTTTCTCGAACCAGAATATTCTTGCATAAAGTCTTCGAAGGTTAGTTCATGGTATTGGCTATCCAATCGGCGCAAGTCAGCGGTTTCGTCATTATTGTCTCCAGAGTATGGGGCTAATCGATTAAAATGTACGACTCTTGGCTTAGTGTGAGGTGTTCGCCTGATGCGGTATATTACGTCGTTGATCCGCTTCAACACCTCGTATGGCCCCTCCCAATTCTTTTGAAGTTTTGGAGATAGGCCCCGTCGGCGTTGTGGATTATACAACCAAACCCGATCGCCTTCATGGTAACCACTCTTCTCGGCGTTGATGTCGTAGCTCTCTTTCATTCTGTCACTAGCATCTTGGATATTATGTCTGACTTGTTCATGGATATTATCTAGTCGTCGTCTGAGCGTGCTGACATAATCTTCTCCGGCAAGATCATCACCAGGCTTGCTCCCAAACTTTAAATCACAGGGCAATCGGAGTTCCCTCCCGAATAGTACGTTGGCTGGTGATTGGCCTGTTGTCTCTTGAACGGAGGCCCGATACGCCATTAGAAATAATGGTAAATGTTCGTCCCAATCTCTCTGGTGTTCGCAGACCACTTTGGATAAGTGTCTGATCATGGTCTTGTTCATTCGCTCTACCATCCCATCTGATTGTGGGTGCAAGGGAGTTGTTCTCGTCTTCCGTACGCCCAAAAGTCCACACATCTTTTCGAATAGATTGGACTCAAAATTTCGCCCTTGATCGGAATGAAGTTCCAAGGGTACACCAAAACGGCTGACGAACTCCTTCACAATCACGTCTGCTACAGTTCCAGCTTCTTGATTTGGTAGAGCATATGCTTCAACCCATTTGGTAAAGTAATCCATGACCACTATTATGTATTTATTTCCTTTGTCGCTTTCTGGAAAAGGGCCGGCGGCATCTATGGCGATCCTTTCAAATGGGCTTCCTACATTGTATTGGCGCATGGGTGCACGTCGACGCCTCTGGGGACCATTGCTTCCGGCACACTTTCGGCACCATTCTTTCACATCTCGTGAACAATTCACCCAGTAAAATCTCTGGCGCACTTTCTCCAGTGTTTTATGGACTCCAAAATGTCCCCCAGAAGCACCATTATGGAGTTCTCGCAATACCTCTGGTATTCTTTTCTTGGGAACCACCATTTGCATCTTCCGCTCGCTTCCATCGTGATTTTCGACCTCACGTCTCAGGAGATCGTCTTCCATGGTTAAGGAATCCCATACTTTAATTCTCGTGAATGGGGAGCAATTTCTTGCCAGGTCGGTCTTTGCCCATTTCTTTTCCAAGCCCTGAGGACTGCAAGATCCGGATCAGCTTCTTGATCTGCGCGCAAATTGTCAGGTTGCCATTGGTCATCAACAACGGTGGTTCGAAGAGCGTTGGCCGATTTGTCTTCGATTCTGTTGCAATATCGACAGTCTTCTGGACAGGGCCTTCTGGAAAGGGCATCTGCATTTTGATGTTTGAGGCCTGCTCTGTGTTCAATGACAAAGTCATACTCCTGTAGCCTCTCAATCCATCTAGCTACTTGACCCTCTGGATTCTTAAATTGCAAGAGCCACTTTAAGGCGGCATGATCAGTGCGGATCAGGAACTTCTGCCCATACAGGTACTTGTAAAAGTGCTCAATGGTCTTAACTACTGCCAATAGTTCTCTCCTGGTTACGCAGTAGTTCCTCTCTGGTTTGGACAGGGTCTTGCTGAAGTATCCAATGACCTTTTCTTGGCCATCTTGGATTTGAGAGAGCACGCCACCAATCCCGACGTTACTGGCATCCGTATCCAAAACAAACCTCCCAGATGGCAGCGGATAGTTCAGAACGGGTGCACTGATCAACGTACCTTTTAACAACTCAAAGGCCGCTTGGCATTCGTTGTTCCAAATGAATGCTCGATTTTCTGTTAGGCGAGTAAGTGGTTTTGCAATGTTGGAGAATCCAGTAACGTAGCGTCGATAATATGTGCATAATCCCAAAAAGCTTCTTAGCTGATGTTTGTCTTTGGGTACCGGCCATTTTTCCACAGCTTTTACTTTTTCTGGATCCACAGCAATTCCTTTTCCGGAAACCACATGTCCAAGGTAATTTACCTCCTTGCGGAAAAGGTGACACTTCTTTGGACTTAATCTCAGGTTGGCATCTCGCAACCTCTGGAATACTACTTCCAAATTTTTCATGTGATCTTCAAAGGTCTTCCCTACCACAATCACATCATCGAGATATACCAGGCAGGTATCCCAAGACAATCCCCTCAGTACAGTGTCCATGAGTCGCTCAAAAGTAGCTGGGGCGTTACACAGTCCAAATGGCATGACTGTAAATTGCCAGAGTCCTGTACCTAAACTGAAGGCAGTCTTCTCTTTGTCATTGGGATCCATTCCCACTTGCCAATAACCGCTCTTCAAGTCGAGAGTGGAGAACCATTTTGCTCCTGCCAAGGTGTCTAGCGTATCGTCTATTCTTGGGAGAGGATAGCTGTCCTTTTTGGTCACACTATTCAAACGACGATAGTCCACACAGAATCTGGTAGATCCATCCTTCTTCCTGACAAGGACCACTGGTGAAGCCCATGGACTATTCGATGGTTCAATTACTCCTTGGCCTTCCATATCTTGTATAATTTGCTTGGCTTCCTCACGTTTTGCCAGAGGTAACCTTCTTGGTCCTTGTCGAATTGGACTTGCATCGCTGGTATTTATTTTGTGCATTACAATATTGGTTCTTCCTTTCGTACCAGTTTCAGTTTCAAAGACGTCTTCATAATGTTTGATTAAATCCTTAACTTGACTTTGTTCCTTCTTGCTCAATCCTTGACAGGCGGAGTCGATTATCTTGGACAATTTCTCAGGAACCTGCACGAATCCATTCTTCTTCGCCTCTATGCGATGAACGACGGCCGACACTGGCGAACACCACCCCAGAATAGTACCCTTCTTCAATGAAACAGGGTAATGGTTCACATTCATTACCCTTATCGGTACAGTCTTCTGAGTCTTAACCAGCATTTTGGCAACTACTATTCCTCGGCCCACCTCGTCATCATCAGCCTTTGGTTCCAACATTATAACATTTCCGTCCAAATAATCACCTTCCATACACGCCGTCAAAAATGTCTCACTTCTTGCATCCAGAACAACATTCTCTGCAGTAATTACTTGTACATTCCCACAATCTTTCCCATGAAGAAACAATTCCTCATTATTTATTTTTAAAGTGCCTTCTTTCATGTTTAACTGGAAGCCGTAGGTGTTCATGATGTCTAATCCCAAGATTATTTGTTCTTCTATGTCCGCTACGAGAACACGATGTCGGACTGATGTTGGTCCTATGATAAAGTTGACATCCACTTCACCTGCCACAGAAGCTGCTCCTCCAGTTGCTGTCCTAAGTCTCCATTTGCTAGAAAATAACTTTTTATTTCTGGGAATTAAATCGGGTCGCACGATGGTTTTCGTCGATCCGGTATCTAGCAAGCAAGCATAGGTCTTTCTTTCCATAACAGCGTCCACATACAGGCCGTTGGTTTGATGTTGCAGGGATGCGACTTGGCCAGGCGTCTTTGGGGCTTCCTGATGCTGGATCGATGATTGCCCTCGCTCATCGACCCGCTTTAGTTTTCCTGCTGCTCAGACGATGCTTTCTTGGCCACCTTACCACATTTACTCCGAACGTGACCAATCTCTGCACAATTCCAGCATCGCAGTACTCTTTTATTTGATTTGATCTGGTTTAGAACTCTACTAACCACCTGCTCCATGAACTCCTCATTTTCCTGCTTGTCAACAGTGCAGACACGAGCATGGTTCCGAGAGGCTTGCTTTGCAGTCTCAAACTCAAGCGCGTGCGCCAAAGCATCGATCAAGGTTTTCGGTCTTGCCAACCTTAATGCTTGCTGCGTATCAAAATCCCGGAGACCATCTATGAATGTCTGGACCGCTAGGTGTTCCATGAAATTATCCGGCGCCATCGGATATGCAAGTCGAACTAGACGAGCAATATCTGCCTCGAATTCCTGCAGATTCTCGCCTTTCTTCTGTGATCGATTCTTCAGTTGGGTATGGTATACTTGCTCCAAATGCGCATGGCCATATCTCATCTCCAAGCGTTTAATGAGTTGAGAATAATCTTTACGTTCCTCAGGAGGCAATGTCTGCAAAATATCACTAGCATCACCCCTCAATGCTATGACTAAAGCAGTCGCCTTCTCGGCAGAAGACCATGCGTTTGCTTCTGCGGCCGCTTCGAATTGCGTCAGGTAAGTTGCCCATGACGTCTTTCCATCAAAGGTTGGTGGCTTGATTCTGGTCCTTGAAATAGCCACAAGTTCTTCTTTTATTTCGATGGGCCGCGGTATGACTTCTTCGTTGCCCTGCCTGGGATCAGAATGACTCATGGTAGCGGGTAATTTCATCTCGATCATTATTGCCTCTAAAAGTCTAGAATGTTCTCCAATTTTCTCTTCTACAGCTGTGAAAACCTCTTCTTTTAACGCTTCTGATTTATCCGCTAATCGCTGTTCTAGAACTTTCTCCACTTGTTCCAGACTTTTTTCGAAGTTTCTAGAATTTTCTAGTAATTTCTTTTCCAGATTTTTCTCGAGGATTCTAGCGGTTTCTAGGTTTCTTTGTTCCATTTGTTGCATTTGTATTTGCGCATTCTCTATTAATCGTTGTTCCATATTTTTCGCGCTATCGAGATTCTTCTGTTCCATTTGTTCTAGAGTTTTCGCTAAGTTTCCAGAAGTTTCCAGGTTCTTCTGCTCCATTTGTTGCATTTGAGTTTGTGAATCTATTAGACGCTGTTCCATATTTTTCGCACTATCCAGATTCTTCTGTTCCATTTGTTCTAGAGTTTTCGCTAAGTTTCCAGAAGTTTCCAGGTTCTTCTGCTCCATTTGTTGCATTTGAGTTTGTGACTCTATTAGATGCTGTTCCAAGGTTTGCGAATTATCTATTAGTCTTTGTTCTAGAGTTTTCGCTAAGTTTCCAGAAGTTTCCAGGTTCTTCTGCTCCATTTGTTGCATTTGAATTTGCGCATTCTCTATTAATCGTTGTTCCATTTTCGTCAACAGCGAATTCACGTCAGCATCTCCGCCTGGAACTTGAAAGACATAATCCTCTGGATCCTCGCCTTCTTGGATCAACACATTGCGAAGCCGTTGCTGGAGGATTGACTTTTTGCCAGTTGTATCCTCATCCCTCTCTTCTAATTCTCGTTTCAAATCGGACACTTTTAATTCTGTCAGTTTCATTCTATTAGCCATCACGATATTTAAAATAACGTCTTTCCGCACTGTATATTTATTTAAACGAATACTTAATTAACACTTAATTGTCTACTTAGTTTATTATTTATTAATTAGTCCACACCTGAATACCACTGTAACGTTTGTCTTTTAGGGTTCTTAAATAAAACTAACAATAACTTTAGACACACACACTATATTAATATTAAAACGTATAATAATCTAAAACTAACTATTAACAACAATAAGTACATTTATGTATTCTATATTTATGTAACTATATTTATGTACTTCGCGAGACTGTAGGATTCAATGAATGTCTATCCCTTCTTCGACGCGGCTTATATATCTCGTTCATATGTTCCAAATCTGTCTAGAAAACGTCCAGAGCGATGACGCGCCTCGCGTCATCGAATGAGTCATTACAATATTTTCTGTGAACGTGTCCGAATATATCCTATCCCCAGAGACGTAGATACGTATTTCGCTTTTCTACAAGCTCATCGGTACGCCCCTGCTGGAGAAAGGATACTTCCAGACACATTCACAGAAAAGAACCACCTCGCCCTATCACCGTAATTATCCAGACCGAGCGCAGAAGTCAATTCGGCGCTACCTGTTGTCAGACAGCCGAAGTACCTCGGATAGGATATATTCGGACACGTTCACAGAAAATATTAATAGTGAACCTGCATTTGTGTTCTTCACACCAGATTTTTAGTAATATTTTATATTATTAAAAATACCTTTGTATTATACAAAACTGGTGGGGTTTACCTACTCATGTATGTTTCAATTATTCTGATACATTACACATGCGGTTAAGCCGTAGTATGAGTGAAGGCACAAACAAAATGCAGTTTTCTAGAGAAATTGGCTGTGCTAAGCTCTGGAAGGGCGTCATTACTTCACATTAATTATGTGGACGGTATGCGAGGTACTTCGGCTGTCTGACAATAGGTAGCGCCGAATTTACTTCTGCGCTCGGTCTGGATAATTACGGTGATAGGGCGAGGTGGTTCTTTTCTGTGAATGTGTCTGGAAATATCCTTTCTCCAGCAGGGGCGTACCGATGAGCTTGTAGAAAAGCGAAATACGTATCTACGTCTCTGGGGATAGGATATATTCGGACACGTTCACAGAAAATATTAATAGTGAACCTGCATTTGTGTTCTTCACACCAGATTTTTAGTAATATTTTATATTATTAAAAATACCTTTGTATTATACAAAACTGGTGGGGTTTACCTACTCATGTATGTTTCAATTATTCTGATATAATACTAATCTTGTCTATTTTATATTTTTAATTTAGTTTGTAATGTGCTTTTTAGCTGTAAGTACCTGATGAAGCCACTGTGCTGACAAAACAATTGCGATTTTACGATTACGTATTAAAAAAGTGAAGATTTAACCATTAGTTTTATTTCTAACGGGTGATAAAATAAGAGCTATATATTGTTATTTTGTAATAAAGATAAAACAGTATAAGATATCAATATAGTTTTTCATTTATTTTAGACATTGGTTCATGACATTTTTATTTAAAAATAATTTCATGTAAACGACCGCCACTGGAATTTTAAAACTTCCATTCTGGAACACCAATTTTTGGGCACTTTTTCGCATAAATCTGCACTTATTATTCAGCAAGTACACGAATGATGTTGGTTTTTAGGTCATTGAGTGTTTGCGGTTTATTGGAGTAAACCAATGATTTAACATAACCCCAAAGAAAAAAGTCCAATGGAATTACATCGCATGATCTAGCCATGACACATCGGAGTTTTTGGAGATTACGCTGTCATTCAACTTTTCTCTCAATGAATTTATTGTGTCATGAGATGTATGGCATGTTGCGCCATCCTGTTGGGACCGCATATTGTTTAAGTCAAAGTCATCTAATTTATGCCACAACAAATCTGTAATCATGTGTCTGGAGCGTTCTCCATTGACGGTAACTGCAATGCCATTTTCATTATAAAAAAAAATGGTCCAATTACACCTCCAGACCATAAACCACACCAAACTGTTAATTTTTGTCGATGTGAATATGTTTCATTAACAGCATGTGGACCTTCTTCACTTCAAATGTTACAATTGAGCTTATTTACGAAGCAATGTAACCAGAAATGAGCTTCATCGCTGCATATGATCTTTCCATAAAATAAGGGATTTGTTTCGAGTTGCTGTAAGGCGTAGTCTGCTAAACTTCTACGCAATAAATGGTCATTTGGTTTAAGTTCTTGTCTCAACTAAAACTTATACGTCTTGAAATTGAAATTCTTGTCAAGAATATATCAAGAATATGTGGTGCCATAAGAAAATCTAAGTTCTCGAGAACGACGTCTAATTGATTGTTCTCGATGTTCATTCACACTTTGGTTCACAGCATCGATATTTTCAGCAGTACGTTTACATTTTTGACGGGTTGGATTCTTAATATCACAAATACTACCACCATTTGTCTCCAATTTTTTAATAACATTACGTGTAGGTCGATTATATTCATCATGAATTTCACGTAATGCGCGAAACGTAGCCCGAATAGATTCATTATTTTTGTAATAAATTTCAGCAATTTCTGAACACTGTGCAACTGTGATCTTTTCATGTTGATTTATCCAATCAATATTGAACACAAATGTCAATTTTGAAGGTAATTTGAAAAAAAAAATGGGCGCTATAACGTTTATAAAATATATAATACTTACTTGGTAACCCTTTATTTTAAAAACATACATTGTTAAGCTGCACCGATTATGGTTGTCGCCCTGACCTAGTACCAGAAGAAGAGCCAGTTGAAGGTCTAGACTGTAAAGTAGTAGCAGTTGAAAGCAAAAAGTGATAAAACTAATATTGTAATAACTTGTATTTAAGAATTTACATTAAAATACGTGATTCAAATGCCTTTATTATACGGATGCTTTTTTAATAATCTTTTTTATTATGTTTATTCATTAATAGTACATCAGGTTTTAAAAATGTATGGTATACTTTACATATTTGTATAAATAACTATAATAAGTTATAATTACAGGAACCGCTGTACACTTTTCCATTACGTAATGGATTCAATCCAGGTACAATGGTACGCATTAAAGGATTTACACTATCGAATGGGAGCAGGTTATTCGTCTTTTTTAGTTTTAAATTCATACATTAATTTCTTTTTGTTTTAATAATAATTCTTTTAGGTTTAGTGTTAGTCTTCATGAACAAGGTCAAGATGAAATAAATTGGAGCGATATAGTCTATCACGTTTCTGTAAGATACGGACAGGATTTGATTGTTTTGAATTCAAGGGAAGAGTCGAAGTGGTTGCCAGAGGTTAGAGCCAATTCATCGGAGTTAAAAGCTGGTACAGAATTTGACATTTTAATTGCTTGCGAACCAACGCAGTTTCGGGTAATTATCCCTTATTAATTAATAATTAATAATAATTGGTGAATATGAAAATTCGTTAATTTCAAAATTTTCTATTAAAAAGTTAAAAAATATATATTATCATATCTTTCAAAGACTACTTCAGTGTTTGGATGTAATGTCAAGTAAGTTACAGAGTTTCGATCGATAATTTGACAAATTTATATTCGAAGTTGAATTGAATGAATTTCAGGCAATATCCTTATAATAAATTGTAATATTATATGACATTGTGATATGATTCATATCACAATTTTATACCATTCAGAGGAAAAGGTGTCCTTTTTCCAAATATTTTTGTTGCATTGCTGGTTGTTTCTTCTTTTTTCTCCAAAGGCGCCCAACAAAGGAATGGTTGTATACCATTCAGAATCGACCGTTCTATGATCCCCTAGTGACACGGTAGTTACATTTGCTTCGAAATTATTCTTGCGCGGACAACTTTTGTTTGGCTTGGCTTATCTTGGAACACCCACACCATTGAGTACTGTTTTCTTTCAGACTCATACGCATAGATCCAAGATTCGTCACCTGTGCAAATGCCATACACGGCTTTTGACACACCATGATTGTATTTTTTGAGAATTTCTCTGAACCAATTGAGACGAGCCTTCTTTTTAAGCGATTGTCAAATTATACGGAATCCAACGCGAACAAATCTATTTCACGGCTAAATGTTCATGCAATATCTTATATATGATTGTCATACTAATGTTCAGGGATGCCTCAATCTCACAGTACAAGGAAATATCAGAAAATAACGAGACTGATGCTGTAGTAGAAAAATGAAACATTTATTTAGAAAACTTCAACAACTGTCCCTTAAAGTACTCTCCATCCTGTGCAATACACTTGTCCCATTGTTTTGTTTGTTTGTCATAAACATCTGAAAAATAATTTTTGAGTCTATTTAGTATACGTTGAGCTCTAAATTCGACACACATTGTCAACCTTTTAATTCTTTTTTGACTTCAGGAAACAAATGGAAGTCACTTGGAGCAAGATCAGGTGAGTAGGGAGGGTAAACCATAATTTCCACCCTCAATTCTTAAAGTGTTCGTGACAAATCGCTGATCTGTGGGCCGGAGCATTGTCGTGGTGCATGATCCAACCGATGTCTTGATAAAGCGGACATTTTTTCTTTAATTTTGCCTTTAGGGTTCCAAGAAGTACATTAGAATAGCACTCTCCAGTTACTGTATGTTCTCTAGGAACAATGTGATCATAAATAATGCCCCATTTCTCGAAAGAAATTAAGTGCATCACTTTACCAGCGCTTTTCACAGTTTTCGCCTTTTGCGGCCCAGGACTGCCTTTGTGTTCATCAGTCATCACTTTTGGAATCCATTTTGCCGCGACCTTTCGGTACCCTAAATCTTCATGAATAATTTTTTGAGTGGAACCATAAGACAAATTAACAATGTCAAATATTTGATATATAGGTACCAATGCGATCATCATTTTGGATCAAGTCGTTAATTTCTGCAATTTTTGAATCAATCCGTGCAGTCGGTGGTCGCTCGCGTCGAGGTTTACACCGATTCACAACCGTCTTTGAATTTCTTATGTCACTCAAACAATCTACATCGTGATAAACTATCATGGGTATGCAGTTTCATTTCATAAGTTTCAGTTGGAGTTTTACCCAACCGAACACAAAATTTTATCGCATATCTTTGCTCCACTCTCATTTTTTCGATGGGTACGTCAAACACTGACAATTCAGTACTTAATTAATTTGTAATAAACGTCAAAAGTTAAATCAAAGCCTACTTGAGGATAAGTACATTAGAGATGGGGGTTTCATGTTCTATTCTTTGTGTTATAATATTCTACTATTCTACGTGAAAGAAGTTATAGCACCAGTCTCGTTATATTTTGATATATCCTCGTATGTTGATCTACGCTTTCTACAGTTTACGACGCTAATTATTCGAATATTTTAGTAGAAAAAAATACAAGGATTCGTATCCACGTCCATGGTTTGCGGGACCACTGCTCTAACCACTAAGCTATCAAGGACTGTGGTTTCGAATACATTATGGGAAGTCATATTAAGGAAACAGGTAATATTTATGTTATTAAACAGTAAATATTTTTGCCCGTAGTCGAATCTTGTTGCAAATTAATTGCATTTTCGCGAAGGAATAAGTATGTAAATTTGCAACAAGAGCCGACTACGGGCAAAAATATTATCATCTGTTTCCTTAATGTGACTTAAGGCTTCCCACAATGTATTCGAAACCGCAGTCCTTGATAGCTTAGTGGTTAGAGCAATGGTCCGACAAACCATGGACGTGGATTAGAATCCTGCTTAAGGGCGAATTTTTTCTATTAAAAAAATAGAATTATTAGATTCGTAAAATGTAGAAAGCAATATTTACATACACGTTACTTCGCGAAAATGCTATTAATTTGCAACGTTTATTCTTTTTTTCTTTTTTCGCCAATCGAAACGATATTCGCAGTGCAGTATAATGAAAGATGTCTTCAAAGGAATATTAAAATAACTAATTTAACCTATTCATGTCTGCAAGTAATCATCTATATGCTCCCATCGGTTTCTAGCTATGTTAACTTATAATCGTATCAAGGCCTATACAACAATTAATTAAGAGAGAATACATTAAAAAATGTATTTCTTCTGTTTTCAACAAATGTCATTATAAAGTTTATTTTTTAATTTGCTAAAAACTGTACAAATGTTTTTGAATATTATATCCATTCTTATTTTTTAGTTGGCGATAAATGGACGACTTTTTCCCGATTTCAAAATGCGTAAATCCTCTGAGTGCATCAAAGCGTTCAGCATAGAAGGAGATGTGACTGTATCAACAATATCATTTAACACGGCTACCTTGTTTACATGTTCAATTATACACCAAATTACTAATTAATTATGTTGGGTTGATGAATATAAAATTTATATATATATAATATAAAATTTATTTAGTCTACCAGATACCACAGATTTTGATTTTTGTATACGAAATCTAGATTTCTGCTTTTTCCTTAAATTATTAAAAATTCCTAATTAGGCCCCTGAAATCTGGTTGCGAAATTTGTATTTTTTTTTATTATGTCAAACAAAGTCTTACGTAAGCCCTCGATAATTTTATTTCTTTCATCCCCAATACTACACGTTCTTTCCAAAGAGTGATTTTATGAATTGATAAAACATTTGAGTAAAATACAAGTCTAGTAGCCGATAGTAAAATTGAATTGTCAATTTTATACTTCTACTTGAAAATCTTGACGTTTTATACTGTAAAAGTAACAATTCTTTAAACGGTTTGATTTTTTTCCAAATAATTAGACTTCCAAATAGCATACTGTTTTTCTATTTGACTAAACTCTTAAGGACATGCACAGTATGTAAGACCTCATATTTGTTCTAGTGTCCAATATTGAAACCGAAATAAGGTTCATATATTTTTTCTATAAAAGCGTAATTTCTTTCCGTGTTGACGAGTTGTAAATTCATAACATTCATAGTAAAACCTGCCTGGATTACTTTCACTCACTTCAAAATATCTGGAGCCTATATTTTGATAAAATTTATAACTTGCTCTATTACAATTTATTTTATTTAATTAGGCTTTTATATGTTCGCGCAAAGAGCCTTTTGATGATTTGTTACTGACTGGTTTTCAAAAGAAAAGCGGAGGAGCTTGCGAGTCATTGTTCATAGATGAGTTTTGATTTATCGCAACATTTTTTAAGTTTTTAGGGAACATCTAATAATTTTATTAAATTGTTTTCAAGAATAATTAGGTTGCACAACTTCGTGATTCGATGATTCAACATAGAATAACAAGTGCACATCTGGAATTGTAGTACAGTATAACCTCTTTAAAACGAACTAATAATTTCACTGATTGATCCGGATTTTAGAAATGTTCGGATTATCAAAAATTGATCAAAAATACGCATATACCCTATTATCTATGAATTTTATCATTCTTGCGAGGAAAAGCCTTTTATTTTCAAATAAAAAAGTAATTACGCTACTACCGCATATGTATTTTCTTAGATATCACAAGTAGATATATTTATATGTATAACATAGTATATACATAAATCTAAACAAGTAAATGCTAATGCTAAGAGAATGAGAAAAATTCAGTAATTTTGCTCTGTTTAATGCTTGCTTCTTCTGCCTTTTGAGCTTTTTTTTCATTTCAGATAGAATTACAATGTGATGTTCTGATTCAGTATTTTCCTGAGGCCACTTCAAACACGTTTCTAAACTTTTGACGGCTTCTTTGTGCTTTACAGATCTTGGTATCGTTTCGTCTTCATTAGAGCTCAATTCATCTTGAACATGCCCCAAAATATCCATATCGTGTATAGATTCAGATGATTCTGTTTGTCCGACGGCCCAGTCAACAATTTCTTGTCTAGTTACATTGCCAAAACTGTGGTTCATTAGCGCGGTAACTTTCTCTATTTGTTTCTCTGTACCCTGTAACTCCATTTTATTCTTCCACTGAGGAAGTGGAAGATTATCATCTTCACTCCAACCACCATCGTCAACATCATCATCATGCATTAGAAGCTGGTGCGTTGTCTAAAATTTACAGTGCTTTTGCGTCTAAATTCTTTATCGAACTGCCGGAACAAAATCTTCATAAAACCAATTCTTAAAAATTTCTTTGGTAACCCAGGCCTTTTTCTGTTCTTGGTACTTCACTGGTAGTGATTCATTTCCAAAAGCCCTTGGTTTTTGAGATTTGTCCAAAACTAACAATCTCATTTTATGCGTTCCAAAAACATTAGAATAAGGCATAAATGTAATTCGTTGCTTACTCATTTTTCTGCCTGGAGCTGATGCTTCCGCTTGGTGGGCAAGTGTTTTTTGAGGAAGTAATTTATAGAAAAGTCTACTTTCGTCTGCATTGTAAATTTAGTCATGACATAACTGCATTTCCTCGATTTTATTTCAAAAATAATTTTTAAATGGCTCTACAGCGGCCTCATCACTAGACAATTTTTCTCCTGTAATTGACTATTGTCGAATTCCATACCTCTGTTTAAATATATCAAGCCATCCGAAACTAGCTTTAAAATGATCATTGTTGTAAGTTTGGTCATAAATGAATTTGACCTTTTAATGTAAAATTTCTCCCGATATTAGGACACCTAGGATAATGTAAGTTTTATGTACATAGATCATTCATTTTAGTACATACCTCTAAATCTTTCCTGGATAACCCAGGTATAAACCGCTTTATCAACGTCGTATATGCACTCACTTTTAACGTTTTACGCTTATTGGATAAAGAACTGGATGTGGCGCCATATGATAAAATTTTTTCTTTGTTCTTTTTGACGTCGCAAATCGTTGATTTTCCCACTTTGTACTTTAATAATAAAACAGTCACTGTATGACCCGCATTTCAATCGTTAATAAGCTCAATTTTCTATTTTATCGACAAAGTAACGTATTTTCTTTTAGAAGTCATTTTGCGAACTGAACATGCAACTGACAGTCAACGATCTACTGAATAAAAACCCTAAACAAAGAAAATATTAGAATACATTTATCCCCTATTTACGCAACAACTTCGATATTCGGATTAAATAGGCGTTGTTCAGACTATAATTTCAAATATCTGTTGTTAGGATTATTGGAGGCTCGGATTAATGCATGTTCGGATTAAAGAGGTTATACTGTATTTAGATGTGCTATCAATGACGCAACTTGGAAAAACAAAAGATTCAAAGAATTGTGCTTTTTCAGTATAAAACATCAAGATTTTCTTCCAATAAAAGTACAAAATTGGTATTTCAATTTTACCATCGACTATTAGAGTTGTACCTTAGTCAAATGTTTTATAAATCCATAAAACCACTACAACTCTTTGGAAAGAACATGTAGTATCGGGAAAAGGTAATCAAATTATGAAGCGCATACGAAGAATTGGCTCTACGTCAACAAAGAAAATAGAAAAATAAATAAATCAAGCGACCAGATTTCAGTGACCTAATTAGGAATTTTCAATGATCTAAGGGCGAAGCGAACCTACGTTTGTAAGATATAAAAATTGAAATCGGTGACATCTGATACATGCATTTCTATATATCCCCATCATGAAGTTCAATAAATATTTTTTAGTTGAATACTGCTTCCGAATTGACAACAATATTGGCAATTTGATGGTAGCATTAGGATGTGAATATAATTCAGAAGAATGTAACTTAATAATTTTTAATAAATATATACTTTGTATTCTAAAAGTATTTGTTTATTTTAGACTAGACTTCAAAGAAGCAAACAATTTGTTTCGTGGTTATCAGTAGTTGTAGACCAAGAGAAACATACCAAATAGGTAAAGAAAAAAGTAAAAAGATAAGTTTTATAGTTTGTACAGCTTGTATAGTTTGTATACAATCACAATGTGTACAATGTACCTTATGCATGCTTTTGTAAATGAAATGAGTACGAGATGATCGTGTTCATTAAAATAGAAACCGATGTATTTTTCGAAAATATTTAGCTTTTGTCTACATTATTGAATACATGTTCGTTTTTCACTCGCAAGCGTATAATAAAATTACTTATAAAAATTAAATTGCGAAAAGTATTTAACGTACAAGATCAGAAACGTACGAGACATGTTTCAAAGTTCTGGGAATTGTTATGCTGCTGAATAAAGCAGATCAAATAAATGCTTTCAAGTAACGAAAAATTCCAATACATTTTACCGAGGTGTTTCAAAAGCATTAATTTGGCCACAATGAAAGACGTAGTAAATTCTAAAAGAACAGGTGTTTTCATCCTTTGAAAAGAAAGTGTTTAAACATCTGAAATTGTTCAACGATTACATGGAGTATTTGGCTAGTCTCCAGAATCAAAAAGTGCTATTTATCGTTTGAATAATTGATCTAAACCTGGTAGAGGGCCTCTATCGCTATAGCTAAACACTACAGTAAACGAAAATAGCTTCCCCGGTGTGGAGAAATTGTTGAAGGTTAGCGTAAGCGAAGCCACTGGTGCATGGTAAGTTCGTGACATTCTGCACTGTGATTTGAGAACTTCAGCTGTTGAAATAGAGCACAACTTTATAGATCTAACGCTTGTCGTCAACTTTAGAGCTGTTACTTTGGCAACGAATAATAACTGTTGAAGAAACATTGGTCCTCTATATTAACACGAAAACAATAAATCAATCTAAAAAGTGACGCAATCCTAAGAAAGGACCTCCACTTTAAAACAGGTGTAGTTCTATTTATTGGAAAGTTACTTATTACAGTTTTCTCATTGCTATGGGATAATTTTGGCGAACTATCTACAAAAGATAACCAATCGAAGCAGAATATTATTAAAATCTTTTGTGGCTGTCATTGCAACAACCGACGAATTGCGCTGGTAATTACTTATATATTTGTCTGGGACAATACCCGGCGACATGTTTCTAGAATTGAGAAACTTCCTAAGTGAAAGAATAGATAAAAATTAACAAAATGAAATTATAACACAATTCCTAAAAGTTTTAAAACATCCCTCGTAATTTAGTTGGATCGGGGAAAAGATATCTTAGTGGCGACGATAGAAAAGTAAAAGACAAATATGGAAATACATATATTTTCTTACAATTTATGTACTGTGGCTTTATTTATCTGAACCTCATCTTTTATAATCATATTCTATATTATATATATATAAATTTTAAACGAATTGCGCTGGTAATTACTTATATATTTGTCTGGGCCAATACCCAGCGAAATGTTTCTAGAATTGAGAAACTTCCTAAGTGAAAGAATAGATAAAAATTAATAAAATGAAATTATAACACAATTCCTAAAAGTTTTGAAACATCCCTCGTAATTTAGTTGGATCGGGGAAAAGATATCTTAGTGGCGACGATAGAAAAGTAAAAGACAAATATGGAAATACATATATTTTCTTACAATTTATGTACTGTGGCTTTATTTATCTGAACCTCATCCTTTTATAATCATATTCTATATTATATATATATATATATGTAAATTTTAAACAAATTGCGCTGGTAATTACTTATATATTTGTCTGGGCCAATACCAAGCGACATGTTTCTAGAATTGAGAAACTTATGAATTATATATTATAGTTTTACATCTAGCTCATTTGGAATATATCTCAATACTTTGGTAAAATTTTAGTAAATTTAGTGCAGCAAAGGTATGTTTGCTATAGGTCTTCTTCTTATCAGGTTTATATTGACTATATACGAGGGACAAGCTGAAATTATTGGGAATAAAAAACACTGTTAATATTTTCTAGGATTTTATTTTAAATATGCTCAAAGTAACTCCTTTCAGAAATGATACACTTGACCATGCTTTTTCTCCACTGTTTAAAAGCTCCCAACCAATCGTCTTTCGGAATACCTCCAAAATAAGCATTAACTGCGGTATCAATCTCTTCTTCAAATTGATACCGCATTTAAGCGCAAAAAATAGCCAAATCAGGTGAGTTACTTTTATATTTTTTCCAACTAAAAACTGGAGAGTTAAAACTGCCGTATGGGACGATGCATTATCATGGTGGAGCATAATTCTCTAGTTGGAACTCTACTGAACACTCAGGCAAACATTTTTCAGTGTCCCACTTAGCTGTAACTGTCTTTGGTCTATCTAGCTTAATTGCATTTACTAAGCCCGTTCTTCTGAAGAATACCGACTCATAACCTTCTTCATAGCTCGCTGCTTCTTAGTCATTGTAGGAGCATCCTTACCTTCGTGCATCTATACACGACTCTCTTGACGGGTGGGAAGGTCGAAAAGGGAATATAAGTTTCGTCACATGAAATATTGGAAAAAATTTGGCGCTTGCCATTATTTAAGAAATTTAAAGTTTCATGCCAAATTTTTACACGCTCTGCTTTTTAAAGTCAGAAAGGTGATGAGGCACAAAACGAAAAACTTTCTTTAAATGCAGGTGATCTTGTATTATTGTTTGAACAGCTGAGGATCCAATCTTGAGTTGAGGCTCTATTACTGCATAAGTGACTTTATTGTCCTCTTCAATTATTTTAACAGCAGGAATGTATTGGTCGGTAACAACCGTAAGAGGACGTCCTGCTCTTTTTTTATGCTCAACAGAATCCTTAGCCTAATTTTACCACTGCATTTGATTATGTATTATTTTTCTAATTATATTTCGTTAACTGCCTTATATGCCATTCTAACAGGTTGGCCAGTAATGTAGCCGAGGACAGTCGACGGTAACCATAGATTAACTATATACATATAAGGTTTGTTCCAACTACCAGTTTCGTTAGGGTACGCATACCGTTTGGTGATCATTTTGTGCGCAAGCGTTAGTTTTGAACCGGTGATAATTATAAAGAAGTTGAAACGTATTCCTGGTCGTTAGCTTATCAATTTATTTTGTAATATTACCTACAGTAATAATTACAATAGTCAACTTTGTTCTGTCCTATGATTTTATGTAATATTGCCATTGTTAACTGTAGTTCTCACAGGATGAAGTATGTAATGCGCATGTCAATACAAACGGTACATGCTTCAGTCTGAGAATTGTTTTGACCATCCCGTGACTGGTTTGTGAACAGTAAAAATCTACTGGACCGACATTGTACAGTTTTCGTAGCGTGTTAGAACAAAACTATAGTATAGTTAATCTGTAACGGTAATAGAGGCAGGCCTCTCAGCTCCGTGTAACCGAACTCTCCTCCATTGCAATGTGTTCTTTTAAACGATAGAAGTGTTGATTGAACTAGTACATCAAAGGTAAATCGTAAAAAGTCTTGTTTTTTTACGATACCACTAAACCCAAGGTCAAGATATAATATCAAATAATAATCAAAACGAAAATATTATTGGCAGTATATAGTGATGGGATGGGCAATTGTGGAGAACCATGTAAATATCCTTTAAATTAAAAAATATTTTGTAATAAAATTTTAGGCAGGGAAATTAAGGATGAAATATTATAGTAAACCAGTGTTCAAAAAAATGTAACGAAGGTACTAAGTTATACTTTTAAATTAAATGATCAAGTATCAATATTTTGTTAATGTGTATAATACTGATATTTGCGATAAATGATTAAGAGATGGCGTGCAACGTTTAAGGTACCATATTACATTGTCGCTTTTTAAATCATGTGCAAGTTATATTATTTTATCACCAACCGTCAATAGATGCATGCATTACCATAGTAATATGCGACAGTATAACGTGGGCTCATTTGAAAAGTCAATCTAGGTTACTTTGAAATTTTGATAGAATAAGACGCAAATATATTAGTATGTGTTTGTTGTTCCGTAAACGTAAATCCAAATGACATTTGATAATATCAATCACAAATATCAGTTAGTGCATAAAATAATCGTACGTCGATTCTGGTTTAAATAAATTGCTTCTCAGTTTTAAAATGGCTTTCACTTTAGCACATAAAATTTTTTTAGTCCAGGCTTATTTTCGAAGTGGTAATAAAGTTGATGGTTTATGGGTTTATTCAGTTTAAGATTCCATGCAATCTTAAACTTCAGAATTTCAAGTTGAGTTTCTACATTTTTTAATAGATTATATACAATTTAAGAATACTTTGGATAGAACTTTAAAACTTTTTTCTGAAACTAGTAGTCTCTTAAGAAAATCAGACAGCGGAGCAGTTAAGAAACGTACCCTCAAGTTGTCAATCGTGTTGAAGAAATAATGGAAAATGAACCACAAACATCTGTTCGACATTTGAGTCAACAAATAAACCTTTCTGTTGATACAACTCACAAGTTATTAAAAAAAGATATGCAACTTTATCCATACCGTGTCACAGCAGTACAAAAATTGTTAGAAATTGATTACCCACGTAGACTACAGTTTTGTAATTGGTTTGTAAATATGAACAATAATGGAGAACTTTCGCAAAGAGTCCTCTTTACTGATGAAGCATGGTTTTATAAAACGGGATACCTAAATTCACAAAATACAAGAATTTGGAGTAGTGAAAATCCACATGTAATTAATGAAGAATCGCTACATCCAGAGAAAATTGGTGTTTGGGCAGCGATAAGCCAAAGGCGAATCATTGGACCAATATTTTTTCAAGGAACGTTAAATGCTCAAAGATACCGTACGGAAATTTTACAACCATTTGTCAATCAGTTGCATGATGATGAACTTCAAAATGCATATTTCCAACAAGACGGAGCACCTTGGCACTGTACTGCAGAATCTTTGGATTATTTAAGAGAATTTTTTGATGAGCGTATAATTAGTCGAAATACTGAAATTGCCTGGCCTGCACGTTCATGCGATTTAACACCTTGTGACTTCCTTTTGTGGCCTTATCTAAAAAATAACATATTTCGAACACCTATATTGAATTTGAATGATATGCTACAGAGAATCGAACAGAAATGCATGGAAATTAATAACAATCCAGTAATGTTGCAGAATATCATCAGAAATTTTGAACGGAGGATTTTAAAATGCATTGATCTTGAAGGACAACATTTTCAACATTTGTTATAGTTTTCAATAAATACCTATTATTTGTTATTTATTTGTATGTATGAAACTGTCAAAATATACGACTTCGTAGGTTAAGTAGTAAATTTTAATTTACGACATACTTCAAAAAGTTCTCAGTAAATCACATGCTACTAGATTGACTTTTCAAATGAACACTTGTTACTTTATCTTCATGTAAAAATCAAACACTTTACCTGCCGCTAATGTCTATCAGGATACCCATGACTGTATGATTATCGCGAATTATTTATAGAAAATAATGGAAGAAGACATTCAGTGCTCGCCGCCTGAAATTCTGAAAAAGTCGTTAGAGACGTCTTTCGAAATTCTACCACCAAATCAGTCAAAAAATACAATCGCCAGTATGACATATGGAGTGGTGCAACAAATACGGAATTAAAAAGTTCAATGAAAACGTTTTACTGGCGTATTTTTCCGATTTATCGATAGAGTATTCTGCTTCTTCGGTGTGGTTCTATTATTCCATGGTGAAAGCAACTCTTTTAGCAACAAATTACGTTGATATTACTAAATATAAAAAACTTACGGCTTTTTTTAAACAAAAAGGAAGAAATCATATTCCAAAAAAGTCCAAAACTCTTTCACAAGACGAAATACTTACATTTTTAATAAATGCACCGGATGAAATCTACTTGATAATGAAGGTAATTCATGCAAACCTTTTAAAACCATTTGTTATGAATGTAGTAATTATTTAAGATTTCCGTTGTGTTTGGCATTGCTGGCTTTACGTAATGGAGAACTTTTAATTTAAAAGTGACATAGAGCATAAAGAAACAATTTTGGTTGTTCAGATAACTAAAACAAAGACCAATAGGCCTCGATTGTTTGTGATCACTACAGAGTTTGAAGGAAAAGTAAAATCCGTAGAATTATTTAACAAATATTTAGCTCTGCGTCCTAAGCAGACGCCCCACGACCGACTTTTCTTAACTTATATAAATGGAAAATGCACAGTCCAGCCAATTGGAATCCATACTTTTGGAAATGTACCAAGCAAAATTGCCAACTATCTACATTTGCCAGAGCCATCACTTTATACGGGACATTGTTTTCGTCGAACGTCCGCCACTCTCTTTACCAACGCAGGAGGCAGTAAGGAAAATTTAAAACGCCACGGGGGATGGAAAAGCAACACGATTGCAGAGTCCTATGTTGAGGAATCTGTGCTCAATAAAATGAAAATTGCAAAGACGATTTTAGGTGAAAGTAAAACTAACATCATAGTTACCAATGATAATTCTACTAATGGTTTACAAATTATTAACATAGATAATAATCCTCAAGCATATTCAATTGAAACTTCTTCCACTGCAGAAATTAATTTTTATAATGCGTCAGGTTGTTCGTTTTAGAGATGATATAACCTACTCCTTGAGCGGAGTAGGTGCACCTACCAGGATTCCAGTTCCGAACTAGGTGCGGCAAACTAGGTGCACAAATCAGTTCCGACTCCGACCGATTGTGAGTCATATTTTGCGTCCGATCAGTCAGGGTAATCTTTATGTTTACTTAGGCACACAGCTTGGATATACAAATAGCAGTCAAATTATTACATTTTAAATGAGGTGTCAGATTGCAATTTATAGATTTTTTTTTTAATTAAAGTGCATACGATATACATACATACATAGGTTTAAAATAATTTTTGTATGCTTTTCAATGCAACACTAGAAAATCCCATGTCATTCTAATATGCAATGTGTTGAATGTATTTAATTTATTGACGGCGGCGGTTAGAAAGAATGTTTAAAGTTATAAAAAAAGAAACATTCGTTAGACTAATCACAAAAATAATACCAATAATACCTCAATAGATAAAATGTTATCTAATGTTGAAGTCCCAGGGTCTGCAAATTCTCGCGCAATAATGGAAGTGCAACGATATTTAGAATGTGAAATGGCTGATCGAAATCAGGATCCATTTCAGTGGTGGAAGGACAGTGAATATTTATTCCCGAATCTAAGTATCGTTGTAAAGGAAATATGTTGTGCAATGGCTACTTCAGTTCCATGCGAGAGACTCTTTTCTAAAGCGGGGTATATTTTAAATGAAAGAAGAACACGGTTAAGTACGAGTAAAGTAGAAAAGCTAGTTTTCCTGAATATGAACGATGATTTCATTTAGATTTAAATACAAAAATTAAAACTATTTTTTACGTATTAGTTCTTATTATTTTTACTTTTTATTATATATTTTTTGTGTCGCTAAAAATTTAGTTTTTCTTATGACTAGAAATCATACTAATTATTTAATAATAAATATACATATTTGGTTGCACAATTCTATATACAATTATTCGGAATCGCAGCAACTACAATTGCCAGTTGTATTTATTTATACATATGTATAGGAGTAATTGCGTCGTTTATTTCTCACATTTCGCTTCGCTTAGTCGGACTCGTTCCAGGCGGACCTACTCTTTTACATAATACGATGCGTATATGTAGGTGCAACTGCGAGATCAACTCTCGGGCGCTCCGACTTGAACGATCGGAATCGGAATTGTACGACTCGGAATCGTTTCAATCGGATCTACTCTTTTGGAAAATGCGAACTAGGTGCACCTGCTCCGGCACGCGAACTAGGTTCAAAGGAACAGGTTCGGTTCAGAGCAACCATCTCTAGTTCGTTTACTTTTAATATATCAAGTAATAAGTAGATTTGTTTTTTATTCGCTGTTATTTTTCTGTGCTTACTTTGTCATAATAAAATGTGATAAATTGGAGTGAGAAATAGCAATTATTCAAATCTCCTCTCACATGCAATTGTCGCTAAACTTGTTGCGTTTAATTCTACAATTTGACAAGGTATCTCCTGCCGAAGAACGTAGACGCAAACACGTCGCGACGTCAGCTATCCAACTGTACGGATAATTAACATTTGTATGAAAAAAACCACATCCGTCCAGAAACGTGCATATATCGATATTTCACTGTCGTTACAGATCATCAGTACACGATATTCTGACCTAGACATGATTTTATTATTATACTTTCGTGTATATGTACGAATTATATTGAATTTAATTGGAGTGAGAAATAGCAATTATTCAAATCTCCTCTCACATGCAATTGTCGCTAAACTTGTTGCGTTTAATTCTACAATTTGACAAGGTATCTCCTGCCGAAGAACGTAGACGCAAACACGTCGCGACGTCAGCTATCCAACTGTACGGATAATTAACATTTGTATGAAAAAAAAACCACATCCGTCCAGAAACGTGCATATATCGATATTTCACTGTCGTTACAGATCATCAGTACACGATATTCTGACCTAGACACGTCGCGACGTGTTTGCGTCTACGTTCTTCGGCAGGAGATACCTTGTCAAATTGTAGAATTAAACGCAACAAGTTTAGCGACAATTGCATGTGAGAGGAGATTTGAATAATTGCTATTTCTCACTCCAATTAAATTCAATATAATTCGTACATATACACGAAAGTATAATAATAAAATCATGTCTAGGTCAGAATATCGTGTACTGATGATCTGTAACGACAGTGAAATATCGATATATGCACGTTTCTGGACGGATGTGGTTTTTTTCATACAAATGTTAATTATCCGTACAGTTGGATAGCTGACGTCGCGACGTGTTTGCGTCTACGTTCTTCGGCAGGAGATACCTTGTCAAATTGTAGAATTAAACGCAACAAGTTTAGCGACAATTGCATGTGAGAGGAGCTTTGAATAATTGCTATTTCTCACTCCAATTAAATTCAATATAATTCGTACATATACACGAAAGTATAATAATAAAATCATGTCTAGGTCAGAATATCGTGTACTGATGATCTGTAACGACAGTGAAATATCGATATATGCACGTTTCTGGACGGATGTGGTTTTTTTTTTTTTTTCATACAAATGAAAATGTGATAAGTTACAATATGTCCATTTTTTTAAATATAAATTTTTACGGTTGGCAATAAAATTTTGTATGCACCACGTCAGTAAAGTGACTTTATTGAACTCGCCTGTTACTCGCCTCACTCGCTTCTCTCGGCTTATAATCTCAGACTCGTTCAATTAAGTATCACTTTACTGACTTGGTACATAAATAACTATTAACGTACTAATAGGTATATAGTGTGTCCAGAAATATACCGTTGACTTTTAAGTAAAATTTAAATCTTATTCATTGCAGCGTAATTAGCGCAGCATGAGATCTAACCCAAACAGGGCTGTAGGTAGTCGACATACAGATATCCACACACAGAACCGTTTTCAATATGGCTTTGTTACTTAACCTCCTTCCTATGATAAAGGTAGTTGAAGAGAATCAAATCGCACACTGGCCACACACTGGCTTCTAGGAAGTTTGAATTCCCTGCATATAATCTATAAATTTACGAGACTTAAGACACACTACCTTGTCATACGATTCGTATTATAATCTGAATAAATACACACTTGCCTTGATTTTTATATTTTTACATAAAATAAGAATATTTTAATACTCTAGAGTGCATAATGTAACCTACATTAGGTAATAAATTTTGTTTCACTTCAATGTTCGATCCTTGTTGCTTTTTGCTTCAGATTTTTTAATGCTGCAAAGTTCTACTTGCATTATTGCAGTTTATTTGATTACTAAAGATAGCCATCGTGAGTTTATCTATCATTAAGTGCAGGATGATAAATGCTATTAAGCCGTATGTCAATAAATAATTTAAAAAAATTTGTAATAAATTAGTTTAGACGATGTTAGATATTTATTAGTATAAAAGTATATTTGTGTACTTACCATTATAAACTAAAATACTGCGTTTAATTTTTAAATGCATTTCTCTCTGTTTTTAAGATATGTTTTATCAATATAAATAATCCTTTTTAAGAATTTATAACATAATGAAAGTTTTATCATAACTAATTGATATCATAACTTGTGATTTTATTAATGATCCACGAGTATACACGCAAATAGTTATATAAGGAACATTTTAAAAGATGCCTTCAAAATAGAACATTTTCTATTTTTTTCAATAATTTTATATACTTTACTCGCAAAAAAGACTTTTAAACAGTTTAAACTAATCAATTAATTTCATCAATTAATTTCTGTTTACATTCATGTGAACAAGTTTACCTACCAATATTTAATTAAGTATTAAACTGTCAATCCTCTTCGTCAAACTAGGATTAAAAAATATCCCTGATAAAATAGATTTAGAAAGATTTAACGAGCAAATTTTATATTATTTACATCGAATACATTATGTGAATAACATGGTAAGTTTTATGCATAAAATTTATATTTTAATAAATTTCCTATTATCGTTTTTTCAAAGGCGCAATCATATATTTGGCCACTACCAGATGCTCTTAAGGCAGGTTATTTTATCAGAGTTAGAGGAACCTTACAAAACGACGCAAAAAGGTAATTTAGCTATTTTGTTTATTGAAAACAGTTTCTAAATCTAAAATTTTAGATTCGACGTTAATTTTCAAAATGAAACCGAATACAATAAAAGTGAATTGATGCTGCACATATCATTACGTTACTCTGATGGTGTTGGATTTATAGTTAACAATAGTAAAAACCAAAATGGATGGATGGAGGAAGAAATGTATAGAAATGTATCGTTTCGGCCGGGTGTCAGTTTCGAACTGCTTATATTATGTGATTATGATAAATATCAAGTAAGTATTATAATATCCATTTAAATTCAATACTTAAAATTATTCTCTTCTTTATGATGAATTTCCTAATTTTTTTCTAAATAGGTAGGTATATAAAATAAATTTGTCTTTAAAATGACCTCGAAATGAACTCGAACGACCTGGAAGAAAAACGGTGATTTTTATATAATTATTAGATCATGTAGAAATTGGTAGAATTGTTCGTGAGACTAAGCAATGAGTATGTACCGTTTTTTATTCCAAACACAGAGCTTAGAGGTTAGCGTTATAATTTCAGATAGATTATTTTTAAGCTTTAAAAAAATAGAATGGTTTATCTAATATACATCCAGCAGTTATGTTTTAAGATTGTGGACTTAGTGTGGTTAACGCATTATATTAAAATTATTGTATGTTGACGAGCTAATTAATATTAAACGTCACGTTGGACTTAAGTATTAGTAACGTCAATGTTGTATAATGTTGTATTATAATAGTCACTTGTTGACGGCGCTATTAATTAATTATTGTTGCACTTAGTGGAGAAATTTAAAGCCTGTACTAACAAGTTTATAAAACGAGTTGCATACTATACTTTTTCTACGACTGCAAATACGTAAATAAAAAATTCGAAAATTAGTTTATTATTTTATTTATTATCATATCAATAAACATGGAAGCAGTACATTTTCAGATAATGAATTTGTTTGGCTTTCTTGACGCCAATCTTGGAAAAGTTTATACGCACGTTCGTACTGACTTTTTGATTTCTTCGGCAGCAAACTAGCAGTTACCGATGCCGCTGCTTGAGTAATTTCGGGTGGACTACCAATGAAAACATTTTCTTCACTTCCACTTTTGTTTAGATTCATTTTTCCCATAAAATACAAAATTACTTGTGTCTTGTCACGCCGCGGACACGGATAATTAATTTGATATTTTGCAATTAAAAAATCAAAACTAACATCAGTCCATAACTAAAGCACCCTAAGTTCACCCTAAGTTCACCCCGTGACTAAAACGCACGAAGCCTCGGCTTGTTGCGGTGTATTTAAAAGATCACTTAGCGTCATGGAAACATACTTATACGATAAATGGCATTTTTAAAGATGGGAGTAGAAAAAGTACTTTAAAACAATATATCGTGCAACTTGCTTCACGTAAGCGTTATAACAATAATAATAAATACTAAAAGCAAGGAATGGTGGCCACTTGTCAATTATACAAGGTGTCCCGTATCGTTATGTTCAAATTTTAGGAATGTAAAGTAGACTTCATTTCAAGTAACAAAAAGGCAAAACTTGTATATCCATTTTTATTTGTTTGAAAGTTACAGATCTATGAATGTGATGGTCAGATCATGAAAAAAATTGTAATCCTAAAGTCAATAAAAACTGATTTTATTTAAAAAAAGTTCAATTAATAATATTTTAGAAATGTTATCACCTCCTTGTTGAATGCAGGCTTGTGCCCGTAAGCCAACAAAAGAAGTACTTAGCCGATTTTCATACATGTTTTGTCGGATTTGCTCGACAGCCAGGTGAATACGATCCAACAACTCTTCTCTTGTGTTCGAAACTTGCGCGTAGACTAAATTTTTCATGTACCCCCATAAATAAAAGTCAAGGGGATTAAGATCGGGTGATCTGGGTGGCCATCCAACAGGACCACCTCGACCAATCCATCTTGGATAATTGACGTTAACCCAATTTCGGACAGAAATTCCGAAATTTGGTGGTGCCCCATCCATGTGAAACTACATGTTTCGTCGAACATTCAGTGGGACATCCTCTAAAAGACCTGGCAGTTCGTCAATAAGAAATTGAAGGTAATTGTCCGCATATAACCTCCCAGAAAGAACGACAGGACCAATCAACAAGTCATCGATTAGGGCCGTCCAAACGTTAATAGAACATTCATGTTGAAATTTAGATGGGCGTATAGCTTTGGGATTTTCTGATGACCACCTGTGCAGGTTTCTCAGATTTGTAACACCACTTCTCGTGAACGTAGATTCATCTGTCCAGAGGACTGTTCTGCAGAAATTAAAATGAAGCCGTGACTGTCTTAATATCCAGGTAGAATAAACTAGACGAGCATAGTGGGCTGCCTCAAGCAAACCATGTCCCCTGCGATAGTGATGTGGATATAAGCCCTCACGTTTAAAAATTCGCCAAACTGTCGTTCGTGGCACTAGCGATTCGACGTACACTGAGAGTTCGATCCCTTGTAACAATAGCTACTGCTTCTTCCTCTAAGTCTGTTGGCCAATTTATTTCTCGGTCGAAAAGATAATCACGCAGTCATCTGAACATTTGTTTATTGTATGATATTCATGGTTCAGCACTTACGAAATAAGTAAGAACCTTCTTTATCATAAATCAATTTCCAGTACTCCTTTTTGTAGATCTCCAAGAAATTACTGTATGCACTACGATACGTGTTTATTTATTTTAGGATAACATTTTATTATGCGACGTTAGCAATCACAGGCCTGTTGTTATTAAATCGTATAACTTTTTTTTAAATAAAATCAGTTTGCATTGACTTTAGGATTACATTTTTTTCCATGATCTGACAATCACATTCATAGATCTGTAACTTTGAAACAAATAAAAATGGATATACAAGTTTTGCGTTTTTGTTACTTGAAATGAAGTCTAAAATTTGAACACAACGATACGGGTCACTTGTATTTTTGACAAGTTGTAAATATTCATCATCTGTCAAATAAGTAAGACCGAAATTAAAAATAAAATAAATTAAAAATTAAATGAAATGGATAATATTAAAAGGAGTATTCTAGAAAGCGTAACAAACTTTCAAGAATATTTTGCGGTGGATAAGATTTCCTTAGAAAATAAACCGTACTTATCTAGGACTCCCACCTTTTAACTGAACAAATAAATTGTGCAAAATTTCAGAAAAGTAAAATCTATTTGTATAAAAAAACAACTTGAAAATATAACAAATTCTTAGTGTTTATCCGTGACAGAAGCGACATTTCGTGTCTTGTCTACAGTAGTGTAGCTACAATTAAATATCCATTCCTCGTATTTTAAGCATTCGTTTCATTGTAAAGAATCTAATGAGATTTTTGTATTTTAAGGGAAAAATCAGATTATTATACAGGCTGATTCAAATTAAGTGCGCACTATTGCAATCTCTGTTATTATTGATTCTAGAAAGTAGGTTAAATTAGCAAAGTATTAGTGTTTTTAAAATTGATTAGCATGCAAGTTCATGAAAAAAAAATTGAATAACGCATTTTCAAGAAATTTTGAAATTTATAATTTTTTTAAATGGAACAGCCTGTATATTTTTTAAAATTCTGAATGCTAATGTTCTTTGTAATATAAAAGTTTCATCTAAAACGAATAATAAAGTATTTACGGTGGAATTTAGTTGATGTCAAAGATACTCTTTCATTCTGTAAAATTAGTAGTAAGCTTCTTTCACTTTAAACAGAAGAAATAGTATGCCTTTGTAAATGTCAATAACGTACTGAATATAAATCTTTCGCACGTTAGTTATTAAAAAATTTTTTTTTTTATTTTGTGTTGTGTTCATTAGTTCTCTATTTATTTTTCTAAACATTTTGGTTTTACTTTCGTTGCTTAGTGTTTGACAATATTTCACTATGGTATTTCCTCATTTGGAGAAATGCGATATGTTGGAAGCATACATTTTATGTCGTAAAAATTCAATAAGGACTAGCGAATATTATGCTGAACACTATCCTTTACGATAGCAGCCAGATCGACGTTACTTTCGAAAACTTTACAATCAGTTTAGACTGCTGGATTGCTTATTTAGAAAGAAAAGAACAAAGAAAAATATCGTCGTCAACGAAGAAGTAGAAATTACAGTGTTAGCATATTTTGAGGCCCATCGCGAATTTTCCATTAGGGATGCTACTAAGGAATTGGCATTAAGTTATTCATCAGTTCAAAGAATTTTGAAAAAGCATAAGTTTATCCCCTTTAAGTTCAGAATCTCTCAAACATTACAGCCAGGAGATTCCGCCAGGAGATTAGCTTTCTGTCATTGGTTTGTTAGTTTTTGTGATGAAAATTTGAATGGAGCACAGTGTATTTTATGGAGTGACGAAACAAATTTTTCAAATAGAGGCATGTTTAATAAGATAAATTAACTCCTATATAAAAATGTCCATATGCGGGTGACATTTTTGTCACTTTGACAGCGATAAAAACCTACATAGCTTTTTATCACCGATAAAAATGCTTCTTCCTCCGATAAAAATGCTTCTTCCTGTTACATATCTAGTAGCCCTGCATCACTTAATTTATTTTGGCAGCTGACAGGTAATAACTATTAAGTATCGTTGAACGTAAAATACGAGTCGGTTTGGGGAAATTTCAACAAATATCAAAAGATCAATACTGCAAAACACAAGAAATACAAAATCGTCAATATGGAGACAATTTAAAAAGTTTTATTCATGTCGTTAATTTATCTTGCCAAAAAACACTCGAGCTTTTCTTTCAAACGGATAAATTTCTTTTTAACTCAATATTTTTCCAATCAGTAATTTCGCTCGAAAAACTTACATTAGAAAAAATCGCTCGACTATCGTCTCGCGATTTTTTCATGTAAGTTTTTCTCGTCAAATTACTGATTGGCAAAATAATTTCGTTACAAAGAGAAATTTATCCGATAAAAAAAAAGCTCTTGTGTTTTTACTTATGAAAAATAGTCACTACTGGTCTCAAAAAAATTTATTAATAGTTCGTCCACATGCTGCACAAGTTCGATTTAGTTTTAACGTTTGGTGCGGTTTAATTGGTTCGGTAGTCGTTGGTCCACTGTTCTACAATGGTACGTTGACAGGAAACAGATATCTGGATATCAGGAATTTATTCGTAACGTTCTAGAGGATTTCCTTGACGCCAATTACCTGATGCGCCAAAATTTATACTTTCAGCAGGACGGTGCTCCTGCACACAACTATCACCTAGTGCAAACCTACCTCGACACCATCTTTGCCGAAAAGTGGTTTGGTACAAATGGTCCAATTCAATGGCCAGCACGTTCCCCTGACCTTCCACTTTTAGACTTTTTTCTTTGGGGATACTTAAAAAATGAGGTCTACAAAACGCGATACGACAACGTGCGCGAATTGCAAGACAAGGTCAGAGAAGTTTTTCGCCAATTAGATAGAAGCGCAATCTTAAGAGCCACCCAGAATGTACTGAAGCGGGCACGAAAATGTATTGAGCAGGAAGGTGACACCTTTGAGCAGTATTTAGAAAATATACAAGTACTTTCTTCTTTTTAATTTAATTTTGTAAGCTGTAATATGTTAAAATAAACATTAAACACAAAATATGTAAAAAAAGGTTTTGTTTAAGTATGACAATACGTTAAGCACGTATAAAGCGTTTGTTCAATATGAAACAAACATGTAAATAATTTACATATCTGTAACTATTGTATTGTCCATGTCCATGTCCATGTCCATGTCCATGTCCATGTGCATAGTTACAGATATGTAAATTATTTACATGTTTGTTTCATATTGTACAAAATATGTGTCTGTTTTGTCAAAAGTTAGCGGAGCAATTACAACATTTAGAAGGAAATAGAAACTGCTATAACTACTTTATTATTCGTTTTAGGACAATAGTGTATTGAAACTTTTATATTACAAAGAACATTAGCATTCAGAATTTTAAAAAATATACAGGCTGTTCCATTTAAAAAAATTATAAATTTCAAAATTTCTCGAAAATGAGTTACTTAATATTTTTTTTCATGAACTGCATGCTAATCAATGTTAAAAACACTGATACTTTGCTAATTTAACCTACTTTCTAGAATCAATAATAACAGAGATAGCAATGGTGCGCACTTAATTTGAATCAGCCTGTATAAGGGAACACTTTTACTACCGACCATAAGTATTTAATCACCGGCATATTTCAATATTATTCAAATAAAGAATATTATATTCTTGTAAAAATGTATACAATGAAAGCTCTCATGAGCGGACACTCATGGTCCCAATGTTTTCATTCGGCTATGGGAGGTGTACGCTTATGGGATAGCTCGTCGAAAATTCTTTATTTGACGTGTATTTTTAAGGTAATTAAGAAAAAATAGTATTTGACTAATTATTAGCGCAGGATTAGAAGTAGTGGGGAGATTTGTATTTGGTTTTACATCAAACGTCAGATAATTCTAACCTCTGAGCGTGTATCAATTTATGATACCCTAGCAAAGACATTATGTTCCGTCAAACGTCAATGACAAATGTATTCTGACAATTACTTGAGTAGTGGGGGTGGACGTTTTTAAAAACGGCTTCTGCGCACCTCCTCCTCGCGCCAACTTAATTGGCGCTTGCTATACGTACATATATGTATGTACAATCGTACATATGTACATTTTAAGTTTAAAAATAAATTCACATGGCTTGAAAAAAATTATTAATTTTCGTGTGTTGAAACTTGGCTTCCTTCCATTTCAACAAATAATTTTCAAAATGACTTTCTAATTTTTTTAGATGTTGAAATGCTATAAAGTAATCTCTTGCAAAGCGTTTCAAACGGGCAATTTGCTTCAGCGCCTCATCATATGATTTTATCGAATCAGGGGCTTGGTCACCGACTTCGTCCTCTTCTTTTTCTGAATCTTTTACTTCCATAATGTCATTTTCATGTTCTAATTAAATTTCTATGTTGTGATCTTCAATGTGGACTGTTTCATCGATATTTAAAAATTCTTCCAAATTTTTATCACTTAATTCGACGAACCTGCTTTGTAGATTTAAAAGTGTTGACAATGGTAGTTCATCTCTGGCATCAAACTCTGGAAGAATTGAATTATCTCTTATGAAAGCAATTTACGAAAGCAATTTCTAATAGCGCTGCTTCAACTTTATCCCACGAAGATTTCATGAAATATAAAGCGTCAAGTACATTAATACATCTTGCCACCTGTGATGCTGAATTGGCTGCATCCATTTTTGATAATATGTGCTTCAAAATAAAGCCTCTTTAATGAACTTTGAAATTTTGGATTACGCCCTGATCCAAAGGTTGACATACTGCAGTTGTGTTTGCAGGTAGAAAAATTATATTAACATTCGTTAATTTCAAATCTCTAGAATGAAATTATCCAAGAACAAAATAACTTTTCTTTTCTGTGATTTCATTTTCTGATCAAATTGCTGCAACCATTCAGACATGATATCTCGCGTCATCCATACCTTTTTGTTGGATTTCCAATTTGCTGGTAGGTCTTGAATTATAAGATTTTTGAATGCTTGAGGACGAGCCGCTTTACCAATAACTAACATCTCTTTTCCCCTGTCACGTTTGCACAAAACAAAATAGTGAGTCTTTCCTTCGACAGCTTACCATCGGCACATTTGTCAGATTTCAAGGCGAAAGTTTGATCAGATAGAGTACGGAAGAATATCCCACTTTAATCAGCATTGTAAATAGCCTCTGGTGGATACTCAAGCAATATAGATGGAAGCTTTGCCTTGAACTGATCGACGTCTACCTGTCTTACATCTGAAGCTTCACCAGCTATACGTTTGAAAGTAATGTTATGTCGTTTACGCCATTTTTGTAGCCATCCATCTGACGCAGAAAATGCAGAGTATCCCATTTGCTGAGCTATTTCTCTTGCCTTGACCTTTACTATCGGTCCAGAAATGGGAATGTTCTGGCTTCTACCCTATGCGAATCAATCAAAGCACACTTTGTCTATACGAGAACGATAGAAAACTTTTCTTCTGGTGAATATTCACCCCAAACTGTCATCTACAGTAAATATTTTCTTTATTTTTTTAAATTTCTGCAGTCTGTGTTTTCCCGATATTAAACCTGTGCAAAAATAATTACGAATGTGAAAAATTGTTTATTTTTCCTAAATAAAATTCCTTACCTTTTTGCTACTTCACGAACTGACAACTTTTCTTTCTCCAACGTGTTGATTATTTCAATTATTTTGTTTAGCAAAAGTATATTTCTTGGCAGTGCCATTCTAATATGTACGTATCTCTACGAGATACAAGTTGTGATTGATTCAAAAGGAGTAAAAACTTTGCCCTTGGTGCAAAATAAACAAGACGTAAACTGACCATAATAGCTTGTAAAAATGGAAATCACCGCTTTTACTGCGATTTGTGACACATACTACGTATAAGAGTGTGGAAAAAGGGAAATGACCGAATTCATTGGGATTCGTGACACACACTGAACACCGGATTTATTACGATTCCTTTTTGAGTATTACATACTTAGAAAGTGTTTTGTGTCCGCTTATGAGAGATGTCTGTACGAAATGTATAGAAATATAGTGTCCGCGTCCGTCCGTTAGAGCGTCCGCTTATCGGATAGGAATTTGTACTAAAAACGTAACAAAATACTTGGGTATAGAACATTTGTCCGGTTAGGAGAGATGTCGGCTCATAAGAGCTGTTCGCGAGTGTACATCATTCAAGTTTAACTGAAATATATCCATAATGTTCTGTATATACATATTAAAGTTATTAAAATTAAATAGTAAAAGTCGGCATTACAATATTAAAAAGTGTAAAGCTAATGGCTGCGTTTCCAAAAAAATTCTGGTGAACAGCGGTTATTTTCATAATTTATTTCAACATGTTTACGAAGCGGTCGCCATCTTTTGTAGCGTTAAAATATTTTGCTCCAAAGTTCGCTCCGTTTCAGCGCAAGTTGCTCAAAATAAAAATGGCGCATGTAACAAAGCGATTTAACGATTTAACCAACAATACTGAGGCTAATCAAGGTTAATGGACAAATTGTACATAATATTCAATACACAAACAAATAAATCATTCATTATTTTAGGTATTTTAAAATTTCAATGAACGGAGAAATCCACAAATCTACTTTTAAACCAATATAAATAAGTTTAAATCATCTTCTAGAGCAGAGGCTCCCAAACTTTTTTTCTCATAGACCACTTTGAAAGTTTTGCTGGTTCCGGTGGACCCCCTGCAGCTACATTTCTACCATATTCCCAAAACTCGACAAAAAATGTGAAGATTAGATCTAACTATGGAAATTTGCGTTGCGGCTGAGTTATTGGTTAATTAATTAATTGATTGTGCTGTGAGTGGATGTCAAAAAAGTAAAGTTAGCCAATCAAAAAAGTCATTCCATCCAGCTTTACTCCTTTGACATCTACTCACAGCACAAGAAACCAATCAATTCTCACATATTTTATTTAGACTCCCTATTCGGAGTGGTAAAAATAAAAAGAAAAATAGTATATTTCCTTGTGTTGTATTTATTCAAATATGTAATTATTACACTATTAATTATATTATTATTGTTATCATATTACATTGTAATATGATAACAGTCGTAATATAATTAAAATTAAATATTAATAACGTAACGTAACTTCTACAATGACAATCACAAAATAGTCATAATTTTAGTGGGAAGGATGTACTTGATGGATTCACAGCCAATTATCAATATTTGGCTTCAGTTTTGTTAGGAATAACCGCAAATATCACCGTTTTGTGATATTCAATCTGCTCCTTTTTTGTTAAAAGGTTTGTAACGACACAAAACTTTTCTCGACAAGATATAACAAGGGAAACGCTATCAAAAGCTTTCTCGCAATTCCCCACAGTCCAGGATATTTTTCGTTTATTTCTGCCTACAGCCAAAATGTTTGATACCCTCTTTTTAATTTCACCTTCAGTTCCTCATTAGTGCTAAGCTCGAGTAGCTCCTCTTGTAATATCACATTCTCCACTTCCGTTTTATCAAGTGGATTTATGATCGGTGGTATTTCCATCGTCAGAATATCTTCAAATCTGATTTTAAAGTCATCATGCAGGGCAATTAAATGTTAAACGTATGTGTGAATATCCTCATCAAGGCATTCTACCTGTGACAAGTTTGAAAACTGGGAAAATTCGCGCCGACTAATATTTTGCTTCATAAATTTCAATTTTCCAAGAAAAGCTGAAATTACACCCTTTGTTTTTATTAAATTGAGGCTGTCCCCTTGTAATTGTAAGTTAATGTCATTAAATTTTTTGAACAAATCTGTCAAATACGCGATGTCTGCTTTCAAATTGATCAGGTTTTCTTTTAAATCTGGATCTTTACTTTCCAGAAACTCTAAAACTGATTCAAAAAGTGAGAAAAATCTTGTTAAACATGCACCTTTCGACAACCAGCGTACTTCAGTATGTAAGAGCAATCGTTGGAAGTCTTCATCATTTTCATCGCACAATTGTGCAAATAAACGCATATTCAATGCATTGCTTCTTATTTTGTTAACTGTATTAATCACAAATTGAAGCGATTGGTGCAATTTAGCACTCAAAATTTTCGCTACTAGGTGTTGTTGGTGGATGACACAGTGAATTGCAGTTACCTCTGGTATAATTCTTTTAAGATGGCTTATAAACCCACGACATCGCCCGGCCATGGCAGGAGCTCCATCTGTTGCCACCGAAATAACGTTTGTGAATGGAATCGATTTTTCCTTAAAAAAATGACTCAGGACATTAAATATTGATTTACCTTTAGTGTCCGTCTCCAAAGTTTTCGCGAATAGTATCTCTTCATGAATTTCTTCGTCCATAACGAATCAAACATATGCCAATAATAATGCTTCATTACCAGGTAAAGTTGACTCGTCCAGTTGAATAGAAAAATCAGTTGTTTGCAGATAATTACATTAGAAACTTTCAATATCAGAGCTCATTTCGTCAATACGCCTTTGTACAGTGTTGTTACTCAAAGGAATTCTTTTGAGTATGTCAAATGGAGATTTGTGCAGAACAGTTTTTAAAACCTCTTCAACAGCGGGTAAAATTAACTGTTCTCCAATGGTGTGCGATTTTCCAGATTTCGCTATAAGTAATGAGATATTGTAAGATGCCCGCAAGCCATCATCGTTACTTTCCGACGTTGAAGCGAACATACTGTGCACGGTGGGTCTCTTTTCATATTTTTCCTTCAATGTTTGAAAATATTTTAAATCTTTACCTATTTTATCAGGATGACACCTTCTTAGATGATCTTAGATGAGCTTCGATGGTTTCATAGGGTCATTGCTCAAAACTTTGTTGCATAAAAGGCATATGGGCAATCGCTTGTCTGCCTTTGATGGAAGAAAACCAAATTTTAAATAATCAACACTGTACTGTCGACATTTCTTCTTAGATTCAGCCATGTTTCGTATCAGTTACCTACCTGTAAATAAAAAAAAACTTTGTTGTAGTAATCTTAAGGCGGTCTTACTTAACAGGATATGGCTATAACAGGATTAATTGATTATTGCAATGAAATAAACAAAGTACCGGCGGCAAACTCATTCTAATTATTAAAAGCAATAAGTCGCTAAGATCAATAATTGAGTTTTATGAAAACGGCTGAACCGATTTTAATGTAATGTAAAACATTTCTTCATTAATTATATTTTGATATATTTCTGTAAATTCGATAGAAAATACTTGTAAATAATATTTTGATATCAAAACTTCGCGATTTTAATTATTTATTTATTACTTTGATGCACGTTATGAGTATGTAGTATATAAAAGTATGTATAACAAATAGGCAGGTAAGTACTTACTTTTCCGACAGTGGCAAACACTAACATCGATTCACTTTACTTTACTTTTCTTTTCGAAATTCGGGAAACAAATGAGTAACGTTTATCGGTGGCATTCGTATTTATATTGGTGAAGAATGAAACAAGTTCATGCAAGATTCCAAGCACATACACCACAAGTCGTACTTCGTCCCTTTGCACGTCTGAACAAGCATTGCGGACGGCGGCAGCGGCACCGCTTTGCAAGTCTCGACACGTTGTACTGAATATGGAATATGCAAGTTTTTACAAGTAGGTAACAGTCGCTGAGCTTCTTAAAATATTATCTGCCTACATTGATAGGTGAACTCAAGCCAACATTTTAGTTCTTCACTATCGAAACCAGATAAATTTTCGTGGACCCCCGCTTACGAATTGTGAACCCCCATTTTTTTTTGTCACGCCAACGTAGACCCCGTCGAGTCTCCCGTGGACCCCTGGGGGTCCACCTGGACCACTTTGGGAATCAATGTTCTAGAGGGTGGACCAATTCATTTATAACATGTACTGCTAAATGCAAATTTAATGAATCATTATTCAGTAAGAAATTCATTTTTTAATTTTAAATAATATAACCTACATTCAACATGCGGCAAGAGATCGTTCACCCAACTCCAACATGTTCACAGAACTGTTTAGTTCTGGTGAACGCAGCCAATGGTAGTCCAACAAATGAAAAGCATTCAGGACGACCGAGAATAATAATATAAACGAAGATCGTGTACCTAATTGTAGCGATAAGTAAACCAAATAGAAGAAAAACCAGTAAAGAGAATTGCTACCGAAATAAACGTTTCCCGTTATCCGTGGAACAGTTAAGAGGCGTTTCCATGAAGCTTCTGTATATAAAAAAAATGCTATGCGAAAACTGTTATTACACAAACAAAATAAAGTAAAACGGTTAGTCTTGGCAACAGGGCACAAAAACTGCACGTTTGTAGAATGGAAAAGAAGTGTTCTGGAATGATAAGTCTAAATTCGAACTATTCGGCTCAAAATTACGATTTATAGGAAAATCAGCAACGGAAGGAGTACTTTAATAATATACTCCATAAACAATAAAACATGGAGGGCAATCAACAATGATTTGGGATTGTTTCGTTGGCACATGCGTAGACAGTTTAGTAAATATTAACGGAATATTACGAAAAGAACACTACAAAGACGTTTTAGAAACGAACGTTGTTTGATTTGGAATGAGGAAACTTCATGTTCCAAGAAAATAATGATTCTTAACACACATTCAGGATATGTTGCAAATATTTAGAGGAAATAGATGAAAAGGAAAAAAAATGTTTTGGAATGCCTTCCCAAAGTCCCGACCTGAATCCTATAGAGCTTTTGTGGGAAGAGTTAGAAGGACAGGTACGAAAATCAATCGAAACACATCTTTATAACTATTTAAAAAGATATCGAGATTATACGAGGTCGTGGTAAAAGCTAAACGTGACAAACGACATTTGCAGATAAATTAGAATAAACATTGTTTTTACAAAATTTAAGTAACTTGTACGATTACAAAACAAAGTTTTAATTTTGCAATTATTATTTCACCTGTTTTTGTATTCTTTTTAGAGTAAACACTGAATGACTGGTAGTATATATCAGAATTCATTTGGACGGTACTTACATTGCATCCTTCATTTTCTCAGCTAGTCTAGACTGCCCAGGTACTTAAACATCTAATCTCCCATAACTAATTCTAGAGATACAATCAAAACTTTATTTTTGTTTATTGCTAATGTTTCGGTGCTGTATTTTTTATAGTAATTCATTCTAGAGTAATCTATTGAGTGGGCCATCGTGTCTGCATATCAGGACTGAATTCAGTACGTATCACTGCGCCCAACGCAATGTAAGCGACCATCGCTTCCTAATGAAAAAAAGTATATCAGTAAAATTTTCGGATTTATACAAGAAGGAGTGGCCCACTTTGCTTCACTTCTGAATCCTGATCCATTCACAATAAAAAATTGTCAATTTTTTTACTTTTATTTTTCAACATAGTCTCCATTAAGGTTAACACATTATTCCCATGGATGATCTAGCATTTATAATGCTTGTTCAACCTCTGCAAACCACCGCACATATCACATCATTATCTAATGGAAATCGTTTATCGCGCAAGTGTTCTTTAAGTTTTGGAAATAGTCGATACTCGCTGGGGGCCAAATCTAGCGAACATGGCGGATGCTCAACTATAATTCGAAGCCTGCTTGGGTTATTGCAGCTGTTGCAATGGCGGACCTGTGACTGGGTGCGTTATCCTGATGCAAGAGAACATCTTTGCGCAACTTCCCTCTACCTTTTTCTTTTATCTAGTCACATAATTTGGGAATTAAATTGGCATAATAAGCACCTGTAATTGTGGCCCAAAGTACGGATAGCATGACCTTCCCTGCTGAAGGTTACATCTTGATTTTTTTTCGGCGGTGGTAAACCTCGATATGTCCACTCTTCTCTCTGTATTTTGATCTCTACATCATAATGATGGATCGAGGACTCATCCATTGTCATAATCTTGCAAGAAGATTTTCTTTGTCGTGTCTATACCGCGTTAAAAACAACTGCATGCGTCTTTTCAAGTTTGCTTGTGTATATTTGTTAACTTAAATTTTTTCATGTTCAATTCGGCTGGAATTATATTATATACCACATGGTATGCGAGACCAGTATCTTCGATCTTATTTGTCTAATAGTCACACGTCGATCTTGTAGCACGAATTCATGGACCTTTATAACAGTTCCTTGGATAGTGAGGGTTGTGGACGCTCCACCTGCATGTTTGTCTGTACACAACTGTCTACCACATTTAAACTCACGGCAGCACCTTTTAACTATATCATATGATACTGCAGATTTCCCTAATCTAACTACCAAATCTCGATGAGTTTGAGTTGGGGACCTCTCTTTTAAACGTAAGTATTTAATCACCGCTCGTTGCTCGACACTATCCATTTTGATACTGATATGTGACTCTCTCGATCTCGGGCGTCTATTGTAGGTACGCTTTAACAGGTTCAGACTTTTAAGTTTCTAGTGTTAGTCAATACATAGTAGGTTACAATGCGACGTGAAGATGGTTTATAAATGGGTCAGGGGCGGAGCAAAGGGATCAGTCCTCGTATTATGATGGTGCAAAATTAGCGTGTAAAGTTTGCGATTAATCGTTATTTAAGCAATCTCTAACATTACTTTTTCCCGATATATACTTGCATTAAACCCTAATGAGTAATATAGTAATATAATATGTATAGATATATAAAACTTAGTACTGTCATGGCGTGCAGGCAAAAGTGGCCCACTCTAGTAATCTAGTGTGTTAAAGAAAAAATCAAGAGTATAATAATATTTTTCTCTTAAAAAAATACTATCGTGTTTCCCTGTAGTAAGTGGTAATATGCAGACTCTATGTAGTTTAATTCATAAGAAAGACTGTAATAGAATTTAAAAAATCAACTTTGACATCTAAAGAGTTTAGAGCGAATATTTTATAATAATAATAATAATAATAATAATAATAATAATAATAATAATAATAACATGAGGCTCTAAAGACCCTAAATATACATCCTATGACATATAAACAGCTTCAAAAAATTGTCATACTAGAGTCAACGAGCATTGTGCGGCAGGTGCTGAGCCAGAATACATGATAAAAACAACCACGAACACATCTCAAACCGAAACACCATATCTTCGAAAACACGAACTAAACGACTCCTACGATCTATTGCGTCGATTAATGAGAAAAAAAAAAGCTAAAAGAACAACATTACAGTAGATAGATCCATGAAAAGAAAAAAAAAAAAAAAAAAAAAAAAAAAGCAAAAGAACAACGACAAAAAAAAAATTATATTTAATATACATCTATAATTCTACCAATGTTTCCATCCATATCAAGCAGGATAGATGTTGATATGCTTGCTTCGCGACCGTGTATCAACTTTTTCCCTTTCTCCCGAAAGGAGGACATCCATAATAATAATAATAATAATATAACACACCTTCATTTTGCTGCTTATATAAAATTTGCAGAAAACATTTAATAGAAAGATAAATTATAAAAAGGAATAAAGAAAATTTGAGTAATACAGTTTCTAATTGCTCTTACAGAAAGTCTTTTCATTTTAGATTGCTTTAGATGGCAACCATATATGCAACTTTTCGCACAGATTACCATATTCCAATGTGAAATGCTTGGGTATAAGAGGTGAAGTAATTTTGAGTTTAATATCATATGAAGATCATAATAATCCAGAGGTGAGTTAAAATGCAAACGATTAATTTATTTAACTGTTTAAGCAGATTAACATTGCAGAGACCGATTATCGGAACCCACTATCCCTTGCTGTCCCATCAAAAAAGAAGATGAGGAAAGTAATTAGATGCAAAATCAGTTAAATACTAAATTACCGTACTCGCATTGCTTTATTGTAACATCAGTATCAAACGTATCTGAAATAATAACTTTATTCAATATATCGTACATACCTAGAAACATTTGCTAATACAGTACGTATTCTTATTATGTCCCATATTGTTACATAATTAAATAAAATATTTCAGGGTCTCCGTGTTTACTCTTTATTATTTTTAGCTTCCACTTTAAAAGTTGTATGTGATGATAAAAAAAATACAATAATAATATATAAAATCACAGTCAGTGGAAAAGTATTAGATATACTAAATTATATATTGATATACGAATATTTAAGGGCGTGAATCTACATGAAAAACAAATAATAGTTTGCTTTATAAATTATGATCCAAAAATGTGCCGTTACGAAAGTACAGGGTGTTGAAGTTTTAGGAAAAAAAATAGAAATTAATTAATATTTTTGAAACCGCTTGAGATATTTCAGTTAAATTTAATACGTTAAAGGTGCATATTAAAAAAAAAATTAGTTTTAACAATGGCGCGCGTACGAGCACATACTTTTATATTTCTGAAGGAAAAATAGTACGCCTATGGATTTTTCCAAAATATAAATTATTTTTCTATTCCCCTTTCAATTCGAAACATGAAATCTCTCATGAGTTGTTTTCCTGTAATGCGCCGTTTTTGAGTTAAAAATAAAATTCGTTGAATTATCCGACAAAATTAATGTAAGTATTGACGAATACAATTTCGTAATAAATCTAGTTGCCCTGGAATATGTCACTTGCTTTTTACATCTGACATTTGTTAGTAAGTCTCTGTTATTAAAATCTGTTTGATGTGAATTATCTTTTTCATTTTAAACCATACGTAGCGGAACATTTTTGGACCACAGTTTATAGAGCAAACTATTATTTATTTTTCATGTAGATTCACACCCTTAAATAGTCGCATATTAATAAGAAACACGCTGTATAATAATATATAATCGTCCCCGTTACTAGCCTTACAGGCTCTTGGGGTGTAACATGGTAGACTTGTTGCGACTTGAGTCGTTTGGTTACGTGGCCAGTGCTACTCACCGACTTCTTATTATTACACCAGAGTATTATCTCCAGGTACTCATTTTAGTCAGCCTGCGTCGAGCTGGGATCGAAGAAAACGCCATCAATATTCTTGGCTAAACCAAAGTTTGAACCTAATCCATCAGATTCGTAGTCTAGTGACCTACCCATTAGACAAACACGGTCCTTGTTGCTATTTATTAAACTATACAACAATAATAATAATAATAAGCTTTATTTTTGTTTTGTCACTATCAGTAGTGATGTGTCGATCCGGATGGATTCGGTACAAAGAAACGAATCCATCCGTGGAACGAATTGGAACGAATCCGAAATTGTAACTGTATGTCGTTCCTCTATTTCGTTCCATCGAGATTATTCAGTCTATAACCGCGATAGAACGGCACGTCGTCAAGCATTTGTCTGCCTTTCCACATACTTGCTTACTAAGATATAAATTATAAATGTGTATATTGTCCACGTATTTTTTCTCTCTTTATTTATGTTTATTTTAACTTTGGGTTCTTATCTACTCCATCAATTGTCGCTTGTTTAAATATTAAAGACTAGTAATGAAATATGTATGTTACGTTTGTATATTTTGGATTTATAGGTTTGTAGTGTCTGCAATTATTAGAATTTACATAAATATTATACATATACATACTCATGCAGCTTTAAATAAATAAATAAAACAAGCAGGCAATCATTCCGATCCAACAAAGCTAAATCGAAATGAATGTGTCAGTTGTCGGACTTACAACTCCGATCGGCATTTAACATTGTTTAACATCGAGGTTGTTATAATCATTCCACGGAACGAATCCTCTGGACTCGTTCCATCTACAGAATGGAACGAGAAGGAACGAGTCCACAAAAGGAACGATTCCGCCCTTCTCTATATCAGACTCAAACTACATGCTATCTTGCCGTCACATTATTTTATATAATTAACAAGCAAATTAGTAGCATACTTCATACGTTTCATTCGTACTTTGATAAGCATGTTGTCATCTTCAGTAGTAATATATATATATATATATATATATATAACATTTGATAAATTATTTATCAAATGAACGGCTAAGAAATTATCTAAACACTTATATATATATATATATATATATATACAGTACAAATCTCTTCCCTATAGTCACCTACAAACGTGTATTACGTATGTGTGCGTTCAAGAAGCGAGGAGTGGGGACGCACGAAGCGATGCATACATGCCATTAGTTACAGTTTACTTGTGATGTTGGATGGTTTGCTCAACTTTTGCGAATAGTCCGTATTCACGATGGATATTTCTACCCTTGAACAAAAAAAATATGTCGTAAAACAGTATCATCTTGGTCGCAGCATAAGAGAAATTGCACGGGTATTTCAAATTAACTTTCAACGTACCATTGCGTTTGAAACGATAATTACCGGCGAAAATAGTTGAATCTATCCTAAATATTCAACCGCAAACGATTTTAAATGTTCAGAGAAACTTTTATGACAGATTAGGACATTGCTTGTTTGCATTAGGAGACCGTTTTGAACATACAATACATTAAATAGTTTACTTTTTATTTTTTTAATTCTAGTTTTATTTATTATGTATAGAATATAGAAGTTATTATGATTTGCCGCCATCGCTTTTTCTATTACTACGAGCAAAAACAAATTACTAATTTTTTCAAGTAGTAAATTATATGTTAATTTAATTTTTTATTTATTTGCATAATGTCTATTTAATATCTACATCGCTTTTTCTATTACTACGAGCAAAAACAAATTACTAATTTTTTCAAGTAGTAAATTATATGTTAATTTAATTTTTTATTTATTTGCATAATGTCTATTTAATATCTACAACGCTTTTTCTATTACTACGAGCAAATGTTCTTATGTTTTCACTATAATCGTAAATTTTTAATTATTTTTCTGTATGTATTTGTCAAAATAAAAAACGTTAAAATGTAAATAACGATGTGCTTCGATTATCCGGCAAACTCCCAATCCCGGCCATCCCGGATAACCGAGGCTCTACTGTATCACGAAAACTCCTAGGATAATAATGAACAACTCATGATTCAGGTTCATAAGTTTATTTGGAGTAAAAATTAGGAATATCAAAACTGAACGTTTTTATTATGAAATACGAGGGCGACCTGAAGTGTTTCCGGAATCGACAAGAAAAACACGGTATTGGTGTGGTTTTTTATTTTTATTTTTCGATGTAGTCTTCTGGAAGATCAATACACTTTTTCAAATGGTGCTCTAGTCTGTTCATCTGTAGCAGCGATGACCTCCTCACTTGAGGCAAATCTCTTTCCCTCCAGCGATTTTTTCAGGTTTGGGAATAGGAAAAAGTCGCTGGGGGCTAGGTCCGGTGAATATGGAGGATAAAAGACTAATTCGTAGCGCAACTCATTCAATTTAGACACGACGATGCGAGATGAATGAACCGGTGCATTGGCGTGGTGGAAAAGCACTTTTTTCCGCTGCAACGAGGCCGTTTCTCCTTCAATACTGCATCGAATCGGGTCAATAAATCGCTTTAGTATTGCCCCGTGATCGTCCTTCCTTTCTGTAGATAGTCGATGAGGATCATACCTTGGGAATCTCAAAAAATGGTCGCCATGACCTTTCTGGCCGATGGAACGGTTTTTGCTTTCTCCGGAGCCGATTTGCCCGGAAAAGTCCACTGGTTCGACTGTTCCTTGGTCTCCGGTATGTAATGGAAGATCCAAGTTTCATCCACGGTTATGAAACGCATGAAGAAATCCCTTGAATTGCGTTGAATCCTGGCCAGACACTCCTCCGAAACGGTCACCCGATTTTGTTTATGCTCCGGTGTGAGCAATCGCGGTACCCATCGCGCCGAAAGCTTTTTCGTACCCAAAATTTCGTGTAGGATATGGCCAACGCGTTCTTCTGAGATGCCTGTTGTCTCTGTTATCTCTTTCAGCTTCAATCGGCGATCGGCTAACACGACATCATGAATCTTGTCGACCATTTCATCGTTGGTAGCGGTTTTTGGGCGACCACTGCGTGGTTCGTCACTTGTGCTTGTGCGGCCAAGTTTGAACTCGCTCACCCAGAAGCTGATGGTCGAAAATGATGAAGTAGATCCGCCATGAACCTCTAGCAAAATATTTATAATTTTCGTGGTCGTTTTCCCAGCCAACCAGAAGTGTTTTATCACTGCACGAAATTTGATTTTATCCATTTTTGCGAAACCGCCTGACTTGCTACACAAAACACACTCTTAACTAACAAGTATTGACAGTAGACGTCTGAAATTTTGACAGTTGCCATAAAAAAGGTCCGCAATGGCACTTGCCGACTAATGAATCCACTTCAACCTTCGTGTGCCATCTCTCGCCAATTCCGGAAACATTTCAGGTCGCCTCGTATATACAAAATTACGATTTTTTCATCATTATGTTTGTATGACTTATTTCTTTTTAAAAATAATTTTACAACTAAAGATAGAAATGTTAAATTCATTAATTAAAAAAAATAGTAACTGTTCTATTTTTTGCTGGTTATTTATGTCTAATTTTTTAAGAATTTTGAAACCTATTTTGATTAACTTTTGTATATAGAATATACCGGGTGCGGCAATAGTGTGATAGCCACCCAAATTATCTTTGCAATGATATATGACAATGTGCACTTACAACTGTTAGTTTTGGTTTTATTGCAAATTTTTAACATTTAAGTCTTAGCCTGAAAATGGGTGCAGTGCCTCACATAACTTTTTTGTTACCAATTTATGGACTAACACGTTATATGTTTTGAGGGTGAACAACGTGACAACATATACAGAGTGTTAAATATGTTGTGCCAAAGTTATCGAAGTTTAAAGGCTATTTTCTCTTTTTTTTTAATTGAACCTATAATTTTTTTATTAGTCAGCAAATTTCTTGTAAAATTGCCGTTAAAATGGTACCAATAACATAGTACTTATTTCTAGTATTTTCGAAGTTATAACCCTTTAATGGAATATACCTATGTTTATAATATTCAATATGCGGTACATCTAATAGTTGGTTGGCCATGAAATGATATCAAACAAAGTAACTTTTACAAACACCTGTTTCTTAATTCTTTATTATTAGTTTTAGAATTACATTTTGTAATTTTTCAATAATAAAACAAAATTAATTTGAAATGTGTTCAAATATATTTCCATTCTGCTCTACACATGCTCTTAATCGCCTCTGCATCGACAGACTTACATTTTGAGCCATGTTGTTTTCACTTACTTGAAGAAAAGCGTTTCTGATTCGTTGCTGCATGTTCTCTGCCGTTGTAGGAGGTGTTTCGTAAACTATATTTTTTACAGTAGGCCACAGAAAAAAAATCACAAGGGGTTAGATCTGGTGACCGCGGTGGCCAGCTTATAAAGCTTCCTCTCCCAATCCACCTATTGGTGAATACCCTATCTAAATGTGTTCTTGCAGCAGCACCGTAATGTGCAGGTGCACCATCATGTTGGTACCACAATCTCCTTATGACGTTATCTGGTAGGTCTTCTAACAGCAATGGTAAATTATTTTGTAGGAAATTTGTATAGATTTCACAATTTAAAGTATTATTAAAAAAGAATGGACCTACAATAGTGTTTCCTATGATGCCTCCCCAGGTGTTAACACTTCATTTTTGTTGGTATAAAATGGGTTGCACAAAATGAGGGTTTCTAGTGTCATAATAATGGACATTTTTCCTGTTTGTTATTCCACAATTAGCAAATGTTGCTTCATCTGTGAAAAGCACATGATCTAGAAAAGTTAGATCTTGTCGTAATTGTAAAAGTAGCCATTCACAGTAAACAAGTCTCCTTTCAAAATCCGTTTGTAATAAGCCTTGATGATTTTGAATTTTGTAAGGGTGAAATTTATTTTTTTTTAAAATCCTTCTTACAGCAGTGACTTCTATCCCGTGTTCTTTCGAAATTATCCTTGTAGATACGCGCGGATTTTCCACAACGGACTGGACGACTGTCACTTCATTATCTTCTGTAACCATAGACTTAGTTCTTTCATGTTTGACATAATTCACTGAACCCGTCCGAAGAAACCTTGTCAACAAATTTTCAAACGTCTTAATATCTGGTGCTCTTCGGTGAGGATACTCCATAGCATATGTTCTTGATGCTAAAAGTGGATTTCTATTGCTAGCGCCAAGAACAAATACCATGTCTATTAGCTCCTCCTTGGAAAAATTCATTCTAAAGAAACACAACTATAAACTATTACGGCATGGAAATAAAAAATAATGACAACAAAACGATATAACTGACAACAAGATAACAACTAATAACGAACAAACGGAAATTGATCATTAACTAGCCGAACTTAAATTATAACAATTAAAAGCGATTACAGTAAAGAGAAACTATTGAAAAACACTTTATATGGAAATTTTAAGTAGATATTTGACGTTTGGTTACACAGCAATTTTTGCTTAATATCATTTCATGGCCAACTACCCAACTATTAGATGCAGCACCGCATATTGAATATTATAAACATAGGTATATCCCATTAAAGGGTTATAACTTCGAAAATACTAGAAATAAGTACTGTGTTATTGGTACCATTTTAACGGCAATTTTACAAGGAATTTGCTGACTAATAAAAAAATTATAGGTTCAATTTAAAAAAAAAAGAGAAAATAGCCTTTAAACTTCGATAACTTTGGCACGACATATTTAGCACTCTGTATATGTTGTCACGTTGTTCACCCTCAAAACATATAACGTGTTAGTCCATAAATTGGTAACAAAAAAGTTACGTGAGGCACTGCACCCATTTTCAGGCTAAGACTTAAAATGTTAGACGCTGCAACTGTCAAGATTTTAACAAAATTTGCAATAAAACCAAAACTAACAGTTGTAAGTGCACATTGTCATATATCATTGCAAAGATAATTTGGGTGGCTATCATCATAATAACATGAAAGTATAGTAATCTATTTAAAAAAAAAAAATTGAAAGTGGTTGCGGAAAGTTGGAACACCCTGTAAATATATAAATAAAATTAGAAAATGCACTGTAGTATACTACATGTGTACGTAAAATTTCATTGCTACAACTTTATTAGTTTTCATGCTAAGCTCCGCCGACACACTATTGCCGCACCCGGTATACATAAATGAAAATAAAATCTTTCATGTTTATTTTCATTTATGATTATATGATTTAGTTCTTATTTAATGGATTATTTGAAACTATAGTGTTATATTGCAACAGTGTCGATGTATTTTAATCTTCTTACGGCACTTTCCAGAACGGTAAAGGTTATACATATAGCGGAAGAGATCGAATGCTCATTTTTTTAAATTTTATCTTTTGCAATTTTTTTAAATTACATATTTTTTCTTCTATGTTGAATATTATTAAATTAAATAATTGGTGTGTGTATGTATTGGATTATTTAGAGCTGCACTTGTGGAAGAGAAAGGTGGATTAAATGTGATAGTCTGGTCATAAATAAAGTTAAGTAAAATATAAAAATAATTTTATTTTACAAATTATATATATAAAGTTGTATAATATGCACAATAAAGGAACGAGAAAATTTTCTTAAATATTGTATAAGTACTTATACTAGCAGTCTATCGTTTCAATAAATACAGGTTCCCCAAGATAAATATTAGATGTAGCATACTGAACGGCATCATGTATAGTTGGAAATATTCGGAACGTATATTTCTTAATATCAATTAACTCGCATTTAATCATCATTTCGTAAACGGGAGCTATAAACAATAAATATGTATTATTTATAAAATAATTTCGTAATTTATTCAAAAAACCAACCTGAACATCCAGCTATGTAAATGGGTATGTCAATTTTCTTAAAATAGAGTTCTATAGTTTTTAAAATCGACACACCGGAAGGATCTACATAACTTAGAGCTGAGAAATCCAGAATTAAGCAGCGGATACTGGTGTTAGATTTAGACGTCAATTTATCATGTTTATGTTTTAGTTTTTCGATTGTGCTAGGAGATTTTGTGTGAGATTCCTAAAATATTAATTTTTAAAATATTTAGTTATAATAATAAAAGTTTAAACATTTAAATATTTTATTACCATATCAGTGACTTTAGCCAATTTTCTTCTGAAGTTCAATTCCTTTTGGGGATCTAAATTTATTAATTTGTACAATTCTGATTTGAAATAGTTTTTGGAAGCGAAGTTTATGCCACCTTGATAGTGGAATATTTTGAGACCAGATATCTCTTCAGCCTAAAAAACAATGTTAGTAATATTGTAAAATAATGACTTTGTATTTGTGCGCTTACTCCTTTGTATCTGTTAATATCCAAATACAAATCGGTATGTGGGACTGAGCCTAGTAGACAAGTATAGGGCTTCATACCAAGTAAAAAGATGGTAATCAGTGACATAATAATACCGACTAATAAACCAATATCGATACTTATAATAATAACTCCCAAAAATGTCACCATCCAGATAGCAGCATCCATTTTGCTGAGTTTCCAAAACCTCCAAAAGTCTTTTACTTGCAAAAACATGCCTTTCAATGCCACCACAATTACGCTGGCAAGAACGCACTAAAAATTTAGAAACAAAATAAAATTATATTATACAAACTATTATGCAATCATTCTAATAAATATTGTTCTGCAAATGGAGCCGGTAAGTAATCAGTTTGATATTAAATATGCTGTAGTTAATTGATGAAGGAGATACTTGTTGAAACTTCATTATAACGCTAAGAAATAAGTAATTAATTACTTATTTCTTAGCGTTAAATATGCTGCTTGGATATTATTATTTATTCGATAATGCGAAGGTATTTATAAAATAACAATAGTCTATCGAAATACCGGTTTTTCTATGTAAAAAACTGCATATTTCCTTATAAGACGTGTGCCAGGAAGTAGCATAGCTAAAAATCGGAGGAAGGTATATTCGGTATTTCGACCGAACATTGGACGCACTTTACGAATAGTGGCAATTTAACTTTCACCATTTTCATAATAATTTTTGACAATCAGGACGCGTTGTTCTACCGTGTAATGCTCCATGTTTACTAACTCCCATCTGTCAACTTCCGATCTGCCACGTCATAATCATGTGACATTATAACTGTCAAACATGGCGCGCAATTCAAATCTTACGCTCTTATTGAAACACCCATTACAAAGAACGTGACAGATCGGATAACTTTTCATATTAATTATTTTAATAATTATTAATACCTTTTTCGAATTAGTTCAGAGCAAATACAATTGGTAATTAACATTTATAAATTATAGCTAAAATGTTGCAAGGATTAAAACTATTTCTGCTAAGCGATATAGAAAGTTGACGGAGATACGTAAAAGTGTTGCTTCATAACAGATAATCGATAAACGCAAGACCATTCTCCCATAACTCACATACATTTAAACCAGAAAATATGGAATAATTGACGCTAGATAGAAAACACCAGAATACAGAATGTAGATTACATGTAAATGTAAAATATATATGAAGTTAAAATTTATAGAATTAGACTTAGGATATTTTATCGGTGCTTCATCGGGAAATATCAGTAAAAAATAAATCAAATTAGTATCCTTTCCAATAGAAGATTCCGAATATTTTAAATTTGCTTGTCTCAGCTCAGCAATTCCAAGCATAGATTTCGAAAACATTTAGATTCCTAGAGCAATTGAAATTTCCATAACTCCATACGATCTATGAACAAATTTATTTTAACTTTTCTAATTCAGGTTTTATCTAAATATCGCAATCCTATTTTGAATTTAGAAAATATAAATTCAAGTTAATCATGTAATTGTCATCAGATATAGGAATATGCTGTTGGTCAATTTACTCGGTATATAATAGACGCTTCGATTATAATAAGTATTAATGGTGTATAATAACTGAGTTATTATTTATTACTTGCCAACTATTCCTCAAATATTTTATGAGTATCAACAACAAAAACCAAAAATATGTTGTACTTACTCTTGGCAAAGGTTCGAAGTATGGTCCAATCCACATAAGAACAAAAACTAAGATCCCACATGACACTACAGAAGCTAACTGCGTTTGACCACCAACTGTTTGCTGTATTAAAGATCTTGATAATGATGCAGTAAATGGCATACAGGAAAAGAAAGATCCTACTATATTTCCTGCACCCTGTTAAATATTTTTAATTAATTAACTAATAACATAGTGACGTATTTTCTATATAGTTTACCTGAGCAAGTAGTTCTTGATTAGCATCGACTTCATAACCTAATTTTTGCGCAAATATCAAAGCCATGGATAAGTTAATTGTGTAAGAAACAATGGCGATTATAAAACTATCCAAGATGATGGCGTTCATCAAAGAGAATTGAGGTAGAGACGGGGCTGGCAATCTTAAATTAAAAGTATAGTGTCGTTTAGTTATAATAAAAATTACAAAGAATTACTTCAAAATATTCATATGATTTCTACTTACCCACTTGGTATGTTTCCAACGACTGTAATTCCAAAATCATCGTGTAATCGCAAGAAATATGAAGACAAAGTACCAAGAACAATCACCAGTAGTTCTATTGGAACAGGGAACGAGCATTTCTTAGCTACTTTAGCCTGTACAATAAATTAAAAAAGTTTAAAATATGTCAGTAAAATAAATAAAAATTAAATAAAAATACAAGAATGATTTAGCGGGAAGTGAAACTCGACCACTAGCACCATGTTCTAATTCTGCCATATTCTTTATGGTGATAGGTGAAGTTTGGTTAATTCCTGATATTTTATTTAAAAGATATAGTGTGTAAATAAAGTACCTAAATCGAAAATCCTAAAATTCATAAACGCGCAATATTGTAATACGAACCAATATTTACTTGAAAGACTGAACACAATTGATCTTAGGTGATAATAGACCTTTCAAATCCACCATTTGTAACTGGGCCGTCCAATTTAAACAAGACGTTATAAGCAGTCGAAGGTGATGCGACTATAACCATTAAAAATTGTAATAGCTCCAGCAATGGAGAGTTAAACTAAAGATATTATTTGAACGACCGAGGAATTAACATGAGATAGCTCGCTTCGTAAACATATTGACTGAATGCTTGGTCACATTGTACACGTACAATCATGTCCAAGGTGTCAGCAAGGTAAACGCCGTGAATCTTGTGTCTATAAACTGATAGAATCTCAAGCAATAATTAAAAGCTGTTTAACAAGAACTAAGCAGAGTTTTTGCAGTTGATGAAACCTGGCTTCACCACTATGCTCCTGAATCTAAACGGTATTCACAACAGTGGACATATCATGGTACTCTTCCCCAATGAAAGCCAAGACATTTTCATGGCCAGATAGAGGAATGGTTCCGACTTTTTATGTTTGTACGAAAATAATTTTCAGACTATCTTGTGTTATACCACTCTGTTAAACCAATTGAAAAAAGCAATTTCTGAAAAACGACCAGTAATTACTCATAAAAATGTCTCTATCATCAACAAGCCTTACACCAGTGCATTTGTTCGCGATAAATTGGATCATTTGAGGTTTAAGGTTGTGTCTTCCCACCCTATTCTAGATCTAACCCAAGATACTTCCAGTTATTCCCCAAATCGCTTCCCTTGCTAGAAAGAAGCTTCGATCGGATGAAATATATATTGCCGCGACGGAGCAGTATCTTAACAAAGAATATGTTGAAAAATAATAAAAAACTTAATGTCCTAAGTCACTTGTTTAATTTCGAGTCTCATGCCCATTAAATCATTTTCGTAATATTTATTGCATAGAACATTTAAAAATATATTCTTTAACAAAATTAGTACAGCAATCTCTTCTAAAGATTAAACGTTACCTATGTTGTTATATTTAAAAAAAAATGAAAGCACTTCACTTCCTATACAATCTTAATAATAAGTCCATGGTTCCGAGAGATTTTGAAAACATTTTTTTTTAACTAATCATAGGTTGCTATGGACTTCATTGTCAAATAATTTGACATTTTAAGCCATTCAGTAATCATGGAACGGTGATTCGGTGAGCAATGTTCTTTTGTAATCAAAGCGTATTACAAAAATAATGACTCTGTGGTCGCAGTACAGCGGGAAGAGTTCCATCTGGTAACGCAATAAAAGAGTGAGTTCGTAAATTTGAAGAAAGCGGATCAGCGCACGGGACCAAACAGAAGTGTCAGAAATTTGGATAACATTGGTCGAGTTAGAGCAGTTATACAGCACAGTCCGAAACATTCCAGTCGAAAACATAGTCGAGCAATTGGCTTAGCCAGGACGACTTTTCTCCGAATTTTACATAAAGATCTTCATTTCCATCCTTATAACATCCAGATTATTCAAGCCCTTAAGCCAACAGATCAACCTCGTCGCTTGCATTTCGCTGAAAGGATGTTGCAACAAGAAATTGATGTTCATAATTTATGAATGTCTGATGAAGCAAATTTTAATTGATCAAGCTATACCAATAAGCAAAACAGCCGCTATTGGTCTTTGGAAAATCCAAAGGAACTTCACCAGAACTATTACACAGTCCGAAGATAACGGCATGGTGTGCAATGTCTTCTATGGGAATTATTGGTGCCTACTTTTTTGAGGATCAGAATGAAAATGCTGTTACAGTCAATTCTGCACGCTGTGCTGACATGATAAACCAATTTCTGACACAGCAATTGAACCTGCTTCCACAGAACAACCAAAATACATGGTTCCAGCAAGACGGTGCTACTGCATATACCGCAAGGGTATCAATGACTGCTGTGCGACGACTATTTCCAGATCGCGTTATTTCTAAACGGCGTGTGATTACTTTTTGTTGGGCTGCCTCAAAAGCACGGTTTTTATAGATAAATCACGAGATATTCCGGAACTGAAAAGAAAAATTATTCAAGAAATTGCCAACATTCCGTTACATATGTTACGACGTGTTACGCAGAATTTCAACGTCCGACTTCACGAAGTTATAGAAAAAATGGGAAGACATTTGCCCGGCATAATTTTTAAAAAATAAAAATAGCCAATATTTGTCTTTTTACTGGTATACTGTGTTTTAGTTAAGTGCTGTTGCTTTTAGAATAATAAAGTTCTCATAATCTCCCGCTACCATGGATCACTTCTACATATTCATATATGTATGTATGAGAATACCAATAATATTCATTTTATTTCTGGCTTGAGAACTGTACAATTAATTACAGAAAATTTCTAACATCCGTGTGTTTATTAGTAATAGATACTAATAGATATATTTCATAAAAGCATTTTGTTTAGCGCTTCTTGCTAAAAAATACATATTATTTATGCAAAATAAGCCAATGTGGTCTTTTACACCAATTCCAAATATTTGCTTACGTTTTTTTATCTCGACTATGCTTCTTAATTACAAAATCGGACGTATTTATGTTTAAAGTACAAAATTTTTCAACAATGTTTGACAAAAGGATTAAAAAAACAAACGCAAATCGCTTAAATTCTCGCTTATAACCTTTATACACACATATATCGCGTAACTTAGTGCCAACTACGTAATTACTTTTTAATTTAAACGTAACTGGATTTTTAGGCTTCTTTTAAGATTACGAAAATGAACTTAGTTCTAAAAAATAACCGATAACAAGTACCTAAATTGTTTCATTTGAATTATTTTACAAACAATTCTTAATTAATGAAATGTGTTATAACATTAGTTAACTCTAAAAATATAAATAAAAATTTGTCATTTGTTTTAACGCTATGTTGTTATTTGTTTTACTGGGTCCTAAAGAATACATTTTCTTTTTATAATTTTACTCCTAAACTATTAATTTCTGTACTCATATATGTCCAAGTGGATGTCTACTAACCTTTAAAATTTCGTTGTTGAAGACGGTAACAGCAATTGTTACAGCTGACATTGCTATCGCCACAAAATTAACATTCGTAATGTTGCTAAAGATGCTAATATACGTCTGCAAAGAAAGGTTTGTTTTAGTACATTTTTTAGTAGTAAGATATTAAATGATTATTGATTTATAATAAAACATCGATTGTTTATAAAAGAAATTTAATGCATTTTTCTATTTTACTTCTAGATTTTATTTTAAAAAATTATCAATTAAGTCTTCATATAGTTCTTTTACGAAGTTACTACAAAATTATTTCTTAAAAACTTATTACAGATCTTTCATATTTAAATATTTCAGTTCGCACTTGTCAAATTACATGTAAAAGATATTCTATCTAATTAAGAAGGTATTTAAGAATTTGAATCGTCTTTCGAGAAGAAAATTTTTATATTTTGTCTAAAATAGTGATAAGTCTTGACTGTTCTGGAAAAGACCTTCATAAATATTTATATAATTAATGTCCTATAATTTTCCTGAATTTTTACTTTTTGCAATTAATATATTTAAATAACACGTTTAGATAAAATAAGTAAATATAACAAGTTATATTCTAAATACTATAGCGAATACGAAATTAAATTCTGTTAAAATTCTTAATTGGAATATTGACTAATAATAAATCTAGAAATAAAATATATTATTGGAATGTGTTTACACTTACATTCACAACTGAAAACATCCCCTTGTGTTTCGGTATGACGTAACCAAAAAGGTCCTTGATTTGAGATGTCAAGACATGGAAAGCAGCACCTGTTGTAAAGCCACTAACTAAAGTTTCGGATATTAAACTACTGACTACACCAAGACGACATATATACATAAGTATCTGAAAAAATTACATATAAAAAAATCTTAACATTGATTTTATGTAATTATATACCTGTATAATAGCAACCATGAATGTAACGGCAGTAGCAACTTCTGTAGGAGAATAAACTGGTTGTCCTGATGATAAAATTTCCGTTTGATTAAGAGGAGTGCCGTCAAAGAAAGAAGGATGACTGTGTTCTAGCACAACTTTTCCTGTCATTAAACAAACGACTGCAAATGTGCCTGTAATAACAAATGTAGATATATTTAAAATTTGCTGTTTCAATTGCTCAAAATAGTATAGGAATTATAACAATTTCTAGTGTGTTAGTATATAGATAAAACTTTCTTAGTTGTCGCTATGGTAGAGAGGTAATATTTCGGGGTAAAAAATTGTAATCTTTAATATTTAAAGTGCTTAAATTTAATGTGCCTAGGATTCACAGAATTCCATTATTTAGTTGTTGATTAATGATGGTATTAACCATACTAGAATTTAGATTTTACAAATAAACATTTGCAATCTTACCTAGAGAATTGTGCCTGGATGTTCCAAAGAGAAAATATATCAGAACAGGGAAGAATGCCATGTATATTCCAGTAATCGGCGCTACGTTTCCTAACATACCATATGCCATACCTGTTAATATAAAACAATAAAAACATTAACCCGAAATTAAAAGCCTAGTTTAACTTATTATAGCAAGCTTTTCGGAAAGCATAAAATTTAAAGAATTCCATGCGTTTTTTAAATTCGTGTAATTATTCGCGTACAAGAAGATGGAGATAGAAATGCAGTTTGATCTAAAATTTCAAAAATTTTAATTAAATTTGTACAAAACTTTCTCAATTATTCTCATGATAAAATTATATTTTTGACTTCAATTAATTAAAGCATTGATAACTAGTTAATTTAGTTAATACCAGGAAAATAAGCGTTACGTATTTGAATATAAAAATGCTATCTAGTTAATTCCACAATTAATAAAAGATTGTCATGATATGTAGACATATATATATTTGTATTCGTTGAGCAATCCCTGGCCACAATATTAATCGCCTTGAAATATACCTAATTGAAATCGAGCACACGATTACGGGATATTTACTTACTTTTTTAAATATGTACATGAACGTGTCCCCTTTCAAGATAGATAAACAAAAATGTTGTATTAAGAAATTATTAGAATTATTTTAAAAACTTTTGTTAAACTGATCTTCAAATAAGTAAACTTTTTATTGAAAGTTTTCGCAAATTATATTCCTGCAGTAATGTCAATTACACAGGTCTACAGTGATTTTGATGTTTGAAAGCTGTTTGCTAATTTGTATATGTTTTGGGGCCCTTATTCCAAAAAACGCCATATTTTTGCTCTATCACGTAAATTTTTTTTATAGCGCTCTATATCTTAAAAATGTTAATTATTAATATACATACCTATGACAAGAATATGTTGGTTCCATGTTAGGCATGATTTTTAAATGAATTGATTTTTATGAAATTAAATGTGATTTGGCAACACTGGTTAATATTAGATTTCTCAGCAAAGCAACAGAGTCGGCGCAGAAGCGTCAATACAACGTTGAAACCTGCTTATGTGCAGTTTGGTTGTGTTAGTCGTCGTGCTACTGTGTCCGCGCGCTTGTTGTCTTCGTTGTTGCGTATTTTAAGTGTTCTAGACCGTATAAATATGGAAAGAAGACATTGTGTGAACAATCCGAATAACTTTTGTTATATCTGTGGTAGTGTCGTAGTAAAGCAGAGGCAAACTATAACTTCGTTTGTGAAAAATGTATACCACGCTTATTTTGGTGTAAAAATTGGCGATCAAGACAAGTCCTGGGCTCCTCATACTGTTTGTTCCGTTTGCGTTGAAGCATTAAGAAACTGGCAAAAAGGTAGGAAGAAATGTTTAAGCTTTGGTGTTCCTATGGTATGGCGAGAGCCTAGAAATCACAGTGATGATTGTTATTTTTGTTCGTGTAATGTTCAAGGATTCAACAGAAAAAATAAGAAACAAATTGTGTATCCCAATCTTGACTCTGCTATTCGACCAGTTCCTCATGGACCAGATGTACCGATACCTACCGCCCCAAAAGCACTAGAAAACGTCATATCGTCAGAATCAGAGGAATCTATTGCGACCCAGATGATTCAGATTTCACACCAGATTTCAGAGAGCCCGAAGTATTTAACCAGCGCGAACTAAATGATTTAATTAGAGATTTGCACCTTCCAAAGGATGCATCCGAATTGTTAGCCTCCCGACTTCGTGAGAAACATTTACTGGCACCTGGCGTCACATCAAGCTTTTACCGGGATCGCGAAAAAGAGTTATGTCAATATTTTACTCAAGACGGACCGCTAGTGTATTGCAACAATATTCCTGACTTAATTTCAAAATTAGGAAATGTGCCGTATGTAAAAGAAGAATGGCGCCTGTTTATTGACTCAAGTAAGCGTAGTTTAAAAGGCGTTTTATTGCACAATGGTAACGAGCTGGCCTCGGTTCCCGTTGCCCATTCGGTACATTTAATGGAAACGTATGAAAATTTTGAACTTCTTTTAAAGAAAATAAACTACCAAGAACATCTGTGGATGCTTTATGGTGACCTTAAAGTGCTGTGCATGCTACTAGGACAACAAGGAGGTCATACAAAATTTCCATGCTTTATTTGTGAGTGGGATAGTCGAGCAAGGGATAGACATTGGACTCAAATAGAATGGCACTCTAGAACAAGCCTTACACCTGGTAGCAAAAATGTATTAATAGATAGCTTGGTTGACCCCAAAAAAGTTTTACTGCCTCCTCTCCATATCAAACTTGGCTTGATGAAGCAGTTTGTTAAATCCCTAGACAAAAATGGACAGTGTTTTAAATATTTGTGCGAGACATTTCCAGCCTTATCCGATGCCAAGTTAAAAGAAGGTATTTTTGTTGGGCCGCAGATAAGAACATTATGCAAAGACAAGGATTTTCAAAACACAATGACCAATGTCAGAAAAACGCCTGGGTTTCATTTAAAGAAGTAATTGATAAGTTTCTTGGGAACTCTAAGGACGAAAACTACGAAAATATTGTTCAAAATGCGTATGTTACAACACTTTCATCGTCTAGGTTGTAATATGAGTTTGAAAGTGCATTTCCTGTTTTCACACTTGAACTATTTTCCTGAAAATCTTGGAACAGTTAGCGAAGAACAGGGAGAGAGGTTTCACCAAGGCATTAAGGAAATGGAACGGCGATACCAAGGCAGATGGAGCATAACGATGATGGAGGACTACTGCTGGATGTTAAAACGGGATATGCCCTTAAAAACATACAACCGAATGTCCGGACAACGCAGCTTTCTGGCAAAAAGACAAAGATTTCACTTAAAAAAGACTGAGTAAAGTATTTTTTCCACTTTTTTAACTTGTATTCCACCTTTTTACTCAATAAACAAATACATTTTTTTAGAAATATCGCTTTTTTCCATTTAATATTTGCAAAAAAAACCTTACGTGATACAAATAAATGCATAGAATTTTTGAAATCAGCCTACCAAAATGATATAAAATCAGTTCTCAAAATAAAAACATCTGTCAAAAAGTTTAATTTTGTAGACCTGTGTTATTTAAATTATTTAAAAAAATTAAAAAGTAGGAATTTTTTCATGATAATATTGATTAGGAATAGCAGAAATAGGCACGTTTGGGCGTTTATCCACTTTTAAAAAACTTTTGATATTATTAACCAGGAAAAACTTGAAGAATTCAAAATATCTAAAATTTACACAAATGATCAGGATTTTATACCGGAATTATGGACTTAAAATAGATGTTAATGGGCAATTGTCAAACGAGATTAACATAGATAGTGGGATAACGCAGGGTCGTATGCTATCACCTTTTGTCTTTTTAGTAGCAACAGATTGTATAATGAGAATTTAATAGAACTGACTTGAGATTTGACAGTATTTGAAAGATTTCAAATTCGCAGATGACATAAGTTAAATGACAGAAGAAATAAAATAGACTTAAAAAATATTCTCAAGAAATCAAACCAGAAATTAATAGAACGAAGTGATGTCGATCAATAAAATCAATACAAAGGTAAAGATAAATATTACGGAAATAGCGAAAAAAGATTAATTTACTTATCCGGGAAGTGTGCTGAATGCAAAAGGAAATGGTCAAAAAGGCAATCAAAAGAGGATTTTGAAGACACGAATAGCGTACCGTGTGCTACGTAAGATATGAATATTTATTACCAACGTTAAGAGAGTTTATTATATGGATGTGAAAAATGGGTAATTGCTAAAACTGAAACAAATATACTACATGTACTTATCAATGTCTTCGAAGGATCTTAGGAATTTTCTTGTCAAATATAATTGCTGATGAAGATTTACGACGCATTAGCCTCCAAGAATAAATAGAAATAACAATGAGTTCCAGGAATTAGACATAGACTGAACATATAATGAGGAAGGAAAACCCAAGCAGAACTTGGAATACAATGTGAAAAGGAAACCACGAAGAGACAATAGAGACCTGAAGGAAAACAACGTTGAAAGAAAGTCAAAGATTAAATAAGAATTGGAACGTTTTGAGAAAGTTAGCGTTAAATACATTCCTTTTCAAGAGATCTGAAGAAAAATAACGATGAAAGAAAGTCAAAATTGGAACGTTTTGAGAAACATAATCATTGGAACAATGACACTTTATAGAATCAATTTGCAAAGTAAAACTAATTTAAACTCAACTCGTAAAAGTAGTATAAATAGAAAAAGAAAAATAAATGGATTGGAACAGGTTAATATTTAATTTCTATATTTTTTCACATTAATAGGTATGATTATATAAACTAATTAGTTATTATAACCACCGGTTTTAATTGTTCATTCGATATACAAATAAGTTAATAAGTTAAATCCTACAAATAATTTCTAAATTGTAACCTTTTGGTATTACATTTATTTCAACTCTTAAGTTAAAACTAATGAATTAGCACAGATACAATAAACTGTGTTAATCAATTCTAAATCGAAAGCGATATGATATTTAGAAAGTCTTAAATGTCAGTATATAATTATATCAAAATATAAAAGACAAAGTGCCAACAAAATTTTGTTTAATTATTGAAAACGAATTTTCTTTGAGATTTTATATTAAGCGAATTTTTTACCGGGATATTAAAGTAAATTTGAAATAAAAAAATATGTACTTTGTATTTATATTGTATTTTATAGGAAATTATATAGAAAACGTCAATATTACGTTTATATTTTTTCAGACTGAAGTAAGTTTTATATATAATATAAGTTATTTAAATATCTGCAGAAAAATATACACGTGCATATTAGTTTTATTATAATTATTTCTATAAATAAAAATCTTTTTAATATAATTTTCTTGTAATTTTTTTTAGAATTCTAGGTGGGAAAGTTTATAATAATGTTATAAATTATGAAATTCTAAGATACTTTTAATTTGTTAAATATTTTAATTGATATAATTTAAGCCAGTCAAATATTTAATATTTTTACTTATTATTTCTACATACCTTGTGGTATATGCATAATAGCTACTGTAAATCCCGCCACCATATCGGCAGTTAAATATTCTTTCCATTTGTAATGACCCAGCCATTCTAATGCTGGTACAGTTTTGAAAAGAATTTTCTTGGGCTTCTTGTTTTCACAGTTATTAAATACCTTTTGAACCACTGAAAAAAGAAAAAAAGATATAAATAAAAACTGTAAACATTAAATAATTATTTTTAAAATTGTTAACATTGTTATTAAGTGCATTTACATACGATGCTACTGTCAAATTGTCATTCTGAGTAACCAAATGTTGAATGCGAATTTAATTTTAATCATAAGACACGTTCTAAAATTTTTATACCGAATTTGTTTGTATATAAATTTTAAATTAAACAAAACGTGTAGAAAAAGTGTCATTATTACTATATTTTGTAGTAGAATTGCAACAAATAAACATGGTGAAAATTGAAATGAAAACATAATACAAAAGACAAAAATTAAAAGAAACGCTAGAATTAGTGTTGAAACCTACCCTAGAATCTAATTCACTACACAAGTGACTGATCGCTAACATTAGAGAAATAAACAGAACCTGTACACATGGGTTTATGGGTGTAACGTATCAATTTACAGTATATCGCAATGAAAAGGCGAATCCAGTGAGCGAATGCTGTTGAACTAACCTTGACTAGTAAACAAATTATTTCTTCTTGGAACCCTACTTAATTTTATAGAAGAGTTAGTAAATCTAAAGTTAATGTGAAAAAGTGGTCATATTTATATGAGTCAATCTTGGGTGATTGTGAATGTGTGTCCGTCAATACGTACGAAAGACTAACTAATATTGGCAAACCCAAATATTGTTGACATTATCGAATTTATGTGTAATGATTACTATAACTCTAGATGTAGATTATCTCAACAACAGTTTAGTGAAATCAATCGAGGCTGCCGTTCTCTTATGGACGAATTTAAAGAAGGTCATTCGAAATCAGTCGATGTACCAGAAAACATCGATGCCGTGCGCGAACTTATACTGCAAGATCGTCATGTAACATACTGTGAAACTGAAGCATCCCTAGGTGTAATAAGCATACTTGAGATATTGCATGAACATTCAGTCGTGAAAAAGTTTTGATCCCGTTGGATCCCGCATAATTTGAAAATCGCTCAAGAAGCTTGTGTCAACAACAAGCAATCGTATAGTATCTACACAGGTGATGACTTATACGTATGAGACTCAAAACCAAACAGCAGTCAACGGTGCGGGCGTTCCAAGATAACCCAAAACCAACAAAAGTTGTTTGCGCATCGAAGCAATTTGAATTAAATGATCGCCTATTTTTTCGGGAAACATAAAGGTGTGGCTATTTTGTTACTAAAAGATCGTAGAACGATCAATTCTGAATGGTACAAAACTGTTTTTCGCCAGAAGTCTTTATAGAAATTGAAGCACTTTGAATCATATGGTCACCTGTTTTTTCGGGAAACGTGGACATGCCACTAAGGGATCGTAGAACTGTCAATTCTGAATGGTCAAAAATCATTTTCCACCAGAAGTCTTTAGAAATAAGAGTAAACAACAAACGAGGCAGGATCATTCTTCACCATGACGATGTGAGCTGTCGCACATCAGCATAAATAATCAATATCTGACCGGTCAAAACATCGAATTGATGGTCATCCGTCGTAAAGCCCTGATTTGGCACTCATTACTTCTTTTCGTTCCCGTACATGAAAAATAAACTACGAAGTCGACGATATTTGATGCCAGACGAAGCAGTCGATGTGTTCAAAATGTATATTTTGGAGATACCTCGATTAGAATGGAAGAAGCGCTGTGAAAATGGGTTCAAACATATGCAAAAGTGCATCGATCCTCACGAAGAATATTTTTGAAAACAATAAAAACATTTTCAACGATAAATATTTGTTTTTGTTTCTTATTCCGGTTGCAAAAATAAGAGAAATTACCCGTTTTTATCGTTCAAATAATTACATTTTTATGATGCATAATTACCAGTTCTACGACAAAGAATTATGTAGTTCAGTTACTACAAAAACAACTTAAAATTAGTTGTAGCAGCTGCATTTACAAATATATTAAGGAAATATGGTTGCATTAATTTGTATTACTGTAAAAATAACGATAATAAAAAAAATTAAATACATACAAATATTTTTCTTTAATTATTTTAGACGCATCCTTGATTTTATATTGTTATATGCTTTAAGCACCTTGATTCAAATTAACAATTGGCAGCAAAGATTATTTTAAAATTATATACTGTTTACATTTCAGATAACGTTGGGTAATAACTCAAAAATTTTAATACGTAACTTGGTATACGTATTTCTATAAAGCATAAATGCACATATATACGTGTTTACGCATGTACATATGTATTGTAATAAATAAAAATATGCATTTATAACCATTATATATTATCTATTGTAATCTTAACCACGGTGTTAATCCTTGCAATAAAAATCATTACTTTTATTTATAATCTGATAAAAAGTATTTGAGTTGAATTTTAGTATATTATGAATTAGAATTAATAAAATATTCAATTGGTACCAAAGCTATATTAATTCGAAAATTCGTTAAGCAAGAAATATACTCTTATAAGGAGTAAAACGAAGAAATAAAGTTTGGATTAATGTAAGTTAAATAATAAATTTAACTCTTTAACCTAATTTAATTGATTAAGTGTTTAATTAATAGATACTTAATTTTTTTCTAAATATTGTGTATTGCATTCCCTGAAATACGAGTTTTATATATTTAGATCAGTTTCTATAAATAAGTTACCAATGTATTATTGTTTTTAATATATGTAATTGAAGTAATTTAACTTGTAGAGACATTTTTCACGATCATTAAATTCTAATGGTATAATATTTTGTTCTTTCTTTTAAACTACACTTGTTGACATAAAATACGGACACTGAATTAAATGTTATCATAATTAATAATCATTTTTTTTTTCACAAGACATGGAATATTATCTATGAAATAAAAATTGGAAATTAAAGAAGATACAAAACATTGAATTTATCAAAACAGCTAAAAGAAAAACAAAAATAATGACAAACCCAAAAAATACAAGCCAATCCAAAAAATATTGGTATGTCGAAGACGTTTACGGTACTGCAATTTCTGCATGAACCGTTCGCCGAAAATTGTTGCTTGTCCACTTTTTCTCCCAGCTCATCGTGTTCAGCGAGTACGATTTGCCCATGAACATAGACATTGGATAGTGGATTAAGGGAGTTCCGTATTGTTCACGGATGAGTCTCGTATTTGTCTGCGTTCACCAGATGGACGAGAACGCGTGTGGAAAAGGGCTAGTGAATGATTTTCAGCATGTTATTTATCTCAAAGAATGGCAATTTTGAATGGCATAATGGTTTGGGCTGGCATTTCACTGTACGCGAAAATTGAGCTTGTTCTCATTGAAAATAGTACCACGACGACTGTTAGGTACATCAATGAGCGTTCAGCTAATCACGTCGTACTATTTGCTTCATTCGTATGTGAGAACTTTACTCTAATGCACGATAACGCGAGATCACACACGGCACGGGTATTTAAGGCGATTAACTTTCGCTGTTTGCAATAGCCAACTCGAAGCCCGGACTTGAATCCTATCGAAAATCTCTGGGATGCATTAATGCGACGCGTTTGGCACCGACAACCCATACCGGTAACCGTAACCGCGATCTTCAAATAGCTCTTCATGATTAATGGGAACTCATTACACAAGAAGAGGTCGCCAACTGCATTAGAAGTGTATCACGCGTATGGCAGAAAGTCATTAGAGTTCGTGGAGGGAGTGCGCACTATTAATCGCTTACATTGTGTGAAAACGTAGATGTAAAACGTAGCCGATAAGACCAATGAATTTGATAATTTTGTACAATTTACAGTTTAGTGACTTTTCTTATTAAATGAAATGTTAAGTACTTTTTTTATTTCTCATTCTTACTTTATAAATAATGTTTCATATCTTACTAAAAAGAAAAGAAAAAATAAATGTACTAAACAAATTTCTTGCCCACGAGTGTATTTGAAATATAAAAACATATTCATTAAACTTCATTCCATTCAATGTAATTTACAACAATATTTATGAAAAATATAATATGTTTTATTATAATATAAAATAAAACATCTTTTCTTAATTATAAATTTACAATGTTTAAAAATCGGCATTTACTTGATGAAGATCCATAATTTAAAATAGAAATAAAACTACGGTTCTAATCTTCACTTTTAGTTTTTAATCGTAACACGACCATTGTTTCGCCGGCACAGTGGCTTCCTCAGGTGCTAAGCACCTGAGGAAGCCACTGTGCTGGCGAAACAATTGTCGTGTTATGATTAAAGACTAAAAGTGAAGATTAGAACCGTAGTTTTATTTCTATTTTATATAATGATTTGTACTTGCATGAATTAAATTTAAGTCAAATCAATGTAATTTATCACGATATTTCAGATAAATACAAAATAATGTATTATTATTATATAAAAATTAAATAAAACATCTTCTTTACTTGATCTACAATGTTTAAAAATTATAATTTGTACTTACATGACTCTTTAGACTTGTGATACTCCAATTCATAGTGCAACTGTTCCTGTTCGTACAACGGCCTTTCTATTTTGATCTGCTTACAGTTTTCAATCATTGTCGCGGGTCAACACACACTATTCTGATAAGCTTTGAATAATTCGCCTTCGTTATTTAGATATTTTCTTGCTTCAAATCAGTCAGGTGCAACGATAAAAATTTCAGTTCAATACTCTTGCAAGCAGTGTGTCTTTAGATAACCGCACTTAGGTATGCTTGAACGGTGGTAACCGTTCTGTGAATATCATGTAGCGTCTCCTGCCTTTTAAATTTCATCCAAGATAAACTTATTTAAACAATACTTTACCTTTTGTTTGTATGTGTTAGCATACGTGTGTTTACTTGCGAATATTGTCGCCCCACTATTACTATCTTTTAATAAATATTAGGTTATTAGTTTATTTAAGATTTACAATAATTTTTCTTTATATTGGGTAATATAAATCATTAAAATATATATCTTTTTTATTAACTATATGTAACTAATTTTCCATCTACATATAATTATCATTTTACAATAATGAACATCACCAGTAATTATTATTAGTAATAAAGTACCTTGAAAACCATTAAATTGTATTTTATTACTAAATGAACCTTACTTTAGTATGGAACGAGATGATAATATACAAAACCAAAATAAACCCCGGTTTGTTCTTAACTTACGAGTAGTCGAAAAGTCTTTATCAATCTTATTATATCATACGCACAAACTTAATAATGCAGAATCAGGCCTACAAAAAAAATTGCATGCTTTTTCAAATTTCCACCTGGATATATATATAATATGAATCCTCTAAATTCAAATCTGTTTTCAGTTTTGCTCTATCGGGCTAGGTTTTTATACAAAATCAAATCAAATGTAATAATGTAGTTACGTTTTCAATGAAATATTACAAAAATATTAAACACATAAAGCTAATACAAAACTATTTCTGCAGGTTTAATTAACTGAAATATTAATGAATATATTGAAAAAAGATAACTATGTGTCAATAATTTCTACATTTTTTTCATTGTTGGGGAAACGAAAACATTTTTTTCGTAGCTCTGATGGGCAGAGGTAAACTCGGCCGCTTAAGGTATTTTAATCTTCCGCGGTCATAATGAGTTTTAAGCTGTATAGGTAAACCCGGCCTGATTGTCCAAGCTGCCCCCAAGCGGGCAGAGGTAAACATATACAAATTCAAAATATGTTTTAATATTAGATAGTTACATAGTGTAACTATAATAATGCGAAGTTAACTTAAGAAATTCTAACGTTGACACTTTCCCATTATTGAAATCATTAATTTTGTTTTGAAGGTATTTTTGCCTTTTCCGAGTGTCCGAATTAGGTACATATGGCTGGTGAATATTTTGCAACTTTACATATATTTCATTTTGAAAATTAATTAGAAAATCAATAAAAACGAATACAGAAGGGTGAGGAGAATTTAAAGTTTTGCTGATATGCGAATGGAACGATTCGCATGCGTTGGTGGTGCGAGCGGCGGTTGCTGTTTTTGATGCCCATAAATGGGGTGGAAAAACGGCATCCTCGGATATGTAAGTGTTGACCAAATAATCAGCAAACAAAGTAACTTTATCATCCTTTGGTTGAATAGCAGATAATGTAAAAACGTAAACATCACTAACATCTTGTGGTTCTAGAAACAACAATCCAAAACACTAACCAATCCATTTTCCAACCTCGCTTCTTTCTTTATAATCTGTTGAAAGTCCAAGTTTTTGAATTGTACGCCACCAAGCTTGCGTTGTATGAAATCTGCATCCAATTATTGTTATTTGTGGCCAAATTATTTTAGCTGCATTATGGAGAGCCATCTCAAAATCTGCTACAATTTCGGTAGGACAAAACGACAGAGAATATTCGATACACTTTTCAGTCACAAATTCGAAACACTTTTTGTATGTTTCTGTTGCTTTGTCTGGTAGCACACAAAACACTAACGGTACATAATGACCATTAAAGCAGCCATGTATGGTGAACAACTGCAAGAAAAGCCCAAGTATCTACCGCCCGAGTTTACCTATGAAGATTATGAAAGAAAATTTCTGGCAGGCCCAGTTTACCTGCGGGATTTACTATCGCCCGCTCTGATATGTCCTTCACTAGTGTTTCTTTTCAATGCCTTTGTAGCGAGTTTCTATTGTTTTAATGTCTTTGTGAAACCGCTCACCTTGTTCTTCACTCGTCGCACCAAGATTTTCAGGAAAGTAATCAATATGGCTGTTGAGAAAATGCACAACATTCATTCTACATCCTAGATTTCTTAAAATGTTGTAACATTTCCTCCACAATAATTTATTATTTAATTTGCGTAAAACGGGTTTGCAGGATTTGATTCATTAAATAGTCCTCCGAATACGATATCAATATCAATGCAAATCATTTTTGCTGTTGTGTCACTCATGCCAACAGCGCTTTCGAATTTGACTCGTGCAAGCAGTATTTTGATTATCTTGATTATCTTGATTATCTTGATTGTCTTGATTATCTTGATTATCTTGATTATTTTGATTATTCCGATTATTCTGATTATTCTGATTATTCTGATTATTCTGATTATTTAGATTATTCCCATTATTCCGATTATTCTGATTATTTTGATTATTTTGCTTACTTTAATACTTTGATTCATATACATATTCCTTTTCCGTAAGTACGAATTTAAAGTTCGGTGCCGGCATTCATCTTCTTGCCCTTATATCGGCAATCGGTATTATTTGCCACTAAATTTGCGGAAATATTAAAACAAACTGCATACACTTTATCAAATTGTAACGAGCGATCATTAAAATTTTCACTCGTAGCTGGCCGTGTATATAAAAATTATGTCGTAGCTTTAGTCATTAAGATGTTATTTCAAACATCTGTCAGTGTCAAATATATATTTCAAAGTTTCATCAAAAGAAAAAGTAATGACCTTTAATGATATGCATAAAGCGTTTATGGTAGAATGTTACTTCCTGACATCTCAAAAAATTGATGGTATTTGGCAGCATTCAATAGAAAATTGCCTTGAGGAGTTTGAAGAGAGATATCCAAATACTGTTCCTAGCTATAAAACTTTCCGTGATACGCTAATGCATTGTGTAAATCTTTTTCGTCAAACATTCGTCAAATATTTTAAGGAAAAAAGGAAGCGGTCCACCTCTCAAGAGAAGTCGCGACGTAATTGAAAATGTCAGACAAATTATTAACGAATCTCCTCAAACATCTATTCGCAGAGTTTCGCAACAAGTAGGGCTTTCGTATGGAACATGTCAAAAAATTTTAAAAAAGGACTTGCACATGTATCCATATAAATTAACTTCTGTACAAAATCTATTACCAACGGATTATGAAAAAAGAACACAATTTTGCCAATGGTTTATTCAAACAATGACAGACAATATTTTAAATCATACTTACATCACAGATGAAGCATGGTTTTATTTGAAAGGTTATGTTAATTCGCAAAATATGCGTATGTGGTCCAGTGAAAATCCTCATTTCTACAGAGAAGTTCGTCTACATCCAGAAAAAATAGGCGTATGGGTAGGTATGAGTCGTCACCGATTAATAGGACCAATATTCTTTGAGGGCACGATAACATCGGAGAAATATCGTAACGAAATTCTCAGTGTTTTTACTAATCAATTGACTAATGATGGACTCCAGGTCGGATATTTTCAACAGGATGGGGCTACATCTCACGTTACACTTGAAAATATTCACTTTTTGCAACAATTTTATGGCGACAGGATAATAAGTAGAAATACAGCGATTCCATATCCACCACGATCGTGTGATTTAACAGTCATGGATTTTTTTGTGTGGCCATATATAAAGAATATTATTTATGAAACACCAATTAATAATCTACAAGAGTTAAGACATAAAATCATAGAAAAATGTGAACACATCACATCACATCACATCACTCACCGCAAATACTGATCAATGTTTTCAATGCTCTACGAAATAGACTGCGATTATGCTTGGTGGAGAATGGTCAACATTTTACAAATTTTTTATAATATTCTATTACTTTGTATAAAAATTATAAATATATTTAATATGAAAGTCAGCATTTCAAATTATTTTTTAACAATCATGACGTTTGAAATTATAATGACAGATCTCCTCTAATAACTTAAGTTAGGACATGCTTTTTGTGTACATGGCTTACTTGAGCGAAAATTATAATGATCACTCGTTATTATAATATATTTATTGTAATATAGCGTATATAATGCGTGATAAAATATTTAAAAAATATAAGAACGAGGAAATAAACTTTAATACATTACATATAAACGTTTCGCAACAGTATGTAACAACATAGTGTAAACTAATAAAATGGTGTATTCTAGTATGTATTTCAAGGAAAGAAATTGTAATCTTTAATATTTAAAGTGCCTGAACTCTTGTGCCTAGAATTCATAGAATTCCATTAATTAGTTGTTGATTAATTATGGTATTAATCATATTAGAATGTTTGATTTTAGAAAACCTATAACAAACATTTCTAATCTTACCTAGAGAATTGTGCCTGGATGTTCCAAAGAAAAAATATATTAGAACAGGGAAGAACAGATAGATTCCAGTAATCGCGCTACGTTTCCTAGCATACCATATGCCATACCTATTAATTACACAGGCCTGCATTTTTCAACTCTTTGAATGTTGATTTAAAAATTTTAACTGTTTTCTAGTAATTGGGTAGCGCTGATTTCAAATCTGCTTTTATTTTTTTTGTATCACGTAAGGTTATTTTTCAAACCAGTAAAATCAAAAAATATAGAAAAAACACGATTTATTTCATTTATAAGCTAGTTTTATATTATATTAAAAAAAAATACAAAAATATAAACATAGAAACTATTAGAAATAGTTATTTATTCTTTATGCTTCTTAAAAAACATTTTCGTTTTTCAGAAAAGCTTCGTTTGGTTGTTTTTCTGTCATATTCAGCTAAAGGAAGATCTGAAGGTAGTTTCTGGGGCAAGCAATTTTTTTTGTTTCAACCTAGACCCCAGTACTTCAGAAAGATCTTTTGAAAGTCCCAAATCTCTTACTAAATCATTCAGTTCGGCTTGTCAAAATAGCTGAGGTTGGTTTTGACCTGAGGTTGATGGTTCAAAATCACTATCCATCTGTACGGAGCCGGAAGTTGAAGAGGTTTCAATATCTTCTTGTAGTACTTTGGGGGTTATAGGTATAGGTACATGATCACTGTGAGAAACTGGTCTGATAGCTGATTTAATATTGTTTGGATACAAAATATGTTTCAAAGTTTTTCTATTATGCCCCTTAATATCACAAAGACAAAAGTAGCAATCTTCATGATGATTTTGCGGTTCTCTCCAAACCATCGGTATTCCAAAAGGAAGGCTTTTTCTATTCCCTTTGGTCCAATGTCTTATTAAACCTTCTTCACATACCTTACAAACAATGTGCGGTGCCCAATCTTTATCTTGATCTCCTAATTTGATTTTGAAATAAGCATAATATGCAATTTTCACAAATTCACCAATTGGTCTCTTAAACTTTTTCAAGACGAAATATCCATAAATATAACAGATATCATCTGGTTTGTTTTGCAACACCGGCTAGACATATTTTTAAGCAATGTTTATTTATCAAATACCACGCACAACACTAAAGACAAATTAATTTTACTTGTTTACTGATCGACACTCAGAGCTATAATGAAGTAAATGACATTAAAATATACATTTTGTTTCGAGTGATAAACTTGAAATCCTTCTTCGCAGTACTAATAAAGTGAAAGCATAATAAATAGGATTTAGCAGGTAAAAATTCCCGGAAATCTTGTCCAAAATTAATACATGTAATAAAAGATTTACATCAGGTAATGAGAGCCTATTTAACAAATTTCTCTAAAACTACAACAGAAAATCATTTTTGGGTTAATACCTAGAATTTGAAGTAGTACATTCATTTTAAAATGCGTTAAAACGCCTATTATAAGATTTTTTTTATATTTTTTCTTTGTCTTTAGTGCAAAAAAAAATCTGTGGGTGGTAGAGACCAACTGTATTTTAATTAGTTATTGCTATATAAAAACTGAGCTTAACAAACAAAAATCACGTCATCACAAATTTTATGCAGGCCTGTGTTATTAATGTAAAACAATAAAAACATTAACCCGAAATTTAAGCCCAGTTTAACTTATTAAAACAACCTTTTCGGTTAATATAAAATTTAAAGAATTCCATGCGTTTTTTAAATTAATATAAATCATTCGTGTAGATGGAGATCGAAATGCATTTTTGATATAAAATTTCAAAAAATTTAATTAAAACTATAAAAAACATTCTCAACTATTCTCATAATAAAATTATATTTCTTACGTTAATTAATTAAAGCATTGATAAGTAGTTAATTCAGTTATTATTACCATTACGTATTTGAATATAAAAAGGCTATCTAGTTAATTGCACAAATAATAAAAGATTGCCGTGAAATGTAGACATATTGCTATGAACTGTGGTTTTTATATTGTATTTGTATTCGTTGTGCAAGACCTGGCCACAGTATTAATCGCCTTGAAATATCTTAACTGAAATAGAACACATGATTATGATTATTTGATATGATTTTTTTAAATATATAAACGTGTCCTCTTTCAAGATAGATAAAGAAAAATGCTGTATTAATAAGGTATTAGAATTATTTAAAAAACTTTAGTTAAACTGATCTTCAAATAAGTAAACTTCTTATAAAAAATTTTTGCAAATCATATTGCTGTAGTAGTGCCAATTATTTAAATTATTTAAAAAAATTAAAAAGTAGTGACTTTTTCATGATAATATTCATTAGGAATAGCAGAAATAGGTACGTTTGGGGTTTATTCACTTCTAAAAAGATCTCTCTCAAAAGATTTTAAAAGATATTATTAACCAGGAAAAAACTGAAAGAATTCTAGATTTCTAAAATTTAGACAAAGAATCAGGATTTTATACCGGAAATATGGAGTTAAAATAGATGATAATAGGCAAATGTCGAACAAGATTAATATAGAAAGTGAGGTGAGACAGGGTTGTATGCTATCACCTTTTGTCTTTTTAGTAGCAACAGATTGTATAATAAGAATATAACAAGACTTTTTTCACGTATTTTTTCTTTTCCTGTTATAGCTTACTATTCAAGAAGAAATCACTTTCATCGGCGTAGTCGGTTTTGTCCGTCAGATATCACGAGGTTATCTGGTGTCATCTGATAGAACAAAATTTGCTACTTGACCAGAAGGTGTACTACAGTCGTTTGTCTTCGTAAAGCCTCCATTGACAAAGTCGTTAGACAGAAACGCATGCCTCTGGTGGTTGAAGGAAACGCTGGTAAATACGTACTGTGTGTTCATGTATACAGATACAGATTTGTTTTTATACAGATTTGTATTATTTTGTGGCAAAGCTTGATGCGAGCTCTCGAACCGATATGCTAATTTGTCTTTGCATAGATTTTATCGAATTGTATTATAATATATTTATTGTAATATAGCGTATATGATGCGTGATTAAATATTTAAAAAAGTGTAGGTAAACGAGGAACTAAACTTTAATGCATTACATATAAACGTTTTGCGACAACATGTAACAACAGGTAAAGTGTAAACTAATAAAATGACGTTGACTGTTGATGGATAAAAAAACATATTTTACCTTTTCATCTTTTAGCATCATTGTATTTGTTAGCACTTTACTTATTATAGGTATGCTGTAGTAACACTTCCTCACACTTCCTCAATTTGTAAGTATATTTTTATTGTATAGATATTATATAATATGTTGTATTAGGTACAACTTAATTACCGCTACTTTACCCTGATGAAGCACACCAATTGAGTGGCGAAATATTGACTAAAAATAGGCAATTAAAATTTCCCTAACCGAAATTCCTGATCTTATCAAATTAAATTATATTTTAAATCTCAATTGTGTATCGTATTCGTCTGCTACAGTTTTGTATTTATTTGCAAATATGTAATTAATTTAAAAATAAACACTGGTCACAAACATGATCAGCTTATTTGAAATTTATTAACTTATAATAAATTAAATTGGCAGCACATTCTGTAAATCTGAATTTATAATTACACAAGTAAATCGGATTGCAAAATTCTTTGTTTATATTTGGCATGTCTACATGAATATAGATAATTAATGAATACGACATCTTGTACCCGTAGATATATACTATATACATATAATACATATTGCTGTGTATAGTGGGTTTAATTGAATGATAGTCCACTATTCACCACAATATGTCCAAACATGAACTCAGTCAGCTTTTTCTTTTTATATGAGACTCCTCTTCATCCAGGGTTTCCCGTAAAGGAACGTAAAGGAAATAAATACGAATTAAACATAATACAAGCGATCTGACATAATATTTTATTAAAAAAAAATTTAAAAAAACTCTTTACCAAATGTAAAGAATACTACTGCAACATTATACAGAAGCACAGAGGAAAAAGATTGTATGATAATTAACACGCATAGAATGAAAACATCAATTGAAACGCGAGCAAAATTAATCCTAATAGATTGTTTAGAAAACTTTCAATTTCAAAATTTAATTAACCCCAACTTCAAACGTACACAGATCCAACTGTCAAACGCGTAAATAACATTCACTCATGCGCAATAACACAAGCATAAATCTCCCACCAACCTTAATTCAAAATGTTCTAGAATATCGTGACAATAAAAAAAACTCCCTTACAAAAATGATAGTTTTCTTCACCATCTATCTATTAAACTAAAATAGATATAAATACATAAATCTAAGTCATCAAAAATTACAATTAAATTACAATGAAATGCAATAAAATCAAATAGTAAGAAAAATTACTTACGCTAGCGTAAAATTTTCACACACAAAAAAATACTAATTAGAGAGATTGCAAGTGAGGTATAAATATATCAAAATACGAGAAAAAGAAAACTCATATAACTACGATAATGACTTACTAATGCACAAAACACTAAACAAAAGAAATCCGAAGTTACTTTTAAATAAAAGATAAAAAAGAAGTTTTTTATCTCGACACAACTCTCTCACTTGAAACGAAATCAATCTCTAGCGGAAATATTGACCGCACATGAAAGGTACAAATAAATCAAAAATGCAGTGCAGATCGAACACCTTCCCGGAAACTGCCCAAATCAAACCTAAATATAAAATATACAGTCCTCAACAACAAAAGTGTACCAGAATTAAATTTAAATAATTTTCAAAATATATCTATATATCTGGTGACCTACAAAATAAAAGAACATAAATAAATTATAAATTTTAAAAATTGTCTTCGGGGAAAAATCATAACACAATATATGAACGTAACGATATATACAAAAGTAACCAAATACGATTGTAACGATATGTACCAAAATAATCAAATACGATTGTAACGATATGTACCGAAAGTAATCAAATACTAAAGTAACAATTACATTTTCAAATAGGTAATCGTTATTTCGCGCCCACTCGTGTAACTAATATCTACTAATTTACCGAATAGTTACTTTTTTTTTCGACATCACTAATATACACATGTATGTATGTACTTACATATATAATCGAAAGAAGTCTAATGTAATATCTACATAAATTTAATTGCATAAAAATTTTGTATTCATTGTCTGACGTAGCTTATAGATATTTTCGTAGCTTAGATGGTTTTCCCTAAAGTAACAATTAATCTCTGTGCTAATATAACGTGTGAAAGTCATAAAATAATACTTTTATTTAGAATTTGCTTGGAATTTAGTATCTGTTTTTAATGGCAAATTTTAAAGCTCGGTTAAACCTTATTTACAAAAATTGTAATTAGAAGAATTAATATTCACTTTATAAATAAAAAACAATCAGTCTTGGATGGAAAAGGTTACTTTAACAAAAACTAATAATTGAAAGATTTATATTGTTACAAAATTAGTAAAATACACGATTATTTCGTATATTTCCCAATAATTTTTTCAGTAACTAAAGACATTAGTTTATAATTCGTTCTGTTATTAATGTAGTAATCAATTGTATAAGTTTCAACTTTGATGCGTTACAAATTTGAATTGAAAATAAACAATTCTGAGTACGTATACTATTTATGTAATAACATTGAATAACATACTTTTATACCAGAAGATGCTATTGGGTGATAATGCATCATGCATTAAAGCCTCCACAGAAAAAGTGGTTAATTTAGCAGTAACGTAATTCTAATAATACAAAAAATAATCTTCTATCATTTGACAGATCGTTGTTTACTAAGTATCAGTTCAGTTGAGGCCATATTGTTGTTTTACAAATATAATTAGTTAGAATGTGGACAAAACAAGTTCAAATACGAAAAAATATAGTGAAATCATACGAGGGCGGATTGATACATAAGGTCTCGAACTATATAAGATAAGAATAGGAAAAGACAAAATAATGAAACCAATCTCAAAATGAAGAAAATTTATCGTACCACCAATGTGCAGTAAATCTCACATAAATCTAATATAAACCATTTTTGAATATTTGTTTTGTTGTAATTTATTCTTGTAACGTCAAAATGATATTTGTCACTTTTTAATATCCAAAATGGCAAGAAGACTGACTCCGGCGAACAAAGTATAAATTTGGTTAAATTTGGCAAGTCGCACCATTAAACAAGTCGCAAAAGAATTTCATTTGGTACTACAAGTTAAAAAAGAGATGGTGAAATGAAGGCAGTATATGTCGCAAACTAGGAGCTGGTCTTAAAAGGATATCAACTGATGTAGAGCATCACAATTTGTTTGAATATTTGAGAGAAAATCTATTTGCAAGTGCAAGACCAGCTATTATTGAAACAAATTTTCATGGTTCTAAGCAATCGGCAAATCGGAGACTTAAACAAAGTGAATTATGTTCTCGTGTTGCAGCAAAAAAATTCTATTGACGGAAGAACTGAAACAGTCGCGGTATTGTATGCACTAAATAATTAATATAATAGGCCAGAATTTTGGGAAAATGTCATATTTTCTGATGAATAAAATTTTCAATCATCAAGTAACGTGTATAGACCCCAAAACACCCGGTTTGAAGAGCGATACTTAAATAATAGTGATAGACAAGGAAGGTTTTCAGTTAATGTATGGGGTTGGATATGTTATCACAATACCGGAATGTGTTGGAGAATTGATGAAAGATTTAATGTAGTAAATTATATAAACATTTTAGAAAATGTGATGCTGCCGTCCATAGAACAGATGTATCCATAAAGAAATTTTATTTTCCAACATGACAATCGCCCTGTGCAAACGACAATATATTACTAATACTAATTGAATGGTTTCGACGGAATAATATTGAAATTTTACAATGGGTACCGAAAAGTGCCGACATAAATCCTATAGAATATGTGATAAAGCAAATTCATAGATCTCATATAAGATTTACTAATAGGGAACAACTATGGGAATCTATTGAAAATACCTGGGAAAACATTGTTTAAAAAGCTATTTTTTTTAATAGGTCTCATTGATTCTATACCTAGAAGGTTAAAGGCAGTAATTGATCCAAATGGCGGATCAATTAAGTATTAGTTTATTTGTGTTTTCTAAATTGTATTAAAAAATTACTTGACATTTGATTTTTCTTTCAAAAAAAGATTAATAAACACTAAGCAATATTAGAAAATTTTGACAATTTTGACAAGTTAAGTTATTCTAGATTTAAATTAACTGTACATTGTTATTTTTCCATATAATCATCACTTAGTGCAACACATTTCTCCAAAACCTGAAGCTATATCTGCATTCCTTCTTCATTCTTATTTATGTTAATGCAAATGCGAACAGAAACAAAACTAAGATATTGACCTTTCGATACCTCCTTCAACTTCGGGAGCAACTAGAAATCTGTAGGTGCCAAATCAGGACTATACGGAGGATGCGAAACAATGGTGAATTTCAGACTTGTCAACCTTTTCGTTACTGCAATAGGGTCCGACGTTGTGTTGTAAGAAAAAATTCGTTCTTGCGAGCCTTACTCTACAGATACGATTCTTTAGTGATTGCAAAGGTATCTTATTGAATTAATCGTTGATCCCTTTGGCAGATATCCGGTATGAATCCTCTTTTGAATTTTCATACACAGAGAATCAGGACGCCAATATTCCATTGACTGCCGTCTGTTTTCGAGGTCTTAATGATGAACCCAAAATTAGTCCCCGGCAGTGATGTTCATGAGTAGATAATCATGTCGATATTGGTTATGCTGTTCTTGACAAATGTTACAAGGCGTCCACGTATACACTTAGTGTATTTGTAAAGGGTTTCGGCGACTCTTTGTGTTAGCTTTGCTGTGCCCCATGTTCATTCAACATTGTGATTATTAATTTTACATACTGAAGATGACAGCATATTTGTCGAAATACGTATTTAGGATAGGAGTATTAATTGTGGTAACGGATTTTATTCCTTTTTTAAGTTTTTACTTAACTACGGTCTCCAAAGAAATACTTTTATTTATATCTGTTTATAGACGTACTTTTAGACATGCTCTTAAGTAAAACTTTATGAATTTTATTTAAAAATTGGAAGGGGATGTAGCAAAAATGTTGAGATATTTTGAATTAACATAACTCGATTTACCATAATACTCTCTTTCAATACTCTGACAAAGCAAATTTTTTTTTTATCGATTGGTGTAATTAATATATTTATTACTTCTATCATGAACACATATTATTCAGAATGATTTAATAATTTTTTAATTTGATATGTTATTTTAGGCAGATATAACATGTGTACATACTTCAATTAATAGCCAGTTTATCTCGTAGATTCCTTAAAAGAGGTTTTCGTATTTTTCGAACATTTTTATTGAGATAAATATTATAATTTTAATGAATATGCACGCGCAATATGTGTTTAATTTGATAAGTATTGCATCTGTCGATTGGGTCATGGGAAGATAGAATTTAGTCGAGCCAAATTAAATGATACACTTTACAGAAGGTCAATGTTTGTGAATTATAATAGACATTAAAATATATTAATAATTAGAGTGGACCAATCCGGAGCGATATTGGTAAATATTTCATATAAAAGCCGAAAAACTCCAATAATTTATCAATTTATATATATATATATATATATATATATATATATATATATATATATATATATATATATATATTGATAAATTATTGGAGTTTTTCGGCTTTTATATGAAATATAAAACGTTATATATTTTTACCAATATCGCTCCGGATTGGTCCACTCTATTAATAATATCCATAATCACTGGACAATCTAAAGAAGCTTTTACATATTTGAAATTAGAATAGAACAATTTAGGTAAGTAGTGGTTAATCTGGAAAATGCATTGCTTGTAATAAAAAGGAGAATTATCCGATAAAAATACTAAAATACAAAAATTAACATTTGGTTTGATCCAGTTAACAGTTAAACTTCCTGGGCTCTTTCATAAATTGATTTATTAATTTTATAAATTTAATTAAAATATAAATTATATATTATTATATAAATTATTGCTACAATACACCCAAGTGTATTCAATAATGTTTAGGTTAAGGTCTTAACAGCACCATACTTTACAATATGTCATTTCTTGTAAATAATTATTTACAAATCTAGATAAATATTTATTGTCATTGTAATGTTACAATTGTTAACTTCTCATAAATTATTATTAAACCTTCTACGCCAGATTAAAAATGATTCTATTTCGATGAAAATTAGTGAGAGAAGGTACTAGCATCCTATTCTTGCAAAATAGTTATTTATGTATTAAGGGCATTAAGATGATGTTTATGCACGAAGGCGACGAGTTTAAAAGGTTGAGGGTCGCTAGGCCTTGAGAGCTTTTAAGTCGCCCGAGGTCATAGACATCGAGTAATGTAGAGCAAACTGTGTTACCATCAATGGCTACAGATCTAGTCTTTTCTATTCGACATCTAAAGTTTCTCAAGGTTCCAAATTAGGTCCGCTTATGTTTATTATATATATTAATGATCTAATAGCATCACTTGACTGCCAATGTGATGGCCTATAGATGTCATTAAAATATATCACACTATTAAGAATATAATTGATGTAGAGTTTTTGCAAATCAATTAAAATACCATTCACAGTTGGTATCGCATGAATAAATTTAATTCAAATATTTTGGAATGCTGTGTTTCACAAGGAAGGTAAGTTATATAATCTCTCTCTATTACATCGACAACGCTGTTGTAAAAAAAAAAGAAGTTCTACGAAATATCTTGACGTTACATTTGATAGCAAGTTGGCCTTCAATGATCGCCTCTTACACATTACAAGATCTGCTGTCTGAGTCTCTGGGTTTTATCGGAATTTCATTAAATCTCTTTACTCCACATATGTCGGTATTAAGTTAAAATTTGGGTCGACCAATTGGTACCCAATCTATGTTATCAAATGAATCAAATTACCTTCAGTGTAAATTTTTGAAGTTGAAGTTTTGGGGATTTGATTGTAGGGCATGAATTGGAAATGCTAACGGTGCGATGACAAAGGAAGAGCGCATTACTAATGACGAACCTTCTTAATAACAGGATTGACTAAGCACTGGTATCGTTAGCCCGAATAAATTTATAAGTACCACGTATTGCTGTTAAACACTCCCAAAATGTTGTGTTTTCAACACTGAGAACGAATATATTGTGCAGAGCTCCATTGGTGCATCCGCCATGGAATGCAAACGAATATTTAGGAATGTTTTTCTATTTTTATGGAATCGATTAATTGATTTATTTGTAAATTAATTAACTAATTAAATAATAAATTATTATTATCATAAAAGTCTTTCTTTGGAGACTGTGGTTAAGTAAAAACTTAAAAAAAGGTGTATAACCCCTTACCACAATTATTAATCGTATCCTAAATACATATTTCGACAACTAAGTTGCCATCATCAGTAGGTAAAACCACTAATCAAGGTCGCACATGGGGCACAGTAAAGCTAGCACAACAGCTTACGCGACAACTTTACACGGCGTCCACGTATACACTAAATGAAACATGCAAAAATATCGACCGAAAAGGATCGACAAAAAATTACCTCTCTTAAGGAAAAAGGCACCCACATCTGTTTATACTTCAGTTTGAAACGTCCACGACCTTTTTATTTACGTTTCTAAGAATGAAAAGAGACAGGTGAAGGGAATCGGTCCTTTATCTCTGTTCATGGAATTTTGTTTGTTTTTAGCGATATGAATACTTTCGTAGGCGTCAAGATCGCGGGGGTTATTAATGGCCTTGGCAAGTTTCAACCCTTTAATCGACACATTGTGCAGTGTACTTAGAGCATGGTTGGCAACGTTAGATTTATCCGGTCTATTGTACAAGGTGGCGCAAAACAAACTCCACTATTTTACACAAATATATTTTATATTTATGAACAAGCTAGAAAGGAAATAACTAAACATTTCTCAAGCCCTGGTAATGCAGTTTTAAGTTCTGAATATTACATCTGTAAGATGGCTTCCGTTGTTGGCAGCACATTGCCTTAAACGATTTATAAAGTTTTCGAACACTCTATTAAGAAGCTCTTGATTTATTAAGCGTATTTCGTTCCGAATGCTTTCTTTTAATTCTTGAAGGGTATCGTAGCGATGGCGAAATACCTGCTGCTTCAAATACCCCCACAAGAAAAAATCTGGCACTGTTAAATCCGGCGAACGTGCCGGCCACGGAGTTTGACCAAAACGTGAAATAACATGGCCAATGTTTCCCTCACTACAGCCATACTTATTCGCGCTGTATGCGCCGTCGCCCCATCCTGTTGAAGATAAACATTTCGTGAGTCAACACCAATCCTATGTAGCTCAGGAATCGCAAAATGCTGAAGCATGTTAACGTACCGTTCAGCAGTAACTGTAACGGTACGATTTCCTTCTTCGAAAAAGTATGGTCCAATTATTCTAGACCTTGTTACTCTACACCAAACAGTTACTTTTGGAGAATGCAGTGGCTGCTTGTGTAAATTCCGTGGATTATCTGTTGACCAAAAGCGCATGTTCTGTTTATTTACATACCCGGACAAATGAATATGTGCTTCGTCGGACATCATTAGCAAATTAATAATATCGGGTGTTCCGTTTAACATGTGCAGCAAAGTATTGCAAAAAAGTACTCTATTTTGTCTGTCCTGAGGATGTAATTTTTGCACTATTTGTAGTTTATAAGGATGCAATTTTAACTCGCGCATAATTCTTTGGGTACTTCTTCGTGAAAGTCCTAACTCTAGCGCCTGTCTTCGTACCGATAAACGTGGAGCTGCTCGGACTGCTTCTCTAACTCTCTCTACATTTTGTTGGGTGCGTACACTCCTTGGTCTACCATGTTTTTCGTCTAAAACGCTGCCGGTTCTGGCAAATTTATGAATCCAACTCAATCTTGTTTTACTAGTGGGAATCCGTCCACGTCTTGGAACTTGAAACCTATTCCGAAAGTGTCGTTGTGTTTGTATGATAGATTGTGTTTCGTAATATAGTTTTACTGTTGTAGCACGTTGTTCACTTGACCACCGTTCCATTGCTATTAGCCCAATGAAACGGCACGATATGACGTTTACACTGACAGGTATATTAAATTCCAATCATACTATCAGTCCTGCCAGTCACACGCTGAAATAATGGATTTTGTTTTGCGCCACCTTGTATTTAATATGTGATATGTGTTCTTTAAACCGGGTCGTTTTGGTCGTTTGGTCGTTTTGTTTGGCCTATATATTTCAAATTACAATCATCGCAATTAATTTCGTATATACCTGATTTCGAATTAAAATTAACTAAATTAATTAGAAAAACAAAACTAAAAAATACAATCCGCGCATCCACAAGTTTGATATCTCAAAGTAACCAGGAGAAAAAGTACATGTGTTTACCATACCACCCCATCACGAAAAACATTAATAAAGTTGTGAAAGAACGAGGTCGCAAAGTTGCCTTTCGGTCCGAAAATACTATCAAAAGTCTCCTAGGGAATACCAAAGATAAAGTTAATTTTAATTCGAAATCAGGTATATTCGAAATTAATTGCGATGATTGTAATTTGAAATATATAGGCCAAACAAAACGACCAATAATAACCCTGTTTAAAGAACACATATCACATATTAAATACAATAGACCGGATAAATCTAACATTGCCAACCATGCTTTAAGTACACTGCACAATGTGTCGATTAAAGGGTTGAAACTTGCCAAGGCCATTAATAACCCCCGCGATCTTGACGCCTACGAAAGTATTCATATCGCTAAAAACAAACAAAATTCTATGAATAGAGATAAAGGAACTATCCCCTTCGCCTGTCTCTTTCCATTCTTAGAAACGTAAATAAGAAGGTCGTGGACATTTCAAATTGGAGTATAAACACATGTGGGTGCCGTTTTCCTTAAGAGAGGTAATTTTTTGTCGATCCTTTCGTTCGATATATTTGCATGTTTAAGTTAGTGTATACGTGGACGCCGTGTAAAGTTGTTGCGTAAGCAGTTTACTAGCTTTACTGTGCCCTATGTGCGACACCTTGATTAGTGGTTTTACCTACTGATGACCTACCAACTTAGTTGTCGAAATACGTATTTAGGATACGATTAATAATTGTAGTAAGGGGTTATATACCTTTTTCTAAGTTATTATTATCATAACTAATAAATAAATATAAAAGAATTATTAACACTAACTTCAAACCTAACTTAGAATGGCTATAAACTAACCATATATATATTAAAGCGATGAAGTTTTATCGAAGGTTTGTTACGCAAAATTGAATTGCAAAAGAGAAATGAAATAATTACGGGGCTTCATGAACATTTTTTGATCGAAGCTGATATCTAAGAAATTTGCATTGCCGCAACAATATAATAATCGAAATTGTTCTTATCTTAGCATCCTTGTTAATATTATGCTATTTATCCATGTATAAAATAAATGAACGCCATACGATCAAGGTAAAATATCTTAAATTTCTGTAGTAGATGTGGCGTAACTAAAAATGAATGAAAACAATTGTTGCCTCATTCGAGGAAGATTAGAATATTTTGCATATATACACGTCTTCTTAATATACACATGAAGTAATGTTTTGAAACTACCCTTTTCAAAAACATTTTTGATGCGGAGGTGGTGTATTACATTATAAAAAAATAAATTTAAAAAAATTATTTTAAATTGAAACTATTAAAATTTTAAAATAAAATCAGATGACAGAATTCGAGGATTTATGTTTAGCAATACAAAGGGGTATAATTTTCATAATGTGATTCTAACTAATGTTAAATTCGTTTAGCTCGTATGATTATTTATAATCGCATAGACCGTGAAACTCATGTTGTGCATGTTATCAATTTCGCCAATTTTGCTTCTTCAAAGAGTAATTAATCGCTACATATACGACAGTAGCTACTTATGTAAACGGAACTGACAACGCTAGTGTTGTCAGGCACCACTTAACATACGGATGTTATTTGTGTTGTTTCCTCCCGCTAAAAAAATGGAATTAACTCGTGAAAATTTTCGCACAATGATTTGCTACGACTTTCAAAGTAGATTATCTCAACAACATCTAAAATAACTGTATATCACTGATTTAATGAAATCATCGATGTTGTGCGCGAACTAATAATGTAAGATCGTCATGTGACATACCACGAGATTGAGCCATTCCTGGTTATTAGTCTGACAAGCATTCATAAGATATTGCATGAACATTCAGTCATGAAATAGATTTGTTCGTGTTAGATCCCGTATAATTTGACAATCGCTCAAAAAAGGCTTGTGTCTATTGGTGCAAAGAAATGTTCAAAAAAAAAACAATCGTGATGCGTCAAAAGCCATGTGTTAAGGATATATTTAATATCCTTCTGTAATATTTTAATTTCAAACATTTTTTATTGTTAAATACAACTAAATCCAGGAGATAGAATTCAAACATAAATATTTCCAATTATATAAAATATTTAACGTGCATTTTTAAGTTTAAACCACTGTAAAACATACTTTTATTAGCAGATTATAAAAGCGTTCTTTAAATTCTAAGAAAGCGATATGCTTTACATTTGCAGATCTATTTATTACCTAGGGTTACTTCATAGTCGCTATTCTTTTACCAAATTTATTTATTGCTTTATACATCAGACCTCTTGTTATTGCATAGGGTTATCAGTAAAGTGGACCAATCCGGAGCGAAAGCAGAGGCGTGACTAACAAATTGGTTCCCGCGTGCCCCATCGCACATACGATTACTTAGTATGTTGTTCACGGTCATCGTGTGTACACATATAATAGCAGCAGGAAAGTGTATTCTGTGTATTTAATAATGTTGAAGGAGCGTACAGTAAAAAACCGAGAAAAAACATTAGAGACGCACCTTATGTTAACAATATTTCATCGCGCTTCTCCAGACTTTCAAGTCACGGAAAACGCATAAGACGGTAAGTTTTCTTTAATCATCTAATTAGATACATTTTATTTTTTATACGTATCATCGAGAACGTTTCATAATCTAGAAAAACTGTCTTTCATTTTTTTTGTATCTAACATAATAACAGCACTGTTCGTGATAGTATATCTCTAGATATTAATAATGTTTCGCATGCGGGAACCAATTCGTTAGTCACGCCTCTGCTTTCGCTCCGAATTGGTCCACTCTAGTTATCAGTGAACGCATGCAAGAGACGATATTTAATATACTACTCATGGCTAACTAAATATGTATAATATGATTCCATTACTGTACAAAGAAATTAACCAGAACTACATAATTAGGTTTATGACACCTACTAACGCCTAATTAGTAATGATATTTTATTTATTTATTAGTAAGATCTTTAAGACACTATTGTAAACCTTGGGTATTATTGCTCGTAGGTATAATTTCTACGAAATAAAGCAAGAAAAATTCCCCGCTATGACGTCATACTATTCAACCAATCCGATTTAAATACGTAATAGTTAGGGACAGCGATATATTTTTACTTACTTGTAAAACAGTACAGACTAGATCACTATGTAATCAAACAGTACAAACTGAACATCAGTACAAGATCACAGTCTTAACACAACATTCATATCAAACAGTATGAATCAAAATACAGTACAACAGCAACAACAAGGCACACAGTCTTACTTTAAACATCAACATATAATAATAATTTTTTAACAAGAAACACCAGTCTCAAATGCAGTTTATGTTAGTATAAGTCTTTGTAGATCCAAAATAAATGTATATAGTGTAAATAAATATATTTAGATGAAAATACATTTATTCATTTAACAAACAGTCACCGAAGATTTAAATAGTAAAGTGTATACAGTCTTACAACCTGTGCACGGTGAAGCAACATCGGTAGTCGTGATTCTAGTAACTGACGTTGGGGCATCACCATCAGAAATCATTGCAAATATTTGGTCCACGAGCCAACATCAACCATAACGTTGGTACAACAATCCCAAACACCGTTTACAACATCTACACAGGTGACTAATCTTGGATTTATGCGTATGAACCCAAAAGCAAACAGCATTTGTCGGTGTGAGCGTTCCGGGATGAACCAAACCCAACAAAAGCTGTTCGCGCACGAAGCACTTCAAAGCGAATGGTCGCCTGCTTTTGAAGGGGAAATGGACATGTAGCTTCAGTGCCACTAGAAGATCATAGAATGTTAAATTTTAATTAGTACGCAATCATATGTTTGCTAGAAGTCTTTGAAAATATAAGGAAAAACATCCAGTGACGCAGGATCATTCTTCACTATGACAATGTAAGCTCTCACACATCGGCACATCTCAATATTAGACGGGTAAAAATCTCGAATTGGTTAGTCATCCGCCGTACAGGTCTGAATTGGCACTCAATAATCAACAAAAAAACCAGAAAAATCGCGTTCAAAATATATGTTTTGGAGATGCTTCAATCGAAATGGAAAAAGTGCTGTGAAAATTGGTTAAAACGTATGCAAAAGTGCATTTATCATCACATAGAATATTCATACATTAATTGCAGCTCTTGTATATGGCCAGAAAACCATACATACGATTTTGACTTTTTGTGCAATTTTGAAATACTTAGTTTTATAATTAATCTTTTTAAGTAAGTTAAGGTAACAGATAAACATGTAAACAAATATATGCATATATAAAAAGAAAAACATTAACAATCAAGTAACCTGGGCTTATGTGATGCATCTATCAGAGATTACTATACCATTGCAGTCGACCTCCATGTTGTTAGATCAACAGCATCGCGCTAGGCTCCCAGTCAAAGATGCAGTATAGAGGATCGACATTACTCGAACATACAACTAAATATTCTTTGGATATACACCAACTTTCCGCCACAATTTTAATGTGCAGGGACATTAATGCGCACTAGCATGTACACAAATCGATATTAAAGTTATATTTAAGTAGTAAGAAGTAAATATTAAGTATGATTAAAATATTTTACCATTGGCTGTGAGTATAATAGAAAAATTTGAGAAAGAAAAAATTATATTAAAATAAACCTATAAACTAATATAAAATATAGAAAATAGATTTGTAGACAATAACATAAAAGTTAGTTTTAAAAGATAGGACTAAGAAATGATCTACTTTGAAAATACCTTATGGAAATAAGATCATTATATTAGAATGATGCGGAACAACCCCAAAGCAATAGACAATATGCTTACCAACCGGGAATGGAGCATGATTTAAACAGACTACAGCTCTCGCAGTATAAGTTGGCGAGCGATCGGGATGGGCGGTAAACGTATTTAGGAAACGTACCACCCACCTGTCTGATTCAATTATTGCATAGCGAATGCTATGCAATGATACACAATCTACTCTTCCTCTATCTGCGCAATCTTACTCCCACCCTTCTCCAACTTATAATGCGAGAATACTTTCAAAGCCGATTGAGGACAAAGAAATAGCGGTAGCCATTTTTCTAGATATAAAAGGAGCATTTAATAATGATACGACAAACTATTTAATTGGGGCCCTAGAAAAGAAAGTAGTAGCATCAGTAATAAGAAGATGGGCGAGGGCGTGTCTAGAATGGAAGATAATAAACGCCTTATGCCTTGGCGAAGCCACCGCTGACGTCAGAGCAGTTAGGTTTTGCAAACAGGGGGTGTGCTGTCACCTCTCTTGTGGTCAATCTTTGTGGATGATCTCCTTAAGAGATTATCCAACAAATGCTTTCACTGCCTGTAATACCCAAACGACTTAGCCATCATCGTCCGGAGACGTTTTGCAGAAGGTATTTTAGGCAATCGCAAAATATCGTAGGCGACTGGAGCAGTTATACGTAAACGCTCAGAAAACACAAATAGTCGCATTCACAAACAAAAAAAAACTACAAGGCTTGCAGCCACTAGTGCTCGAAAATACAGAAATTCCATTTGCCAAGAAGGTTAAATACCTGGGGATTCTATTTGATCAAAGGAACAATTGCCTTGAGCACGTGTAAGCGAATGTGTGGAAAAACTGGAACCTTAGTCCCAAAATAACTCTATGGCTATACACAAAGGTCATTAGACCCATAATAAGCTATAGAGCGGTCGCATGGTGGCAAAAAACTAAGCAAAAAGGAGTTAGTAGACGACTAAGTGGCATACAAAAACCAGCATGTCTAAGTGTCACAGGTGTCATAAGAACAACACCTACAGCTGCGCTTGATGTGATATCAAATCTACCACCTCTAGATATCCACGTACAAGCTTAATGATCACATGAAAGTGACATTAACCTGGGTCTCGGGGCACGAAGACGACAGGTCTAATGAGAAAGCGGACGAATTGGCTCGACAAGAGCCTTCCTTTTGCATTGCAAAAACAAATATTAGAACAAGTAATGAAAAAGTGGAGTGAATGCAGATCTAGGAAAAGGTGGAAGATCCCCAGGTCAAACACAGGCAAAACGAACGTATATATTTTCGGTGAAAATACGATAAGAAACTAAAGTAGAAATCTGAAGTGTATAAATTTTGTTTGAAGACCAAACAAAAGACACTCGAAACTTGATAATTACCTTTATCTAGTTTATATTAGCTTGTAGTGTTTGTTAATAATTGTTCATAATATAAAAATTCGGGGCCATTTATTGTAATTTGTTCAGCTCAACAATACCAAAATTTATGACTTTTGCAGGTTTCAAATAAATTAATAATTACAATTGATTAATTAATTTTTATCTAACGAAAACTTAGTTGGATAGCAAAATAAAGTTAAAATTCGAAATCTCACTTTAAGTAATAAAACATAAAAATTTAAAAATATTTGCAGCTCAATGGACTTGACCTCGGACCATATAGTCCATAACCTAACGTGATAACCATTAGACCATGGACAAACTGATTTTTTTTTAGCTTGTAATAAAGATTTTTTAAAACGGAAAATGTGTCATCTGCAGCTTATAAAGTAGATTGCTTTCACAAATTTTCAGCTGTTTATTTAAAATAGCTAGGATTCTTCATGGGTGAACTACTTTACTTTCGAAATTAGGGTACGCACTAACCGATATTAAACACAATGTAACCATAAATAAAATAGATTATTATTGTCATATACGCCATCTGGTACAAATCTATTATGATGGGATTGTGTTTATTTCGATGTGTCACTTGAAGCTTAAAATTCGAATTAAATATATATATATATATATATATATATATATATATATATACACATATATATATATTAAAGTATTGGTAATGGCCTCCACGTTTTGCGCCAATTAAAGTAACTGGAAATGATCTATGTATTATAATAATTATAATATGTAATAAATAATAATTTTACTTGAAATAAATAATGTTAATTGAATAGTATTAGAATAATACTTTGAATTGGGCGCCTTTATATTAAATTTATAATGTTAGATCATCCGCCACTCTCATGTATTGTCTCTGGCTACGGCTAGATGTCGGAAAGCAAGTAATATTGCTAAGTTGACCCTTACAGGCTCCTCGTCGGTCTATTTATCCCTAAGTGTATGGTAGAAAATTGTATAATAAAATAACGAAGTTATCTCCAACTAAGCACCGATAAATAAAAGAGTTTGTTAAGGAAATATGTGTGAAAGTTTATTAAAATAAGATTTCTGTAAACAATAACAAATAAAACGTGCCTAACGACAAATTATGGAATTACTATTAAGTGCACGTGTGAATTGAAAAGGTTATGTTCTAATGGTGATGATATTTTCATGTAAGTGAGTCAGGTGAGTACTTCAATCCTTATTAATAAATGTTCTTTCACAAATTATGAGTAATATTGAAGATGTAATTTTCAAAGTAAAATTATGAGTTTCTTTTGATTTAGTAAAAATTTATTTTAGTTGTAAAGTGTTTTAATAAGTCCTTTTCGAAATAATTTAGATTAATAAAACCTGTTTCTCGAAGTATAAGGCAGGTATCTTGGATGATGTCGGCGTAGTTCAGTAAATTCGTAGTATGCTAAAAGATGCTATGATCGATTACTGGCCGTTCTTCGATGTTATCGCCTTCAAAAATGGTTTAAAAGCAGCTCCAAATTTATGTGTTTCTTTTCCGGACACTTTTAAAATTCTAACTCAGGTATATTAGATTTTATTTAGTTTAAAACTTTGGAGTAGCACTTTTCCCTGGCACACGTTATTAAATTATTTACTGACGCCTTGATGGCAATTATTTCTTTCAAAGCCTAGTATGCATTTTTGAAATAGCCTCGAAATTTACTTTAAATTACATATAATAATAATTTGAATATAAATAATGTATTGGTTTAAACATATAAACAAAATTAAAATAATATTTTTCAAATAGTTGTTATGGGTTTTTGAATGTAGGGTTATGTTTTATGTGTGGAAAGAAAATAACCTATTCGCGGGTTTGTTTACATTTAAAAAATGGGCGTGTCTAATTAGTATCGATATAAAATTTTAATGTAGATAAATTAGCTATCTGTAATTTCGCGCTAATGATCTTAATTATGAAAATGACAATTTAAATAAATATAAAAAATAAATTTTGAAATAAATATAAATTAGTTTGAAATATACAAAGTTATCGTAATATTAATTTATTTACATTTCGATACTAATTTTACCAATTATGTCCGCCAATTGTAACCATTTTATTATATGTTATTTCTGTCTTTCCCTTTGCAGTTAGCTGGAATGATGGTGCTATTTGCCCCACAACAATATATATATATATATATATATATATATATATATGTAGTAACTGGATTCCGGGTTTTCTTCCGCGTTTCCACTGTTTGGTCTTCGTAAAGACCGGTGCTGGTTTCTGGACGACGTTTCGGCAAAATCACATTTGCCATCGTCAGGTCTATAGTATAATGTTATATATGATAATGTTTCGGCATATAGTGCGTTTTTCAAAGAAATTTAAAATATAAATGACAATATATAAATGTCATCCTTATGACATTTATATACTGTCATTTATATTTTAAATTACTTCAAACATCAACATAATCATTTTATGTTAGTATAAGCAGTTATATTTTAGTATAAGTCGTTGTACATCCAAAATAAGCGTATATAGTGTCAATAAATATATTTAGACGAAAGTGAATTTATTCATTTAACAAACAGCCAATGAAGATTTAAAAAGTAAAGTGTATACAGCCTTACAACCTGTGCACGGTAAACAACATCAGGGTCGTAATTCTAGTAACTGGGTTTATAGGATCACCAGCCAGAAATCAGATAAAATTATAACATTGGTACATCAAGAAAATTTGTCCAACGCTACCGACCATTGAGATTCTGAAAATAATACCGCCGTCGAGTCGAGCAATGTCCATTTCCCTGAAAAAGAGTCGGGGAGCAAAGAATCATTTCTGCATTTTTTTTGAAATCTTTTCTACGGGTTTGTAATTATCCATAGTCAACATATATCTCGCCGAAAGGAATCGATTGGTACTGCTCACGAAGGACGGTACCAATTTGAAGCTCTAGCTTAAAAATTGACTGACTTATGAGGTTCCAAACTTGAGGTCTTATACCGCTTATACCATAGAAAGCGCCCTAGCGAAGCCTCAATGTATTTTCGTGAAAAACACCGACGGACGTCAGTTATAATGTATATATAAGGATTATTAAAAAAAAGCCACATCAAAAAGCTTTATTGGTTGTTACGATGCAGGATGATTACAAACTTTTCGTTATGTAAAGTATATTAGGGTAACGCACTAACGTTGTCATAATATAGTTTCTCAATATGAGGTAATTTTTTCGAAACTATTTTGATATACATTAGGAGACAACTAAATCGAAGTACTATAAAGAATACCAATATCATTTAACTAATAACAAAAATATTTCGCATTCAAAATGATGTGATCTTTTGTCCGTGAAATGATCTTGAAATTTCGCAACCGGAAATATTCATTCATAAAATTTAATCAGAGCCTAGAATGGGAAGCACGGACACAAATTTTCCACTAGCCGTAGTCAATATTGATTTAGATGAACCAGTGATTAGTAACGTGAAATCAGAAACATCTTTAATTAATATCAATATGTACTGTATAAATGTTGGCGCTGGTTCAATATTTAAATGTTAGTTATTTGATAATTATTATTTCTGTTTATATATTAAACAAAAGGCTCGCGATCATCATTAATAATGCAAATATATAGGTGTATGTATAAGCTTCCAGGACCAAGCTTATACAAACATATTTAACTTGTGAAATGAATGTTATTCATGTTATTCATTTGACTTATTTTGATACTACTTCTTTCTTATTAATTGCTATTGTACTAAATTCAATCACATACATTTATATAATTAATTCATATATCTGCAGACTATTTCTTATATCGAAATTCGGAGCAACGAATTATGTCACAGAAGGATGCACAATTATCTAGTTTCAATAAATGTGCGAAAAAAGTACATAATGTCTATTATTTAGGTGGTGAACTTTTTCATAGAATAAATAGTCTAACAGAACTATTCTCAGATTACCTAGTCATATTAAAGGAAACGGAAGAGTAAGTAGCTGCATTAATATTCTTAACGAAATATTAAAGTTACTTAATTTGAAAATAAATAAACGAAGACAATGATAATCGGACAATATAAGAAACAGCATACAAATAGACGATGAAATAAACGAGAGAATAGAAAACTGGTAGATTATACATTGGCTTGCAATAAAATACTATACACTTTAATGTCAAGTTAGCTTATTTTTTAAGATTATTTACTAATATAAACTGACTTTAGATTTGACAGGTTTGACATATGAGATATGAAGCAAATGTTATGTGATCGTTAACATATTGCTATGAATAGTGGGTTGAAGATTTATTAGACCACCATCCGCAACTAGTTTTCCCAACTAGGTTTTCTCAGCCGGTGAATTTTCAAATCTGAGACCTCTAACTTCTCGGGTTCCACGTAGGAAAGACGTGTCTAAAATATGAGTTGAGCGCCAGTACACTTGTACACAAATATTTTATTTATCTATTTTATATAAGTTAAATTTGAACTAATCTCTCTTTAGGTTTCTTTTAAATATATTCTTTTATATAGGTATTAATTAATTAGCAATATTGGAATGAGTAAATAAAGCAAGCACAGGTTAAAAATTAAAATAAATATTTTATATATTAATACAAAAATAAAAAATATATCTTTACAAAGGATAAAGATGCTGTGTCATATAACAAAGATACTGAAGGTAAAAACATTTATTGACAATTTACCGCTAAATGAATGGACAACATCCTCCTTAATGACTCCGAACAAAACTTATCTAAAATAATCAAGCTTTATAATAGATTCTTCAAAGAAAACTACACTGTATAATCAGATACTGATACGCGAACAAAAACTACGCATGTGCCTTGACACACAAAAAAACTGAATTCAATCGAACAAAATTTTCATCTATAAAATTATAACGAAGAATTTTAATATATAAGCTGTATTGCATGTATTCCTAATAATTAAATCTCTTAACTACTAGCTTTAATACAATGGAAATATCATTATGATAATTATGACGTCATAAAATTTTAATTCTACTTACAAGATTAATGGAGACTTTCACGAAAAAGGTGCTTAATCAAATTAAACATAAAAAATACGAGAATTAACTCAATAAATATCGGGAATTTAATATCTAAATACATCAACTATAAATTAGTTGCAATCAATTCAAAAACTGAAATAATTAAATATTTAAAATATATTTCACGAAGCAAGCACCTCTTTGTTCAAAGGCTAGAATTCGTCTCCCAGATTGACCTCGACCTCTACATGAAAATCCTCGGATAACAAGTTTTTTTTTTCTCTTGTTAACCTTCTAAACATTACAAATATACAGTCATGTCACAAAATATTTTATTTTAAATATTTTATTAAAAAAAAAATCCATAGCAATATGTAGTCCGTTTAACAAGGCAGTATTTAGTATAAAATCAAATACAAAATTTGGTTAATATCATATATTGTTAATATTAAACGATAAACATACGAATATAGACGTACGTATCTAATTAGAAGAGTCAGTACTTAATCATTGCACCATTAGCTTCTAAAACCTGTGCAAGTCCTGTTGGCATTGACAGAATATCCTGATCCTCGCTTAATTCCTCCCAAGTATTCTCAATTGTCGCCCTTAATTCATTTTTATTAAGGAATCTTAAATTTAGTGTGTACATTCGTTTCACCATTACACCCTAAACGTTGTCAATTGGATTTAAATCCAGACGGTACTATGTCAACGTTTCGATTGGTAATCCACTATCTGATAACTCTGGCGGTGTGCACAGGATTGTAATCTTGTTGAAAAATGAAAGTATTATTAGGGCATGTTTGTGATATTAACGAAAGCTAACATTCTCCAAAATATCTAGATATGATTGTGAGTTTAAACGGCCTTCAATTTGCCATGCAACTCTCGCACCCTGTCCACACATCCATGCCCAGACGTTAACAGAAAATCTTACAGATCTATTTGGCGAAGACACATATCTTTCATCACAACTTGTGTTTCTTGGACGGTACACATTCAATTAAAAGAATTGTAAAACCGACATTGACTTATGCATGTGAATCCCGAATAACAACACAAAACAGAAAAATAGTTTAACGAGTATAAAAATAAGAAGCTTGAAATATAAGCTCAAAGAAAGGACAACGATCCAAGTGAGCCTAAGTAGAGATACTACGGTAGTTCAAGCGAAGTGACAGCATTGCATCGTTCGTTGGGGGAAATCAACAGACAGGGTGGAACAAATCACACCGTGGTCCTCCTCTCCGACAGCCAAACAAGATTAAAGGCACTGAATTCAGTACAAATTAAACTTGTATGGAATTGTGTGTGTGCCCTAAACGGGCTCAGTGATCATAAGAAAGTGACATTAGCCTGGATCCCGGGGCACAAAGGCCACAGGTCTAATAAGAAGGTGGATGAAATAACTCGACAGGCCTCGTCTACAGCCTTCATAGGACCGGAGCCTTCCTTAGGTATTACAAAAACAAATATTAAAACAGACATGAAAAAGTGGACTGAAAATAGATCTAGGGAAAGGTGGAAGAAAGGTCAAAGACAGTTCTTTAGAGAATATTCGTCTGTTGAAATGATAGTTGGCCTATTAATGGGGCACTGTTAGCTCAATAAACATATGAATAATATAGGCTTGACAGAGGAAACGATATATAGGTTCTGCCAAGAGGTAGAGGAAATCGCGATTTATGTACTATGCCGATGTGAAGATTTCACAAGAACACGACTCCTACAAAAGGAAGATCAACTGCAACTGCTTTCGAAGTTGCTAAGATTAATTAAGAAAGTAAGGCTAGAGGAATTATCCCAACGAGGCATGAGGACTACAATAGATCTGGAAAATTCGCAGTGGAAAAGGCATTACAGCCTCTTCTGCTGCAGATACTTAAGAAAATAAATGGAAAAACAAGAAAGGATAAAATTAGAAACTAGATATTCAGATAAAACCAAAACATAGCACCTGTCGAACCGATAGAACAAGGTGATTAAGCCATGTAATGAGAAAAGGTGAGAACAAACTAATCAGACATATATTCGATGCGAAAAAAATAGCAAAAAAGATGAGAGGCAGTTCACGAAAAATGTGGAAAAAAGAGATGTGGATAAACAGTCAGGAAAAGCAGAATAAGAGGGGCGGTATAAAAGTGTTAGCAAGTGAAAGGAAGTATGGAAGAAAACAAATGAAACCTCAACTCCAACATAACTCCACCGTAAGGTACATGAGTTTATAGGATTAAGTAAGCAAATAGTAAATAAAATAAATCAAAACAATGTCCATCATTTACGATAATTATGTAAAATTAACAAAACACGGACTCATAGAAATAAAACTCAATGGATTATGAAAAAAGTTATATAGCTAGTCGATAAAAAAGAAGAAGTCACGGAAAACGGATGTTCATCAGGAAAGCATAAAATTTCCATAGAAACAATCACGAAACAATGCCATTATATAATGCTTATGAGCGAAAAATTATGTTTGATAAATAACGGCCATTTTCAAGAGCACAAATTTGAAGCCGCTTTCAAAAATTAGCGTTCACCCTTACCAAAGTTTCGTCATCGATTTCTGCGATTTTGGCTCGTATCGCAGTGTTCAATTTTTCGAGCGTGCGTGGTTTTCCTTCATAGACGCATGATTTTAAGAACCCCCGCAGATAAAAATCGCGCATGGTAAGATGAGGGGGGGGTGGAGGTCATGGAAGATCTCTAAAGCCTGAAATTACATGATTAGGGAATGCAGTTCGAATAACAGTCATAGAGGCTCTCGCTGCATGGGCAATGGCCCCATCCTGTTGAAACCGCACTGACGCCCTATTGATTCCTCGTTTGCGAAGCTCTAAAGTAACCGTTACTGTCACTCCTTCTTCTTCAAAAAAAAAGGCCCGAAAATTCCGCACTTCCCAATACCGCACCAAACAGTCACTTTTGAGTTGTGTTGTGGTCGCTGATGTAATCCATAAGAATTGTCTGAAGCCCAGAATTGACAGTTTTATTTATTTACTGTCCCATTGAGATAAAAATGGGTTTCATCGCTTATTATGATGGTAAAATACTCATTTTCTTCAAAATGTCAAGCATTGTTTGACAAAAAGTGAGACATTGTTGGTAATCCCGCTCATTCAAATGTTGGACTAACGTAATTTTATATGGGTGAAACCCTAGGTCCTACATGTATGTAGGTTTTCTCAAACAAGGTATTCAACAATATTTTGCTGTGTACATGGTCTACCAAAACTTTTACATTTTAATACAGATCCTGCAGCCCAAAACTTCTCCATGACTAGACGAATGTGATGGTGTGAAACGGTATTATCCACGACTCTATTAGGAAACTACAAGTGAAGCTGTCTCTTACATTCCCATTTCACGTAGGAATATTGCCATTCTCCATTAAGAAATTGTGTAAGTAAAAAAAATATTTGTAAGAAAAAATTGTATTGCTAGTCACAAAATGACAAATGTCAAAATTACATAAGATAAATAGTTATAAATGAAAGGCAAGTGGCTTAAGATAATTTACTGCGATGAAATTCTTCTTGAAACACGTTGTATCACAGACATCTTCAAAAGGGTTAAATCGTTGACAGGCTATATTATGCCGCTCCACTGGACCAATTCAAGAAAGCAATTTTTGAAAAACAACCTAAAATAGTCCATCGGAAAATTCTCTTGCGTCATGACAAGATGCCTTCTCACACTAGTCAAGTTGTTCACAGAAAAATTTATAAATTTATATTTCAGGTTGTTCTCATCAGATCTAGTTCCAAATGACTTTTCCTTGGCGGAAAGAAATTCCGATCGAATGAAGGTCTTGTTACAGCAACGGAGCAGTATTTTGAATCTTGAGTAAGATAGTTAGTGTGCTGAAATTAGAGGAATATGTTGAAAAATAATACAAGACTTAGTTTTTTTCATCTCCAGCGTCACTTCCTGTCGTATTATCTTCGTACATGTTTAGTTAGCGTGTTAAAGTCAAGTCAAAGGAACTCTTACAAGGAAACAATACCGAAATAAATTAAAAAAATTTAAATGAGGCACAGCTGTATACTGTGCTTCATAGATTATTAATTGAAACTAAATATTAATGAAAAGTAACCTAATATACATAAGGTTTAAATTTGGTGATTATTTTGATGTTTACAAATTATTATTTTGACATCTTATGGCAGTAAAAATGACTCAGACTATGAATGCAAAAAATTATATATTTTTGGAATTAAAATAAAAAATTGTCTCTAAAACTATCTAAATAAACTTGCATACTTTTTTTATAATATTTTAAGTATTTCATATAACTATTTTCACTTTTATGCAAATTATAAGGCGATAACATTTTCTTAACGTGTTAACGCGATATAAATATCTTTTGTTTGCAATTACATTTTTTCTCTACGTGCACTTCACAATATAATTACCTACTTAATATTTACATAGTCTGAGTTAATATTAAATTATTTAAGAAAATTCCATAATTAATTATATAAACTTATACATTCATTTTACTTATAATTCTTATTGTCACTTGCTTTATAATATTACATTACTTAATTTTCATGTTGTCCAATGGACGACTCTTATTTTTTCACTGTTAAATAATAAGTGTTCATTTGAAAATTCAATCTAGGTTACTTTGAAATTTTGATAGAATAAGACGCAAATATATTAGTATGTGTTTGTTGTTCCGTAAACGTAAATCCAAATGACATTTGATAATGTCAATCACAATTATCAGTTAGTGCATAAAATAATCGTGCGTCGATTCTGGTTTAAATAAATTGCTTCTCAGTTTTAAAATGGCTTTCACTTTAGAACATAAAATTTTTTTAGTCCAGGCTTATTTTCGAAGTGGTAATAAAATTGATGGTTTATGGGTTTATTCAGTTCAAGATTGCATGGTAGAATTTCAAGTTGAGTTTCCACATTTTGTAATAGAGATTTCTTTCCAGGTACAGGTTTTGTAAAAGCAATTAAACTTGAAGAACAACATACAGTTACAGCTAACTGGTAGATCACAAAATGTTTACCTGCAGTTTTTCAACCAATCAATATTCGCGGATTACTGTTACACCAGGACAATGCATCGTCGCACACTGCACAACTGACACGTAATTTTTTATGTAGAAAAAATGTAAAACTTATCGAACATCCACATTATTCACCTGAATTGGCAATGTATAACTTCTAATTGTCTTTCCACCTGAAAAAGAGCTTACGTGCTCGACGTGTTGAGCGGGAAACGAGATTGATGAAGCAATTCATAAATTTTTTGATAGTATTCCGAAAAATGATTGGCTGGAAACTTTTCATTTGTCTAAAGTTCGATTACAAAAGTGCATTGATGCTGGTGGGGAGTACTTCGAACATGAATAAATTCATTTTCCAATATGATTTGTAGTTTTCTTGTATTTCAATAATTTCAGCGTGACCCTCGTATTCCATTACACATTGTTGTATTGCCCCTAATTTTTTACTACATTCAATCTGATTTTTGAAACGTTAAAAACATATCTCCATAATTACACATGAATATACACAACACATAACGAGCGATCAAAATTATTTGCAATCGAGTCATTCATGAATTTGAGTCTGTATGTCTTTTCCGATTGTAACCGTTGCATAGTTATATATCCGACTGATATTTTACTTGACGTTTGTAATCTAAATGCAGTTCAAGTAACGACATATAATTTCGAATTCATAAATTACTCGATTACATATCTTGAACGTGTCTCGAACTCATGATAGTTCTCGTCAGTGTTCGAGAATAAGCAAACCAATATCTATATGATACGCCAATTATAATTTTTTATTCTTTTATGTTACATCTCTTAAATCTCCGACTTCTTTATAAAAATCGGGGGAATTTCTTATTTCTATAAATTGCTCGATAATTTTCCTATTAATCACGAGGTTGCAGTATTATGATCGTATATTTTGTCTTTTCTATCGATAAAGTGATATTATGTTTAGATAAGTTTTATTCACGAAAAAGTTGTTTGAACAAAATCGTAAGCGCTTCTTATTCAAATTCTTGTATTTTCATTAGAGATTGTAACATTCACATATTTATAAATCCGCAAACATTTCGTAATATTGACCAAAATTTATCGGAACTCTTTTAAGTGCTATACTTCCAATAATAAATGACACCGCAGTCAACACAATGAGCAGGCATTTTTTATTGCGAAAAGAATCACGATACGCATTGTGTATATTTTCAGTTACATAACCATATCGAAATATATGGGAGGGTAGTAGGAAAAGGCCTAACGTTATATAATAAGAAAAACAAATGATATCTAGCTCGCGGTACTTGTGTACAATAATCGCCTTGTCAATATTTGCAAAGGTAGACAAAAAACTAGTGGCAATGTTTCGATAGAATTAATAGTGCATAAATTCTGTGTCGGTGGCTGTTATTGCTTTTATCTTTCATTCAGTAGCACATGACTAAATCAGTTAGGTAAATAAAACTTTGATCTTTTGTTCTTTTTACGTTTAAAACAGCTTAATAACTTTTTTATGACCTGAGTTACTTTTTAGTCGCTTTTAATTTATTGACAGATTAAATATCCTCCTTTTTTTCACACAACATTGTTTAGTCAAATAGTTATTGTTGTTTGTGATGGAATATTTTACACTAATGCTACAGAGCGACCGGTTTAAAAAGAATTATATATAAACTTCATAGTCAGATAATTTCTGCTTAAAACTCGATATAATTGAGTATAATGCTAGTTGTGTACAGCGCTAAATAAAAAAAAGGGTGAAAGGTATATGTGAGTAACACTTTTATACAAAAAATCGTGGCCCAATGTTTACGTAGTAACGATAAAATGATTTTTCTTTATTCGAGTCTGGCCCTGTTAAATATACGGACGGCAATACGGCCTTCCACCTCTAATTCATCAATAATTCTCTTTACCAACTAATTATATTGTTCTATCGGTATTTATCAGCATCACACACAAATTTAAAGAAAAAAAAGTTATATGTAAATAATTTGATATAACTAATTAAAAACATTGTATCTATCCCAATGGACACGCCATGGACACGCTACATAAAGCCTTTCGTTTTATGACAATTTATGTTTTATTATAAACATAATAATTTTACTTTTAGAACAAGTTTAACGCTCAAAGTATTTAATTTTAATCACATTTTAATTAAAGCGGCATAGGTTTGTCGACATAATCGACGTAAAGGCTATTATTGATAACCACAAGAAAAAACATCGGCCTATGTACGGCTGAGATGTTTTGATAAGAAAACAAGAACATTCCTTATCTATGAATAGGAACTTATGTTAAAAGTATCGTTCGGAATTTTATCGATTTTTGCAGGTCAATGAACTTGAATTACCGGTGTATTTCGGTAAATATAGAATAAACAAAGATATGGACCGACTTTAGCTACATTTTGGCCCAAAAAATTTGAAAATTTTTGATGAATTACAAAGAAATTTCTTTTTTGATTTCCAGTTGAACATTTATACGTATTCTTCAGATTCACATAGCTTGAGCGCTAAATTTGCTTACAGGTAACTTTAAGGTTATGTTACATTACCTGACATTGCGGTATTTATTGTACATCTTTTGTATGTCTCACGATGTATGCCTTTTTGACATCGCAACGCCATATATAACTTCCTTCGCCGCTCATGCAAAGCTGTCTAAATATCCTCGTTTTGGTTTATAAGATAGAGACAGGCACTCTTGTATAGCTGACGATGGCCCTTTTTGGCAAATAAGTTTCTGCATAACAGAGTTGACTTCGCATTTTTATTATCGATATTATCGTTTTATGAGCTACAATCACCTAGTAGATACAATTAAACTTTTTTAACATTGAGAGGCAGAACAAATTTAAGACAATCGACAATCTCCTGTGACTATTATGTATATAGAACTAATGTTATGATGAAATCGCTCCTTACGCATGCTTTAGTGAATGCCAATAAACTTTATGATGACATATTCACCTTTCCGGTTGATTTGTAAAATACTTGCTTATTTTATAAATATTACTTATGAAGTGTTTTTTGTTCTCTATTCATAAACATACAGAATGTATTTTTTTATATTCATTATTATGCAATATGTACCGCTTTTTTTAATTTTAGTTGCCTTCTAAATGTTTAATTTCTGTATAAGGTCGGGTATGAGTTCGATGGTACGCCGCTGATGTTGCGGTGTTGGTATACCTCATAGACAAATTTACAGACCATACTACATGTGTGTGTGTATTATTGATGGCTGTATTAATGCTTGAACATTGGATGGTAATTCTATCTAATGATTTGAGACCTTTAGAGATCTCATGGAGTGTAATTACACTGATCAACACAGTTTGGTTTTCTTATAGTGTAGTTTATATCTTTTGTCATGCTGATTCTGCATCTGATTTAAAATTTGCTCCATCGCGTCAGCATTTTGAAATATTTTCTTAAATAGTTTTTTGAAAAAACACAAAATCTATTATATATATATATAAATTTTTTATACAAGAAAGATACTACTAAAAATATTATTCTGTAGAACATTGAGTGGACATATTTGAACACATGTTCTTGCATGTGGCTATGTAAAGAGCTACTAGGATGTGTCAACAGGTAACTGAAAATTAGAACAGATGGCGCTGCTACTTCAAATCTAACATTGTGCTTGTCAAGAAGCATCTTTCTAAAGAACGCACGCTAATTTTTAGACTCATTTGTCAAATAGTTTTGTTGTGACAGCCAGTTGAAGCACACGTCTACGAGCATTTTCGTAAAAATGGAAAAAAGTAAATTTCGTGTGCTAATTAAACATTTTGCGTGAAAAAAATAAAATAAAACTTGAAAAGTATTATAGGGATTCTTCACCATCGATTGGAACCATCCACCACTGGTTTACTCAATTTCGATGCGGTCGTATCAACATAAGTTACCGCAAACGTTCTGGTCGCCTAATTGAAGTGACCACACCGTTCTTAAGTATTTTAAAACGAGCGTTATTTATTAAAACAAAAACTAACTATGGAGTGGAGCCTAAAAGAAGACAGATTAGCGGTAATAAATTTACGTAAGTGTTGGCATTCACCTAGTGTGATTTTTAAATTGTTACAAAATCTATGAAATAATATCAATTTCTATATAGTACTATTAAAATTTATAACAATGTTAATAAAGTATTTACGACTGCGAAAGATCGGGCCCACCGCTTTGTAAGTACAGTTAATCCGAAAATATACCGTTGACTTTTAAGCAAAATTTAAATTCTATTCATGGCACCGTAATTAACGCAGCATAAGGTCTAACCCTACAGAAAGAGTGACATTGGTGTTATGAGTGTTATGACCGACCAGGGTCGGTCATAGTTTAAATTTATGTGTATTCAAATGTCATTAAGTAATAGCTTCAATTACTACAATTTTAATGCAGAGTGTACCTAGACATAATAAAATTCCATGAATATTTTTGAAATGATTGAGTTCGGTAGAAAGGTCGGCAATATTCGGTAGATTATAGAAAATATCGGTAGATTAAAAAATTTATACAGCTTTTTTAGGAATATCTTCTTTTATTTATTATTTACAACAATATATAAGTAACATACATTAAATAGAATATAAAATTTGATATAAGTAACATATACATTAAATAGAATATAAAATTTTAAAACAAATTTTTTAAAAAAATCTCATTTTACAAAAAAATTACTCGTTTTCGCCATCTTTATAGAGTGTATGCTTAGCCATTCACAAAGTTAGTTTTTTTTCAATTGGAAAATCAAAGCAACTTTTATTTCCAAAGTATTGCTTAGCAAGAATTAACCCGTTGATTGTATCCGTACCTAGCTTGTTTCTCTGTTTATTTTTTAAATTATTGACCGTAGAAAAAATTCTTTCAACATTGGCCGAAGAATGCGGTAAACAAAGTAAATTAAAAACAAATTTTGTAAGACAAATAAATATACGTGTTCCGTCGCCGAATGTCGTCGTTTCTACTTTTTGCCAAAATAATTCTACATTATCAGAAAAAGAGTTAATTTCGTTAGTATTTCTTAAAAGACGCCCTTCATTGTCCAAAGTCTGAAGGTCGGAATTGTATAAAAAATCCGGGAAAATAAGTGCTATGTCGGTAATAGGTTTAATAAATCCTGATTTTACAACTACTGGATCTAAAAACTGAAATATTTCCAAAGCATTATTCTTTAAAGGAAACCGTTTCATTATTTGATCACATCCTTCTACATAAAAATCCAAGCATCTTAGTCTAAAAAAGGATAATTGCTCTTTGGTAAGTGACGTGCTGGATATTGTTTGTATCACTTTCGCGCCAAAATACATATCCTCAATCTGCAGGTAATGTCTAGGATTTTTTAAATCGACGTCTGCCACTGAAATACCTTAAAGGTAATCCCTTTTTATAATAGTAAGTATGTTTTTATATAGACAATGTATTTTAGGTATATTTGGGTGCTCAGATTGCATTTCCTTATTCAAGTTATTAAAAAAGGGTAGAACAAATTCTAAAAATTGTAAAAATAATTTTGTAACAGGATCATTTAACGTTTTCAATATGTTATCTACAGACACCATTGGTATTATCGACATCGGTGAAATATAACGGTAGAGGTTCATACTGTTCTAATAACCGCGAAACAACACTATGTACGGATAACCATCGGGTTCGACATGGGCGTAAAATTTTATGGATTTTTGTATTACAAAATACTTGAAACTCGGTATATTCGCTAATTCTCGTTTGGGACTATGAGCAAAATAATTATAGATATCTCTTGTGAGCTTCTCTATATACGGAGGTAGCTTTTCACATGCATATGAAGCGCACAAATGGAAGGAGTGACATATACATTTCATTACAAAAAGCTTTGGAATGTCATTTTGCAATAAAGTCATTACTGAGCGATGCTGTCCTGCCATAACATCTGCCCCATCAGATGCAAAACCGACCAGATTTCTTTTATACGGAATTTCGTGGTTTTCAAAAAAAGTGACAATATGGTTTTATATATACTATATAAAAATTATCACAAATGGTGTTACTGTTATTTATTCTTACGCATATACAAAGATGTTTAATATTGCTCGTATCAGTCGACTCATCAACAATAAGGGAAAATTTGTTCGTTCGGAGATGATCACATAATACTTGCATATTTTCGTATCCCAGTACATTTTTAACTATTGCAGTGGTTTTCCTTCTTGCACAGGTTAGTCTTTGGGCAATTTTTGAATCATGGCATACTGCGGCAACGACCTTGGTCAAGTGATCCATAATAGTAAGTGGTAAATTATGTTCGGCGATGAAAGCAGATAGACGTATTTCACCCATAACATGTACATAAAAAAATAAAAACTAAAGTTATGTTTAAATAAAGTAATTACCCTTTTTAACTTCTTCCTCTAATATAGAAGGAGCAGCAGTTGCAAACGCTTCTAATGTGGGTTGTTTCGATATCGCTTTTAGTTTTGTTTGATGAGTAGCTGAGTTATTATGCTTCATGAGAGCATCCTTTCCACTAATTATATTTATATTTTTGTCTCATGAACTGCATTTTGCGTACTGGAACCCCTTTTCACTTTTTTTTTAATCAGCCTTTAAAAGCATCTATCGTTTCCCACACTTCTTTGTAAGTTTGGTTGTATTTCCTTTTTTTAATGACGCCGGAGCTACTACCTTCATTGCTACTATCACTATCACTCATTTTTGTTAGTTAATTATTAAGAAAGCACGACTAGATTTCTACATTCAATCTACTAAAATAAAATGAGGGAATAGGAAGTTGTACGTATATATAGTGTTTGCTTGGTGATTTCCCTATATAAATGTATTTAGGTGAATACCCTTATTTTGAAGTGTACTCAATAAATAACATCGAATAGGAAGTTAAACGAATATACATATATAGTTTTGGCTGGTGGTTTTCCTATAAAACCATCGGTGAATACCCTTATATTGAAGTGAATTTAATGAATAATAATTGCTATCTATCTATTTTTATTTCCTTTTCTTTCTTTATTATCAGTTTTAGGTAAATAAATTCTTTCTTAGAGTAAGACAAGGAAAATGAGAAACAGTTTTTCGTTAAAATACTAATATTAGTAAAAATAGTAACACCTAAAGTAACTGACTATCTGTTTATAGGTAGCTAACAACTGTCAGATTGGTTATTCTAATGTATTTATTTGTTGTGCAGATTAGCCATTTAAGAATTGAAATATTTCGGTAGAATTCCATAGCACTTCGGTAGATCGGTAGATTATACCTAAATTCGGTAGATCTACCGAAAAATCGGTAGGGTTACCATCACTGTACATATTCAATATCCCCTTTTTGTGGCTTAAATTTTGTAAAATAGTGGTAATAATTGTGGTAATTTTAATACGGTTATCTGTATGTCGACTACCTACAGCCGATATTCCAGATACTTGGGTTGGCTTAAACTATTCGCCACTAATATAGACAACGGTATATTTCCGAATACACTATATTACTCCAGTACTTGTCAAAGCAGTACAAGCACGATTTCGTCGTACTGGATTTTTACCAGTACGTAGTTGTACAGAGAACAAAATATTTGTAGCAAATACATTGAAGAAATATACACTACCATTGTAGATCAGTAATAATGGACAATGGAAAACAGAATAATAAATGCACATTTTCTCGGATAGAGACTGATTTCAATAAATCTCAAAGCGATATTTTGTAAACTTGAATTGATATCCCACTAGGTATGAGCAAAGTTTCAATAAGGAAAGTGCTCCCTGTATTCTTAACATAGACATACTAACTCGTAGAAATAGTCTTTTTGTTGACAAGTTGAATGTATCTGCTTCTCCCAGATTTTATTGTTACTAAAACGCTAGATGGGTGTTTGTTGTATTGGATTTGACCACATGGGAGTGCCAAGTTGATACAAGATGGACGCTTGTGGCTAACAATGCTGTAAATGTTTAAATAATAAATGGTGTGATGAAGTATATAAAGATTAACATACAAAAATTATGCGCTGGAAAGAAAGTTAAATTAATTCAATTAATATGAATGCAAGTAAAGTAAAATAACCTCTACAGAACAGTACAGAGTTACCTTTAAGTTGCGAGCATGCCGCGATCGAACATGTGGAAAGCAAGGCCGAAGGGTGCTTGGGTACTGGAACAGCTGAAGCTGACGACGTCTTGAATTAAGAACTAATCAAAAGCACGAACTAAAAGGTTGTGATGTCGATTACATAAATATCATTAAAGAAGAAAGCTTTAAAATGATATATGACATAAGTTTAAAAGTTTAAAAATGAAATGTATTTGTGAGAATTGAAATCGAACGTTAGAATCTTGAGTTGACTATTCACGTCAGGTAGATGTCCAAGGGTCGGTGAGCTAGTGCAATAACAAAAGAAAGACTTTCTATTGGCAAATACGAAATATACACAGAAAATGTCTAAGTTTGAATTCATATTTTTAAATTCGAAATATTTGAAGAAATATAATTTAAAGTTAAATTGAAACATTCTTATTATACACAAAGTGTAACATTATAATGATATAATAAACTGTATTGTTAATAGATGAAGTAAGTCTAGAGAACGGACACGCTTACCACCCAGTGCAGTACTGGCGAAAGGCTGTATTTCTAAAATATTTAATTTTACTTATATAATTGGAAAACGAACGGGTGGTGATATATAAAATTACGAAATACATATTTATTTGTTGAAAAGTTGTATTTATAAAGTTTTTAATTTTATTTATATAATTGGAAAACAAACGGGTGGTGATCTATAAAATTACGAAATACATATGTATTTGTTGAAAAGTTGTAGTTTTAAAGTTTTTAATTTTATTTCTATAATTGGAACATTTTTATTTGTTCATTTTGTCGTTCAAGTTGAGTAAAGAAGTATTAATATTGACTAGCAATAGTTTCTCAAGGTTTTCTTCTGTCAATTTTGTTCTCTTTGAATTAAGTATGTACATCCTTATAAATAGAAAACGTCCTTTCTACATCGCAACTGGTTATAGGTGCATACTGGAAATATTCTTTTATTTCTTCATATGTAGCCGTTAGATTTTGTGGAATTGTCTAAATACATAATTGCTGCAATGTATTTAAATCTGAATTTCTATTAAGAATTGCTTCAAACTTTTGCCGAAGGCCACATCCGAAGTCACTTGGAATACTTTTCAAATTATTAACAGCCACATCTAATGTGTTTAATCCGTCATTTAATTTGAGATTTCGATTTTCAAAATAAGTGATTAGTTTTGGCAATTTTCCAAAGTGTTCGTGAAGAAAGTACAACTGATTTTTTAAATTTGGGATTTGTGTGAGCTCCTAGCACTCACCAATACTTCTAGCATCCTCCTTTAGCAGTGTTACGAAATGTTTTAGACTATCGAAATTCTCAGCATAATAACTAGTAGCTTCCAGCCATGTTTCCCATCTAGTTATTACTGGAGTGGGAGGCAGTGACAGAGATGGAAATTTTTCCCTGAAAACAGCTACTCTCAATGGTGCTTTTCTGAAAACTTTTTTAAAAGCTGATACAAGTCTATCAACTTCCGGAAACGTGTCCTGATATATTCACAGATTCTGTGGAGAGCATGTGCTACACAAGTAATATGCAGCATATTAGGATATGTTTTCTTCAATAGTCTGCCTGTTTTTAACATATACGCAGCACTATCACTGACAAATAAAAGTATTTTTTCTTTGTACGTGGCGTCCGAATGAAGCATTTTTTGCATATTCTCCTTAATGGTTTCAGCAACTGTTTCCGCATCAACTCTATTTATAACACTTGTTGCTATTACATATGAGTTATAGGGAATAGTTGGATGTAGTACACCAGCTACAACATTTACCACACAGAGTCCTAACATATCCACCGTTTCGTCGGCGCTTATCCATATGTATTGATTTAAAAGATGGCTTCTAATGCGTTCTACTGTTCTCGTATAGCACCTAGAAACATAATATTTTCGTAAAGTTGATTCATTAGGAACATTTCGACCAATATATTTTTTCAGAAATATTTTTAAAGTGGGATTGCTAAGTTTATTTAATGGAATATTAGCCGCCATAAAAGTTTTACAGAGTTCAGATGTGTTTGCGATCCTAAGTGACGAATTTTTGACGATATTTTACGGATTTTGTAAAAAATTTCGGAATCACTGACAATGGACATACAATCAGTATGACCGTCAATCCAACTCGCCATTGTTTTATAATGCCGTTCTCGACATTCTTCCATATCATGTCTGAAAAAGTAACTTAAACAATGCTCTAGATCTAAATAAATGAAAACTAAAAATGTGTGCGTAAGTTATTGAAACTGAACGAAATTCAATGCACACTCTTACGTTGAAATAATTGGTAGAAATAGATTCAATCAAACGATATTAAACAGGATCTATCACAAAAATTACGATGTAATTAACAGTTAAAACTTTGAAAACAAGAAACTTACTCACAGCACTTTATTAATCTTACGAAATATAAACTAATAAATAAAATACATTATAAAAACTCCGCTTCTATCTACGCTCATGAAAACACTTTAAAAAGCACTATATTCTCGGAATACAATAGCTGGCTTGTCCATTGTTATCGCGGCGAGACCAGGTGTCCGAGTAAGTCAAACAAATACTTCATTGAATTACGCCGTTTTATGGAAATTGCGTCCGTTCTCTAGAAATAACTAGAGAACGGACATTCTTACTACATGACTCGGCGTAATTCAATGAAGTATTTGTTAGACCATCTGGCCATCTGGTCGACAGGGATTACAATGGACAACACACCTATTGTATTCGGAGGATATATTCCATTAAACGCAATCGGCAATTAGAAATGTTTATAAACATCGCTGAGTACATTCCGGCGTAATACAATGAAGTATTTGTGTTTGATTTTCTCGGCCACCTGATTTCGCCAGCGTTAACAATGGACAACGGCTATTGTATTGGGAGAACTTAGTCATGTGGTAAGAATGTCCGTTCTCTAGAAATAACACATGCATATGAACGTCTGCAGACAATTTAATAAAAAAATTTCACAATTATTATTACAATATATTAAATTACTTAAATAAATTTAAGTAATGATTGTTATAGTCAATATTTTTTCTAATATATTTGTACAGATTATATTTACTATTAATAATCAAGCGATGAAATAATTTCATAAAGCGTTCATTTAATGAATATTTATATAAAATAAGTTGAAAATCCCATACATGTGTAAAAGAAACTACAACGATAATCTTTGGAAAATTCAGGAAAATTAAATTAGATCAGTCTCCTTACATTTAGTGTGAAAAATGAAATAAAAAAAAGATTTTATCCGAATGGTGATTGTAGATATTGTTATGGTTTCGATCATCCCAAATATTTTAAAATATCTAAAGAACAGAAATAGGAATTAACACCATGATATTTACGTTTGATATGTTTTATTTAATTTGTAGGGGTGAACCAAAATTAATTGTACATTAATTTTGGTTCACCCGTATGTAATCATTTATAAAAACCAAATTAGCTATATTAATATTTTAAAGTTATTTGAAGTTTTCTAAATTCATTAAATAATTTATTAACACAATTTCAATTATAATTTAAATTAAATTTATTCAATTACCCATTTAATGTAACTAATTAAAATAATATAATATAGGGATGACATTTTTTATTTTATAACTGTAACGCATGTTTAGCGAGAGTATAAAACTAGGTTATGTCAATTTATAATCGAATTAACATTTTGAAATAAGAAGAAAGTATATTCAAATTAAGTTTAGCAATTTAAGAACAATTAAAAAGTTGATACTATTTACAATAAGTCAATTAAATGAAATACAGGCGAAATTAATAATAATTTGGAAAAGTAAGGAAGAGAACCGGGAATAATCAACCTGGACCTGGTGTCCTTTTGTGAAAAGCGTAATACACGTATTTTTTGTACTCCGAGCTATTATTTTATAAAACGAGAAATATAAGCTTTACTAAGCTTATTCAAGTGTTAAAACGTTTACCGTTACCGTTCAAGTGTAAAACCTATTGAAATAAATTAAAAGCATCGAACGTTCCTGTTCACCTCAAAAACTCCAGATCCCTCATCCTTGGTCTCACTCAAGTTTTCCAGACCTGTTATCCTGCTATTTTCAGTACCTGACCCACTAATAAAGACGAATAGCTGATTGAATATTTATATAACGATGAGATACTATCGAATGCAAAAAAAGTGATAAAGTGTGAAGTCAATTTTTAAATATTGTTTAAGTATTGTGACGTTGCTAACGTACTTAAGATCGTAGTAACGTGCAATAGTATATTGTACAACTAGTGGTGAAAATAGGATATTTCACACGAGCGTGTAGTTTGAGCTACGAGCTGTAGGCGAGTGGTTTAATTATGCGAGTGTGAAATATTTTCAGCACGTGTTGTACACTATACTTTTCCGACGACCGCTTAGTGACAAGAATTAATTTCAATGAAAATAAAAGAATGATTCACAAAATAATGATATATGATGTATTTCATAAATTTTACATTTAAACCATACAACTTAATCTTTTCTATAATAATTAATAGTGAAATTTGAACAATTTTGCAAAATAATAGGAGAATTGTCCTTGCCATTTTTTTTATTCGAAATATTTTGGATTTCTCGTAGTTGTTGACGCTGTTGTGAAGCCCCCTCTCCAGAGCAGTTTGAAGGGGATGTCGCTGACATGTTTACAGAGTGAACAATTTTTTCAGATATTTCCATTTTTTTGTTAATGGAATTATTTATATATCCTTCGGCGACAGTGCTGGACTTCCAGCCGCCATGACGCTTTAATGTCAAGAGGTCCCCACCAGCATCTACTAGAATCGTCGCCGATGACCTCCTAAATGTATGCCTGTATATAAGTCTGGTTGTGGCAGGTTTAAAAATTTTGCAATTTCTTTTGACATGTTACCGAATTTATTAATACCAACAAATTGTGAGGTGCACTTTCCTCGTTGGTAATTTACAAAGAAGCGATCTCCATTGCTTAAATGCTGTGGTCTCAGACTTGCATATTTCTTGTAGAGATGATAAAACTGTCCAGTTATTGTAAAACTTCGGGGAGTTTTATTTTTTGTGACCTGTATTTTAACTAATAAAGCTGAATTTAAATCAGTTAAATCACTGACTTTTATGTTGCACAATTCAACCCTTCTTAACGCTCCACTTACTCAGAATACTAGAGCCACCTATTAAAAATTGTAATAAATATATTAAAAATAAAAGTTTAGAATTGCGTCACCTTTGTCAGCAGGTATAATTCATCCGGAGCTGTGTCAATGAACTGTTTGATTTCGTTGGGATTGAAGGTCTGTGACTTTTTAGCCTTATATCCATCAGATTGGCGCTTCAATACAGCTCTCAATTTCGAGAAGGTCGCAATGTTTATGTTGTGTTTTGCTACAAGCGACGCTCTCAACATTGAGTATATCGACCATAAAGTGCTCGATCTGTATTTCTTTGATAATTCTCCAAAGTATGCCACCACAACATTTTCAGAAAATGAGTTCGCATTATTTTTGCCTTTCCAATCCATGAAGTTTTTGTAAGCGACATTGTACCTTGCTTTAGATATTGCAGGTAATAAATTTTCCGTGGTTGCAGTTGCTAACTGTTTTACATTGGGAGGAGTTGAGGTTATTTCCTCGCTGTCCGAGCTGGATTCCATCCCAAAACTCTACAACACCTAAAATCGCGTCATTTGATACTCTTATTTTTATGTAAACTTACCAATTAACAATAACTAATTGAATAATCTAATTTAGACAAAACGAAAACACTAGCCAATTTACCAACACCGCGTATCAACAACAATTTGACATTTGAGAGTCATTCATTTGACAGTTTCCTATTTGTTATTTTATGATTAGTAGGTTGGCACGTCTGTTACTTTGCACACGGTTCTGCGACGATTCTAATTGGCCCTCTTGAATTTTTCAGCACAGTTTTAGTTACAAGATAACTTTTCAACACAGTTTTGGGGATACAATGCAATTTGCAATTTTCAGTGCTAGTAAATCATGCGAATTTGTTCTTTTTACATTGTGGTCGTCGGAAAAAGTCATTTTTAGCACTTACACCTACCTGTATATCAACGTTTATGTTATTTGATACTTGATACTGGCTAGGTTATTTGAATATTTAAATTTGACGCCTACATTTAATATATACCTGCATTCACGCAGCCTAATGTAAACCGATTAAATGACTATAGTACCTTACCTATAATAATAACGACTATTCAAAAGGCCATTTTAAACAAAGTTAGCAACCTATACAACAAGGTTTTTACCTCTCTTATAAGTCATTAGGGGAACTTTAATGATATAGTTTCCTTCACTATTTATTTTAACATCATTTAACGAAATTAATGACTCTTCACTTATAGCGTACCGTACGTCATCTAATTTTAGCATTTATACTCTCGTGAGCAAAAAAAACGGGACACTGTTTTTGCGTGGGTTTAAATTGTGACTACTTAAGTGGCTATCTTTACTCATAATAGTAAGTCAGGAATTGTCAAAAATGTGTCTTATTGACATTTATTAAACATTTTTAAAATAAATATAAATAAAAATTACTAAAAACGATAGAGAAAGATTATTTATTAAATTAAAATAATTATTACATTAAAATAATTAGTATTTCGTCATTCCACCGTTATTATTAACTGCATCTAATCTTGTAGACATTGAAGCGACAATATTTTGTACAACATTTATAGAAATTTGATTCCAAGCATTTTGAACAATCTCCCAAAATTCTTCCTGGGTAGAAGCTCTATCTCATTAATTCCCATACATTTTCAATGGGATTTAGATAAGGACTGTAGGGTTGGATATCTCAAGTTTAAATTGCATTCTCTTGTAACCATTGTGTTACAAGATGAGACAGGAAATTCTGTTGTTCTTATAGCTTCCTTTAATGTTTTGAAAGAGTTGTGCCTAATCTCAGTAACTAATGTTTCATCTTCCTGCGTATTCGAAATTTTGTTACGTCCGGAAATTATTGTCCGATTTAAATTATTCTCTTCCCTCCATTTTTTTTATATATTCTTGCGGCTAAACTTTTACCAATATTAAATTGAACCGATACACTTCTTAATAATTTCCCATTTTTTAAACTAGTAACAAGTCTGGCTTTATTAGTTTTCGAAAGATGCGGCATTTTCAATTTTGAATTAGCAACTATTTATAATTTGACGTAGAGTTTGAAAATTAATCAAATATCGTCAAAATTACAACGCTAAAAAATAAAGGAAATTGACATCATGATTTTGACCTGTCTCGATTTTTTTGCTCACGACAGTAGATAGGTAAATTGCATATTCACAAATAGTTTTTTACAAACTCGATCTTTTCATTTATGATTTACAGGTGTCCTCGAAATAAAGATTTTGTTAGAAACTGAAACTAATTTTAATCTTTTGTTACTTATTTTTTCAGAGATGTTTCCATTTTGTGACAACTTATTTGCTGTTTTACAAAATAGCGACATTAATTTTTGTGTAAAACAAATTCAGGAAGGAAGAGAACAATTTGATCATTTGTGGAATAAATTTGAGCGTTTAAATATTCAACCACAAAAGAAAAACAGAAAACGTACCGATATTGTCAGATTTAAGGTATCGAATATAAAAGTGTCGGTATTTATTCGATACCTAAAAGTATCTATTTTGCACACTACTACTGCGGACTAGATCGTGCTTGATCTGAAATTCTTAAACTATGTGAATTAACGTTTCTTTTCTGCTCTTAAACGAATACAAGATTTTGTTAGTAATTCTACAGGACAAAAAAGACTCTGAGCTTTGGGATTAATATCAATGGAAAAGGAATTAGTGCAAGAATATTCTCCCCAAAAATGTTTTTATCATGACGTCATAAACGAGTTTGCAAAAGAAAATGAATGCCTGGCACTTCATTTTAAGTGAGGTTGGATTCTATTGTAGTTTGTAACAAATTTGATCTTTTTTGCGCAGGCGTTATTTTACTCTGTTTTATTTCACCCTTTTGTGCGGTTCTGAACACGCCACTGAAATTTCCGAATAATAAAATAAAAATCTTTTAATAAACAGATGATGAATGGTCTAAAGCAGTGGTTCACAGATTTTACGATTCCGCAGGTTTTGCTGAATTCAGATTTTTCCCCAAGGCGCCCGATGTTAAATACGAACAATACACTTTGTGAAACAGTGAATAATTGTTTTTAATTAAAGGATTAGGAAAAAATAAAGAAAACACGTATTTAATATCACAAAAGAATATAATTGTAAAGTTGACTCCGCGACTGCCTAAGGCGACGCGGCGCATACATTGGGAACCACCGGTCTAAAGTATTTGAAGTTAAATATTAAAATTAACATAAAATAAATAAATAAATAAATCTCTAACGTATGTATTTAAATATAATAATTTACCAATAAAAATCTTCGTTCTTATTTTATTTAATCATTTATACATTATGCCAACCTTCCACAGACTTCAGAAGAGTATTTGTCCTATTTCTTGTTTGTAGCTCATTCAAATCTCTTCGAACTATTGCATTCCTAAAATAAATATGGTATAACATATACAGCCACATAGGTATTAACATTGGCATTGTAGGCTATTACATCAAAGAATCATATACATATTTCGTAACATACAAATCAAAAAAAAAAATAGAAATATAAAACTAAAAGAAATTTAAAAAAACATTTAATTTTTAACGGAAAGTAAGTGATAATATCGAATTGCATACGAGGATTGTTCGGAAACCACAGAGATGGCGAGAATTCGCAGGAATCTTCTTTACCATTCTATAGAATATTCCTCTAGTAGCTTAAATATGACAGTACAGAGCGATCTGTCAATTAGTATATTTTTGACAGTACGCCAAAGTGAACGTCTCGTGTGATTTTGTAATAATGGAAAAATTGAGTTGAGAGCAGTGATGAAAACCGAAATAAAAGCAGAGCTGGATTCATCACTATTAGAATGCGCTTCTTTATTTTCAATTGTCAAAAACTGGGTTGCCGAATTTAAGCGTGGTCATATGATCACAAATGATGAACCCCATAGTGGACGTCAAAAAACTGTTCCAAATGTGATTGAAATAGCCTACCGTAGCGTCTTGGATGGCCGTCGAGTAAAAGTGCGCGAGATAGCTGACATTGTAGGTACCTTAAATGACGTGTGCACAGAATTTTAACTGAAGAATTGGAAATGAAAAAATATTCGGCGTGTTGGGTGCCGCGGTTACTCACACTGGAGCAAAAACTGAATCGTTTGAGTGTTTCTCGTGACCTTTTGGCACGTTTTTGCAGCAGTTAGAAGGACTTTGTGTCCGTTTCATTACTGTCGATGAAACCTGACTCCACCATTACGCTCCCGAAACCAAAGAACAATCCATACAATCGACAATAAAAGGTTTTCCTACACCAAACAAGGCAAAAACGGTTTTGTCAGCAGGAAAGGTTATGGTAACTATTTTTTGGGGATTTTCATGGAATTATCTTGATTGACTACTTATAAAAAGAGAAAACAATAAATAGGGAGCATTATGCCAATTTTTTAAAACAATTAAGTGACAAAATCAAAGAGAAACGGCCTTATTTGGCAAAGAAGAAAGTACTTTCCCATCAGGATAACACACCTGCCCACAAGTCTGCGATTGCAATGGGAAAAATGTATGAATTGGGATTTTAATGGTGCCTCAATCACACTATTCCTCCAGATTTGACTCCAAACGATTATCATTTCCTTCTAAACCTGAAGAAATGGGTCGGTGGTAAGAGATTTTCGTCTAATTCCGAGGTAATCGCTCCTGTAAATAGCTATTTCGACGACTTGGATTATTCGACCTACAATGATGGCATTACTAATTTGGAATATCGTTGGAATAAGTGTGTTGGGCGAGCAGGAGACTATATTGAAAAATAAAATGTTTTTTGTCAAAAAAACTTGCGTTTTGTTTCTTAGGCCATGTAATTTCCGAACCGCCCTCATACGTTAATTGTTAAATTAAATTTGTATGAAATACCATATTCGAAATTTGTACATGATTTTATTATGTGATGCAACATTCCTCAAAATGTGGTAGACAATGAAGAGTTTTGAAGTCAATATATTTCAGAATGGAAATTGCCAATAAGAAGATAATTTCGGTATAATTTGCCGCGGATGAAATAACGGATGCCAATGTGTCAGTCTACATCAACAACACGTTCAAACTAAAAAGGTAACTAATTACATACATTATTTATTATATTTATAATCGCACCTCTTCGACCTACGCGGCAAAGCTGTATGCTACTGCGAATCCATTGCTTTGTCAAGGTTTAGTTATCTTAATTAAAAAATAGTACAAGAAAGATTACTTAACGAAATAATTCTTAACCTTAATTAAAGTAAAGAAAGAAATTTCAGACAAAAAGATTTCTTAATACTTACAACATTCTACCATAAATACAAAATACCATAACAGAGAAAACAGCTATTCCACAAATAATTATCACAATAGTTCTAGCCCATAACTGAACTCCGAAAATAATATCTTGAGCCTCTTCTATTTCTAAAAGCATTAAAAGAAATCATATTAATTATCAAAAGATACCGCCAAAATTATTAACTTTTAATTATTAGTAATTATTTTCGTATTCGACATTGTCATTTGTTATTTTATTTTACCAAACTACCCTCGTATAATTACATGGTATTTCCATATATTGAGTATATACAGCCAATGGGGTTGCCGGTAGGCTACGCTGATGACGCTTAACTTTGTGGGCATGCGTGTTAAAACCTTGGGTATAGTAACAAAGACATCATTTCCGTTTTCGCTTTTCATTCAAGATATTTTACGAGTATCGACGCTGTGTGTAAGTGAGTAAGAAAATTTATATTGTGACTATTGTTGGCATTTTGATACTTCCGCGTAACAAACCTTTCAAGGGATTTTACCTATCTTGCCGTCGCTAAATAAAATTAGCCGAATTTATCGTCGATATAATCTCAGACCGTGTTCAAATAACCAGTGTCTTTGCTCGTAGCCATCTTATTACGGTAAGCCCCCATTTTCTTGGTACGTTTGTTCACATTAAGTTTTTTAACACTAGTTTCATATTGTAATTTAGAAAACTAGTGATGGAGTTAGTTAATATTTCGAGTTATTGAAACACATATAAATCTAGTTTTCACTTCATATTTTTATATTTGCATTTAATAGTTTTCTTTAAATACTTTAATATTTGTATTTAACAGTTTAGTTATACATTAATATTTACAGTTAATAATTTATTTCTAAATTTTCCCGTCAATTTAAATAGTTTACGTTCACATTTGTTCTTGTAAATTTTGTATGTACCGTAGGTACATTAGCAGAGATCTCCGATAATAATTAACAAGTGTTTATTTGAAAAGTCAATCTAGGTTACTTTGAAATGTTGATAGAATAAGACGCAAATATATTAGTATGTGTTTGTTGTTCCGTAAACGTAAATCCAAATGACATTTGATAATGTCAATCACAAATATCAGTTAGTGCATAAAATAATCGTGCGTCGATTCTGGTTTAAATAAATTGCTTCTCAGTTTTAAAATGACTTTCACTTTAGAACATAATTTTTTTTTAGTCCAGGCTTATTTTCGAAGTGGCAATAAAATTGATGGTTTATGGGTTTATTCAGTTCAAGATTGCATGGTAGAATTTCAAGTTGAGTTTCCACATTTTGTAATAGATTATATACAATTTAAGAATACTTTGGATAGAACTTTAAAACTTTTTTTCTGAAACTGATAGTCTCTTAAGAAAATCAGGCAGCGGAGCAGTTAAGAAACATACACCTCAAGTTGTCAATCGTGTTGAAGAAATAATGAAAAATGAACCACAAACATCTGTTAGACATTTGAGTCAACAAATAAACCTTTCTGTTGGTACAACTCACAAGTTATTAAAAAAAGATATGCAACTTTATCCATACCGTGTCACAGCAGTACAAGAATTGTTAGAAATTGATTACCCACGTAGACTACAGTTTTGTAATTGGTTTGTAAATATGAACAATAATGGAGAACTTTCGCAAAGAGTCATCCTTTACTGATGAAGTATGGTTTTATAAAACGGGATACCTAAATTCACAAAATACAAGAATTTGGAGTAGTGAAAATCCACATGTAATTAATGAAGAATCGCTACATCCAGAGAAAATTGGTGTTTGGCCAGCGATAAGCCAAAGGCGAATCATTGGACCAATATTTTTTCAGGGAACGTTAACTGCTCAAAGGAACCGTACGGAAATTTTACAACCGTTTGTCAATCAGTTGCATGATGATGAACTTGAAAATGCATATTTCCAACAAGACGGAGCACCTTGTCACTGTACTGCAGAATCTTTGGATTATTTAAGAGAATTTTTTGATGAGCGTATAATTAGTCGAAATACTGAAATTGCCTGGCCTGCACGTTCATGCGATTTAACACCTTGCGACTTCTTTTTGTGGCCTTATCTAAAAAATAACATATTTCGAACACCTATATTGAATTTGAATGATATGCTACAGAGAATCGAACAGAAATGCATGGAAATTAATAACAATCCAGTAATGTTGCAGAATATCATCAGAAATTTTGAACGGAGGATTTTAAAGTGCATTGATCTTGAAAGACAACATTTTCAACATTTGTTATAGTTTTCAATAAATACCTATTATTTGTTATTTATTTGTATGTATGAAACTGTCAAAATATACGACTTCGTAGGTTAAGTAGTAAATTTTAATTTACGACATACTTCAAAATGTTCTCAGTAAATCACATGCTACTAGATTGACTTTTCAAATGAACACTTGTTATTTTCCCTTCAGGCATGTTAAAGTTTTAATATAACTCATTTTTATGTACAGGTCCGTGTATAATTATATATTTGATATTCGTTGACATATTTCGGAAAAAACATATTTAATATTCTTATAGTATTAATAATAATAATAACATTAATTCATGCCTTAGCATCTCCTAACAGCTTAACGCCAATTACAGGGGGCATTGACAGACCATGAGTTATTATTACGCCTGCGACCATGGAGTGACTTAAGATGTATAGCTGCCGACATTCGCCTTAAACGAGGAGGAAAAGCACGAAAACCTACTCGGACAGCCCAGCCCCGGATCGGAACCCGGGACTGCCGGAATGATAAGCCAGTGCGCTACCACTAAGCTCTCAGTCGCTCAAAAAGTATTATTTATATGTGCCGTCATTGATTTATATGTTGTATTTGGATTCATTTTATTTTTTCTACGTCCTCCGTATGAACTCTGGTTAAAGAACTAGTTAAGATTTAACCGTAATTCACGGTGGTTCCCTTTTATCTTTTATTGTAGTCAAACACTCATTAACGTTTCGATAAGAACCCCGTCGTCTTCACTGAACATAGTCTGGGCCTGGCTAGTTGAATTGTGTCCTTGCCATCACCCCTCCCAATAGGTAAGGCTTTGTACCTCTGCAGTGTTTCTCCAGTATACCGTAGAGTATCAGAAGCCAGTTTTGTGAGATCTATTTTTGCTACTTACCGGTAGCAGCTTAATTAAGTATTTCGAAGATATTAATCTAAATCCTTCTTAATTCGTTTGTAATACGTATTCGTTCTGTTCTAAAAATATTTTTTTCTTTTTCAATAGTTTAATAATTATAACTAAAGACGGCAGACTATGTGCCCACACTGTCAAATTTAATAATAATATGTTTATATACTGAGAAGGATTGTTCGACGTTGAGAGATGTTATATTTGCATAGTTAAAGTGCTCTTTGTATCTGTACAATGGATCTTCAGTATTGGTAAAAAGTTGCCCTAATTTTGTAAAATCTACATTTTTATCTAATACACCTTATGTGTATTATTAAATTTAACAGTGTGGGGCACATAGTCTGCCGTCTTATTATAACAAATTAAAATGCATCATGTATTAAAAATTAAGAATTTTAACAAATAACTTTTTACGCGTTGCAAATATTTACTTACAGTATCTTGTAGTGGAAAATGATATAATTTGTTTTATCTTTAAATAATACTTAACTACGTAATAGAAATAAGATGCAAAAATAAATACTTGATCGCTATATATGACAATTATTAAATACTGTAAATAGTAAAAAGTTTTGAAAAAACAAATCAAACTAGTTTCCAAAAAAAAACCACAAGCAATTATTTTGCTCTAAAAAGGTAAAAATTAGCTATTCTTATTTTATTTCATTACTTATTGCATAGAATGGATCAAAAGACACTTAACTACTTAGTATGTTGGCTCATTTTATATTGATTTTTTAATTTAAATTGTTCACTGATCCCAAAAGTTTAGATTAATCCGTTCTATGTAATAAATGAAGAAAAATAGATTTTTCCTTTTTAGAACAAAATTTTTGTTTGTGGCCTTTTTTTTATAAGTTGGTTGTATTTTTTTCCAAAAACCTTTTTATTCCGTAATTCTTATTGTTTTGTTTGCAGTCATATATTTTTGTTCTTAATGGGAAGACCTACAAAAACTATTACCCGTATGAAAAAAAATTGTTTGCAAGAAACGCACCAAATGAAAAAGGCACGGCTTGAAAACCCTAAGAAGAGACAAGCAATAATACGTAGTGCAGAAACTAACTCCTTGCGTGAAGAAAGCCGGATTCCGAACAATGTACTCATCGGCTCCGTTTAATAAGAGTCTTTCAAATGAAACTGCCGAGCAACGTATTCATCAGCTCAGTTTGTCTTTCAAATAAGACAAGCAACGTGTAAATCTGCTCAATTTAGTACGTGAGAGATTAATAAATAAATTGCCGAACAAAATGTGCGTCGATTAAACGCAGGGCGAAACCGTATTTGCCGTATAATCGAGAACATACGATCTGACGAGAGAAATAATTGTTTACAAAATATGGTCGGAGTTGCTTAAACTCGGAGGTCCTTTGATGAAGATGCTTTTAAATCGGCAATCAATGTATTTGTAAATGTATCTTGTTCCATATGCAACAAAAACTTTATATAGCAAGACGCACCAATCAATCCACTTTCGTCATTAAAATCCATGACTTAATAGTTATAGTACGTTTATGTGACCAAATTGACCTTATTTTCTAAAGGCAAATTAAGTACATTCTCCTTAAAGAAAGTAAGTAATAAACTAATGTATTTTTTGACTAGAAGTAAATAAAACTACATTTTTAAGACAACCAAACACCGTCAACCTGCTGCCAAATGATTCGGGAGTAACATGTAGACGATTTTTCATGATGGCCATCTTATGTTAATATCCTTAATAAAATTAGTTGAAAATTATAATTTTTAATTAATATTATTCATCGAAATAATCCTACAATTACAATTATACAGGGTGCGACTTGGTAATAGTAAATTTTTGAATTGAGTGATACATGGTCAATTTTGTGCGAAAATAATTTATTAGAAAAAAACATAGATTATGTAATGCCATTAAAGAATATTATGTGTGAAAAATTATGTCTGTAAGGTGACGACCATCTTCTTGAATAAAAATTTGAAGTCTTTCCTTGAACTTGGTATCTTTCAAGAAGGTTGCCATCGATGTTGTCATTCTCATGTCGTATTACAGCCCTTGAACGCTTTCAGTGTTCTCGGTTTCCCCAGATAAACACACGACTTGAGGTAGCCTCATAGGATGAAGTCGCAGGTTGACAAGTCTGGCGAGCGAGGAGGCCACAAAACATCGCCGAACCTGGAAATCACTTGATTCGGAAACAAAACTTGAACAGCTGCCATCGAAGCTCTTGCTATGTGGGCGGTGGCGCCGTCTTGTTGGTACCACAAATTATGCCTACCAATTCGTCGTCTATGGAGTTCCGGAACAAAAAACTTTGTTTAACATGTTTATCTAGCGAACAGAGTTGAGCGTCACCGTCACTCCGTTCTCTTCGAAGAAGTAAGAGTCAATGATGCAACGCTTAGTGACCTCACCCAAATCGTAACTTTTGTGCTGTGTACGAGGTGCATTCAAGTTCTAAGGCCTCCGATTTTTTTCTAACTAACTACTCACCCGAAAACTATGAAACTGGTGTTACTTTTCGACGTAATCTCCCTGCAGACGTACACATTTTTCACAACGTCAACGCCATGACTCCATGGCCGCGGCGAAGGCTTCCTTAGGAGTCTGTTTCGGCCACTGGAAAATCGCTGAAGCAATAGCAGCACGGCTGGTGAATGTGCGGCCACGGACAGTGTCTTTCATTGTTGCCAACAGCCAAAAGTCACTAGGAGCCAGGTCAGGTGAGTAGGGAGCATGAGAAATCACTTCAAAGTTGTTTTCACGAAGAAACTGTTGCGTAACGTTAGCCCGATGTGCGGGTGCGTTGTCTTGGTGAAACAGCACACGCGTAGCCTTTCCCGGACGTTTTTGTTGCAGTGCAGGAAGGAACTTGTTCTTCAAAACATTTTCGTAGGATGCACCTGCCACCGTAGTGCCCTTTGGAACACAATGGGTAAGGATTACGCCCTCACTGTCCCAGAACATGGACACCATCATTTTTTCAGCACTGGCGGTTACCCGAAATTTTTTTGGTGGCGGTGAATCTGTGTGCTTCCATTGAGCTGACCGGCGCCTTGTTTCTGGATTGAAAAATGGCATCCACGTCTCATCCATTGTCACAATCGACGAAAAGAAAGTCCCATCCATGCCTTGGTTGCGGGTCAACATTGCTTGGCAACATGCCACACGAGCAGCCTTGTGGTCGTCCGTCAGCATTCGTGGCACCCACCTGGAGGACACTTTTCGCATTTTCAGGTCGTCATGCAGGATTGTGTGCACAGAACCCACGGAAATGCTAACACTGGAGGCGATCTGTTCAACTGTCATTCGGCGATCCCCCAAAACAAGTTTCTCCACTTTCTCGATCATGTCGTCAGACCGGCTTGTGCGAGCCCGAGGTTGTTTCGGTTTGTTGTCACACGATGTTCTGCCTTCATTAAACTGTCGCACCCACGAACGCACTTTCAACACATCCATAACTCCATCACCACATGTCTCCTTCAACTGTCGATGAATTTCAATTGGTGTCACACCACGCAAATTCAGAAAACGAATGATTGCACGCTGTTCAAGTAAGGAAAACTTAGCCATTTTAAGTATCTAAAACAATTCTCATTCTCGATGCTGCCGCTACAATTCCATCTGCTGTACAATGCTGCCATCTCTGTGACGTATTGACAACGAACGCACGACCATTTTAAAACAATGCACATGCTTCTATCTCTCTCCAGTCTGGAGAAAAAAAATCGGAGGCCTTAGAACTTGAATGCACCTCGTAGAAGACGTTCATTCAACTTGACGGGATTGTGTATTGCCCATTATCGGTAGTTTTGTTTGTTTAAATCACCATTTATGAAAAAATGCGCTTCATCACTCATCATGATCACCGTATTTCCGTTTTCCTCTAAAATGGTTTGTATGGTTTTTGCGAACTCTTTGCAGGTAGTTACCTTCATTGAGCTTCTATACAATCCCAATCGTATAAGGACGAAATCCTAGATCTTTATGTAGAATGCGTCTTACTGTGTCTTCATTAATTTGCAGTTCTACAGAATAACGACGTGCTGAGCGACCAGGACTTCTCAGAATCACCCGTCTCACTCTTTCCACATTGTCTGGAATCAGGAAACTTCACGGTTCCTCTAATTCTGTTAACCCAACGCATAATGGTTCTGTAGGATGGAACAACTGACTCCCCCATTCCGACGTACATGTCATACGCGAAAATGCGATGTTCTAACCTCCACAACGCCATGTTGGATACTAACAACGTTAATGGCGAACCTAGTATAGTTGAAGGATCGTTCCCACACTCCTCTATCACCTACCCTCTCAAAATACTATCAAAATTAAAGATTGACTATTCCCGAGTGGCATCCTGTATAAATACATATAATGGATTTCAGATTAATAAAATTATAAATTATGTAATATATAAGACCATTTTCGTCGTTATGAGACTGGCAATACAGACGTCATTGCTTTTGGTTGATGACGAAAATGGATTGATTGGTGCGTTTTACTATACCTACAACAACGGTACAATATTTGTACAGATAATTTAGCTTCTTTATTACCATCAAATTTATCAGACATAAGAAGCATTACAGCGTGTTCTCGACGCTCGAATAGTCTTATGAAACGTAAAGTTCAAGCATTTTGGAACAGTAAAATTTACAGTTTACCAGCCCCGAGCATATTGACACAATAAAAGCCACGTGCGCCTAGTGCTGAACTCATTGATCTACGCGATAAGTTTGATACTTATACTTATCAAACGCATTCAGAATCATCAAAATCTGTCAAAACATCTCCAAAATAATTGATATACATTATTCTGGAAATATGCATCTAGTAACTGGGCCAATACTAGCCCAATGCCATATCGACAATATCGAAAAATTATCACCAGATAAGCCCATATATAATTCAAAACCAATTATTATAATGATAGAGCTGTTTTCAGGAAAATTTGTAGAATTACACCGTACTTGATCAATACTTGTCCAGTACCATATTGACAGTCACATAAAATTAGAATAGAAGAAACTCATGTATGATTTAATAGAATTATCCAAACAGTATGGATGCTTATGTGGGTGAAAATCGTTGATGTGCGAGCGGACTAATAGGTAAAAAGTAGTCTTTTGTTTGTACTAGCTGTCTACTAGCCCGTTACCAGTTCACGATAATATGAGGCCATCATGGATGCATCATCCGCATCCAGAAACCTCCTTTTTGGATGTCGGTTAAAAATATCTAATATTATGCTATACATATTTAAGAACAAGTATCTTATTGGGCTCCAACGTATTGTAAAATATTTGTCTTTCTGAGTCCTTTTAAATAAAAGTAACCGTAATTTAAAAGCACACTATATTAACAATAAAACGCACTAAATAACAATTTAAAAAAGTATTTATTTCACGATGAGTATTTATTTACATTTATATAATATCACACGACGACGATTACTCGTTCAATGCCTCCCTTCGGAGCGGTATATATATGTCCAGCTTACGCTTTCTAGATTTTTTCCCGTGTTTTTTCCAGTGGCTTCCCGTACGTCTCTCGAATGCGTAAGCGGGTAACGTAATTTCATGACTCACATTACAGTATATTGCTTATTACTTATTGTACACTTATGTAGTGTTAATAACACAAAGATGTATATACGGCGCTGTACTTAAGAGTAAAAGTTCATATACGAGGGGGTATTGATATATTTTTAGCCTACTATTAAATCAATTTAAAATTGGGAATCCTGCAACGCCTTTCACCCATCTAAAAAAAAGATTCTTCTTGGTCTGCAAACCAGCCCTCCACAGCTTCTATTATCTCTTTGTTACACAAAAATTGACGTCCTTTTAAACTTTTTTCAATCGAGGGAATACAAAATAGTCTGAAGGAACAAAAATTGACGTCCTTTTAAACTTTTTTCAATCGAGGGAACACAAAATAGTCTGAAGGGGCTAAGCCTAGGGAATAGGGTGGGTGTTCCACTAATTCGAACCCTAGATTCCGAATTGTATTCATGGTAATGGGAAATTTGCGTGCAGGGGGATTGTCCTGAGCAAAAGCAACACACCTTTCGCTACCATGCCACGTCTTGTTTCCTTAATTTAGTCTCTCAGGATGGTTAGTAATTTAGAATAAGGATCTCCAATGATGGTCTGACCCATTTTTGGTAATCGATCATAATTATTCTACGAATATCTCAATAAACTGAAGCAAGAACTTTTCCAACGGATTTTCGAACTCGAAACTTCTTAGGCCTTGGAGAACCATGATGCTTCCACTTCATCGATTGCTGTTTTGTTTGTGGGACGTAAAAATGACCCATGTTTCATCCATAGTCACAAGACGGTTCACAAAATCTGTATCTCCTTCAAAATGGGCGCGGATTGACCGTGATGCTTTCGCTCTTGTTCGTTTGTGTTCGGTATTCAAGCATTTTGCATGATTTTTTTTTCATACCTAAATCGACTTGAACTATATGATGGAGCGTTCATATGAAATTTTTAGTGCCTCAGCTATATGTTTCAGCCCAATTCGATGGTTTGATAATATCATGTCATGAACTGCGTCAATCTTTTCGGGGGTAGACACGACAATCGGTTTTTCTGGTCGCTTCTCATCTTCAACGGAAGATTTTCCTCTTTTGAATGGCGCAATCCAATTTTTGACAGTTGCATATGATGGCCATTGATCGCCAAGTGTGTTAAGCAAATCTTCCTAAGTTTTCTTACCACTTAACCTCTTCAAATACAAGTATTTGATAATATCTGGATACTCCAATTGATCGATTTTCACACTTGTAACAAAATACAAATTTTACCCAATATATCTAGATACACAGCAAGCTATATATACAGTTTGTAATAAAATATCTCCACCTTGTTACCTCGATACTAACTTTTAAGGCTAAATAATTTCCATTTAAATATATTTTGTATTATATAAAGGCGTTTCTCTTCAAATTAGTAATTTTTTCATCTATGAAAGTGGGAAATGTACCGATTCACCTTATCCATGTGACGAGAGTAAGATATTACTTTTTCTACAAATTGTACAACATATATACATCTTCACAACATTAATCACTAGTACTTCAATTGTTTCAAATAATTTCATGATACTACACAACTACGTTCGTCTATTTACGAGAAGACTACTTTATTGTTTCTATCGTTTAAGTTTTTGATATATATTTATGATATGTATTACGTACCGACATAACATCTGATTATGTAATAATCCAGTTAAAATTTAATCCGTTAGCTTAGTATCTATAGCAAAGAAAACATATCTTATCTTATGACGTCCTTCTAATTAATACCGTATATAAATAGACCTAATATGTTTATTAAAATTGCTAACAATTTGTCTTCCATTGTTACCACGCGCTAGCCAACATGTAATGAGAGATGATTCAAGAGAAAATTCTGAAAGAATTAAGGAGATAGGTGAAAATAATTTGCTTATTTCTAATGAAAACGTTGAACGTAATTATAAATTACTTTCTTTTTATTTGATATTTTTAGTGTATTTAGTTTAGTTTTTTTAGTATTTTTTAGTATTTAGTTTAGTGTATTTTAGTGTATTTAAACAATAATAAATCTACAATTAGGTGCGTTTATGGTGTAAACAAATATCAACTTCTTTATTTTATTAATCAGATTAGGAAGCTAGTTCAAACTACTTTCAAATATCGTTTACAGTTTTAGCTATACATTAACAATTAAATATTGTAAAGCCAAACATGATTATATTTTGCTGAATGGCTGAAGACACTACAGATGTAGATGCAGATGAAAATGAAAATTTCTACTTACTAAAAACATTTTCCAAAAACTTGATACGATTTCGCAATAATTTAACAAAACTACTCTGAATAGTTGTAAATATTATTATTTACAACTATTCAGAGTAGAGCATTTCGACACTTTTATTCAAAAGCCAAATATATTTATTTGGGAATTTTAAATAAAACAGTTTTTAACAAAATATATAAAAAGCAAAAGACAAATTCGCTGTTATCTCTCCGGAATCAAAAAAGGCATTGATAATAAATATAAGCCAAAAGTAAAATTCGTACCACCTATGTTTTAATATCAGTTACAGAAAGAATTTCACAAAAGCGTCAGCAGTTAAAAGTCCAACTATTACAATAAATATACTGGATTGGTCGGGAGGAACAGTCCAAACACCAGGAATGTATTGTACACGTGAAAATAATGTAAAAAAACTCAAATGTTGTTATCCGAATTTTATTTGTTTCCAAGTTATAGCGTAATTTAAAATTAAAAATAAATTTAAAATGTTTTAAGTATACCATGTTAGAGGCACAAAAACATTTGATAAGTATTGATAACTTTGTTGTTCTGATAATATGTCGGTGTATTATGACTAGAGAACAGATGCAATTTCCATAAAACGCAATCTGCAAATGGAATTGTGTATAACGTCGCTCAGTACATCCCGGCGTAATTCAATGAAGTATTTGTTTGACTTACTCGGCCACTCGGCGATAACAATGGACAACCCAGCTATTGTATTCGGAGAATATAGTGTTTGTCAGTGGTGTCGTGTACGTAGATAAAATAAATAAGTTTATCGCATTTCGTAAGAGAAATAGCACGTACATTTCTTTTCTTTTCATTTAAGCAACATCTTCCAATTATTTTCACGTAAGTGTGCATAAAATTTCGTAATTTAATTTCGTTTATTTGGATCTAGAATATTCTTACTTTTTCAGACAATGGAAGAGCGTCGAGAATGGCATCGTGAAACAATGGCGAGTTGGATTGAGGGCCATACTGATTGTATGATGCTAGTGATTCCGAAATTTATTGTGAAGTGTGTGAAACGTTATTGAAAAATTGCAATAAATCAACCGTAAAACGTCACGTAGGATCGTTAAAGCACGAAAAAAAATTGAACCCGTTGGAATCTGACAATTTTAACGAAGAACTCTGTGAAACTTTTATGGCAGCTAATATTCCATTATTTAAATTGAACAATCCAATTTTGAAGACATTTCTGAAAAAATATACTGGTTGAAATGTTCCTGATGAATCAACTTTACGCAAATATTATGTTTCTAGGTGCTATACGAGAACAGTAGAACGCATTAGAAGCCATCTTTTAAATCAATACATATGGATAAGCGCCGACGAATCGGTGGATATGTTAGGACGCTGTGTGGTAAATGTTGTAGCTGGTGTACTACATCCAACTATTCCCTATAACTCATATGTAATAGCAACAAGTGTTATAAATAGAGTTGATGCGGAAACAGTTGCTGAAACCATTAAGGAGAATATGCAAAGAATGCTTCATTCGGACGCCACGTACAAAGAAAAAATACTTTTATTTGTCAGTATTAGTGCTGCGTATATGTTAAAAACAGGCAGACTATTGAAGAAAACATATCCTAATATGCTGCATATTACTTGTGTAGCACATGCTCTCTACAGAATCTGTGAATATATCAGAGACACTTTTCCGGAAGTTGATAGACTTGTATCAGCTTTTAAAAAAGTTTTCAGAAAAGCACCATTGAGAGTAGCTCTTTTCAGGGAAAAATTTCCATCTCTGTCACTGCCTCCCACTCCAGTAATAACTAGATGGGGAACATGGCTGGAAGCTACTAGTTATTTTGCTGAGAATTTCGATAGTCTAAAACATTTCGTAACACTGCTAAAGGAGGATGCTAGAAGTATTGGTGAGTGCAAGGAGCTCACACAAATCCCAAATTTAAAAAATCAGTTGTACTTTCTTCACGAACACTTTGAAAATTGCCAAAACTAATCACTTATTTTGAAAATCGAAATCTCAAATTAAATGACGGATTAACCACATTAGATGTGGCTGTTAATAATTTGAAAAGTATTCCAAGTGACTTCGGATGTGGCCTTCGGCAAAAGTTTGAAGCAATTCTTAATAGAAATCCAGATTTAATTACATTGCAGCAATTATGTATGGAGACAATTCCACAAAATCTAACGGCTAAATATGAAGAAATAAAAGAATATTTCCAGTATGCACCTATAACCAGTTGCGATGTAGAAAGGACGTTTTCTATTTATAAGGATGTACTTAATTCAAAGAGAACAAAATTGACAGAAGAAAACCTTGAGAAACTATTGCTAGTCAATATTAATACTCCTTTACTCAACTTGAACGACAAAATGAACAAATAAAAATGTTCCAATTATAGAAATAAAATTAAAAACTTTAAAAATACAACTATTCAACAAATACATATGTATTTCGTAATTTTATAGATCACCACCCGTTTGTTTTCCAATTATATAAATAAAATTAATTAATAAATATGTATTTCGTAATTTTAGGTAGATAGATCACCACCCGTATTTTTCCAATTATATAAATAAAATTAAAAACTATAAATGCAACTTTTCAACAAATAAATATGTATTTCGTAATTTTATAGATCACCACCCGTTCGTTTTACAATTATATAAATAAAATTAAATATTTTAGAAATACAGCCTTTCGCCAGTACTACACTGGGCTTTGCGTCATGTGGTAAGCGTGTCCGTTCTCTAATTATGACAGTGACTTGACCTTTATTTTGGAATTTGTACAATTAAAATACTATAAAATGCCATACATTTATTCAAACTTAGAATATGTATATGTTTTTTATTTATGGTATATGTAGTGGGAATGCTAGAGCTGGTATTGAAGAATATCGTCAACGGTTTCCACAACAGAGTTTTCAACAAACTGTGCGAGACCGGAAAGCTTCCCAGTGTTAACATAACATCTGAACGGACTACTATACAAGATTTAGAAAAGGTAGAAATTATTCGGGATCTAGTAGCAGAAGATGCAACGACCAGCTCACGAAGAATTAGTATTCAATTGAGCATTCCACAAACAAGAATAATAAACACACACCACGAGCAGGGCTTACATCCATACCGTGTACAAAGAGTACAGTACCTACAACCAGAAGATTATCCTAAACGTATGTAATTGTGTCAGTGGAAAAATAATAATCCTCGTGTTGTATCGCGCATACTTTTTACAAATGAAGCAACATTGACCCGTGACGGTATTAATAATACTCACAACTGTCATGTATGTTTACACGAAAATCCCTACGCAACACTCGAAAGTAATTTCGACTATTAATATGTTTTCAGTAAACGTGTGATGTGGTATATCCGATGGTTATTTAATTGGCCCTTTTATTTTGGTGAATCGCCTCACAGGAGATAACTACTTAAACTGTTTACAAAATGATTTACACAGACTATTGGAGGATGTTCCTTTAAACGTCAAAATACAAATGTACTACATACCAGCACGATAAAGATGGAGCTCCTACATATTTCGCTCGTCAGGTCAAGCAACATTTGAACGAAAGGTTTCCAGGGCATTGGATTGGTCGCGGTGGTACAATTAGTTAACCTCGACGATCTCCAGACCTCACAGCACTAGATTAATGTTTAACTGACGCCACAGTCATCCACGCTATACTGATAAAGATCTTATCCAGCATCAGTTCGTATTCGAGATAAGCAACAAATGTATAAAGTAGTGAAAAAAATAACCAAAAGCTTTAAAAACCGTTTTGTTCTGCTGCCTTTATTTATCACATATCACCTAAGCAATCATTCAACAAAATATTAAAAGAGACTTCTTTACGAACATTTATAAGAGTGCCAATATTATGGTTAGCAGCAAGAAAAACCAAAGATAATTATTTCCGACAAATACAGGTATTCCTCAAGGCAGTGTGATTATTCCTTCCTATAGTTACTATTCACAGCACATCTGTTATAAAGACTGTTCTAGCCACAACCTTCGCAGATGCCAGCGCATTACTCTCAACACATAATCTTACCATAACTTAAAAATTGTTAACGTGATAACATATGAAAGTTAATGAAAGTAACATTCGCACTACAAAAAGAAATCTGCATACCAGCAACTCCGCACTGCCACAGGCCCAACATGTAAAATATTTAGGACGACATGCGAGGAATCGTTTTTATATTCCCGGACTAAGCATGAAAAAGTTTCAAACAGCAATAAAAATTTATTTTTCAATATAGCCCTCTTGATTTTATATACAAGTATTACATCGTTTTAATAACATCTCTAATCCATTATACAAAAATGCCTTTGGTTTGTCTGCAAAATACATTTCAACAGCCGCTATAAGTTCGTCATCGTCCATAAATTTTGTTCCCGTTAGAATTCTTTTGAGATTAGGAAACAAAAAATAGTCGCACGGTGTAAGATCTGGACTATAAGGCTGGATGGTCTATTTCTGTGAAGCCACATTCGACAACGGCAGCTTTTGCAAATCTTGACATGTGGACTGGTGCATTATCGTGAAGCAACAAGACACCTTGCGTCAGTTTACCGTACCTTTTCACTTTAATAGAATCTCTTAAGCGATGTATTAATCTTGCGTAACACTCTCCTGTTACTATACTACCCTTGCGTAGATAATCAATCATTAGTATTCCCTGACAATCCCAAAAAAATCGTTTCCATTATTTTTCCTGTGGAAGGGGTGACTTTAAACTCCTTGAGGGGGGCTAGAATGCTTAATATGCTACTGCATTGATTCTTGTTTTGACTCAGGGTCAAGATGCCAGACCCAGGTCTCATCTGCGATGACAAGTTGATTGATAATTAAACCTGGTTTATCTCCAAAAATTGTTCACACGTCTCCATTCGCACACGTATTTGGAATGGCAAAAGCATTCGCGGAACACATCGGACACTAACTTTTGTCATTCTAAGGTATTCGTGTAGAATTCTGAAAACCGTGCTTTCTGAAACTCCTAATGAAACTGCTAATAGTCGCTTTTTTAATCTTGCATCCTCCAATACCTTGGATTTTTCAATAACATCGGAGGTGATCACGTCAACAGGCCGACCTGGACGGGGATCATCATCCAGTGATTATCGGCCCTGTTTAAATAATTTTAACCATTCGCAAATAGTCGACTTTGAAGGACAATCATCCCCGTATACAGCTAACATTTCTTCACGAATAATTTTTGTAAATTTCCCTTGTTTTGTCAAGAATTTTATAACTGCTCGATATTCAAGTTTGTGCATTTTGATACGTGACAACACAAACTGACAGATATTAGAAGTAATACTGCTGCAATTGTTTTGTAAATTGTCAAAGTCGTTACCAAGGCATGTATGATAATAAAACACTATAATGAAAAATTATATTAAAATTGAAAAATGTCTAGTGCGGAATATAAAAACGACCTCTCGTATCGACAGGCGCCTAACCAGGAAACGCATATTTTTGCTAAAAGAAAGTAACTTGTAAATTGTAGGGCATTGCTAGTAATTCTAACTTAGAGTTTCTACAGAGGTTTCAAAGTAAAACACTAGGAATTACCACCAAACTCCAATATAAATTAATATTTAGATGTTGCCACGATTAAAGGTGAAATCAGGAAATAAGTGAAAACTACAAAAGGTTTCAATAGTTACTCAAACCAACTTGCTACTGCTTTGTGGATGGAATAGTTAAAGTACGAAGTGCTTAGACTCAAACGGTTTGCAGTAACTATCTACCAAATAATGGTAATTGTATTATCACCAATCGTGATACAATTTGGTTATTATCGAATAGGACAGATTCAATAAGTAGTAAAGTTTTTTCTGTGACCGCTAGTGTAAATAGCGAAAATCGCACCAACAACCCCTCTAGTAAATGCTTCACTACGCACGTATGCTGTAAATTAACTCCGCCCACAAACACATTTAACTGTCAATTGACATTTGACATTTGAAATGTGTATCTTCACAACCTTGTCTTCAACAAAAGGTAATGTTTTGTTGAAATTTTGTCGGGATCATGATGGTCGTAGACGTAAAGCAATCACGTTCTCGTGGAATTACAAACTCGCTACTACCCGGCTCGTACGTAACATGCTATTTACAACTAGAGTGGACCAATTCGGAGCGAAAGCAGAGACGTGACTAACGAATTGGTTCCCGCATGCGAAACATTATTAATATCTAGAGATATACTATCACGAACAGTGCTGTTATTATGTTATTAAGTAATATAATAAGTCATTATATTACTTAATACTACATATTTGTATTATATTTTGTTTATTTTAGTTCCAATTTACAGTCGTGTATTGTGTATTGTGCATTCTATAGAACAGGAAAGTGTTTTATATTTATATCAAAATGAATATCACCTATATTTCTCTCAGCACTGCTTTATAGAAATTATGTGTCAACAAATTTTTGCTGTTCCCTAGTTTTGATTTATTATAATTCCTACTTTTATTCGTCGTCTAAAGTTTAATATAAGCAATTATATAATATAAGTGTTTATATTATAATTCCTACCTTTATCCGTCGTCTAAAGTTTAATATAAGCACTTATATAATATAAGTGCTTATATTAAACTTTAGACGACGAATAAAGGTAGGAATTATAATAAATCAAAACTAGGGAACAGCAAAAATTTGTTGACACATAATTTCTATAAAGCAGTGTTGAGAGAAATATAGGTGATATTCATATTCATATAAATATAAAACACTTTCCTGTTCTATAGAATGCACAATACACAATACACGACTGTAAATTGGAACTAAAATAAACAAAATATAATACAAATATGTAGTATTAAGTAATATAATAACTTATTATATTACTTAATAACATAATAACAGCACCGTTCGTGATAGTATATCTCTAGATATTAATAATGTTTGGCATGCGGGAACCAATTCGTTAGTCACGCCTCTGCTTTCGCTCCGAATTGGTCCACTCTATTTACAACTCTAGTTACGTAATATACCTACTATATTACTTATACGTTTTCAATACCAGAAGAAGACATCTGTAAACATGTATTTCATATTGCTAAATTAAAAGTTACTAGAAGAACTTTAATATTTAATAATATAATACCTCAATATAAAATATTATTCATAGCCCACAAATTATGTACTATGAAATAATTATATGTTTGCATATGTTTATTTATACCTTTACTCATGTTATTGAATCTTAATTCCCAACGCATTATTTGCTCTCCGTCATACATTTGTACACATCCATATTGAACACCTTTCCATTCGTGATACCTGAAAAAAAACAAATATTATGAATATTATCAAGCAGTTGAATTTGAATAAAATGGATTACATTTCAAATTCGAATAAAAATAGGAATATTGGTTAGATGAACGCAAATATACCTATATAATGTAAATATTTACATAATTGTCGCTTTCCATTTCGTATATACCTAATTACCACTTAATTATAAAAAATATTTCCAAAAATTCAGTTAATGTCGACAATCTTGGTCAAATAAATAGATTTCTACAGATTTGCTAAGATTTTAGATTTGCTAACTTTAACTATAAATAATCTTATTTATTATTACTACTTGTGTGATGCCATTCAAATTTATAAGGAATTGAAATTCGTAAGGGCTACTTTGTACTCTAAATTCATTTTAATAATCTTTAAATAAAAGTTATCGCAAAAATTCTAAAATTATTTTATAATTAATTGAGTGTACGAATGATATTTACATCCATTTCATCTTTTGATTGATACTATGGAGTACTTAGTTTAAACACTGCACAACTTAAGTCAGTACCATCTTGAATTCTCTAAACCAGTTTGACAAGTGTCTTGTTCACACCTTGCTTAAATCATGAACAATGCATTAAATATGGCTTTATATTAAACTATGAAGATCGTCAACACAATCTCATGGTATATTGCTATTAAGGAACCTATATACATCCATAAGGATGTCAACTATATAAATCCTTTAAGTCATACGCTATCTTTTGTATGTCCATTTCTAAATTGTATATTTCAATCCAATATTATTTCAGAATAATTGAAACATACATGAGTAGGTAAACCCCACCAGTTTTGTATAATACAAAGGTATTTTTAATAATATAAAATATTATTAAAAATCTGGTGTGAAGAACACAAATGCAGGTTCACTATTAATATTTTCTGTGAACGTGTCCGAATATATCCTATCCCCAGAGACGTAGATACGTATTTCACCTTTCTACAGGCTCATCGGTACGCCCCTGCTGGAGAAAGGATATTCCCAGACACATTCACAGAAAAGAACTACATCGCCCTATCACCGTAATTATTCAGACCGAGCGCAGAAGTAAATTCGGCGCTGCCTGTTGTCAGACAGCCGAAGTACCTCGCATACCGTCCACATAATTAATGTGAAGTAACGACGTCCTTCCAAAGGTTGGCACAGCCAATCTCTCTAGAAAACTGCATTTTGTTTGTGTCTTCACTCATACTACGGCTTAACCGCATGTGTAACGTATCAGAATAATTGAAACATACATGAGTAGGTAAACCCCACCAGTTCGCCTTAAAAATGATTTCACTGTCTGGGAAGCCTTTCGTTTTAAAGCACTCTCAATAACAGTACAAAATTAGTTTCTGCATTGCTCTGTAATTATCGTTCTCGATTATATAGGCATATTAACCCAACCAAAGTTTTTGCAGCCAACGTATTATAGACAAATGCAGAAAAAATACTACACAGGAGCTTTAGAATAGCTGAAAACTTACACCCTCTGTCCCAAAAAGAAATGGAATTAATTTTTTTAAAATCTTGACAAAAATTTTCTTTTTTTATTCGAAATTTGCACGTACAAATGTCTTTTTTATGATTATAATTGCAAAATAATGTTGAGATTGCTCATCGATGACCGTGTGTTTTCGATTGATAGAAAACGGGCATAAAAAATCATCATACGGGTAGAATGTGTAAGCAACAAAATTTGGTCAAAAAATCAACAATTGACGAACGATTCCTTTGCTAATGAAAAGCAATGAGTATTACTTTATTTTTTTATTTCTATAAACGAGATTCTTTTGTATTTTCTTCATTTAGTGACCACCGTTCAGCATTCTAATGCTTGGCTTCTGGATCGTATTGAAAACACTAATCACCACTTACAAGAAAGTTTTAAGAAAGTTCCATCTCTTCTAGCTTCTCTAATTAGGTCTTTGCAATGCCTAATTCGATACTATTTTTAACCCTTCCGCTCAAATGTCAATTATCGTTTCAATTTTAAATTTTTCAACCTCACGATTTATTATCACCCACGTCCGTTCTGCCTTCTCTGAATTGACGTTGTCATTCAAGACCTTGTGTTTGTGAAAAATGATTTTTGTGTCTTAATAACGTGAGGTCCAAAATAATTATCCGAGAAATTCTGCCTTCCAAAAAGTTGATATCAGTATCTATTTCAATTTTCTGAGTGTTATTTAGTAAATCCCTTAAATTTTTGTGTTTTTCATGTGTAACCGCCATTGGCGTACCCTGTGGACGTGTGTTTGTTTGCTGTTTTGCATGTATGTTTGTTTATGAACGTAAGATCTTGTTATGCTTTTTGTCTTTCATTGTTGAAAGTATTAATAATAAATAAATTTTCTTAATTAAACGCTAATATCCATAAATGACAATAAAGATTTTTGGATTTAACTAACTTCGATGCACGCCACTGAATTAAATTATGCTAACGATGGTTCCAATAGTTTCGCAATTCAGACAATGTGACATTTTAGTTAAATTTTTTGCTAAAACGGCAAAGACAATCACTTAACACAGAACCTAATGTTGATTCTTTATCCACTGTAAAGGGTCTGGCAAAATAAATGCATGTATTTCGAAGAAGAATAAAAGATCAATTTCATAATAAATAAAAAAATTTTATTTTGCATAATGTTTGAACTATATTGAAGTTTATTTATCAAAAATGATATCTTCCAAACGGCGTCCCTCGTTTGCGATACAGCGAGTTAGGCGATTTCTGAGGTTTTGCATAACGCGCGGGCGCATATCAAACGGTATCCTTGCCATTTCCGCCCGGATTGCTGCTTTCAAAGCATTGATGGTTTGATTACGGTTGGTGTGCATTTTTTCTTTCAGGTAACCCCAGAGAAAAGAATCACATAGCGCGAGATCTGCCCGCGATGTGAAATAATGCGGCCTGGGAACATCTGATTAAAAACTTGCATGGGCGCACGTGATGTGTGCGGAGTGGCTCCATCTTGTTGAAACCATATCTCACCATTGAGCTGCTGCAGTTTTGGTTGCACAAAGGTTTCTAACTTGTGGTCATAACGAGCGGATATCCTGTAGCAGCCGCTCCATTCTCTTCAAAAAGGTATGGCTCCCACACTCCAAATGCAGACACCATCGCTCACACTGTCACTCGCTGGCTGTACATGGGGTTTTCATGAAGTTCATGAGGGTTTTCTGTTGCCCAATAACGGTAATTTTGGTTATTCACAAAACCGGATAAGTGGATATGAGATTCATCACTGGTCAATAAAATTGCATTTCTCGGCACGTTTTGAAGAATGGCCTGGCACGAATGCACACGCTTTTGCAAGTCACCTTCGTATATCGCATGAACAAGAGCCATCTGGTAAAGATGAAACTTAAGGTCTATATGTAAGATTCTCCTCACACTTCGGTTGGACAACTGCAAAATAGCCGTTTGATTCCATACGGAACGACGCGGCGATCGCTCAACGGACTGCCTTAATCTTTCAACATTTTGCGATGTTCGATTTCTTGACCTGCCAGAAGGTTTTTGTTTTAGTGTTGAACCGGTTGCGCGACAGGCAACTACCCAACGAATAATCGCATTACGATCTGGCACTGAATCCAATGGGCAAATATTGAAATGTAGCTTGAATGCTCGTTGTGTTGAAATGATAAAACCGCCATTTTTAAAATAAGTTTTAACAACGAACGCACGCTGTTCGCCTGACCAAGGCTCAAACCTTTTGAGTTAGCGTACCTACAAAGCACCACCACACTTTTTTATCCCCACTAACGTAGGAGCAACAGCTGTTCGAAATCCATGCATTCTTTCTGCCGGACCTTTTATATAAATTACTCTCACTTAAATGCATCGTATATTGGCTTCTATCTGGTGTTCAGAAAAATTCGGCGCCAAAGTAATTCATGGAAATTTGAAGTAATGTCTGATATAGAGTGCGATAGAACGATGCATTTATTTACTTTTACTTAACACAATTTTGTAATAAATTATTGTATACGCAAATATCAGTTTATTTCAAATAATATTTTCCTTTGCAAGTACCTAGTTGTAACATCACTTGAAATTTTATTGAAAAGTCATATTAATTAATAGAAATTAATCAAGTAATGATCTTGTATTGTAAGAATAATTAATTTACAAAATTAGGATTTCAATCCTTCTTCTACTTATAACGCACCAACTGCCAACTCTTTGTAGAGGAGCTTCAATATAAAAATTATTGGGTTTTATATCACTCCACATTCTCATATTTTGTAATTTAACAAATCCACTAACTAGGAGTTCGTCATTAAAATTATCCGAAAACCATTCACAAAATACTAATCAAGGATTTTTTGCAAGCAAGTTATACGATATGGAAATAACTATAAATATTGTTTTAAAACTGTATGACAAGAACCTATTAACAACCCAGTTTGTTGAGCGAGAGTCCGTATCACAGTTTTTTTGGGTATCAATCATTATTTGTCTAGCATTATTAATTACTTCGTCTGCACAGACTTTTGTTCGTCCACTGCCTTCTCGTTGTTCTACACTCCACGTTTATTGAAAAACTAAAACAATTATGTTGAGTGTCTTCTAAAAATATTATAACCAAAAACAAGGTTGAGAAATTCATCTTGAAATGCTCCTGTACAATCTTGAGTGGACTACTTCCATTGTCCATAAATCTTTTGACCATTCGAAAATACGATTCAAGCATAACTGTTTTACATAGTTATTAAATAACTATTTTAAAATGCAAAAATGGTCCATACTATTTTTGATATCAGATTCGATAATTTTTTACAGACAACATTTAACATTTAAAATGTAATATAAATCAATACACTTCAGTTAGGACATAGGTACGATTTTTTGTCCAAAACCTACTTAATGCCGGATTGTTCTGAACACCCATTAGTAAACTTAATGTAGATAAATTTTTACAGATTATTTACGAAAATTGACACTTTATAAATCAATGTCCCGCCAAAAGATGGTGTTTCGTTAAAATATAGACATTTTAATTAATAGAAATTAATCAAGTAATGATCTTGGATTGTAAGAATAATTAATTTACAAAATTAGGATTTCAATCCTTCTTCTGCTTATAACGCACCAACTACCAACTCTTTGTAGAGGAGCTTCAATATAAAAATTATTGGGTTTTATATCACTCCGCATTCTCATATTTTGTAAGTTAACAAATCCACTAACTAGGAGTTCGTCATTAAAATTATCCGAAAACCATTCAAAAAATACTAATCAAGGATTTTTTGCAAGCAAGTTATACGATATGGAAATAACAATAAATATTGTTTTAAAACTGTATGAGAAGAACCTATTAACAACCCAGTTTGTTGAGCGAGAGTCCGTATCACAGTTTTTTGGGTATCAATCATTATTTGTCTAGCATTATTAATTACTTCGTCTGCACAGACTTTTGGTCGTCCACTGCCTTCTCGTTGTTCTACACTCCACGTTTATTGAAAAACTAAAACAATTATGTTGAGTGTCTTCTAAAAAGTATTATAACCAAAAACAAGGTTGAGAAATTCATCTTGAAATGCTCCTGTACAATCTTGAGTGGACTACTTCCATTGTCCATAAATTTTTTGACCATTCGAAAATACGATTCAAGCATAACTGTTTTACATAGTTATTAAATAACTATTTTAAAATGCAAAAATGGTCCATACTATTTTTGATATCAGATTCGATAATTTTTTACAGACAACATTTAACATTTAAAATGTAATATAAATCAATACACTTCAGTTAGAACATAGGTACGATTTTTTGTCCAAAACCTACTTAATGCCGGATTGTTCTGAACACCCATTAGTAAACTTAATGTAGAGAAATTTTTACAGATTATTTACGAAAATTGACACTTTATAAATCAATGTCCCGCCAAAAGATGGTGTTTCGTTAAAATATAGACATTCCCGTTACTTTTTGGGCTTACATATATTATGCAAATATTTTATGACCACTAACATCTATAATTGCTTTAAACTGTTGCTTTCATCAATTTTTAGAAACCAAATTATTTAAATTATTAATTATTATTTTCAAACAACAATCGAGTATATAGAAGTTATAAGTGTAATACATAGTTAATTATGTTCAATATTATTAACAAAATATTCTTCATATTAAGAAAAATGTTTACTAGTAAATGCATGAATATTCATGAATATTTAAAAATGCGCATTGCTATCGCGAACTTGCTTGTTTTATCGAAACATATAAGTACTCCGAAACATTCTATTTTCGGCAACATAGCACGTAACACATAAAATAAAAACATAGATTTTCTAAATTATTTCATTTTCTATAGATGAAATATGTATCGCTTATACCTCATAAATTCACGAATGTGGCAATTCTAAACCACCAAAAACTTACTTAACACAAGCACATGTTCTGTTATCCTTTTCGTTATTGCAAAACATGCGATGATCCCTACATTCTGTATAATTATCACAAGGCTCTCCATAATCACTTACTAGAACAAACAATTATAACCTGCTCAACTTAAGTATTTTTCGGATATACGATTAAAAAACTTGCAAAACTTACAGAACTTATATTGTTGCGTTAAAGGAAACAAAACCAGTAATAAAATTAGCATTCTCATCAAATATACCTTGGTGTAAATACTTTCTTCTTTTTAGTAATTGTATCGCTTAGATACTGCGTGAACGATTAATATTCTAACATTGTATAACTTAACGCCCATCTATCCGACTAATACGCACCTAAACATAAACTGAAATTATTTGGATTTGGGCCCATTTCAGAATTCCTTGTATATATTATTTACGCCACTAAAAATATACTATAGACAAGTGTACAACAAGGCGAAAAATCACACACACAATGTGTTTACAATAAAATTTATTTTATTACATACACACTTATATACACTCAGAAAAGCAGCGGTATTAATATAACAAAATGCATTTTGATGTTTTCTTTTTGTTCGAACAAGAATGTTAGTCTGTTAACAAAATAAACAAACGTCTATTAAACATTTTGAATTTACCGCCTAACGAAGGGATACATTTTGTAACCGCGTTAGTTCTAACTATGATCATTAATTATATTATCTTAGTAATGCATATTTATACACTCAGAAAAGTAGATGTGTTCAATTAACAAAATTTTGATAAATTAAATAACTCTATTATTATATATGGCGAACTAAAACTTGTCGTCAAAACAACATATTGTGTTGGTCGTTGTATTCTTGTTAACTTGACAAAGATTAGACTATTAAAACTTATCAAGTTAAAGAACAATCATTATATTTTCTTTCTTCTAACAACCGAATTTTGAATTTCACACCAATCTTGTTTTATTTATTTAACAAAATTACCCTTACATCAGGATGTTGTTAATTGAATTATATTTTTTTGAAATATTTAAAACATTATGTTGCAAAAGTAACAAAAACTGTTAAAGAGTATTAATGAAAAATAAACTCGGCGTGATTGTGATATAGTGTTTCTTATTAATAACAATTAGGCTAGGCGTATACTGACACACAGGACAGTTCAGGACAGTACAGTGCAGTTCAACACAGGACAAACAAACGGACTCGCCTATCTCACCAGTATACGGGGGAATTATGGATTACAAATGCTACAAAAATATATCCTGAGCTGTACTGCATCACCTGTGTCGACTGTGTCTCAGTATACGCTCACCCTTACCGTCTTACAAGTTGACGTTTAATCAGACTAGGCGTATACTGACACACAGGGCAGTTCAGGACAGTACAGAGCAGTTCAGCACAGGATAGACAAACGCAGGACAGTTCATATGATGCATATACTGGAAGATAGTTTTCAGTTGAGATCAGATCGGCGCGCTTACAAGGATTAAATTATTTGCTATTTATTTCAGATAGAAAAAATGTCTTCGGAATCTAATTCAAACACAGATCTTGAAATTGAAAATTTAATATTACTTTTCAATTCAATCTATGTAAACGGAAACGCTCCACTTGGCAAAGTGATTATTTAAAAAAACGTGCTTCACATGGAGAATTTATTCTGACACATGAATTATCTGATACGCAATTTAAAAATTACTTCAGACTAAACAGACAACAATTTGCTGAAGTTCACAACATAATTAGAAAAGAAATTTACAAAGAAGGGTGTAATTGTCGAAAGGCTATTGGAACTAAAGAAAAACTAGCAATATGTCTAAGGTAGGTAAATAATTTTTAATATCTACTATTAGAAACAAATATATTAATTTTCTAATTTAATTAGATGTAGTGTCGTAAGTAGTTTGAGAATGTAAATAATAATGTTGTATTGGACTATCTTGCATGAATATGCTATGAGATTCTCCATTTCCTAATGGTCCGCTAGAATTAGTAGAATAGACTGTACGGGTGTATGAACTCTAGAGGAAGTAGGGCACTCTTCACCTGTTAATAACAAATACTTGTTTTTCTCAATACATATGTGTTGACTCAATAAAGGCATTTTTCTAACACTTTTATACATTGATTGAAAAAAATGAAAGAGTTCGTCAGTATCCTCGCTATTATTGATTTCTACTTGTTTTATAGCAGCTCTCTCCTGAGCCCTTTTTGCATGATTTTTTAATGTCTCTATAAACATTTCGTTTACATCAATTATATCTCAACCGGATGGGTGCCGGGATGGCTAACAATCGACCAAGAAGGTCAAAACAATATTTCTCTAAATATTTATGCCGTTTCATAACTGTTGGATGAGACCTAAGTCCATCACTATATACACATTCAAGACAAAACAGTAATAAAGAAGGCAAAAATGATTCCATCGGCTGAGAGCCTGAGAGGGTAGTAGCTACCTTTGAGTGTAGTATTCATTGACAACCTTAAAAACGGGAGAACTGTCAGAGAAGAATTTTACGCAGATTTGCTGAACAAGCTGGATACTCAAATCAAAAACAACATTTAACAAAGCAAAACTTTTGATTTATCACGAAAAAATACCAATTAATTCATCATCAATTGCATAAGCAAAAATGCTTGCTTTACGTTACAAAGTATTCCCGAAAGTACCTTACTCGCCAGATTTAGCTTCTAGTGATTTCTTATCCTGCAATTTGGAAATGGCTAGCAGGAAAGAAACTTTACTCAAACGATAATGTATCTCGTAACCTTCCACGGTTATTATTCATGATTTCTTCTCGGATTCCGGCCTGGAACCGCGTTCTTTGTATTGCTTTCTTCTTGGTCAAGAAGGAAGCAATGCCAAGGACACGGTCCCAGCCAGGAATCAAAGAAGAAATGGCGGGAAGATTTTGCTATATGAACAGTTTTTCATTGAATATTTATCTAAATATTCATTATAAAATTAACTTATACTGTGTAAATAACTTTAATTACTGGTTCTGCAAAAAATGAAACTATCTACTAAAGTAAAATAAACAATAAAATAAACTAAACTAAATAGGTAAGCTTAATAATTACTAGCATTAACATTAAAAATTAGAAGAAATTAAAAAGATATATTTTTAACATTATTACCGCAATATGTTATCTAAGAAGTATAAGTATTTTTATATTTATTAATTTATTACTATTATTACTCACTAAATAGCACGCCTATGTATGTTGTATTTCCGTCTAAAATTTGAGACTTTTGTGGTTATGTTTAACTATGAGCGAGAACTGTATTGAAAGTTTAAAAAAATGTGCTTTAGAAAAGATAAAATACGGTGAAGATCTTATTAGTTCTTTATTAGAATATCAAGATATTGATGGAATTCAAAAATTACATAGAAAAATTAAACAAGAACTGAATTTTTTGAAACAAGTAATTAAGAATATTATAAAGTGTAATTGCTCTATATGTGTATGTATGTATTTATTGTAGATCCATAAATCTAATAACATTAAAAAAGAACACTTGCAATGCACAAATCTTACACATTTTACTGCTTTAATAAAAAAATTAGGTGATGTTAAAGAGTGTGTTGGTGTACACAAAGTATTTAATTTAGATGATAGAAAACTAATAATTGATATCGTCTGTGATAATGGATTGACTTGGATGAAGGTAATTGCAAGAAATCCAAAATCGCTAAGTCAAATTTGTATGGGAGATAGCAGTTATGGTGTTAGAAGTATTTTCGATCAAGCTGAAGAATTTATAGAATGTGCTCCATTATATCCATGTTTATTTCGAACACCAAATGTTAGTAAACACTTATTTTAAGTTATATTAACAAGTTAGAATTAAAATTATTTTAAATACAAATTTTCAGGTAATATTCGTATTTGCTAATGGTGTAGGAATAAATTTAGCTAGTAAATTGGAATCATTGGGAATTTTAGTAGAAGGTGAAAGAATAAAAATTGATGAGGAAGTGGAATATGAGACACCACTGGTTTCAGAATTATCAAGTAAAAATACCTCCCAAATTTCCAAAGTTAATTTAGATGTATCTGCAATGCTAGCATATGTGAGTTCAGTAACAAATGGTAGTTGCGATAAATATGAATTTTCTGTACCAGTGTTAGCACAACAAGCAGAATGGGAATGTAAGAGGCCAGTTAAACCTATATTAGATGATTTTTTCCAAGGTATAAAAATATAAGAATAACATTAAAAATTATTGAATTATAAAATTCAGTAATTATATAAAACATTGATCTTTTTGACAATTATTGATATGACAGTAATACCTAAATAATGTGTTTACATTGCTTAAACATTTTTAAATTTATTGGTAATTTTGAAATTGCTAAGGCTTTCACCAACAGTATCACTAATAATAAAATATTCTTCTGCGTTTTGTTGTCTGGTCTTGTAATAATTTCACGATTAGCTATTCAGACCATGCGCATTTTAAGGATCTAATATCTGATTCTTTTCACTGTCGTTTTTTGCTGTACTAACAATGACCGGCTCTCGAAATAAATTTCTTTAGTCATACTCTTTTAAAAGGTTTGATGTTTCTCTGCCAGTGAAACGTTTTTTTTTAATTACAATTACCACATTATGGAACCCAGAAAGAAGTTGTATTACCTATTGATCATTTTAGATAGTAATCCATAATTAGCAATTTTCAAAAATTTATATACTCGGGAGAGGACATTATTTCTAAAGTATAACTATGATATATGTGACACAAACACCATGTAAGGCAAAATTGATTCTTTGTAATTCCTATTGACCCGTTTTGAATTTAGATGAAAGAACATACACACTCTTTATTCATAATGCTCAAGCGGCAATTTCGTACTAAAAAGCAAGTTAGTGTTATGCTTATTAAACAAATTTTCAATATTAGGTGCTTTCCAAACTCATTGGAGCTACTCCCAACTGTATCGAAGTAATAAACATTCAATAAATTACTCCCTGTATTGTTTCTGAGTAGCTCAGAATATTGGTCTAGAAAGCACCAATACGCACTGCATTGTTTGGAATTCACGTTTAATTAGGATGTAATCTGCTAGGATGCCATTAAGACAAGTTGGTGTATCTAGGGTAAGGGATAGGAACTTTAGAGTAGTTTGGAAATGAGTTAAGGTATTATGTTTTATTTTTAATACATTCCTCTTCAATTTTAATGCACTTCGACCAACCATGCTAAAGTAATACCATTACACCATTTTTTCAAAATGTTCAAAATACTGCTTTGTTGCTGCAATAAGTTTTTCCTTTCATTTCATCTGAACTTCTTTCCCGCAAGGAGAAGCTTGAGTTTGAGGAATAAGTAGAAGTTACTTGGGGATTATATTTGACGAATAGGTTGAGTGAAACACAACCTAAAATCTCATTTGATCCAATTTTTCTCAAACAACATGACATGGTGTGAAAAGGCGCGTTGTGGTGAAAGGGAACTTGTTTATCAACCATGTGAGGTCACTTTTCAGAAATCACTTTCTTGAATTTACCTAACAAAACGGCATAAGATGGCTAACGAATTGGCCCTTTTTCAAAATAGTCTTATCAAAATCATCCTCCAAACAGAATCCCAAAAAATCATACCATTAGCTTACCCGCCGATGAAAATACTCAATTTATAGGAAAACGCACGAAGCAATCCACTTTCGTCATTAAAATCCATGATGTAATAATAGTTGTAGTATGTACATTTATATGAGCCTTGTGTCGACTTATAAAATTTACGATGAAGTTTATATAGTAGAGACGCGTTAAGTCCAATGTAAGTCATACTAGATCCATGACGACACGTATAGAGTGTTGCCGGTAAGATGTCAATGATAAAATAACCAACAAATAAAATTATTCAAACTTTTTTAATATTTTTAAGAAATGATATACTGATACGCTATGCCATCATATAACTTTTATTTATTATATGGTTAACATTGATGAAGCGAGTTCTAAATGTTTCATAACGTAACTATAATAAAAATATAAATACCCCATTAATACTTACGATATTCTCATTACGTTTGGTTTAACACATAAAGATAGAAAAAGTACAAAGTTAATAGTGGAAATTAAGCAACGTTAAAGAAAATAATTTATTGATAGTATACATTTGCATTTATTTAAATAAATACTAAGTGGTAAAATGTCAAAATTTACTGCATTACTTCAGTGATAAGATTTCATGCTTGTAAGCAACATGTATTTTTTTCAAACCTCCCAATCACATTCGTCACTGTCAGAATCTTCATTTAGATTTATTATCAATTCTGTTTCATCTCTCTTACTTTTTTTTTGAAGGGTTGAGTAGTTGGTTTGTTTTAATGCATTTGGCTGTGCCAATGCCGGTGGATAAACCAATATTTAAAGCAATAGCTACCCCTCTGCAATATTAAAAACTTGTATTATTCCGTACATGGTAAATAATTTAGTCGTTTGCCTCATGACAGCAGGTCAATAATGAAGCAATTAATTGCTTCGACTGTTTACAGAAACTTTTCGGCGTAGTTCTAAAAGGAACTGTTTTTAAACAATCAAAATAAACAGGAAAAATGTACACAAAACATGACTTATTTGACAGATATGTTATCTATCAACACCGCATGTAACTATTACCTTTTTAGAAATATATACAAGAAACATTTAGTATTGAAACGGAAATTATGTGTTTATTTGCCATGAATATCTATATTATCAATTTATAACATTTTATATTTAAATTAATGAAATAAAAGCTTTCAAATATAGTTTAACAAATTAACTTTTTTAGTTTCTCTAATATAGCTATGACGACATGTAAACGTCAGCAATAACACGTCTCTGTTATAGATTATATTTATACCTAAATTGACAAAATTCAAATAATTTGAATTTGACAGTATCATGTAAATGTTTTTTTTTTATAACGACCAACATCTAATGTTAATATCCTTAATAAAACTAGTTGAAATGATGTCAAAATTCAAATTTTTAATTAATATTATTCGTCGAAGTAATTCTACCATTACCGTTATATCCATATAAGATATTTCAGATTAATAAAATTATAAATTTTGTAATATAACCAGCGTTCAATTAGTTTTTACGTCCTGGGAAGTCATGGATTTGTAATCGCAGGTCTGTGCTTAAATTATTAATATAACCTAGTAAGTGTAACCTATTAAGTGGCACACAGAAAATAGGCAATGTATGTTTTGACTTAAGTCAAACTTCTGTCAAGTAAGTAGTAATTCATGACATGTATAAATTAGTAACGACATGCGTTTTACAATACATAGCTACCCCGGACGTAAAGACTAATTGAACTCTCGTTATAAGACTATTATTTTCGCTGTTATGAGACTGACAATACAGGCGTCATTGTTTTTAGTTGATGACGAAAATGGATTGCTTCATGCGTTTTCGGCAATAGACGTTTATTTGGAGATAGCGCAAAGTTAAAAACTTTAGCTTAGAACTGGAAATCATAGAGGGATTCAGGAAAACTACAATAAGAAACAAAAATGACATTTGTGAATGTTTAGTGATATTTATTTTTTTCCAACATAATTTTGTCCAATTATGTGCCAGAAAAATACTGCCCTATCTTTCTCAACGCTATGTGTTTAACGTAAATTAAAGTTTTGTTCCAACTACCGGCTTTGTTATGGTACGCGTATCGTTTGGTGATAATTTTGTGCGCAAGCGTTAGTTTTGCACTGTTTTTGGACCGCTAGTAATTATAAAGGAGTTGGAACATATTTCTGATCATTTGGTTATCAATCTACTTTGTAGTATTACCAACAGTAATAATTGTAATAATCAACTTTGTTCTGTCATTATGATATTGTAATGTTTGTCTTTTCGGGTTCTTAAATAAAACTAACAATAACTTTAGACACACACACTATATTAATATTAAAACGTATAACAATATAAAACTAACTATTAATAACAATAAGTACATTTATGTATTTTATATTTATGTTTACTTCGCGAGACTTGGGTATTGAATCGAATGTCCATCCCTTCTTCGACGCGGCTTATATATCGTCGTTCATATGTTCCCGATGTATGGAGAATAATCTAGATAACACGAGACTAATATGACGCGTGTTGTAGGATGAGTCATCACAATATTATGTGATATTACCATTGCCAACTATAGTTCTAACAGGATGAAGTATGTAATGCGCATGCCATGACGAAAGGTATATGCTTCGGTCTGAACTGTTTCTGTCCTGTGACTGGTTTGTGTACGATGAAAATTTAGTTGGAACACTTTGGTATCGTTCAATGTACGGTGAAAAATGAATTTGGAACGCTTTTTCTGCAGTGCGTATTTACATACCGGACCGTTATTGTACGGTTTTCTTGGCGAGATGGAACAAACTTTAAGTATAGGCCTTCCTTCTTTGGAGCTACCATAAAGTATCCACTGTTGAGATTACTATTCTGGAAAAATAAGATATTTTTTTCCTGTAATATGTAAAAAGAGTATATATCTTCCTCAATTTGCAAAACATAGATGTCGGATTTAGACAGACAGTTTTGCAAAAAGGTTTATTCAGAGAAAAGTGAATATATTATCTAAATTAATGATCAAGGATGTTTTCATAGTACATATTTCACGATAATAATACAAAATAAACATTACGAAATAAGTTATTGCTTTGTAAAGAAAACAATTTTCACTAATCTCAAATTCTTGCAGGCAAAAAACTATATTGCTGTGAAACTGCCAAAAATAATTTCATTAATATCCTGAATACAGTTGGTGGACCTAATGAGAAAAGTAGAGGTTTCGAATTTCTTGAGCGAATAACGGTTCTACCTGATAACGCTACTGCAATTGATACAGCCGAGGGTAATGCCGACTCCAAAATTTTTAACAGTGTGCAATATACATCAGATAAAGAGTTATTTGTCGGAGGAAAAATTCGAGAAAGATCTTTAATTATATTTACGTTTGGAGATCGAATACAAGCCGTAACTGTAACCGCAAATGATGGATTTGTTAGAGCGGCAAAACAACAGGTTTGATATTATTTATTATACCATATCTTTTTGTTAATTTTTATGTTTTATAGGGAATAAATTTCGTGGTTTTCGTTCACGAATCGCGTGCCCTTACAGAACAAAAAGAGTCAAAAGCAAAGTTGAAAGAGTGAATTCATTTTTATATGGCTTTATATTATAATTTCATTATATCTTCATATTTTACAATAAAACTTGATAAATACATTTTTTAAAACTCATATATGGACACATCGACAATATGACGAACCTTTAGTATTTACTTACAAATTTTTTAAGAGTAAGGTACCAGTGGTTGGTTTTGGATTTGGCCTGACGAAAGTAACTTGTTTTTTTACGTTAGTTTTGCAGTTTTCTAATATCGACTTCTACAAAACCAAATTCTGAAATGACAAGTGATGTGTTGTTTATTATCAGGCGCAATATCAGGTCACCTGCATTATAAATACAAAAAAAATGGCTATTGTATGCCGTATGATGCAACCAATCGTTTTTCCTTAAAGATTGTATTCTGTGCTTACTTGCGTCAATGAAACATATATACAATCTTTTATTGCAACTATGATATGAACGACCTTTTTTTATGCAATACTGAACAGTGTTCAGTAACCAGTATTTTGATTATAACTTTTGATATGAAATTCAATCGGGATATCTATTATGTATACTCCGAATGAAATTATTGAGCTTTGTGGTTAGAACGTCAAGAGACTTTAAGAATATATAAACAATAAATTTGTTGTATAATGTTCTAATAGGTACTAGGTTAGAATATTACAGTGTGGCATGGTCACGAATGTATAGTAGTGTGCCTCGGAAGAAAGAACGTATTGCGAGGTCAGTTCAGTTAGCGAGAGGCAGGATCGCCATGTCCCCTGGTCTTGGTCGTAGCTTCGTTTTCGACTCATTAGAGGCCGGGTTTATCGGTAGAATAAATAACTCATTCGGGAACAATATAATAACGTTTAATTTAAATAAATAACAATATCATTACAAGCTACAATGGTCACTTGTATAACAACATTACGCTGTGATACACAAGACTGACTAACAAGACTTCTCAGTCTTTAGTTTATATATATATATATATATATATATATATATATATCTACTTCTATTAACCTAGTTAATGTGGCCTGATTTACATACTCGTATACTTAATGACATGCTAACCTAGATACATGAACTAGAATATCGAAAGATGTAGTAACTAAGAAGGACGTGTTGCGTTAAATAAGTATTACATTGAATGTGTGAAAATAGGTGTCCTACTTTAGTTATCACAGTATGAAAAATGGAAAAATGTAATTATATATAATAATAATCCAATTACGATGCGAATCCCAAAATTAAAAAACCCTCTGAAAATTTTATTATGTTCCGCCTATGAATTCAAAATATTCAGAATGTCTATAAATAATAAATACCTTTATTTAAGTCACACACACGTACGCTATAGCGTATGTTTTCATACATAACAGCTGTCGATTTTATAAAAACTACAACATCGTTGTATGCTAAGGTCAATAACCTTAATATAATTACGTATAAAATCGGCTGTTTATAGATTCAAGTGAATTATTAAAAATTATGATGTGTGGATGTTGTGGACCAAAACTTAAATCGGCTTGATTTTATTTGTATTACGTGAATGTTTTTTTTTCTTGCGAGAAGTAACAAATGTATAATATGAATATTGATTCAGAATGTCTATAAAAAAACCCGCTATTGAATTTACATGCAAACACACGCTACAATGTTTATGTAGATAAAGACTCTATAAGATAACATTGTTTAGACAGCTTTGTATGCTAAGAGTTCGATAACCTGTTACGAAAAGTCAGCTGTTAAAAATTTATACTTGCGTGTGAATTTTTAAAAGAAAATGTAAGATGGGGCATTTCACGTCCAATTTGGTAACAATCTACCTTTAATCGAAGACGTAAATGTAAATTATATCGAACGTATAGTTTATTTCAAATTATAAGAATATAACTTGGAACGGCTCTAATGCTTTTATTTCACCACCTGCGGCAATAACTACCTGGCTGCTCAATACGATTATCTTTTACGCAAACAAACTGCTGAGGTCCGTAATGACAAAATTTAAGTAATTTGTAATTACTGCAATTTAGATGAAATAAAATTTAATAATAATATAAGTACCAACAGTTGTTAATTTGAATATATAGTTAAATAGTCATTAAATTACAATTTAGATGAAATAAGTGCTTATATTTATTAAACAAAATTTAAGTAAATATAGTTGGTATAGTTGGAGAGTTGGTATATATTACATCTAATATTGAGTCTATTTATTATTTATTGTTAATCTTTACTGCTGTATACATATTTGATTTTTCTCTCTTTACTTAACGAACATGTGGCGACCTTTTGCTGAAAGTGTTAGTGATTATGATGTGGATAGTGATAATGCTATTGGAGCACGACAGAGAAAGCATATAACAGAAGATGCAAAACAGATAATTTTCAATGCCTATCATACCCTGATGGAAGAAAATAACGAACTACAAACCCAGAACATTCAACGAACGTCGCAATTAACCAAGGTGCCTTTTGGAACAATATATAAAATAATTAAGAATAACGCAGGGCCTCGAAAGCAAAGAAGTGACAAAGGAGCACCGAGAAAAATTGAAGAGTATGAAATTGATACTATTAGGCAGCAAGTATACTCCTTCTACAGAGGAAATGTTGTATCTACACTTGACTGCTTACATAAAAGAATCAGTGATGAGCCTATAGATATTCAGTGTTCTAAAGCAACCTTGTGGCGAACGCTAAAGAAAGCTGGTTTTAAGTTTGGCACTATAGACAAACGTCGCACAATTATGGAAAGCCCGAGGTTACAGAAACTTCGATATGAATACTTAGCGGCAATTAGAAGGTATAGACAGGAAGGACGATTCATATGTTATTTAGACGAGACGTGGTATGACACCCATGACACAATGTGCAAAGGTTAGGTGGATAGTTCAAGTATGTGTCAGTTGGACGCGCCGGTTTCAAGAGGGAAGAGAATAATCATTTTTCATGCTGGGTCAGAAAAAGGATGGATCGGACAGCCGCTATTATCTGCTAAAAATGTTAAATCCTCAGTTTAGTTTAGATTACCATGAAGATATGATGCCATCTTTATTTGAAGAATGGTTTTGTGACACTTTGCTGCCAAATTTACCAAAAGATAGTGTGATAGTGATAGACAACGCTCCGTATCATTCTCGACAGCAAACCAAAGTTCCTACAAAATGTAGTAATAAGAACATCGAAATTTAGTGAAAGCACTGTAACACACATAACAAATGCTATGGAACATATAACTGCTGTATTGGAAAAATGCTGTTAAACACGCAATAGCAAAAGAGGACGAATATATGCGCATGTACAAAATAGTAGCACCTTTGATTATAAATTTGCAATAGGATTCAGACACCGATTTGCAAGACGACTCAATCACAGATGATTTATGAAATGCGATGACACAAAAATTTTATTGTGTATTACAAATAAATTAACTTTATATATCTATATGTATCCACTACACATGTTGCCACACGATTTGTAATTTTTTCTTGTATATATAGCCAATGTACAGATATTTTTTATTATATACTTGAAATTAACAGCGTTTTATTATTATTATAGGGCCCTAATTTATAGTCAATACGGCCCCTAGATTTATACGTTGCAAACAGTAACGCGCCAAGTATGTTCGGCGCCGTCGTGCGAAATACTGATAGGCGCCTTTACCCTATATGTATTGAGCCAAAATTACCAGCCACTCTCCCACAGTTCAACATTGAAATTTATGACGAACTCTTTAGACTTGTTAGTACTGGTAGGTATTTTTTATTTGAGGCAAACAATAGGTTCACATACAAAAAAATATTATTAAAATTTTTATTGCACACTGAAACAACAGTAACAAAATAAAAAACAGTATTCCAAATTATTAAAAAACAAAAGGTCAAATAAAATATTTTTAGAGTGCCCGTGTTTTTAAATAGATAAACGTGAAGGAAAACAACGGAAATGTCTTATAGAAATTGGACTTTTCTAGCTTTACTTTTGGCAAATTCATTAATAAGATTTTCAATATTCAGCTGCTTTAAAAAGTCAGACTCTATAGAAATGATAGCAAGATTTTCTAGCCGCTCCTGGCCCATTCTAGATCGTAAGTAATCCTTAATTAACTTTAATTTAGAAAATGATCTTTCGGCTGTAGCTACAGAAATTGGTATAGTTAACAATATACGTAATGCAATTGTAATGTTTGGGAATGAGTGGGTTAAGTTATTTATTGTAATGTAATTGAGTGTTTCTACTACAGACGTCACATTTTTGTCGCAATTTTGCAGAAATTGCAATTCATGTAAAAGTTCTGTTCCGTCTATATCTTTTTCGTTTCGATTTTTGTCAGTTAAAGCTTCTTCAAGTTTTTTACAAAAATTAAATTGTTCTTGGTCAGAATACTTGCCAAAATCCTCAATATTCCACAAAAATTTGAAAACATCAGAATGAGAGGATAGCAGTTCAAATCTTTCATTTACAGATGAAAGAGTAATGTCTAGCATTCCAAAAAAACAATTGACTTTGAATTTTAATTCTTGGTTTTCAATTGGCTGATCTTCACTTTCGTAGGAAAATTGTTTTTTTATTTTTCGTGGCCTTAAAATTTCTGAACATTTGAATATCGCATCTACTTCCAAGCAAGATGCTAATTCTTTGGCATCTACGAGCAAGTTACTGAAGCCTTTATCTGTTCGATATTCCTTTAAAAAGGTATTTAGGTTGTTCAAACTTTCGCAAGCCTGTGAAATATTGAATTTTTTAGTTTGCAGGATCTTGGTAACAACATTAACTTTACTTAGTATCTTGTACCACAACACTAACATACATACAAACTCATAATTTTTTTAACTATAGAAATAGCCAGATGTTTTGTAGTGTTATCAAAATTATTTCCAGACAAAACTTCATAAAAAGCATCGTAAATTTCGCCTAACTGGAATCTTAGAGGGGTTACTGCATCAATTCTGCTAGACCATCTGGTTTCTGATAAAGGTTTTAACGTTAAGTTTGAAATGTTACTTTTCAAAACATACCACCGATTGGTTGAAGCAGAAAAAAAATTATATACCTCTTGAACCTCTTGAGAAAAAATGTATACTAAACATATTGGATTTCACAGCGTCGTTTATGACAAGGTTTAAACTGTGATTACAGCAAGGTACAAATATTGCTCGTGAATTAATGTCTAAAATTCTTTTTTGTACACCTTGATGTTTACCCTTCATATTCGCACCATTGTCGTATCCTTGTCCGCGTATGTTATAAATATCTAAACCATAATTTTCTAAAGTTTTCAGTAAAAAGTTGGTTAAACCTTCATCTGTTGTATCATTTACAGGACGGAATGTTAAAAAACGTTCTTCGACACTAAATTCATTGTTTTTTAAATTAACGTATCTTATGCAAACAGAAATTTGCTCCTGGTGGCTCACATCGGGAGTACAATCAAGTAATATAGAAAAATACTTTGCTTTTTTAACTTCATTTAAAATTTTGTTTCTTATATTATCACCTATTAATTTAATCGTTTCGTTTTGAATTTTATCTCCAAGATAAAATGGCATATTTCTTTGAGATCTAGTAATATGTACAGCAGTGGCGGCTCTTGATGACGTACGATGTGCGCTGCTGCACGGATGAGACTACTTCGAACTATTTCGGAAGATTTCGGTACGGATACTTGCTTCTCTGTATATATGAAAGCTTAAACGAAGCAGTCTCATCGTGCAGCAGCGCACATCGTACGTCATCAAGAGCCGCCACTGATGTACAGACATCACTGGGTCAAATTTTGCTATCATTTCTATACATTTCAAAAAATTTCCATTATTTCTTTGAAATAATTTATTATTAGGACCACGAAAAGCCAAGTTTTGTTCAGCCAAAAATTGAATTGTATAAATTATTCTTTCAATGACACTGCGTCAGTGTTTAGTTTCACATTTTAATAAATTTTGCATTTCGGAATCTACGGTTCGATTAGTTTTTAATCTTTCTAATAAATCTGACCAAGAACGTAAATTTTGAAAGTGAGATTTACTTTTTTCGTGATTTTTCAAATGTTCGCTTAAGTGATGCCAATCATTGAAACCGTCTTGGTTACCTAATTTAGTATTTTTAGTCAATGGATTATTGGTGTCACTGAATATTTTACAACAAAAACAGAAAACTACATTTTTCTTAATAGAATATAGTAACCAATCTCGCTGAACCTTTTCACCATTTGACAAAATTCGAGTGAAATATATATATCAGAAAACTTACGTCCATTTTTGTCTTTAGGATACATAGTTTTATTTTGATAATACATAGGACCTTTTTCGACTAGTTCTTGCACCTGGGTTGGAGATAATATACTCGGCCAAAGACCTGGATCGTTAGAGAGGGGCGAATACGCGTCTTCGGATGATTCGTCTTGCTTACTCGAACATGGTGGTACCGACTGAAACGTATCAGAACCTGAATCTATCGGGTCCTCATCCTCATTGGCTTGCTTCTCTAATTCTGATGGCAACTTTGATGTTGATGGGAATTGGAAAACCACTGTTATCAGTAGAAGTACTGTCTTGAAAATGTGTGAGCTTCCGAAAAAAGTTGGTAACTTTTAAATTGCTCTTCTCCAAGTCTTCCTCCCGTTTTCGCTTGTTAAGCAAGTTTTGATAACCAGATAATTTCTTTTTTTCTTCTCTGGCCATCTAAATATAATCACTAAGAATTAGGAAACACAAAGTTTTATTTGTTTTATATAAAAAATTGTTCAAAAAAATTCGAAATTTTAAATTTTGTAATTACTGTAATGCCAAATTTCGTTAAGTTAAATATTTATAGAAATTAGGTAAACTGAATGTATAGTTAAAACTATGTAAGTTTTTTAAAGTTGAATAAAGCATTATTATAATTATTATTACTATATAAAGCTGAATTCACTTAATCACTTACCTTATTTTTTAATTATTTTTCACAATCACTATATTATCAAATCAGGACATACTACATATATTTGGTACGCTCATACGGCTCACGCGCCTACGACAACGACAAGTTAATAAACCTGCACCGACTGCGAAAGCGTTTAAATACACCCAAAATTTTGCAGGTTTAAACCTGCAGCCAGATTCTGTAAGCTCGATATCGACCATATACATAATACCTACTAATACACGGCGCACTTGTTATATATGCAATGGTTCTTGAATGAAGCCGGAAAAAGTCTGTATTCATTTAATAAAATTATTCAGTATGATTATTAGCTTCTATTAAAATGCTTAAGATACCCCTTTCACTTTTTTTAATTATTAAATAATATTAATTAAGTTAAATTTATACAAAAAACAGTGTAGATGCAAATATCAAGTACACTCTTTGAAGTAACAATAAAATTATTGCTGTCAATGCTAAAATAATTGTAATAATTGTTTTATGTAAATTTGTTGATTTGTTGTAAACTTTCAAAAAATGTTTTTAATATTTTTAAAATTTAACTTATCACAAGTGGCCGTAGGCGCCTTTAAGGCCTTGGCGCCGTTGTGCGCTGCACGACCTTGCCCATATGGACGGTGCGTCACTGGTTGCAAATAGGTAAACCGTACCCGTTCAATAAGGAGACCAGGTATAATAATTATCATCACAGAAGGTGGTGCAATAAAAGCATTAGAGCCGTTCAAAGTTATATTCTTATAATTTGAAATAAACTATACACATGTAACGATCGACAACTGACTGAATCGGAGACGAAACTTAAAACTGGCCGACAATAACAAAACTACTCTTTTTGTTATTGTCGGTCACCTTTAAATATCATCTTCGATACTTTTATGGTACATTTATACACTTATTACTGTAAGGTTGGGCAGTATCCTCATTTCAGTATATCATATGATGACTTGTTAAATGAGTTTAATTTTTATTCATCTAATTTCTTAAAACCTCTTCAGAAAATGCTTATGTTGATGTGATCGGTTTTGTTTTTATTTCTCTTAACAATAATTATGTACAATCTGTTGACACCTTAGGAAACAGTACATACAGTCTTTTATGGGATTATATGATAGCATTAACGTATATAACTCTCCCATTTGCTAATGTGCAATGTTGTCGAATTCTATTAGACAATTTGAATAGAATGAAATTAGAGAAATCATTTATCTCTTTTTTTTGTGTTAAAAGACGTTATTTGTTGTATTTAACTGTTTATTTTTGACCTCTTGCATTTTATTACTACGCAATACCGAACACCTTGCCTGGAAGAAACATGCAAGTATACCGTATCATTCGATACTTCTATTATTTAGTCACTCCATATACAAATATTAATTTCTTTAAGCATTTAATTATTTGACACCTGTATATTTTCCGATTAATAATTTTTAATCATTAATTTCTCTTATTTAATTATATTTAATAAAATTTTAAGGACAACCTCCTTGTTTTTCTGTTGTTACTGCTTTCCGTTCACTTTTTAGATATCCTGGACCATGGATGCTCATCATTTGCATTTCATTACAATGACGCTACAGTTAAAACCATCCCCACGAAACGAATTAATTTTTCACCAAAAAAAATTCATACTAGCGTCTTGTATCAATTTGGCGCTACAACGTGGGAACAAACAAATACAACAACGCTCTCTTTAACACTAGTTTATTTTAAGTGTAGTCTCTAAAAAAAGTTAAAATACAATACTATTACTTACTCTTGTTGTTGAAAAATCAGAATGCATGTAAACATTATTTAAAAACATTGAGGATTGTGACAAAAACTTGAAAGAATTTTTAACTTATTTTAAATAATCGAAAAACAAATTAAAATAATCACCTTCTCTACTTTTTCTACCTGCTGTGCAGAAGAGAGTTATATTATATAAAAATTTATCCATTTTAGAACTTCAAGAATGTAGCGGTAATTGAATGTCAAATAACTAGAATATAAATTCACTATGCTAAAAAGAAACATTTATTTTGCTTTTTAATAACAGTATTCAATACGTTAAATATTTATTTATATGCTTTTTGGCAAAACTATTAATAACATATCACTGAAAATCACATTGATACAGAATAAATGTGTAACGGAATAATATCATATCACCTTGGCAAATCTAAAGAGAGAAACTCCTGTTTCTTGTTAAAATATTCTTCTAATCGTTGGGAAGCGTACCTAAAAAATAGTAGTTCCTTAATAAATAAAGTGAGAGATAACATTACCATTTAAACTAACCTCATGAAGTCAAAGTCAATATAAGAATGTTCTACTTGTATTAAGGCCCAAATGCCCCAAAATAAATGAGCTGCAAGGGCAAACTGATTAACTTGTACGTAAAGTTTTTCAATCATATTGTCTGATGGATTTTCCCCAAAATATTGCTTAAGATAAACTTGGAGCCAATCTTTTTGTAATTGTTTGTTAGGATATAAGCTATTGTCAAATTCATCTACACCTAAAATTAAAATTATGTATATTACAAATATAATACAAAAAAAAAGTGTTGAGTGTTTATATCTAAGGGGTTAAAAAGTTTTGAACTCGTGACGTCACACGTAGAAGAAGATTTACAAAAGCTCGTAAAAAGCTTATTTTTATATGCAAAATAGATATTCGAAGAAGAAACCTAGTCGAATATCGATAGAACTCGCAGACATATTAAATGTTAGAGTACTACAGCAATATTTTCTTGCTAGAAGCAGAATTAAAAAGAGTTTCTGTGGTACCCCAAATTTCTTAAGCCTAGTCCAGACCTACATACATTTAGCCACAAACATTGAAACATCTTAATGAAAACTGTATAAAAGCTGTTAAAAATTGTTTCCAAACATTTATTTATATAAATGCACCGATGTTTATTGTTTTCCGTCGGAGATGGAAAACACGTGTTTATACTCGCAAACAGGTAAGTCTAGATGCGTTCGGGGCAGATATCTATTAGTTTATTTCGAAGCGGCAGTGACAGCGCACTAATTTTTAGCATTGTCTATTGTCCAGATACATCATTTAATTTCAAGTCTATGATAAGTTTAAAGAATGTTCTATTCCGTTTTGCAAAATTCGCGTACCCGCCAAAGTTTTTTTATGTTAAAAAATCTTTAACGAGTAACAATTCCCACCACTGCTTCACTATTCGGGGCATGTTTTTCATTTTGCAGTGGTACTCTGCCACTTTGCAATGCAATCGCTTGACGGCATTCCATCGCATAGCAAAAGCGATCGCATTTCGTACTCTGACACAGAATTGCTTTCGTTTCGGAAATATTCGGTAAAAAGCGAGTATGGTAAAATCTGCGTACTATAGCATCTAAAAATATAGAAAGAAAGTAGGAATATTAGATGTTATATTACACTGTTTTTATTTGTCAATACTATAATTTTATTTCAAATGAAACAGACATGCAATATACACATCTGTAACTGTACACAGTTACAGATGTGTATATTGCATGTCTGTTTCATTTGTAACAAATGCGTAATACGTGCTTAACGTATTGATATACTTAAACCTTTTTTGTATAATTTTATTTATTTGAATCCTCTATTTTTATAACGTAAAATATTTATTACTTATTAACCAAGTTCTTAATAAAGTTCATTATTATTTTTAACACTTTTCGAGGTAGATACTTTTAAACTTATGTATTATAAATATTTTATTAATATCACTAATTATTACCATTACTAAAGTCTAATATATTATAGATGTTGCCTGTACATATTGCAATGGATTTTTCCCAAAATAATATTTAAAATTTATTTAAAATAAATGTACAGATTTTTTTAACATGATTGTATATTTTTGAAAATGTTATTTTAAATGTGCTTAGATAAAAACTTGATGTTTGGAGGTAGTCTTGATGTGAAAGCGATAGCGACCGATATTGAGGGGGAGACCAACATCTGCAATTATACGAGAACGTTGTGTTGATTGAAATATATAAATTTAATTAGTTCGGGTTGTTTTTGAGTGTGACCATAGTTGATGGTATTTCATATTTAATTCCCGATAATTCTACGAGATTGTTATTCTCGTAATTTGATGATGTTTTAAAAGATTTAACAACTGTTCTCGTTTGTCTCCAGAAAATTTTGTAAGTTTTTATGAATTCATAAAACGTAAGTTAAAATTATAAGAATATTTCTATTGTATTCAAGATTGTTATTAAAGAAATTTATTATTAGAAAGAATAAATAATAAAGATTATTATTAGATTTCTATGTTATAAGAAAATAAGTATAAATTGAAAATTTATTCGACGGGATTCAAGGTTGTTTTTTGTACATGCTAGTTTTGCGCATGTGTAAAAATTTTGATCGTGTATCAATATATTTTATACAGCGTGGTTCTCTCAGGAGGAATTAAAAATAAACTTTATTATTTTAGACAAGTTTGTTCGGATTTAAGTTTTTTAATCCACTTAGCGGTCAAATATACAGTGGATATTTTTACCTCGTTGTATTTTTGTAAAATACACAATCTTTATACTTTATAAAGATAGATTTTTTTTCTTTTTTGATTTTTTTTTTGTATTAAATATTCAATTAAATTTTATCTTGTGTTTGTTTCATTTCCTATACCACTACTACTAATTAATTAATTGAAATATAAGTAAATTATATAATATAAAAAAACTTGTGTGAATATTTCACTGGCGCCTAGTATATTTCGTAGAAACAGTCACGTCTTTCCGATTGGAACCCGAGAAGTAAGAAGTCTTAATTTTTGGAAATTGACCGGCTGAGTAACCTAGTTGGGTAAACTAGTTGTGGATGGTGGCGCTATATTCAACAAACCACTATTCATAGCAATATGTTAATGTACAACGAAGCTGAACGTCGAAAAATAATACGCAATGCTAACATCGCACGAAGAATTAGAAGAAATGAATCAGATCCATTGCATTAGAAGATGAAGAATAAATAATAATTAGGCCCCTCAAATTTATTCGTAACTAATAATGCATTTTTTTCAAAAAAATCCATCATTAGAGAACATGATTTGAGAAATTGATTTACTTTCATCTACAAAATTAAAAAAGTAATTGAACAGAGCATTAAATGTTACATGTACATACAATATATTTTTCATACAAGAGAATTAAGGAAATGATTCGTACGTTACTTTCTAGAAATAACTAATCGAAATTAATTTAAATTTTGTAGTAAAATATTATTTTGCCTACTTTCCTTACTTTTAAACATTTGGCGTGGACATTTTCTACCTGTCGCACTTTAACACACAGCGGTTTACCTATTGCTATAAAAGAGATAGATGTTTACCATCCACTAAAAGTGATCGCCTTAATTTTACGCTTTAATCAGCAGAGTACCAAACTCTAGTATGTGACGTTAAAATGACGTCAAGCGATTGCATTGCAAAGTGGCAGAGTACCACAGCTGGTCTGGACGCAACTTTCAACGCCAAGTCAAACTATTGTTTGTCAAAACAAAATTGCTCAACAAATAATTTGTATGTGCTTTGTTTGCGGGAAGTGTACTAAGGTTTCGAGAATCCAGCTAGATCGATTAAATACATGTTCTTCGAATTTAGAAACAACCTTGGTGAACAATTTCTAGATCAATTAGTGGCATGTGATGAAAAGTTACATAACGAACAAAGTTCAGAAATCTGCTACAAATAATTAGTACAAACGTACTAACTATGCTTCACTTCGTATGCGTAATTGGTTAGTGAAGTAAGTACGGAATAATGATTATTCCTTCTTACGAAATAACGGGTGTTCATTTCAAAAGTCAATCTAGTAGCATGTGATTTACTGAGAACATTTTGAAGTATGTCGTAAATTAAAATTTACTACTTAACCTACGAAGTCGTATATTTTGACAGTTTCATACATACAAATAAATAACAAATGTGATTGACATTATCAAATGTCATTTGGATTTACGTTTACGGAACAACAAACACATACTAATATATATGCGTCTTATTCTATCAAAATTTCAAAGTAACCTAGATTGACTTTTCAAATGAACACACGTTATGTTGGTTTAGATGTACAGTTACAGCATTTGAAAACTTAGCCACTTAAATACAAAAACATTTTAAGCGGTGTAAACTTTTTTAAACGTTACTCAAAGCAATCATTGGCGTAGAATGCAAAATTTATTGTAAAGTTAATAAATTTTTAAAAAATTATTAATAAAACTGCAGACAGTGTCCTGCTCTACTTAAATTTAAAAAATATCATTTCGAATAGGTATCAAAATACAAAACTTTACTTCAAAATTAGTATTTATAATAAAAAACTAAAAAAAAAGTAGCTGTTAATAACATAGGTTAATAACATATGATCAAAAAGTCTTTGGATCGCGATAGCCATGAAGTGTAAAAACCATCTATAGAATTACTTACTTCTGTAGTTTGAAGTACACATAAGTCACAAATAAAATAGATTTTAGGTTATGGTAATTAGTTGCCTTTTATGTATATTTTATAGCCAGCTGACTTAAAAGTTCTCAAGTCAATGTCAAAACTAATTGAAATAAATAATTTCATAGATATCTCGTAAATTCCACGGCAATAGCGATCCAAAGACTTTTTGATCATACGATATTTCAGAATACTGACTATAGATTTGTCAAATGCAACATTGTCATCAAAATGATGATTTACACATAAAATTTAAAATTTTTGACATGCACGTCAAGATCGAGTGTCTTAAGTTTTCAAGGGCCACAACCGTACCTAAATCAAAAGAAATTTTAAGCTACTCTCAATTTTACTACGTTTCGACAAAAATAAAATATGATACTCCTAAAAACCGTTCAAATTTTTATGTATGATGTTTAAAATATTTTATTATCATGTACCAATTTTAACGCAAGCACTGTATATTAGAAATTTTAATATTCGATGGATTTCTTGAGGCGGTCAAAGACGGTCAAAGAAATGCATCAATTTTGTGACTCTGAATTTATTGGAACGTGTAATACACAAAATTGTGAATTTCTTGACGACAATAAATCCATGAAGAAATTCACGAATTAGGACCAGCTCTAATTTTTTGTGGGAAGTTTGGTTACATTTCGGTTTAAAAGACCTTGCCAACTTTGGCGTCATCAAGTGATGATAATGTGAAACTTGTAACTGTTGTAGGCTATCGTTTTCATAGATCTAGTGAATAATTGTGAACATTTGTAAACAAATTTGTTTAAAAACACTGTCATGCGTTTGACGTAACCTACTAAATTTATAAATACAGACACAAATAGGTTGGCAATAAATAAAAATCACTATTTTATGGTTGGCATTAACTGAATAACTTCAATAAAATATTTGATTGTGTAATACAAGTATGAATTTTCAACAAATTCATTAATTTCCTTGACCGTGTAAAACCGCCTTTAGGAATTTACTGTTCGCCGTTGGTGGGCTTTCTAACCTCGAAATACACATCACTTGGCTATTGTTGCTTAATATTTTAAACTCTTGGCAACACATAGAAATACAATGAACGACCGAGCATACTTGCTTGGAAGTTTCTAGGAAAAGAATGAGTTCTTCGTTATATCTAAAGAAAGCAAATAACATTAAAATAAGCTTTGCATATAGTGAAAGTGTTCTATTTGCGCAAGTTTTCATATAAACTTACGACCTGTTGTTAACAGAAATAAGTGCTAAACTCCAACTCAAATTTTAGTTTTTCGAAAAAATTGCAAATATTGAGAAAAATAATTTTATAATCAAACGACAGTAATTGCAAAGATAAATCCATAATTTTCTGTTCTTTAAAAACACCTAATATAAAAAAAAGTTTGTATTTAATAATGTCTTCTTGATTTTAACGGAATTAATATTCTTACATAACTTTGGGACATTACATCTGTGTAATTTATGTAACGGAACTATTTGACTATATGGTTCATATTTGCTTCGTGTAACAAATCTAAGATCTGAAAAAACATTTTTCCTTATTTATTAAAAATGTATATAGTATTATAATATTATTCGATTTTGGCGAAGATGTTTAGCAATAAATAAAGATTTAGTTAAGTAAAGAAATGTCATATATACGCAGGTCTATGGAACGTATTCCATTATTGATAACTTTTTTTTATTATTGAAGTCAGAAAATAAGGTTAATAGTGTTAATACGCAAAATAGTGCGAATTAGTAAGTTTGATGGGATGCCGCCAAAGCTAATATAAGTAATTCGTTTTGTTTTTTTTATTCTAAAATAAGAAACAATCAATAATTCCAAAATGTTTCAACTTTTTCATTTATAATGGGAAAATCTCGTGTATTAACAAAAACAATATGAAACGTTTTTTAATATCAAAAAAATATGAAAAAATCGGGTGTGTTGACTACAATACAAATACATATTTGTATGAAAATTGCCATACAGACATGCAAACACGGGTTTCTGTCTGTCACGCCGATGGAAACCACTTGGCCATGGAGATTGCGCTGGTTAAATTAGCGTTTGTGATGGGGGCTGAACTTCTTTCATGCTATCTTGTATGCCTTGACTGTAACGGCGGAGTAGTCGAATTGTGAATTTTGTTTCCGGCGTCATGCACTGACGAATCCAATAGAACGAAATACGTAATTTTTAAGCCCTTTCTATGGCAAGTAAGTTAAATTTTTGGCAATTAGCACTTCTGAATCGGTGTTGAGCGAATAAAGAACTTTTTTTAAAACAAGCGGTCTGACGTATAAATTTAGAGAAGATGCCGAATATTAATAACTTTAGGTAATAAAACGAGTGATCTAAATTATAATGTCGGTAATAAATCAATTTGTAAATGTAAAAGATATCGTTTCTTAGTATTTAAAGAAAGCTTTACCATTTGAATGTGCTAGTATGTTATACAGTAGCTTAAACTTGAAAATGCACGTTCAATATTTTATAAATTGGAAATGTTTATATTTGAATTCTATACCCTAGATTTACTTATATTTAACCATAAAAAATATCGAAATTAAGTGTATCTTGAACAGTGCTTTATATGTTCATTTCTAGTGAAGGTCAGCAATTACGTATACATATATAAGATATTACATAATTTTTAATAATATATTTTAGATTTTAAGTTTTTAAAATTACGCTGATGAATTAGCAGTTTACTGAATTACTTTTTAATACGTAATAAATTTTAAAAAAATCGAGTTTTTCGATAAAATTTGGAAAAACCGTTTTTTTTTTAATAATTCAGTTCTTGTACTAGTTATTGTACAACGAACTTTGAAAATCATACGCTTTTCAAGAATTCGCAGTTTGAGCAAATAACGGAAAAAAATTAATTACGGTCTGGAACAGTAGTTGCAGTTCTGAAGTTGTCGCTTGCAAGAGTGGATGAAACATCAGCCAAGAGAGCGGTTCTAGCCTAGAATCGCAGAAACAATCATGGACAACGAACGCTGAAGCTTACGGTTACATTTCGTATATATCAAAATTTTTTTAATTCCGTTTTAAATTGTATCATTCAGAAATAACAAAATTTAAAACTGCTAAGAAACTCGTAAAACACTTTGTGGCATAAACGACGTTCTTCCGAGAATTTATCGACCGAACGGTCTACCCAGGCATTTAATATTCTGAAACTTTCTTTCGAATTTATAGTGTACATTTTAATCTAGTTATTAATTACGTTTTCTATTCTAATTATATCTTAATTTGTAATTTGGCTTATTATTAAATTATATTTTGTACATGTCAAAATTATACCGACCGTATATTAAAATTGACAATCTTATGGTCACGTTTAATCCGCTAATGTAAAAGCTGTCTAAATCATATCATGTGACGTATCATTTTAATGTATTTTTCACAAGGACTATTTTAATGCTATCAATTTCATTGACGTCACAACCCTTTAGCAAGTGTCTTTAATTAACTTTTAATTCTTTAGACATCACTATTTGCAACGTGATTAGTTATCCCTAAACTCGATCATAAAAACGACCTTCCTTACCCCGAGTTTTCTCGAGATAAGCTCTCTCAATCTCTGACCCTCAAGAGGTAAGCATCTCCACCGACAAGAACTACACTACTAATCTTCACGTGTCGTTCGCAGTGGGCTTTTGTCTAGCACATCAAAAACATATCGCAAAGTGTACATTTAATTTTTGCACCATTGTAAACTAAATCAGAATAGCCACTTGACAATGGTTTTCTTGATACGCCTAACTGTGACATTATATATATATATATATATATGTATATATATATATATATATATATATATATATATGTATATATATATATATATATATATGTTTAGATAATTTCTTAGCCGTTCATTAAATAAACAGTCTGTTGCAAAACAAATACACGTCGATCGCAATATACGTTCTAATATCGCAGACGAAACTGGAAACTGCACATTGACGTGGTACGCCAGTGGAGTGCACCTTGAAATTGGTTTCTCTAATGATCAGCAGCCACTATGATTTTGTTAATTGGAAGATTATTTTCATGAATAAAAATTCCAAAAATTTTCAATTCTCATTGATTGGTTGTCAACGAAATGAATGATTTAATAGCTCATGTATATGATGAGATTACTTAGACAAGATAACATGTATGCAAATTAACCAGATTCTTAAGACGGTAGAGCATTTCATAACATTTATGAGGCCCACTTCTACTAGGGCAAAAATTATTGAAAACGAGCTCAAACCGATGCAAACAGGTTAAGATAAGATGCTATAATTCTGAAATGGACTTCTCTAAACGTAGTATTATGTTTATATTAAAAATACACGCAGTTTATACGTTATCTGATGATTAAAATAAACATCTTATGTAAAAGTAAAGTTCTATATATTTAGATGATATGCGATATATCAACTTACCTGCAAATTCAGCAAAATGATTGCCAATATCATATGCCTGATAATTATAACTAGCATATTCGTAATCAATAAACGTTATTTTATTTTTATCTTCTGTAAATATAACATTACCAAGTAACAAGTCATTATGAGCAAAAACGATGGGACTGTCCATTTTTGAAAGCTCTTTTTTTAATCCATCTATTTCTTTCTGAATATCAGCTTTTGTTGGTATTTTGAGCACTTCGAATCTAGTTGATACAAAACAATATTTAATGTACTATTACACCACCAAATTATTAACAGGGTTTACCTTTCTTGCTTGTCAGGATTGCTAAATCTATGAGGAACTAAATCCAAAAAGTCTTGCAGTTTCTTCCATAAAATTGGTTCTAAATTTGAAACGTGTGGAATCTTTGCCTTATGTAATTTTGCCATTTGTATTGCAACTAATTTGTATATACTAGGATCTGTAACTGTCTTAACAGATAATGTTTGACCAGGAACGTATTCGTAAGATAAGCCATTATGAAATGTTGCGTATAAATTCGGTGCTAAGCCTAATTTGTTAAGGAATAATATGTTCCTGTAATAATAAAAATTAAATTGAAGATACATAATATTTAAGGATGATTATATAGACAGTTCCACACAAAACAGCTCATAATAAATTCCATTATCAAAACTGTGGACTTTTTTGTATTTAGATTATAGAAACTATATTTGATTACACTTTAATATTTACCTGAATATTTAATAAACAAAGTTGTGCATATTTTGTGGTTGCAACCACTTTGCTATTCATTAGTTGAGCAGGTATGTGTTCAAAGCCACTTTTAATTCCAATGAAAGTTAGGGTAAAGATTAAATCTTGTATATATTAGCCTAATCTAGTTTATTTAGCTATCTTTAATTTTAAATTCTTCTCTAATCGCACAATAAACCTATTTTACATTCTTAACTTTAATTACAATAAAAACTTAACTCGAAATTAACTAAAAACGTTATCCTAGGGATCGGCATTCAGGGGTACATTCCAGGAGTGCATTTAAATTTGTAGCGGGCTGATCTCTTGTTTAGTTTATTAGTTACTTGAGTTCTATTGGGTAAATATGTGATGGACAGCGACACGGTAATGTTTACACATCTACTTGCATCTAAGAGAATTTAAACAACTATTACCGAATTTATAACTTCGTGTTTGAAATCGCTATGAGGTAAAAAGCACGAATAAATGAAGAAAGTCTTATTATTTGTAAACAGACATGAAGGCAGCCGGTCGGCTCTTACAACAAACATACAGTAGTATCACACATATCACATATTTCGCGCATGGTCTTCATCGTGTATCAAAGGAAGTCAGCAAATGCTACCCGAATACAGAGATAAATTGATATCTTCTGTCAAGAAAGTTTTTAAAAATTTATTTCGTGAAAAATTGCCACATGTGCCACTACCACCAGAACCTGTTATAACGCGCTGGGGCACATTGACAGAAGCAGCATCCTATTGTCATATGAGTTAAAAGTATAATACAGCTACTGGATCCGAATGATGCTGTTTCTATTTTACATGCTCAACAAGTATTTATGGACCCAACTTTTCAGGTAGATTTAGCCAATATTCATGGACATTATTCCAGAATACCTGTAACCATCCGCTATCTCGAGATCTCCATTCAACACACAAACGTCGTGAATATTGTGTATGCTCTTCGTCAATTCCTTTCCAAATTACCTGAAGCTGTTCCTGATAATGTAAAAAGAAAATTTGAAGCAGTTCTAAATAACAATCCCGGATTTCGTTCGTAACCGAACTAAAAACTTTATGTACTTTAAATATGTTCCTATTTCATCGGTAGATGCTGAACGGTCGCTGTCAATGTATAGATTTACGGTGACGGACAATTATTAACACATGAGCATATGGAACAATGATTGCTAGCATTTGAACACTGGATATAAACAGTGAACAGACAAGATGTGTGACATGTTTTATAAACCCTTTTGGAGAAGATGTATTTACTCTTACTTAGTAAGTACATACATGTTTCTTACACGTATTTTAATTAGCGCGTCAAATCGGGATTCATGATGTCCTTGGCGCTGATGTCATGTACCCCTTACTGCTGATCCCTAGTTATCACCATCTTTCGAATAGCATTACTACTGAATTATTTGCTTCGATTAATGTACAAAGTAAGTTTTATGATCGGTTAGGGTTTTGTTTGGCTAAAGAAGGTGGAGTAATCGAACCACTTATTTAATAAATACTCCTAGCATTTATTCTAGGTTCCTCTTCTAGTTACCATAGTTTGTTGCTTCAGGAGAATATTTATTTTTTCGTTTTTATTTCTTAATAAGGAGGAATTTTTCGTTTATTTTTACAAACAATTTAAGGAAGATTATTGTATTTATTTCTGAAATAAATGTTTATTGTTTTTCATCTATTTTTTTTATTTATTTTAATTTTCGTAATTATATTTATTGAAATAAATTTAACTGTAATATACAAGTCGTCCTTGAAATAAAAAGACAACGTATGAAAAATGGAAAGATGTATTTATATAGAATATGAATCCAAAATATTGTGAGTAAATTACGACACAAACCTAAAAATTAAAAACTGGCTGAAAATTTTAATATGCGCCGTCAATGAATTCAAGATATTCAGAATGTAAATATGTACCCTCTATTGAAGTTACACACACACCGTATGTTTACATACTAACAACTGTCGATGTTATAGAAGGTATAATATCCTATATGCTAAAGTCAATACCTCCTACGAAATTAGCTTTTTAATATATTTAAGTAAATATGTAATTAAAAATTAAGACGCGTGTTTTATTTATTTACAAACTCATTTTAAAAAACATATTAAAATCTCATGTGTATTACGAGAATGTTTTTTTTTATTACAGGAATTTCAATAGGAATGTCGGAATCAGAATACCCCATCGTATTCAAAGGCGGCAATATTTATAAACAGAAGCGATAAGTTTTCTTATGACAAGGGTTCAATAACCTGAGTCAGCTGTTTATTTATATAAATTTATACTTGTAAATTATTAAAGCTGATATATTGAAAAAACATGCAAGATATATGCTTTACGTGCATTTAAGTTCCAATCTATTACCTTTAATCGAAGAATTGTAACAATCGACAACAGAACGAACTCAAAGCGAGATATACAGTAACAAGACTATTCATTTTGTTATTGTCGGTCACCTTTAAGTTTACTGTGCGATAGTATTTATCATATATTCAGTAGCGTAACACAATCTTTTGAAATATCTTTATTTTTACTCGCTTATGAGAGGGAATTTTGGGAAAACATTTTGGTTATATATTCTATATAATTTAATCTTTAAATTTTTCATACGTTGTCTTTTTATTACAAGGACACCCGGTATTACTAGTTGGATTTTCATTTCCTACCAGTACACATTAGAAAAATTCTTAGGTCTATTTATGTAATCCTTAATTTTGATTTTTATCATTCTCCGTAATTCTGGCATTTCAATGACTGAAATTAAAATGCCATTTTACTTTTATTACATATCTCATTATTTATTAACTTTATGTCTGGTTATTTCTTAATGCGTAGAGCGCCCACTGTCCAATAAGACGTGATAGATGTATTTACGGTGATGGGGAATTGTATCTGCGGCATTTAGTTATCTCGCTTCCACGGTATATATATTTATATGCACGTAATATAAATTAATTACAAAATAAAATTACCTTGTTTCAGCTTTTCTGTCAATAAGTAAGTCGGTTTTATTGCCATAAACTCTAACCAATACTGTTTCTTCTTCACTGAAACCAGTCAAACTGCAGGCTATCAGTTTATTTGTTATTCCATCTGTCAACAGCTTTTACCATTAAGGCACTTGATTAACATACTTATGTAACAAAGTGTACTGCAATACTATACCTATTGTATATTCTTATTGGATATATGAGTAAAGGAAATGTACAATACAATATGTACTATAATAAACACAAATAAAATTATTTCAGTATCTTTTATTTGTCTAAACAAAACGAATTTCTACAAAATTAAGATTTTTTATTAGAAATAGGACTAAATATATTATCAATAACTACGAATGAAAAGGTAAAACATGCACTTGCGCAACCAATAAACAAAGGATATTTGAAAACAAATTTGTTGTAGGTATATAATTTATATTCATTGTTTTGACAATAAATATTTGTATATATGTGTATGTAAATACCGCGTTAGCTAATTTTTAAATAGATGATTCAATATATTTTGTTGCAGTTGAAATTAATTTATAGTAAAAAAATAAAAACAAGGTATGATTTATATGGCATTATCAATTATTATTATTATTCTTTTAAGATGAAAGTTTATAATGCTAAAAAAGTTGAAAAGTAAATAGGGAATAGTACAAGGGGATGAAAATGAAGTACATTAAAAAGACGAAAATATTCAACAATTTATAATTAATAATCTTTCTAAACCGAAATAATTCGAAAATTTTTAACATCTGTGAATTAAAAAGAATTGGTTAATTATTTTACATTGCAGCGACAACGACAGCAACACCACCTATTGGGTTGGCAAACAACACGTGGTGCTTTTACCTCCCCTGATTATTCCTCCAGCGTGCAATAATACTGCCTTCAAAAAAAGTCGTTTAATAACTAGGGATTTTGGTTCGAGTAAATTTACATAAATATTTTAGATTATTAAAAATATTTTTGTTTTATACAAAATTTTTCATATTATTTAGTTATAAATTTACACTGTTGTACCTGTTATATCTATTAAGGATGTTTTTAATTCTAATTTTTAAATTATATTTCTCACAAATATATCGAATTAAAAATTCTAGCCATTTTTGTATGTATGTCGTATTTGCAATGGAAAATCTTTCTTTTGTATCGCCCTGGTCAAAACGACCCTTCCGAGAAATTATCTACCGACCGGTAAACCGAGACATTTCATATTCTCTCTTTCGTACTTCTGGTACGAAAGTTAAAACTGGTAAAACATTTTAATTTAGTTATTAATTAATTACGTACGAGTTCTCTTCTAATTATTTCGTAGTTAGTAAATTTATTTATCTGCTTGCATGTCATAATGACACATTTATGTTATTTTATTATAGTAACGTCAGCAAGTTAATTATGGTTCTAGTACGACAATGAAATCGAAAAAGTCCTAGTACCATAACGAGTTTCATAAAGGACTATTTCAACAATTTTATTTAACTGTAAATAAACTATATTTACTTTGAATAAATAATATGTTGATACTCTGTCAAGGAAATAATAAAGCACATCTCACTTAGTATTTTTTTTAAATAAAGTTTCTATTGCACCGGTCATTTCAAAAATACAAACTTTTAAATTTTTAAGCAAATATGTTTATGTTTATGCCAGCAGATAAAATTTTGTATGCATTTTGGGTCGTAAACAGTCATTACGGTACACGCCATGTTATCAGACTCGGCTAACGCCTCATTTGATAATGTAACGTTTGTCTTTTCGGGTTCTTAAATAAAACTAACAATAACTTTAGACACACACACTATATTAATATTAAAACGTATAACAATATAAAACTAACTATTAACAACAATAAGTACATTTATGTATTCTATATTTATGTAACTATATTTATGTTTACTTCGCGAGACTGTAGGATTCAATGCATGTCCATCCCTTCTTCGACGCGGCTTTTATATCGGTGAATACTTTTCTAGAGCCTTCACGTAGGCCTCGCGAAAACATTCATAGGGATGACGCACCTCGCGTCATCGGATGAGTCATTACATTGCCCCCTTCTTAAAAATGAAGTTTCGTCCCGAAACATGTCATGCTTTGGTCTCCTCAAACGATGACGAAATCGACAGGTAGGGCCTTTGTTACATTGCGACGTCATATCGAAATAACAGTCCACGGTCTTATCTTGCCTGGATGGACAGGAATATTCAAGCTGGTAACTGCATACCAGAATTTCCATACCAGTATGTCGGAAGATTACTTCCAACATGCTCCTTACAATTCTCCAGTCCAGGCGGTCCAATCCACAACCCAATTTTGGAACTGCTAATTTCAGAATGTCTTTCTGTAACATTTGTTCGCGTAAGTGGGTCAGGGCCTCCCATAAGGCTCGATAGGTTGGCTTTAGGCTCGACAGTTCTTTCGTGACCAAATAAAATATGGGCTGTCCTTCATTTATTATTTGGAGACTCTTCCCAATTGCTGGTCCCTGCTGCCTTAGCTTTTCGATTCTGCCAAATCTCTCTTTAAATTCCCAGGCAATTCCTTTGGCCATTCGTAGATCTCGGGCTACGCAATGAGCAAGCGCGTAGTCTGGCGGCACCGTGAACAAATCCTGCTGTTTCTCGATGGTTACCCCAAATCGAGCTTTTCTCGAACCAGAATACTCTTGCATAAAGTCTTCGAAGGTTAGTTCATGGTATTGGCTATCCAATCGGCGCAAGTCAACGGTTTCGTCATTGTCTCCAGAGTATGGGGCTAATCGATTAAAATGTACGACTCTTGGCTTAGTGTGAGGTGTTCGCCTGATGCGGTATATTACATCGTTGATCCGCTTCAACACCTCGTATGGCCCCTCCCAATTCTTTTGAAGTTTTGGAGATAGGCCCCGTCGACGTTGTGGATTATACAACCAAACCCGATCGCCTTCATGGTAACCACTCTTCTCGGCGTTGATGTCATAGCTCTCTTTCATTCTGTCACTAGCATCTTGGATATTATGTCTGACTTGTTCATGGATATTATCTAGTCGTCGTCTGAGCGTGCTGACATAATCTTCTCCGGCAAGATCTTCACCAGGCTTGCTCCCAAACTTTAAATCACAGGGCAATCGGAGTTCCCTCCCGAATAGCACGTTTGCTGGTGATTGGCCTGTTGTCTCTTGAACGGAGGCCCGATACGCCATTAGAAATAATGGTAAATGTTCGTCCCAATCTCTCTGGTGTTCGGAGACCAGTTTGGATAAGTGTCTGATCATGGTTTTGTTCATTCGCTCTACCATCCCATCTGATTGTGGATGCAAGGGAGTTGTTCTCGTCTTCCGTATGCCCAAAAGTCCACACATCTTTTCGAATAGACTGGACTCAAAATTTCGCCCTTGATCGGAATGAAGTTCCAAGGGTACACCAAAACGGCTGACGAACTCCTTCACAATCACGTCTGCTACAGTTCCAGCTTCTTGATTTGGTAGAGCATATGCTTCAACCCATTTGGTAAAGTAATCCATGACCACTATTATGTATTTATTTCCTTTGCTGCTTTCTGGAAAAGGACCGGCGGCGTCTATGGCGATCCTTTCAAATGGGCTTCCTACATTGTATTGCCGCATGGGTGCACGTCGACGCCTCTGGGGACCATTGCTTCCGGCGCAATTTGCACACTTTCGGCACCATTCTTTCACATCTCGTGAACAATTCACCCAGTAAAATCTCTGGCGCACCTTCTCCAGTGTTTTATGGACTCCAAAATGTCCCCCAGAAACACCATTATGGAGTTCTCGCAATACCTCTGGTATTCTTTTCTTGGGAACCACCATTTGCATCTTGCGCTCACTTCCATCGTGATTTTCGACCTCACGTCCCAGGAGATCGTCATCCATGGTTAAGGAATCCCATTGTGCCCAGTATGACTTCAATTCTCGTGAATGGGGAGCAATTTCTTGCCAGGTCGGTCTTTGCCCATTTCTTTTCCAAGCCCTGAGGACTGGAAGATCCGGATCAGCTTCTTGATCTGCGCGCAAATTGTCAGGTTGCCATTGGTCATCAACAACGGTGGTTCGAAGAGCGTTGGCCGATTTGTCTTCGATTCTGTTGCAATATCGACAGTCTTCTGGACAGGGCCTTCTGGAAAGGGCATCTGCATTTTGATGTTTGAGGCCTGCTCTGTGTTCAATAACAAAGTCATACTCCTGTAGCCTCTCAATCCATCTAGCTACTTGACCCTCTGGATTCTTAAATTGCAAGAGCCACTTTAAGGCGGCATGATCAGTGCGGATCAGGAACTTCTGCCCATACAGGTACTTGTAAAAGTGCTCAATGGTCTTAACTACTGCCAATAGTTCTCTCCTGGTTACGCAGTAGTTCCTCTCCGGTTTGGACAGGGTCTTGCTGAAGTATCCAATGACCTTTTCTTGTCCATCTTGGATTTGAGAGAGCACGCCACCAATCCCGACGTTACTGGCATCCGTATCCAAAACAAACCTCCCAGATGGCAGTGGATAGTTTAAAACAGGTGCACTGATCAACGTACCCTTTAACAACTCAAAGGCCGCTTGGCATTCGTTGTTCCAAATGAATGCTCGATTTTCTGTTAGGCGAGTAAGTGGTTTTGCAATGTTGGAGAATCCAGGAACGTAGCGTCGATAATATGTGCATAATCCCAAAAAGCTTCTTAGCTGATGTTTGTCTTTGGGTACCGGCCATTTTTCCACTGCTTTTACTTTTTCGGGATCCACAGCAACTCCTTTTCTGGAAACCACATGTCCAAGGTAATTTACCTCCTTGCGGAAAAGGTGACACTTCTTTGGACTTAATCTCAGGTTGGCATCTCTCAACCTCTGGAATACTACTTCCAAATTTTTCATGTGATCTTCAAAGGTCTTCCCTACCACAATCACATCATCGAGATATATCAGGCAGGTGTTCCAGGACAGTCCCCTCAGTACAGTGTCCATGAGTCGCTCAAAAGTAGCTGGGGCGTTACACAGTCCAAATGGCATGACTGTAAATTGCCAGAGTCCTGTACCTAAACTGAAGGCAGTCTTCTCTTTGTCATTGGGATCCATTCCCACTTGCCAATAACCGCTCTTTAAGTCGAGAGTGGAGAACCATTTTGCTCCTGCCAAGGTGTCTAGCGTATCGTCTATTCTTGGGAGAGGATAGCTGTCCTTTTTGGTCACACTATTCAAACGACGATAGTCCACACAGAATCTGGTAGATCCATCCTTCTTCCTGACAAGGACTACTGGTGAAGCCCATGGACTATTCGATAGTTCAATTACTCCTTGGCCTTCCATATCTTGTATAATTTGCTTGGCTTCCTCACGTTTTGCCAGAGGTAACCTCCTTGGTCCTTGTCGAATTGGACTTGCATCGCTGGTATTTATTTTGTGCATTACAATATTGGTTCTTCCCTTCGTACCAGTTTCAGTTTCAAAGACGTCTTCATAATGTTTGATTAGGTCCTTAACTTGACTTTGTTCCTTCTTGCTCAATCCTTGACAGGCGGAGTCGATTATCTTGGACAATTTCTCAGGAACCTGCACGAATCCATTCTTCTTCGCCTCTATGCGATGAACGACGGCCGACACTGGCGAACACCACCCCAGAATAGTACCCTTCTTCAATGAAACAGGGTAATGGTTCACATTCATTACCCTTATCGGTACAGTCTTCTGAGTCTTAACCAGCATTTTGGCAACTACTATTCCTCGGCCCACCTCATCATCATCTGCCTTTGGTTCCAACATTGTAACATTTCCGTCCAAATAATCACCTTCCATACCCGCCGTCAAAAATGTCTCACTTCTTGCATCCAGAACAACATTCTCTGCAGTGATTACTTGTACATTCCCACAATCTTTCCCATGAAGAAACAATTCCTCATTATTTATTTTTAAAGTGCCTTCTTTCATGTTTAACTGGAAGCCGTAGGTGTTCATGATGTCTAATCCCAAGATTATTTGTTCTTCTATGTCGGCTACGAGAACACGATGTCGGATTGATGTTGGTCCTATGATAAAGTTGACATCTACTTCACCTGCCACAGAAGCTGCTTCTCCTGTTGCTGTCCTAAGTCTCCATTTGCTAGAAATTAACTTTTTATTTCTGGGAATTAAATCGGGTCGCACGATGGTTTTCGTCGATCCAGTATCTAGCAAGCAAGCATAGGTCTTCCTTTCCATAACAGCGTCCACATACAGGCCGTTGGTTTGATGTTGCAGAGATGCGACTTGGCCAGGCGTCTTTGGGGCTTTCTGATGCTGGATCGATGATTGCCCTCGCTCATCGACCCGCTTTAGTTTTCCTGCTGCTCAGACGATGCTTTCTTGGCCACCTTACCACATTTACTCCGAACGTGACCAATCTCTCCACAATTCCAGCATCGCAGTACTCTTTTATTTGATTTGATCTGGTTTAGAACTCTACTAACCACCTGCTCCATGAACTCCTCATTTTCCTGCTTGTCAACAGTGCAGACACGAGCATGGTTCCGAGAAGCTTGCTTTGCAGTCTCAAACTCCAGCGCGTGCGCCAAAGCATCGATCAAGGTTTTCGGTCTTGCCAACCTTAATGCTTGCTGCGTATCAATATCCCGGAGACCATCTATGAACGTCTGGACCGCTAGGTGTTCCATGAAATTATCTGGCGCCATCGGATATGCAAGTCGAACTAGACGAGCAATATCTGCCTCAAATTCCTGAAGATTCTCGCCTTTCTTCTGTGATCGATTCTTCAGTTGGGTATGGTATACTTGCTCCAAATGCGCGTGGCCGTATCTCATCTCCAAGCGTTTAATGAGTTGAGAATAGTCTTTACGTTCCTCAGGAGGCAATGTCTGCAAAATATCACTAGCATCACCCCTCAATGCTATGACTAAAGCAGTCGCCTTCTCGGCAGAAGACCATGCGTTTGCTTCTGCGGCCGCTTCGAATTGCGTCAGGTAAGTTGCCCATGACGTCTTTCCATCAAAGGTTGGTGGCTTGATTCTGGTCTTTGAAATAGCCACAAGTTCTTCTTTTATTTCGATGGGCCGCGGTGTGACTTCTTTGTTGACCTGCCTGGGATCAGAATGACTCGTGGTAGCGGGTAATTTCATTTCAATCATTATTGCCTCTAAAAGCCTAGAATGTTCTCCAATTTTCTCTTCTACAGCTATGAAAACCTCTTCTTTTAACGCTTCTGATTTTTCCGCTAATCGCTGTTCTAGAACTTTCTCCACTTGTTCCAGACTTTTTTCGAAGTTTCTAGAATTTTCTAGTAATTTCTTTTCCAGATTTTTCTCGAGAATTCTAGCGGTTTCTAGGTTTCTTTCTTCCATCTGTGCTTGTGAATCTATTAGACGCTGTTCCAAAGTTTGCGAATTGTCTATCAATCGTTGTTCCAAACTTTTCACACTGTCCAGATTCTTCTGTTCCATTTGTTCTAGAGTTTTCGCTAAGTTTCCAGAAGTTTCCAGGTTCTTCTGCTCCATTTGTTGCATTTGAATTTGCGCATTCTCTATTAATCGTTGTTCCATATTTTTCGCACTATCCAGATTTTTCTGTTCCATTTGTTCTAGAGTTTTCGCTAAGTTTCCAGAAGTTTCCAGGCTTTTCTGCTCCATTTTAGTTTGTGAATCTATTATTCGTTGTTCCATTTTCATCAACAGCGAATTCACGTCAGCATCTCCGCCTGGAACTTGAAAGACATAATTCTCTGGATCCTCGCCTTCTTGGATCAACACATTGCGAAGCCGTTGCTGGAGGATCGACTTTTTTCCAGTTGTATCCTTATCCCTCTCTTCTAATTCTCGTTTTAACTCGGACACTTTTAATTCCTTCAGTTTCATTGTGTTGGCCATCACGATATTTAAAATAACGTCTTTCCGCACTGTATATTTATTTAATCGAATACTTAATTAACACTTAATTGTCTACTTAGTTTATTATTTATTAATTAGTCCACACCTGAATACCACTGTAACGTTTGTCTTTTCGGGTTCTTAAATAAAACTAACAATAACTTTAGACACACACACTATATTAATATTAAAACGTATAACAATATAAAACTAACTATTAACAACAATAAGTACATTTATGTATTCTATATTTATGTAACTATATTTATGTTTACTTCGCGAGACTGTAGGATTCAATGCATGTCCATCCCTTCTTCGACGCGGCTTTTATATCGGTGAATACTTTTCTAGAGCCTTCACGTAGGCCTCGCGAAAACATCCAGAGGGATGACGCACCTCGCGTCATCGGATGAGTCATTACAATAATATTCACGGCTAGTACCGTAATGATTGTTGTTATTACCTTTATGGCATAAATAACTTCAAATCGAACTATTTTTTTCTAAATATCGAAATTATACCGAACGCGTATTAATATCGACATATTTTAATACCCACAATTATAATTACTATTGTGAACTTCATCTAAACTGCTTCATGTGGAATATTTTAAAGTTTTTTTCGCAAGGAATATTTTAACAATATTTATTTCATCGACATCGCAACCCTTCACCTCGCGTCTTTAATTAATTCGTAAGACATTGCTACTTTCAATGTCATTGATTTACCTTCCCTTAAAACCGGGTCAAAAACCTTTTCCAAACCACGAGTGTTCTCTACGACACAAAAACGTCCTTCTTGATTCCCGACTTTCGTACGATACCTATTCGACGCTTCTTTTGTTTCTTACCACATATCCGATCGCGACATGGTCGTAACACAAAATTAATTTCTGTATTATTCGCTACACACTCGTATATTATTCTCTTACTTGCATTCACATGAATTTAATTAATTAACTTCTTTCCAGTGTGTATTTAGCTGTAGCGTTCTAACAATAATTTACATTATTGTTAGTACGCTACAGCTAGTCCGGAATGAATCAACACGAGCCACAAGCGTCCGTCTTGTAACAATTTAGTGCTGTCGTAAAATACACTATCTTCCAACAAACGTTCTTATAACAACACGTGAATCTTCAACAGCTACAACCGATTATTATACAATCAATACATCTTTAGCATGCATTCCTGTTAATTGGGTATCTTTCTATTTATTTCCAACTGAATGAGCAAATTTACTTTTTGAAGCCTATATTAATATTCGTTGGTCTTTTGATACAGGTACTACATTAACAAGTAACAAGGATGAATTTGCAAATAGATTTTATGGCAATGCTGGTAATTACCATACCAAAGAAACGCTTATATTTTCTTGCACCTGAAGTGCTAATCATATATTATGTACGCAACAAATACCTTTACTAAAAATTCATATCATAGGCGAATTCGTGAGAAAATAATACATCCACAAAAAGTGACTGTTTTGTATGGGTTGTGGAATGGCGGAGTTATTGAGCCATATTTCTTCGAGAACGAAGCCGGGAACTCAGTTACAGTGAATGGTGACTATTACCGTAATATGTTAAGAGAGTTTTTGTAGGCTGCATTCGTCGGTGTAGATCTGGACGATATGTGGTTGCAGCAGGATGGAGCAACCTGCCACACAGCACAAGAGACAACACGGTTATTGCAAGACAGATTTTCGGATCATGTCATTTCACGCCAAGGCAACCAAAATTGGCCACCGAGATCATGAGATCTTAGGTCATGCGATTTCTGGCTGTGGGGCTTTGTCTCACGCATATTTCAACCATCCAATGACAAATGATGAGCTTAAGGATGAAATTCGACGTGTCATTGGTGAAATTAAGCAACAAATGTGCATAAATGTGACCAAAAATTTTACTAAAAGAATAAGAGTGTGCCAGAAAAGTCGTGATGGCCATTTATTTTTTTCATACATAATTGGAGATTATGTACTTTAAGTTGCAATAAAAATAATATTCATTTAAAAAAATATATGTCTTTTATTAAAGAATTCAATGTGGCGCTCTTATTGGCCCACTCTTTATAACACAATTATTTTCGTTGTTATGGCAATACACAAGTCATTGTTTTTAGTTGATGCCGAAAGTGGATTGCTTCGTGCGTTTTTCTATATACATATATTTTTCATGCACTTTTTATTCGTACGAGTAACCTCTATTTCGAAATTAATTGTACAAATGTAAAACAAAAAATGCATGTACTATTTTTATTCAAAATAAAATTACAATTACGCAGTCTTTATTTTGCAATTTATGATTTGTAAACATGCTACCATGATATAAGGTCATAGTTTTCTATTTGAGTTTGACATACAAAAGAAACTCCTTCGAATATGTACACATCAATCTCATTAAATTAAATAAGAGAACACCACTTAAGCTTTTAATTTTGCTTGTAGGTACATTACCGTTTTGGTGACTTCTACCACATAATAACAGAAAGAACAAAATCCGCGGTGCCTTTGATGTTTAAGGGTTCATTTTTCATGACCTTGACGCTATTGCTTATGCTGTCGCCATTTTGAAACCATGTCAAGATATTTAAGCGGTTTATTTCAAAATAACATAATTGTAAATAAAAATACTGAACTATATCAGCTATTACAGTATTATGCTTTCTTTATTTATACAACAAATAATAACAAAATTTAAGCCAAGTATTATTTATTTGTAGAAAGTTCTAGGATCATATTAATCTACAAAATGTAAGTGAGTCTGGTAGTTTTTTGTCCGCCAGTTTATTAGAATATGAATATGTATGAACAAAATTGCTTTTAATACAAATTTGTTTCGAAATATATATTATAAAAAAAATTGGCATCACGACTGGAAGTAAATATTAGAGAAGTTACGATTAAATAATTCATGTAATTTTTAACTAGTAATGAAAAGCTGACCTATGTATACATATGTGACATATGTATACATTGTCGAATCTGGAATAAAAATAAGAAACTAAAAGCATTAAAACATTTGATTATAGAAAATTTGTATTATTTCAGTGTTTATAATGTTTTACTATATTTAATTTAACACTTTTACCCTTTTGAGAAGTTAAATTTCTGTTAAAAAACTTTAGCGTTTAAATAAACCATGTAAACAACATTCCAAACATTATTTGACATAGTTTCAAAATAGCTGATTGGATTGGGCGCACAAAAAACTAAATCAACAAAAAAAATTATTTGTCCTTTCTGTTATTATGTGCTTCTACCTTAGTTATTATATTATTTAACGAAACATATAGAAATGTAGTATTTACAAATTTCATAACCGCAGCAAATTATTTAACCGTAACTATATTTTTTAAATTACTTTATACTAAAAACTTGGATAGTGTATAGTTGTTTTCAAATTAGAAGAATATAACTTTGAACGGCTCTAATGCATTTATAGCACCACCTTCTGTGATGATAATTATTATACCTGGTCTCCTTATTGAACGGGTACGGTTTACATATTTGCAACGTATGAATCTAGGGGCCGTATTGACTATAAATTAGGGCCCTATAATATAATAATAAAACGCTGTTAATATCAAGTATATAATAAAAAATATCTGTACATGGCTTTATATACAAAGAAAAAATTACAAAATACATATAGATATATAAAGCTAATTTATTTGTAATACACAATAAAATTTTTATGTGTCACCGCATTTCATAATCATCTGTGTGTGTGTGTGTGTGTCACTAAATTTCGGTGTTTGATTTGTTCGTCTAATGGTATTTTTCAGTTGGGCCCATATCAATTCAATGGGATTGAAAATGCAATGGTATGGTGGTAAACGCAAAATTGTATGTCCTGCTTCTTTGGCTCTGTTATCCACGTAATAATCCTTTAAATATTCTTTTGTCTTCATCACCTCTATTAATTGGTTTTTTGTATAATGATCCTCAAAATATAAATCATTTGCTTCTAAAAATGTTTTAATATCTTTCTTATTATTACATTTTGTAGGAACTTTGGTTTGCTGTCGAGAATGATACGGAGCGTTGCCCATCACTATCACACTATCTTTTGGTAAATATGGCAGCAAAGTGTCACAAAACCATTCTTCAAATAAAGATGAGGTCATATCTTCATGGTAATCTAAACTTGAGGATTTAACATTTTTAGCAGATAATAGCGGCAGTCCGATCCATCCTTTTTCTGACCCAGCATGAAGAATGATTATTCTCTTCCCTCTCGAAACCGGCACGTCCAACTGACACATACTTGATCTATCCACCCAACCTTTGCAAATTGTGTCATGGGTGTCATACCACGTCTCGTCTAAATAACATATTAATCGTCCTTCCTGTCTATACCTTCTAATTGCCGTTAAGTATTCATATCAGTGGCGGCTGGCGCATAAGCGCTGCAGTGCTGCAGAGCTCCCAAAAAATTGGGCGGGCGAACCTGTATTAGTTATAACTAGTTTTCTTTTACATAATTTTTCCGACATTTCTGATGTTTATAAAAGCGTAACATATTGTTGTGAAAATTCTCCCCCTGTATATCAAAAAATTTGCATATTTTTCTACATCATCCTGTAGAGAACATCAAACCCTACAATTTGACACCTCAATCATCAAAATCCGATCAGTAGAAGCCGAGATATTCGCTTCCGAAATTCCAACACTAACGCCGGTTATATATAGTATTTTATCAAATAATATACAATAGGCGACCAGTGGAATAACCAACCTAATTCGCGGAATCGCTCACTTGTTCCTTATCTGGTCCACACGTACGTGCGCTCAGAGCTCTTTCAAACACCCGCGCGCACCCCGCTACCCCCGCGGCTGTCTAAACCAATGCGTGATTTTACCAGGCATGTTCGCTGCATTTACACCAGCGCGAAGGGCGATATGATTCGGTATCTAAACTAATATTATAAAGAGGAAACATTTGTGTTTTTGTATGTATGTTTGTAATGCTTTCACACAAAAACTACTGGACCGATTTCAAAAATTCTTTCACCATTAGAAAGCTGCATTTTCACTGAGTGACATAGGCTATATTACATTTTCAAAAAAAAGATAGCATTAATGTAACCCAAGGTGTGAAAAAATTGGTCACAAAAAATCTGCCATCGCGTACGCTGCGGAAACTATTGTTGATAGAACAAAAAAATGTTCTACAGTATTATAGAACGTATTAATATCTACAAAAAAGTCCGCGAAACCATATGTCCAACTACTGTAGTTATGCCACTATAACTACTTTTTTACATTTTAAAAGTTAATAAAAGTGCCGACAATAATCAAACCATATTATCCATAGCTCTGTATTATTTCTTATCCTATTAAATGATATTTTATTAAAGACCATTTCAATACCAGTAAAATACTTTTTAAATTATTAAAATCGGACATTCCATTCAAAAGATATAACGAATTTAAAAATGTCAATCTAAAGAAAATAATGTTATAATATAATGTAGTAGTATAGCGATGGCCATATTCATTTTGTTTGTAATAAATTGACAATCGAAAAATTATAACTGGAATAAGAATAGTATTGGCAGAAGGAATTTAATAACAAGTTCAATGAGAATGAAAAGTAATAGAAAACAGGCACAGAGAAGCTGTTATAGAAAGAAGTTAAACATAAAGTGATATAAAATCCAAAAATTAAGGATCACAAGAAAGGAAGATTACATATTTAAGAGAATACACTCACTATTGTATTTATTCAAGGTAGGATCGAAGAAAAGACAACATATACGATACAAATTTTATTAAAAGAATTTAAATAACACTGAGATATTTGAAAGATGACGTTTTTGAAGTAATTTCGACAATGTGTCAAAAGCCAAGTGACAGGAACATTATTAAAATAGCGGGTTACATTGTTTATAAGTTATGTTAAATTAGTAAATGGACTAAACAGATTTAATAAGCGATGAGCCACCACCAGAAAAACGCAAACGTCCAAATAACAGCAGATTTAATCATCGAATTTCGGCTTTAGAGGTGTGTGATGTTATTCTAAATTGTGCAAAAGATCGATTTCATTTTAAAGAGCATCTAGTAGTGGCATCACTTTTTTTTTCGGAATGCTTTGGAGAGTATTGCAGTAAATTTCCTGAGGACAAACTCACTTCCGCATGCTCCTATTATCCCACCCTTGATAAAGAAAGATTACGAACTGAATTGTCTGTTATTTACTCAAGAACTGATTGTAGATCTTTAAAAGCGCACTACCTCTTCTAAAATTTTTAATAAAAAACAATCTGGGAGATACGTTGAAGGAGACTAGAAAATTATTAGAAATTGTAATAACAACTCCCATGACAACATCAGAGGCCGAACGATGCTTTTCAACACTAAATCGAATTAAGACGTTTCTCAGAAATTCAATGACCGAAGATCGTTTAAAATCTCTTTCCATGCTATCTATCGAAAAAAAGTTTATCTCCGAAATAGACAATTTTAATGACAAAGTGATAACAAAATTTGCAAATCGAAAAGAACGTAGAATAGATTTAATTTATAAGAAATAATTTGTTAGTAAAGTAGTGCTTAGTTACTCTTATTCTTTTGTGTGACAATTGACAATCGTTCCAGAAATACATTACTTCAGTGCGGAAGGCGAAGAAAGCACGATAAGATCGATGGGAGACAACCTCTTACTGCCCGTGCAAGGAAAATTTTTTTGTAAAACTTGCAGAACACCTTAAAATTTTTAGCACGAGCCGCCACTGATTCATATCGAAGTTTCTGTAACCCCGGGCTTTCCATAATTGTGCGACGTTTGTCTATAGTGCCAAACTTAAAACCAGCTTTCTTTAGCGTCCGCCACAAGGTTGCTTTAGAACAATGAATATTTATAGGCTCATCACTGATTCTTTTATGATATGTAAGCAGTCTAGGGTAGATACAATATTTCCTCTGTAGAAGGAGTATACTTGCTGCCTAATAGTATCAATTTCATACTCGTCAATTTTTCTCGGTGCTCTTTGTCACTTCTTTGCTTTCGAGGCCCTGCGTTATTCTTAATTATGTTATATATTGTTCCAAAAGGCACCTTGGTTAATTGCGACGTTCGTTGAATGTTCTGAGTATGTAGTTCGTTATTTTCTTCCATCAGGGTATGATAGACATTGAAAATTATCTGTTTTGCATCTTCTGATATATGCTTTCTCTGTCGTGCTCCAACAGTATTATCACTATCCATATATAATAACTATATATTCAAATTAACAACTGTTGGTACTTTATTGGTTGGTATTTTATATTATTATTAAATTATATTTCATCTAAATTTCAGCAATTACAATTTACTTAAATTTTGTCATTACGGACCTTAGCAGTTTGTTTCCGTAAAAGATAATCGTATTGAGCGGACAGATAGTTATTGCCGCAGGTGGTGCAATAAAAGCATTAAAGCCGTTCAAAGTTATATTCTTATAATTTGAAAACAATTATACATGTACCTACTTAAATAATACGCAAACGAGCAAGTGAATTTGATACCTCGGCAAAACGAATGCATCATTGTTGTTCTATTATTGTCTAGATATTAATGAAATCGAAAATGTTATAAATTATCATCGATGTTTATGAAAATGACAACTTCTGATACTTAGATTGTGAGAGCCTGCCTACATAAGTTAAAAGTTAATTTTATATTGCTTAATTATTTATGTATCAACTAATTAATGATTTTGACTTAATTATTACAGCAATTTTCGTTACGTAATATTTGCATTATCGAACAAAGCAATTTATTCAAATTTCTGTTGTCTGTATTTTACAAATGCAAACTATTTGCCCCATGTCTAGTTGTGCTGGCACAATAAATGGAATACACTTGAATAAATCACTTTAATAGATTGCACTTATACCAAATAAACAATATAATTTTACCATTGACGTATGTGACTTCTATTTGTACATATGTAGATTACTCAATATAGTGATTAATAAAATTTTCCCGAGGAATATTTTATATTCAAATGTCGTTTAAAGGAATAATATAAACACGCAATTAGCTACAGAGAGTAAATAAAAAAAAACAATGATTACTAGTATTACAACCAACTCTTTCTAATTACAGATTTTAAATTATTTCATAACTTTCGATGTTATTATTATTGTTACTAAATGGGATAGATACAAATAGATGCTCCAAGTCATGGGAAATGTGTTGTTGTAATTATTATTATATAATCGTCTATTTGAACAAAACAATAGCAATTAAAAATATATAAAAAGATAATTACTGTAAAACCTCAAATGACGCAATACCTTTGAAGACATAAGAATATAGGGCCTGGCCAAAATATTGAGGCCACCTTAAGGAGTTTGCAAAATTCTTTCTTTCGTTTCCGAGGAATGTACATACCCTTTATATATATATATATATATATGATCTAAAACCTTGTTTACCCTCAGGTGTGTAAGGTTTCTATATATTGTTACATGGAGTATACAAATTTTGACCATTCTTTCTTATTCTTTGATGAAATTCGAGCATCAGCCCAAGTTCTCCTCTTTTCTTCAAAATTTCTGCTACTTCATCATTCCAAGTTTTCTTAGGTCTTCCTTTTTCCCACCTGTGCTGAACTCTGGTGGCCCATAAACGTCTGACCTAGCTTCTATCATTCATTCGGTTTAGGTGCCCAAACCATTTTAATTGATTTCTTTCGATAACATTAATGGTTCTACATCGAGGTCTTCTCTTACTGTGTCGTTCCTTTGCCTATCTAGTCTCGTTATTCCTTTCACTGCTCTTATATACTTCATATCCATGGCCTGTATTTTACTTTTCAAAGATTTATTCAACACCCAGCTTTCACTGCCATAGGTTAAAATTGGCCTAAATACAGTTTTGTACACAGACATTTTTGTATGTCTACTTATTTCCTTCTTCCTGATAAAACTTTTGTTAAGGCTGTGGTATATACGTGCATCTCCATATTTTCCTATTAACAGTCCTAAGTCCTTAGAAACATCTACTTGCTCTATTTTTTCTTCATTTATTTATATGTTAACTGTTTTGTCTTCTTTTCCTATTACCATCACTTTAGTTTTACTTGTATTTATTTTCTTTTTCTTTGGCTCTGTGTCCCATATTCTTAAACTTTCCTATAAATCCTTTTCCTTGGGGACGCATATCATAAGGTCGTTAGCGAATGCACATACTGAGAGTTCCACCGGCTTTATCTTATTGTTTCCAACGTGTACAGTACTGATTCTGTTCTCTAGGGCTCTGATAACGTCATCCTTGGTTGTATGAATAATGTCGGACTCATCACGCCACCTTTTCTTAATCCGTCATTGACCTCAAATAACTCGGATTGCAAGTTATCCTTTCGCACATAACTTTTATTGTTGTTATATAGGCTCTTAAACCCATTTCTTAGTTTCTGAGTAATATTTTTCTTTCTAGTCCTTCCCATATTTCTATTTGTGAAACCCTGTCAAATGCTTTCTGTAAATCTAGGAAGCCCAAATAAACTCGCGCGTTTTTTTAATCTAGTCTTAGCTTAGTAGCTTAATTGTAAAAGTGTGATCTTGAGCGCTTCGCCCTTTCCTGAAACCACTTTGAACCTCTGATAGCTGTGCCTCTGTGACGACTTTTAGCCTCTTTTCCAGAATAGATTCCAACATTTTTGAGACAATGCTTAATAATGTAATGCCTCTATAATTTTTTTTCTGCTGTTATCCTATCATGGCCAACATACCCTTTTTATGTATTTGATATCTGGCAGTGAGTCTCTGTCTCTCATCTTTACCAACACCAGTTTATTATAAGCGAGATTCAGTCGAACACCCCTTCAGAACGTTTTAGTGAAGAATGTGTAATCAAATTCGTAAAGCACCCTCCATCGGGTCATGATTTGATGATATATAACTTTGAAAGGACCGATACCCGTATACTTCATTGCCAGAAAACCATGGAGCAAAAACAATATAAACATGTTTTGGAAAATATTTTAATGCTATATGTAAACAATTTGGGCCTTAATAGAGCCCTATATACATTTATACATAATACTGCTTTATGTATGTAGTAGACAAACCGGTAGAACCGTAGCCCTGAAATTCTCCTGTCTAAACGCTATTTAAAATGCATAGAATGTGTTAAAAAGAATTGTTTGAAAGACAATAAAACAAAATAACAATTGACGACGAACGTTGAAGAACTATGGGTAACTAACGGCGAAATTAAATAATGCATCAAGAGCTGCATATGCTGAACAGAGTTGAAGCTGTTCTAAGAGCAAAAAATGGAATTGCCACATATTAATCAAATTATGCACATAAAAAACATTTGACCAGATACTCTATGCGTAGAAATCGAACAAGACATAATTAATGTATGCTCTTAAAAAAGCATTACATTTAAGTTAATTGTGGTTATGTCTAGTGAATCATTTTGTAATTTTATTTATGCTGACGAAATTTCTACTTTATTTTACATTACTTTATCTATCCTGATTAAAAAGACACCTACTATTGAAACTTACCGTGATAATACTAGTTATATCCGTAATCAAACAAATTTAAACAAAGATTAGTATAAAATTATTAATACAGTTAAATTTTCTTTTAATTGGTTTCCACTTAAACTCCATGCTACAGTTAATTATTGGCGATAAAACACCAAAATAATTTTATTTGTGAAATTATTTATAGATTCTTTTTGCATTCATTAATCACTATCATTAACGGTACTTGAATTGTATTTGCTTTATAAAAGGAAAAACTTTAAAATATCCTAATAAATCTAATAAACACAAGTTATTTTTGATTACAGTATCTACATTACCTTAAAATTAATATCTTCTTTGATCCACTTCGGCCTAATATATTCTAATATTTTTAATGCACCTGTAAACAGATCATCTTCATTTACATAAACTGGAACTCTCATAACTATGTTTTCCATTGTTTCCCTTCTATACACAGAAAATGTATTTACGTTTACGACGATCTGAAAATTAATATATTCTTTAATATATTATTCTGAAATTATAATAAGCTGATACTTTAGTGTAAGTAATTATAATTATTCCAATTCTTTTCTTTTATTTTAAAATCAATATGTTATGTTATAACACGAATGAAGAAGCCACAGTGCAATAGGTTTCAATTTTAGTGCATTGTAGTGATGGCTACGAGAAACATTCGCTTATGACCGTGTTTAAAGAACAAGTCAGTTCGCTTAAACATAAACGTTTGCACACTAATAAACCAGTTGCATGAGTTGATATTGCTATGCAGGTACCCAACACTAAAAAAATACATACCAGGTTCACGCGATAAGTAAAGTTATGTTACTTAATCTACAAAATTTGCAAAAAAAATCAGTTTATGTGATTATTTTATATTTAAAACGTCTTTCAAAAAATCAACGAAAAAAAATGAATGGGTTTAATAAACTGATAAGTTTTTGACGTAAATTATTAACTGAATTGATAATTTAAAATAGAAATAAAACTAATAGTTAAAATCTTCACTTTATTAATATTTGTTCGTAAAACGACAACTGTTTCACCAGCATAGTAACTTCGTCAGAGCACGTTACAAACTAACATCGCAGTGTTGCCAGCCAGCGTTCACGTTGCATCGGTAGATTAGCCGATAAATTTCGGTAGATTCCGTAAAGCATCGGTAGATTTAAAATTTTTATAATATTATTTGTATTATTATCTACGGATGCTGCTAAGTGTTGCCAATAAGTAATATAGAAATACATAGATGTATCTATATAATAATAAATAATTACTTGTTGATTTAATTAAATATTGAGAATAAAACACTTGGCTATATTTCATTGGTTTTATTAGAATAATTCATAATAACATACGTTTCGGCTGTTATGTCATTATCAAAAAGATATCTTTACATTACTTAATATTGGGTGGATGATTAGTTGAAATTTACAATAGTTTATATGAAGGGGATATTCGCGAAATCTACCTGTGTGTTAGTAACTAACATAATATTTTTCTGTGCTTTTTTAATTTTTAAAATTTCTAACATGTATTTTTGACATTATATTGAATATATCTTATGTGCTCTGCCATACGTTTTTTAGTATTATTTCTACCACTTTGCCCTATATATATATATATATATATATATATATATATATATATATATATATATATATAACGAGCCAACGAAAAAGTTTATAATTGGAGTAGACTGTGAAATTGGGTTGGTACTTTAGCCACTTCCACATAATGACACATTACTTGATGCTTGACAGTTTCATTTGGTTTCATTGTAAAAAAAAGGTTATGGCATTGAAATGATACTACAACAAAAAAGAAAACAAATAATTTATTTAATATCGAAATCATAATCAAAATTTACATATAGCTACAGAAGTTGTTGAAAATGTTGTCCATTTACATCTAAACACAAACTATTTTCTTAATAAGAGTTTTGAAAAATTTGACACAAACTTATAGTTTCAATGTCAAATAATAAATGTCATTATGTGGAAGTGGCTAAAATACCAATATTTTATATAGATATATTCGGACACGTTCACAGAAAATATTAATAGTGAACCTGCATTTGTGTTCTTCACACCAGATTTTTAATAATATTTTATATTATTAAAAATACCTTTGTATTAAACAAAACTGGTGGGGTTTACCTATTCATGTATGTTTCAATTATTCTGATACATTACACACGCGGTTAAGCCGTAGTATGAGTGAAGGCACAAACAAAATGCAGTTTTCTAGAGAGTTTGGCTGTGCTAACCTTTGGAAGGGCGTCGTTACTTCACATTAATTATGTGGACGGTATGCGAGGTACTTCGGCTGTCTGACAACAGGTAGCGCCGAATTTACTTCTACGCTCGGTCTGGATAATTACGGTGATAGGGCGAGGTGGTTCTTTTCTGTGAATGTGTCTGGAAATATCCTTTCTCCAGCAGGGGCGTACCGATGAGCTTGTAGAAAAGCGAAATACGTATCTACGTCTCTGGGGATAGGATATATTCGGACACGTTCACAGAAAATATTAATAGTGAACCTGCATTTGTGTTCTTCACACCAGATTTTTAATAATATTTTATATTATTAAAAATGCCTTTGTATTATACAAAACTGGTGGGGTTTACCTACTCATGTATGTTTCAATTATTCTGATACGTTGTAATACCTTATTTTTCTTTCAATTTTTTAGCTTTGAGAAACTGGTGTAGCACCCGGTAATATGCCGATAAAGAACTGTGTATTCTAAAACAATTTTAACTTCAATTGAATTTTCATGGGCTTTGCAGTTCTGCTTTTTTTTTCGGTAGAATTGTGTTGAAAATCGGTAGATCGGTAGAAATCTTTCTAAATCGGTAGCTCTACCGAAAAATCGGTAGGGCTGGCAACACTGTAACTTCGGTACCAGGGGCTATAATGTTAAATGGAAAGTATTAAGATTGTCTTTTAATGCTAGGATATGTAGTCAAGATGGCACTAAATACAGAAACCCTTGCCGGTAAATTACATTGTGCGAAAACCGTTTCTTTTAGTTTTACCTTATACATGAAACAGTTAATTTAACCTAGTTAGAAAAGTAAACTTCGTAGATAAAGTGAAAACGTGGTTGAATTTGGCAAAACTTGAAGATTTGAGCATATTTTAAGGTAATCAAACCATTATTATTATTTTTTTTTATTACTTAATGCGCAGCCTATGTGAACATTAGTAAATAGTAAACAAATATACACGTAGCGTGTGTTCATTTGAAAAGTCAATCTAAGTTACTTTGAAATTTTGATAGAATAAGACGCAAATATATTAGTATGTGTTTGTTGTTCCGTAAACGTAAATCCAAATGACATTTGATAATGTCAATCACAAATATCAGTTAGTCATCAAAATAATCGTGCGTCGATTCTGGTTTAAATAAATTGCTTCTCAGTTTTAAAATGGCTTTCACTTTAGAACATAAATTTTTTTTAGTCCAGGCTTATTTTCGAAGTGGTAATAAAATTGACGGTGTATGGGTTTATTCAGTTCAAGATTGCATGGTAGAATTTCAAGTTGAGTTTCCACATTTTGTAATAGATTATATACAATTTAAGAATACTTTGGATAGAACTTTAAAACTTTTTTCTGAAACTGGTAGTCTCTTAAGAAAATCAGGCAGCGGAGCAGTTAAGAAACGTACACCTCAAGTTGTCAATCGTGTTGAAGAAATAATGGAAAATGAACCACAAACATCTGTTCGACATTTGAATCAACAAATAAACCTTTCTGTTGGTACAACTCACAAGTTATTAAAAAAAGATATGCAACTTTATCCATACCGTGTCACAGCAGTACAAGAATTGTTAGAAATTGATTACCCACGTAGACTACAGTTTTGTAATTGGTTTGTAAATATGAACAATAATGGAGAACTTTCGCAAAGTCATCTTTGCTGATGAAGCATGGTTTTATAAAACGGGATACCTAAATTCACAAAATACAAGAATTTGGAGTAGTGAAAATCCACATGTAATTAATGAAGAATCGCTACATCCAGAGAAAATTGGTGTTTGGGCAGCGATAATCCAAAGGCGAATCATTGGACCAATATTTTTTCAGGGAACGTTAACTGCTCAAAGGTACCGTACGGAAATTTTACAACCGTTTGTCAATCAGTTGCATGATGATGAACTTCAAAATGCATATTTCCAACAAGACGGAGCACCTTGTCACTGTACTGCAGAACCTTTGGATTATTTAAGAGAATTTTTTGATGAGCGTATAATTAGTCGAAATACTGGAATTGCCTGGCCTGCACGTTCATGCGATTTAACACCTTGCGACTGCTTTTTGTGGCCTTATCTAAAAAATAACATATTTCGAACACCTATATTGAATTTGAATGATATGCTACAGAGAATCGAACAGAAATGCATGGAAATTAATAACAATCCAGTAATGTTGCAGAATATCATCAGAAATTTCGAACGGAGGATTTTAAAGTGCATTGATCTTGAAGGACAACATTTTCAACATTTGTTATAGTTTTCAATAAATACCTATTATTTGTTATTTATTTGTATGTATGAAACTGTCAAAATATACGACTTCGTAGGTTAAGTAGTAAATTTTAATTTACGACATACTTCAAAATGTTCTCAGTAAATCACATGCTACTAGATTGACTTATCAAATGAACACTTGTTATATAATATAGAAATTTTATATTTTTAGAATTATTCAATGTGACATTGTATCTACGCAGCAAATTGTATACAAGAAGGGTCTATACTTCATGAATTGCCAAAAGCAACATCATGTAGGTTTCAACAGTTGATTAATGCCAGAAGAATATGTTCGTTTAGAATAGACGATATTCACTTACTATTTGTAGAAAGTATTTTGAGCCACAGTATTTAACAAGGAAGAACTAATATCAAAGGCCATACCAACACTTTATTTACCAGGTAGGTAATTATTTGCAACTGATCTATGCATATATGCTGTTTTCTGTAATTCAGAATCAGTTGACGTATCTGCTGCCTATAGACCAACAAATCTGATATTATATGATATTCATAATGTACCAGCTACATCAAAATATGCCATAGAAGATATTTCAAAGGAAGCAGTTATTTGTTGTATTAATATAGTTGGAACAGTAGTATGAGAAACCCTTTGCTCCAATATTAAGAAGGAAAGAATTATATTGACAGATAAAAATATTTTTTTACTACTAGGTATTTATTACTTTATTATTTTTGTATAGTAAATTCACATTTTGTATATCATTTGTAATGCTTTTACTAATATAAGTTAAATGTATGATTTTTTTTGTCATAGGCTAGACTTTTGAAATACAACCAATGTGTAAAAAATATAGCTGTTTTTTTTAATTTATCGCTCATCTGTAATGAGCGTTTAGCCTTTCTTCCGCGATAAGAAGAACGCCTGTTCCTCGGACACTCATCCATGCCCATACATTTACTCCGAATCGTAGTGCAGGTCCTTTCTAGGTATAATGGTTTACGTAACGGGTCTTACGTGGTCTATAGACTCTAACATTTCCGTGGGAACATGGGAACGTTTTTTCATCGGAAAGTATTACAGAATCCCATATATCATTAAGCACCTGATAATTTAAAGCAAATATGAGACGTGATCCCTTGTGGTCTTCAGTTAGTAAGGGTTTTTATGCGACACAGGAAAATTAGAAATGTTCATTGCGTCGAATGCGGTACTGAATGGATTCTCTCTCAAATAGTTTAATAGTGCCGCATCATCTTCTTCGGTACTTGCTTTTGGCCTGCCAGCTCTCACCTTCCTTCCTGTTGTTATTTCTCTGTTCCACTTTTTCTTTCAATTCTTCCAATAGTACTTTTAAGAATTCCAAATTCACGAGCAATCTGCATTATTGCTTTTCCATTTTCAAGGTTCTGGCCCGTTGGACTTCGTTTAATTGAGGCATACTTGAAACGAATAACTAAAACCAATAGTAACGTTTGACAACCGTTTGACACGAATAAAACTGACATATAAGCACACGATCAAATTTTAAATTTCCCTTTTGGTGTTGACAGTATATGAGGGATATTTAAAATGTTTCCGGCCTTACCGACATAAAGTAATTGTAACTGGTGTTCAGAAACATTCTAAGTCAAAGTAGTCCTTGAAAATATGAAGTCATGTCTGATATAGATTGATACATTTACTTAATACAATATTATAGGTTATCATACACGCAAGTGTCAGTTTATGTCGAAATATATTACCTTAATATGCCATATTAATATATAAACTAGTCAAATAATGATTTTAGAAGGTAACAGTAATTAATTTGCAAATTTCAAATTAAGTATTTTGATATTTTAGAGAATTGTTGCTGAACAATAGCACCTCTTCATGCGATAACTGGAAAAAATTACATAATCCAATTAATATGCTGTTCATTCTTGTGTAATAAAGCTCATCTAATCTGTAGTAACATGTAAAAAGACAATGCAGAATTAAGAGGAAATAACTTTACAAGTAAAGGCTTTATTCATCTTATAGTGACAATAGTATCTAGTTATTGTACTAGTTTAATATATTAACATTCAACAAATTATTTCATTGGTTGACTTCGCAGATATTTCTTGGTGAAACATTCTTGTAATAACTTGATTAATTATTAGAAAATAAAATACTTGGCTTAGTTTCACGACTTCTTTAATTAGATATACTAACAATTGTTTCGGCTATTAGGCCATTATCAAAGAGCTATCTAAAACTCAGTTTTAGATAGCTCTTTGATAATGGCCTAATAGCCGAAACAATTGTTAGTATATCTAATTAAAGAAGTCGTGAAACTAAGCCAAGTATTTTATTTTCTAATAATTAATCAAGTTATAACAAATTATTGTAAGAAATGGCTTAAAATAAATTTGAAACAAATAAATTGTTTGTAGAGTCCTTAGATTACAACCTTATAATAAATATCATAAATTGTAGTTGTATAAATTACTAACAATAATGACCATAATTATAAAAGATGTTGAAAATGTCCACCACCTTCTTCCAAGCATTTTACGCACCTCCTCACAGCAGTTCAGCATATTCACAGCAATATGTTTGTCTGAGGAATGTCTTTGTTTTGTTTTTTTTTTCTTTTATTACGTGTTGCATGACTTTAGTAAATTATTTTTTATAAATATTTTATTTCGTCCTGTAAATGTATTTCTGTTAGTTAAATAAAATCGTGGAACATGCGATATTTGACAAATCAGTGCATAATATAATATTCTTGATAACAGAATGAAATATCTTTTCGCAGTTAATCCGAAAGAGCGGTTTTTTACCATTTTATTTGCTTTCGTGCTAGAACATAAAAAAATAAAATCGTGGAACATGCGATATTTGACAAATCAGTGCATAATGTAATATTCTTGATAACAGAATGAAATATCTTTTCGCAGTTAATCCGAAAGAGCGGTTTTTTACCATTTTATTTGCTTTCGTGCTAGAACAGACTATTAATTAAATATGTGTACAGACTGTCCTTCAACTAACAAGAAAATAATTTTCAAATGCGTAAATACTTTAATTAGGTTAAGGTTTAGCGAAATGTAAACAGTGATTATAATATCCGCATAGATACCAGAGAAGTAGTAAGTATTAATTTTTATTCTATCAAGACTAACAATAAGGTTAGGTTCCACATGCTTATTTCGATAGTAGGATCTTCATTACCATTCTGTAGAATCATCCTTCAGTAGGTTAAATATGACAGTACAGGACGATCTGTCAATTAATCTGTTTTTGACAGTACGCCAAAGTGAACGTCTCGTGTGATTTTATAATAATGCAAAATAATTGAGTTGAAGAGCAGTAATGAAGTCGACAATATGTAAATAAAAGGCTTAACACCAACCAAAATCAAAGCATAGCTGGATTCAACACTATTAGCATCCGCTCCTTCGATGTCAGTTGTTAAAAACTGGGCTGCCTAATTTAAGTGTAGTCGTATGAGCGCAAATGATGAACCCCGTAGTGGACGTCCAAAAACCATTACTGTTCCGGATATGATTGAAAAAGTCCACCGTATCGTCTTGGATAACCGTCGAGTAAAATTGCATGAGATAGTAGACATTATAGGTATCTCAAATGACAAATGTGCACAGAATTTTAACTAAAGAATTTGAAATGAAGAAAATTAAGCGAAAAAATCAAAGAGAAACGGCCTCATTTGGCAAAGAAAAAAGTGATTTTCCATCCTAACCACAAGTCTGCGATTGCAATAGCAAAATGTCATGAATTGGGATTTGAATTATTAGAGTCTCATTCGTCATGTTCTCAAAATTTGGCTCACAGCGATTATCTTTCCAAACCTGATAAAATTGGGTCGGCGGTAAAAGATTTTCGTCTAATTCCGAGGTAATCGCTGCTGTAAATAGCTATTATTAATCGACCCACAATGAAGGCATTACTAGTTTGGAATATCGTTGGAATAAGGGTATTTAGCGAGCAGGAGACTATATTGAAAAATCAAATATTTTTTATCAAAAAGCTGGCGTTTTCTTTGCTAGGCAACGTAGTTTTCGAACCACCCTCGCATTAATCTATTCCAGAATTTTCAATACTCTTTTTACCACTATCACTTAAATAAATTATAAATTCCTGATTCGCGTAATATTCATTTTCTATGGTAGCTGCATGTTGAATACAATTTCTCTAATCTTCCTGCATGGTATTCCCAACAGCTTTACAAATTAGTTAATTAAGGGAATGAGATGTTAATATTTAAAATACAATTACAATATTATTTAATACAGTTACAGGTATCTATTAAATTAAAATTGTTTACTTTAGAATAATAAAATTTAAATTGTTAACGGTGGATTATATTCAAAGAAACATAATTATTTCCCTACTTAAGAGAACTCTAATTTCTCCTAGCGGATAGTCCTCGATAATCCTTTTAAATCCTAGAAGGTTAAATCGTTATATTGACGGACAGACTATACAGAGCTTTTTCTTAGCATGAAAATGTTCAGAAAATATATATGATTTTTATGCTGTTCGAAAAAGTTTCTTATTAAAATAATTATGTGAAATTTTCGACGGTGATGCAGTAATTCCCCATTGTTTTATATATACATATATATAGCAAGAAGAGGCAATTTTTATATATCTGAAAGAAAAGTAAAAGTAGAGTTTTTTATGTATAACAATATTTCTTATTCCAATCACTACAGAGATGTTTCACAAAAACGTGAAAAATTTTTTTTTTATCTTTTTCAAAAATCTTGCTGGTTGTTATCCGGTGAAAACGTGATCTTATTCCAAAAGTTTCAACTTTTTCATAATTTTAGATTTTAGAAAATCCCCTTGTACCAGTTCATTGACATTCTGATGTCAAGTTCTAAAAAGTCAATTAAGGAAGACTATGGACCTTACGAAAGATAGATTTTGAATTGAGCTTTTAAGTATATTTACTTTATTTATAATACAAATTATAAAATAAAAAATAAAAATTATCAAAATATGTATAATAATAGCCACCCATTCGTTTTCCAATTATATAAATAAATTTAAATATTTTAGAAATACAGCCTTTCGCCAGTACTGCACTGGGCTTTGCGTCATGCGGTAAGCGTGTCCGTTCTCTAATTATGAGTGATAAACTGATAAATATATCTACTTTGCTGTACACAGAGATACAAATATTGCTATAGCAACAGCTGTATGAAAATATATAATCAATCTTCTTCTTCTATATAAATATATATACAAAAGTTAATGTTCCTGGACCGATTTACGCGCGTTTTTTACAAAATAATCCGCGTTGTCCGAAGAAGGTTTATTGAAGAAGTTATTGAAATCCTCGACCAGTAGAAAGAAAGTTATGGGCCTAATAATATAATATAAATAGCAGCAGTACTATTATATAAATGTGTATAAAATTAAGCCACGTGACGGTACTTCTCACATTGGAGTTCACAAGGTGATAAATGCTGTCGCGAATGCGTAGAAGTAAGCTCGAATACTGCTTTTTTGACAATTGGATTTATTTACATTCTTACTTTCATAAAGTGAAGGTTAAACATTGTATCTCCAAGACCATTGCAATGAACTTACAGTTGAATACAACAGTAATTACAATTTATGTAATCCAAAACACAAAAATAATAAAGTATTGATAAATATCTAATTTTTAATAAATACAATAATTGATATCAAACATCATTGTGTTCATTTAATCTGTATATATACTCAAATCTAACAATAGCAAAGTATTGTCTAGTTCAGCTAGTTATCCAATAAAAATATCTGTATCAAAGTATCAAATAAGACAATAACCCTGTCTATCGACCACACTTAGATTTACTGGATAAAATCGTAGATGTACAACAAGCTCCATTTGTATCCGAACGAGAATTTAAAAATCCACTCAAAACTTTCTTCCCTTGGTGTCAGCGTTAGTCGATTAGATTACATATGAAATTATACTTAAGATTTTCATTTCTATATTAGTAATTGCTTGTGGTCAACAACTGTACCTATGTTTTGAAATTAAAGTTGTTCATATTTTTATTTGAATTTTAATTTTATAAGTAATGTTAGTAATATCTGTTTCAACGAAATTTTATTTTAAATGCTTTCGTTCTATTCTTGATTCTTCTCTCCATTATTACCATTATAATTATATATATTTACAATATAACTTTGATGTTCGTTTTATTTATTTTGGAATATCGATTTTTATTTTAAAATTTGTATATACATATTTAGAATATTTATTCTATTATTATATTTATTCTGGAATTTGTAGTTTTCTGTTGTAATTTGTAGAAAATATTTTTTATAGTAAAAACATTAACTTATCGTTTGCATATATAATACACTTTAAAAAAGCTAAACCGACTTCAAAAAAGTTATCTACCCTTAAATATCCTCTTTGCAACAAACAAAGAGAATGATTCAAATCGAAGCAGATGTTAATCTCTAATATTGTCTAAAACTTTATACTTCTTTACTATTGAAACGCTTAATTTCATCTGTGTGTTAATTATAGAAACTGTATTCTGATGTAACTTTTGTCAAAGTTTATATGTATTACTTCGGTACTTCGGTACATTAAACCCGCACCGCAGGGGGTGCCATAAAACTATTAGAATTAACATAAAGGAAAGGGAACCCGAAACGAGGAAAAGTAGGGCTTATGAGTTAATACAAGCAAAACGACATTTATATGTAGAAAAGAAAAGAAAGAACATCCAAAAACAATAAAATTAAGAGTTTACTCCAAATAACGAAAAAAACTAGAATTCACAAAGAAATAGAAAATGTATGTATTAATAAAACGAGCTCTGAATTGGATTTTCTGGGCTAGTTTCTATATATTTCGTATAACCAAAGCAGACGCAAAAACTGCTTTAAAAGCACTAGTTCGTATATTGAAAAATTGTGATAAATATCTTAGATTGATTCGACCTTTACTTGACGGAGACTTATTTTAACCATTATAATTTCATTTAGCATGTAAGGGTTGAATTATTGAAATTTGAAAATATAATTAGAAAATTCGTATTCTATAATACATTATATTCAATATACACTGTTGGAAAAAAGTGACGAGCACACCCTGTATAATCTGAAGAAGTGGTTCTAACGCAATGAAATTTGGTATGTAGGTACTACTAACGTAGCATAACTTACCCTCAACTGAACAGCGGCGCAGCCCTGCTGGGAGGGATACATTAATAGCGGGAATATACCCGCGAGCTCCTCGCTTAAACTAACTCAGATAACGCAAACGGCCTTCCATCACGCACAATGTACGACTACAACTACCCGCTTCCACCACACTAACAATAACCGGTTTCTCCCTCCCCGCATCGGTCTCCATGGAGACAACATATTGCAGCTGTCGGAGGCACTCAGTAAAAAATGCAGCGATAGAAAAAGTCAAAACTCGTCTAGAGGAAACCTTAATGCTCCGCTAAATCTACGCATTTATCTTGACACGTTCAGATTATACCGGCTGTGCTCGTCACTTTTTTCCATCAGTGTATGATCCTAATGCTGACTTTTGAAACATAATTTTATATAATATCTCTAAAAATTAACACATTTATAATTTATTATTTTGGGGAATTTTTCAATGTTTGATTTTGATATCAATATACTACTCTGTGTCCAATTCAAAGTGCAGCGGATTGGCAACACAAAAATACCTGTTTCGGAAAAAAATAGTTCAATTTATTTTTGAAAGTTGTGCAAATTTAAATTATTTCTTAAGCCTTCCCAACTGTTGCTATAGCAAGTTGTCACTGTCATTTTACATTTATTGGATACGCGTTTTGGTTATTGTTTTTATCTGCCTTTTCATTTATTTCTTTAATCTATTGCCTGTTATTGATGTACAAACTGTTCTTTTCAGGACAATACCGTTCACATTACAACAAGATACATGTATTGTTATGGCGCATTTTCATGCTACGTAAACGCAAATGAAAACTGAGAATATCCATTACTTTACTCTCGTGCTTCCAACAGTTCCATAATAAGTATCCTAATGAGATAATGCCTTATGAAACATTTAAATGTCATCGTAATAGATTGGTACAGAGATTCATTGAAACGGGTAGTGTTAATAAGTGGAAGGCTGATCAAGCACCAAATTGTGCTAACAGAAGAAGATGTTGTGGAGGATATTAGCCAACGACTGGCTGACTTATTTGATAGGATATTGGGCAACGACTAATGTCAGTCTTAATAAATCTGTTAGAAAATTGGCAGTTCAAACAGGTACACGTGTGATTCAGATAATATAAGCGCGCTTGCAGCATTAAAGAAAAAGTCGCTAGTTTAATGAAACTCTGGAAGAAGATGATTTGGATCGCAGCTTCTTTTCTGGCGAACCTGGCTTCATTTAACAAAATATATCAATATCCAGAATGATCGTACATTGTCAACTGAGAATCCACATGTTTTTGTGGAATCTAGTCTCTACCCTATTAAAGCAGGTGTTTGGATTGCAATGTCAAGAAGGCGAATTATAGGACCAATTTTTTTCCATGACACAATAAATGCAGTGCAATATAGAGAAATGCTACTGGAACCTTTTATAAATTGTTTAGATGATGAGCAACTAACTCTCTTTAAAACAAGATGGAGTCGCACACGTACTGCGCGTACGACATTAAATTATATTAAAGAATTTTATGCAGATCGATAAATTAGTTTCACTCGATGGTCAGCAAATTCGCCAGATTTGACACCCCTTGATTTCTTTCTGTTTGGTTATCTGAAAAATAAAGTTTATAGCAACCGACTTCACAATTTAGATAAACTACAAGTTGCGATCACAAATGAAGTGCAAAATATTACAGAAGAAATGCTGCAGAATGTGTTTCCTAATATGGACAAGGCGAATAAATTTATGTTTGCAACAAAATGGTCATTTTGAAAAAAATTTTTTAAGTTACTTTAACCATATGCTCTTGAACAGTAATGTATCAGTACCCGTTTAGTTTACTAAAATTTTAAGAAGTTAGAAATTTTAAAATGATATTTTTTAATGTATTGTGGTCTTATTTTACTGTTTTTTTTTATTTCTTTGTAAAAAAACTTATTTTATTTTCCAAAGATTAATATTCATAAAAAGAAATCTTTTATTATATTTTCAGCTTCGAATTTTCCATTAATTGTGAACCTTAAGATTAAGATGATGACCAGTATTGGTTTTTCTCAAATTAAACATCGATATCAATTCATTGACATACAATTTAATAATACATTGAATTTAAAGTTATACAAAACACACTATGCTCACATAACCTTTATACCTACATATTAGATGTCTATTTTTGATAACAAAACAGATAATAACAATAAAGTTAAATAGTTAATGTAAGCAACATTACAGTCCTACCAAATTAAATCCAGCGTTGCCAGCTGGGTGCATATGACCTTGGACACACTGTATATTATTGGCATTTTAACAAGAGCAATTTAACATTTTTTAAAAACTTTCTCGGCTCTAACAAAATAACTAACACTGCGGCAAACTGAATAAAATGTGCTTTAACATATACGGTGGTGTTCAATTTCGAGTGATAAATTATGTCTAATCTAAACCAATGTTTTGATTAATTGACACTCAAAACATTCTCCAAAAAATAGCTTCAATATAAAATTGTTATGCCAATATATAAATTATATTTTCGCAATATTTCGTACTTACGTAATTTATCAACTTCAAAAGTGTATATTGTACTATTATCTTATTCATGACGGACAAAGTAAGCAAAATAATCTTTAAACTTGTTTATAAAGTTATCACATTTTGTGCTATTTAAGGTTCAAATAGTAATTTACAAGCGACATTATTTTAAGAAGTGATATATATATATATATATATATATATATATATATATATATATATATATACGTATATTAAACAATGATTTTCTAATCTTTCTACATTTTGAATTTTGGAAACTAAAAACTTAAATACGAAAATTTTGGATTTTATCGCGACTAGGGAACAATTTTCATAATTTATACGTCGAACTAAACGAAATAAATTAAGATCAAATAATTTAAATATCCCTGGGAAAGACAGAGTAATGTTTACATATTTTTTAATATCCTATAAGTATAGGTACTCACTAATTATCTATGGTTTTGCAAATGTTAATTCACATATGTTCAATACATATTATTTAAATGAAAATAAGTATCAATTATTGAGAAGATGTTTCTATTTACTATAAAATAATGCATGAAAATAATATAAATAAATTGTACTTACGATCATACACACGCTAAGATTTTAAGAAGAATTTATTTGTTAATATTTTATTAACACATATATAAACGTTAATATTTTTTTAAAGCACTATCTTTTACTGATATAATACAATGCAATACAATATTTAGGTGATGTGTATTCTGTGAATAAGCGTTTGCTTTCTTTTAATGTTAATTCCGTGCGCTTTGTACGATATACTCGTCTGATACTCTTGTTTGCATGTGTTAATAAATGGTTTCAATACCTTTTGCGCAGGTCAATTCTTATCGATGTTTTGATAATTCAATTGACATCTAAGCACTTGTGAATTTAAAATGAATTCCTTTGTAACATATATGCAAACTAGCTTTAAATTCGTACAAGAAAAGTGTGTTGTGCAAAATATTAAGTGTTTTATTTATCAGATTATAAAAATTAGTGATTCCATATCAAAATAGTCAAATTGTTATCGATATTAAACTTAATAATTCAATCATTTTAAAAATTGATGTTTCGTCTTAATCTTAAGTAATTTGTAGGAGTACTTTATTGTTTTGATGTATTACTCTTATTTATTTAATTAAAAATAAGGCTGTAATTAAATAAAACTTTTAATTTTAATCAGTAGGTACATATTTATTATATCAATTTACAACTATTATACCTATAACTAGGGATCGGCAGTCAGTAGTACATCACATCAGTGCCAAAGACATCATGAATCCCGATTTAACATTTTTCACACGCGAATCAAAATACATATCTCTATATGTATTTAGTAAGGGTAAGAGTAAATGCATCTTCCCCAAAAGGAATATTGCAGGATTTATACTCGGAAAACATATCACATATCCTGACTGTTCACCATTTATGTCCAGAGTTCAAATGACAGTAAATAGAACAGGGAAATTGCGCCAACCGCCTGAGACGGACGCTTAAAAGTTGACACATAAAATACTAAATAAGAAGTAAATAATAAAACTTTCTCAAATACTTACATTTTAAGAGATTTAAATACATTTGGCTTGCTCGTCGAAATGAATATGGAAATTTAGTCACAGAAGCATTGAAAATATTAATCCCTTTCGCCACGTCTTATCTCTGTGAAAAGTGTTTTTCGTCTATGATTGCGCTAAAAACTAAATATAAGAATCGTCTCTTATCACTCGAAAACAATTTGCTTTTGTGTGCTTCTAACGTAGATCCACGTATGAAGAAACTTTTAAATGATGACAAATTGCAGTCTTTACATGTGTATTTATTATAAGTAAAATATTTATAATAAACGATTTTTTCTCATAAAATGATTTTTCATTATTGTTTAGGCTATTTCGCGACCCCCCTTTAATATCATCGCGACCCTCAGATTGAGAAACGATCCATTAGACTACTTACAATCGTTTAACGTAGTAATAGAAGATTGATTCCTTAGCTGTAGTCGCAGTATACCGTGTGTAAACGATGTAAGAAAACGACGCTTCTGCGCAAGACGCATGCCCGCCGCTTTACTTCTTCGGTATGTTTATTGAATGTATAGTGTAGCATTTAATAATGGGAGGAAAATATAAACAAACGAAAAAAAAATAAAACTATGCTAACGTAACTAAATAAAATGCTGCACTTGAAGAGAAAATTAAAAATATTCTGAGATAACGGACGCATAATTCCATTAAAGAAAAGAAAAAAATTATGTGTACCTATTAGTAAATTGCATAAACTTCTATTATGGATTTCAGGTAAAAAGTACTGATGCACAGCCGCTACATCGAAAAAAATAAAAAAATTGCTAACGTAACAAAATAAAAACGCAATTCTATGGTATGATAAAGAATAAACATACGAGTTAAATAATTTTTTTTTCTGGTTGTGTATACTTTGCCATTACAATCGATGTTCTACGTATAATTACTCTGCACATCTATCGTCAACGTATCTGATCAGACTGCGCACAGACACGCCTGGCGCCTGGTGCTATAACCGTCCCTTCTCTCTTATCTAGTGTGCTGGTAGGGTATCGTTTACCTTCTCGCCGTTCTCTCAGCCCAGTTCCATACGGTTTATTAAGTACCGTAAACGCCAAATAAGATGACGAGCGGTGGAGATTCGCCGTAGTCGTTTTAATCGTTTTTAAAAACGCGCACGCCCGCTTACTTGCAGCTTTATGTAAAATCAAATACGAAGCTTCGCACTACTCTAATATCTACGCGGACTTACTCCCACCGCTCGCTATCTTATTTGGTGTTTACAGTACAAAAGTAATAAACAGCTTTTCCCTGTCAACAGGGCAACCCAATCGGTGACCCACTCATAAAAACAAATATCCTTATCTTACTGAATTTTGTGTAACAAAAAATATACCCAACAACCCTTTCAAGGCAAAGTCCTGCTCCGACTTGTCTTCAGATCACTCAACAGTTCTAGACAAATTTAGTACAAAAAATGTTGCGAAAGAACTGTACTATCACCTTTCAGTATTTGAGTAACAAATTTATAAATTTGAAAAGTTTCGTAAAATACTTAACAGTAGTCTAAAACTGAACATTCCACTTAAAACTAATAAATAAATATGAAACTAAAGAAATTCAGAAAGGTGCGTGCTGGCTTCTGATTCCACAAGGTTTATCACGGAAAAAATAGCTCACAAACGCAGGCTGAGCAAAACATGACAAAAAAACATATGCGCCAATTGACAGTGCAAGCGTAAATAGAATAACAAAACATGTCTTGAAGATCATAAGAATAACGGTATACAATTTTATTTGATTCGATCTCAAGATATGATAATTGGCCTAAAACTAACAAAGAGAAACCAGACTGCTCTGGTAAACATTTTATTTTACGATGCTATAAAAAAAAAATTGTTTTTTAAAATGTATTTACCCGAATTCAAATTAAAATTTCAGATGGAAATCTATTAATATTGAATAAGAAAAAAATCTTCGTTTGTATATTTTATTTTTGGTCTTATTTTCAATTTAATTTTTATATCTACTTAACATGCAAACCACATATTTAGGTTCGATCGTTAATATTTTATACACTAATTGCGTGTTTGTATAATTTTATTAGTTTATCTTGTATGCAACAAGCTATTGATATTGATATTAATTTCGGAAATGATCATTATTAATATTTTAGTCTTTCTTAAATAGAAATGCATAAAAATCATGCACACGAAAGGGAAATGCTCTAATATCTTGTTTATATTCGCGATGTTATTCACATCGATTATAATTATAAATAACATCGCTCGAGGAAATATTTACTGAGTTGAACAAGTGTGAATACGCACACAAACATACACAGAAATTAAATTTCTGTTTGTTTTTATTATTTGCAAATTAGTTTTTGTTAAATATTATATGAATATATAACGAAATATAAAGAATTTATTGATTTTCTATTATTAACTTCAATTATATTTATACATTTTAAAAGTCGAATAAAAACGTCAATAAAGTTGATTTTTATATATCACCTAATTGACTATTTATACAAAATCGAAAGGTTGTTGATAGTCATTATACGTAGCAGAATAATTTTAATATAGGATACAAACAGCACCGGTTTAAGGCGCTGCCGGACCCTAAGCGGCAATAGTAAGTCAACAATGAAGAGTTTAAGAGGCGTCAAGGAAGGTCGGGTAGTGTCAAGGTTATGCGTACAAAAAATAAACAGCCTCAGAGTTGGCCATGACATTTTTAGGTATGTCGAAATTTAATCGCCCCTTTCTAAATTGTCAAATCGTTGATTGAAGGAATATATAAAGATGTGCAACGCTATATGCTTCAGCGTGTCTTACTCCAATGTATCCCCGCACACCTCTTGTCCATTAACTTTGGGCGCGCCAATGCAACCGTTTATTTGGATAACAGCGATAATACGAGAGAGAATAGTATATTAAAAAACAAGTTTCATAAGGCACCATTTTGCCGCACGAGATCAGTTTAGAAAACGAGCCGCGATAGCGGCGAGTTTTCTAAAGAGCGAGTGCGGCAAAAGGCCTTATGAAACGAGTTTTTTATACTATTTTTTCTATTTTGCGTTTTTTACATTAATAAATTGGAATTATTTAATTTGAAAGTTTAGAGTTTAATTTTTATATAAAGCATGCAGTTGGTTACATTGATACTTGACATTTTCAAATTTAAATCTTGCTATCCGCGAAATATATTAAATTACATACTATTTATTAATTTTCGTTAACATTACTTGATATTTCATTTAAAAATATAAACATGAGTGACATAGAAATATATATATGTTGTTGTCAATTGTATACAACATACGTTGTTTGTGTAAAATACGGACATATATTATATCTGTCAAATGTACATAAATTCTTAAAATCAAATGACAGCAACGATATTTATTTCTGTATTCGAACAACGCCAACATTGAAAAATGAAAAAAAGTGTATGTAAATGAAGCTCATTTCGATACTGTTTTGGGTTTCATAATGAGTTCATTTCGAACGCAAAATAGAAAATAGTATATTAAAAAACGAGTTTCATAAGGCACCATTTTGCCGCACGAGATCAGTTTAGAAAACGAGCCGCTTGCGGCGAGTTTTCTAAAGAGCGAGTGCGGCAAAAGGCCTTATGAAACGAGTTTTTTATACAATTTTTTCTATTTTGCGTTTTTTACATTAATAAATTGCTTAAATTGGAATTATTTAATTTGAAAGTTCAGAGTTTAATTTTTATATAAAGCATGCAGTTGGTCACATTGATACTTGAAATTTTCAAATTTAAATCTTGCTATCCGTGAAGTATATTATATTACATATTATTTATTAATTTTCGTTAACATTACTTGATATTTCATTTAAAAATATAAACATGAGTGACATAGAAACATATATATGTTGTTGTCAATTGTATACAACATACGTTGTTTGTGTAAAATACGGACATATATCATATCTGTCAAATGTACATAAATTCTTAAAATCAAATGACAGCAATGATATTTATTTCTGTATTCGAACAACGCCAACATTGAAAAATGAAAAAAAGCGTATCGAAATGAAGCTCATTTCGATACTGTTTTGGGTTTCATAATGAGTTCATTTCGAACGCAAAATAGAAAAACAATATTTTACAATGCAACCGTAACAGCAATAAATGCTTTGTAAGGAAGGTGAACCTGTGGTATTATCTGCGATCGACCTCTTTGCGGTCTTCCGTTTTATTTACGAATGAAATAATAAAATTCTAGGCGGAAATACTTAAAAATAATAATGAAAGTAATCTTCTCTTCACACTTTCATCCAGACTTAGGACTGGCAAAGTTTGTATATGATTAACTAATATAAACATTGATATGTTTAAAAGATACTTTTCTGTTTTCTAATATTTGTTGCCTATAAAATCCTAAATTTTTTATGTGTCCTCTATATTTAGTACTTCATAGTAGTAAGGACTGGAATTGTATTTATCTCATCTCATCATCTTGTAAGACAGAAAATTTAAAAAAAAGCGATCTTGTGGTTATATTATTATACAAATTATATTCACATCTCTTAGGATAACATTCTGACTTTTCTATGATGTTTGCCAGTTTTATTTGATGTTTGTATTTGTGTATGTTGTCCTGACAACCATTTTAAACATCTAAATATATTCATTTTTATAAATAATTTTTTCTACGACAACATCGAAAAATGTTCATATCAAGAGTGTAAATTGAATCATAAGCAGCTACATTTTGTACTGAATTTCATTTTGCATCGGTTGCTAGGCAAGTTGCTAGACAACAAATGCAATTTGAAATATTTCGTGTTCGGTCTGCTGTTTTTGATAACAAAAAGTAAGGTGGCTTAGAGAATATAACGCCGAACGACAAATGTCATCAGTTTGTTACAGTTTTGTGCATTACAAATAATTTCGTAGTTATTTCAAAGAAACCAGATAATTAATATGGAAAGTGATAGTGACTTGGAATTAACACCTCCAAGTATAACAGAAGCAGCAAATTTAACAACACTAAATTTATTGCCGGAAACATCGAAGAAAATGTACAAACGGACTTATAACCTATTTTTGGAGTGGAAAGGAGATCGGAACGCCAAATCGTTTTCCGAGAACGTCTTAATGGCGTATTTTGGCGACTTGGCAAAAAAATTCAAAAGTTCCACATTATGGACACAATACTCAATGCTTCGAACGACTCTCAGTATTCATAATAATATAGATATTGCAAAATACTTAAAACTGAAAGCATTTCTTAAGCGACAGTGCGACGGCTACAAACCCAAAAAGTCGAAGATCTCTACATCAAATGACATCAATAAATTTATTAAAGAAGCCCCAGATGAGATCTATTTAGCGACAAAAGTAAGTTTTATATAGCCATATAATGAAATATATATTTAATCTATATTTTAGGTCGCATTAATTATGGGCATAATGGGTGCATGTAGAAGACATGAATTAGATCAAATGAAAATTACTAATTTCAATGATTTGGGTTCAGCTGTTTTAATAACTATACCAGACACTAAAAACAAAACTATACGAAGTTTTACTGTAACTAGTCCTTATTATAAAATTTACAAAAAATATGCAAACCTCCGCCCTTCAAATGTAAATGGTACATGGTTCTTCATTAATTATCAAAACGGAAAATGTACCGTCCAAAGAATAGGCGTGAATAAGCTTGGAGGCATGGGAAAAGAGATTGCTAAATATTTAAATTTGCGAAACTACGAATTATACACCGGACACTGCTTTCGTCGATCTTCAGCAACAATTCTTGTTGATGCTGGTGGTGACATAACTAGTTTGAAGCGTCACGGTGGCTGGAAGTCCACGACAGTCGCCGAGGGATATATCGATAAATCGGAGAAAAATAAATTTGACACAGCTAATAAAATTGTAAATGCAATACAGAGCATTTCAAATATACCATCGACTTCAGGAATAGGAAATCGTGAAATGCCATCTACTTCGACAATGGAAAATTGTCAATATCAAGAAAATTTTAGTATGCAGCATTCCACAAGTTCTCCAAAAATGATTTTCAATAATTGCACATTTAACTTTAACAATAAATAAAATACGTAAGTAGGAAGTTATTTCATAGTTCTTCTTCTTAAATAGTTGGGCACTGTCCAGGCTCTGCTAATGAATAGGTAATTTCGTATTTTCATGGATCCAAAGCAATAAATAAAATATTTTCATATTTATTTGTATCTATTTTTATAATTGTCGTTGTCGTAGAAAAAGTATAGTATGCAACGCGCACAAAATAGCAATTTTGCACTCGTTTCAATTGCAACACTCGCCTTCGGCTGGTGTTGAAAACTTTGAAACTCGTGCAAAATGTGCATCATTTTGTGCTTGTTGCATAATATACTATTTTATACACAGTTTTAATACATCGTAGTAAAGTATCAATTCAAGACACAAAATTTTATTAATTTCAAATACAGTAAATGCAAAAAAAGAACATGAGAAAATAAAAATACATCCTAAGTTTTTTTTTAATAATCTAATTACATACATTTTAGATTTTATTTTTTATACGTATCATCGAGAACGTTTCATAATCTAGAAAAACCGTCTTACATTTTTTTTGTATCTAACATAATAACAGCACCGTTCGTGATAGTATATCTCTAGATATTAATAATGTTTCGCATGCGGGAACCAATTCGTTAGTCACGCCTCTGCTTTCGCTCCGAATTGGTCCACTCTATACATTAGTAATAGATGCAATCTCTTTTTCGTGAACGAAGAAAAACACTTGTATGTGACATACTGCAAAGAAAAACTTGATGAGTTATTTCAAGTCTAAATCATTTTATATAGAAATCTTATGTTGGGTCATTTTGACTTTATTTTAAATTATCAAACAAATCAAAATTTCTAATATTTAAATAAATATCAATTCATTTTAAAATTGTAAATATATTAATTGTTTAATAACAAGGCTTGAATTTTTTAGAAATATATATTTAAAGTCAAAATAGTGTACGTATACGAGGTTTGCTCTAAAAATGCAACACTTCCAAATGCATTGATATAGCCTATTTAGGATAACAGACAAGGCACGCCATAGTCGTGTTACATAGCGTTGTTTTGTTTATATTTTTTTCATTTAATGCTTTTAATGTTATAGCTGATAAATTTAAATGACTGGAAACAATAAGAAAACAGCAACGTAAATAATGACCATTATGATAAATAACACTCTGGTAACGTTGTGAAGGGTATGCCACATAAGATGTTAAATGCAGCAGAAACAGGCCCCATATGTGTCTTTTAGCTTACTACGCCTTATATTACGCCTCGTCTGCTATCGTAGATACAGTATAAGTTGGGAATACGATTTGATATTTGAACCTTACAAGAGAAAGTTAAAGGACATCCGTACAAGTATTTTTTGTACAGAAAAACGTTTTAAAGTGGTGAAAACATTCTTCATAGCTGATTTTCGCCTTTTAGCATGCACCTCGGTAAAAAAAGTTGATAAAATATTGATGCTATACATTGAAGAATTTTGATGTTTTATGACATATATGAAAGTTGCCTTACATTGTAATTTAATTTTAAAAGTTTTTTGACACAACGCTACACTCCGAAAATACTCTGGCGGACAAAAAAACTGACTCATCATATTGACATTTAATAACATATTAAGTAACGAGTGATCATTAAAATTTTCACTCGTAGCTGGCCGTGTATATAAAAATTATGTCGTAGCTTTAGTCATTGTCATTAAGATGTTATTTCAAACATCTGTCAGTGTCAAATATATATTTTAAAGTTTCATCAAAAGAAAAAGTAATGGCCTTTAATGATATGCATAAAGCGTTTATGGTAGAATGTTACTTCCTGACATCTCAAAAAATTTATGGTATTTGGCAGCATTCAATAGAAAACGGCCTTGCGGAGTTTGAAGAGAGGTATCCAAATACTGTTCCTAGCTATAAAACTTTCCGTGATACGCTAATGCATTGTGTAAATCTTTTTCGTCAAACAGGCAGTATTTTAAGGAAAAAAGGAAGCGGTTCTCCTCTCAAGAGAAGTCGCGGCGTAATTGAAAATGTCAGACAAATTATTAACGAATCTCCTCAAACATCCATTCGCAGAGTTTCGCCTTCGTATGGAACATGTCAAAAAATTTTGAAAAAGGACTTGCACATGTATCCATAAAAATTAACTTCTGTACAAAATCTATTACCTACGGATTATGAAAAAAGAACACAATTTTGCCAATGGTTTATTCAAACAATGACAGGCAATATTTTAAATCATACTTTTTTCACCGATGAAGCTTGGTTTTATTTGAACGGTTATGTTAATTCGCAAAATATGCGTATGTGGTCCAGTGAAAATCCTCATTTCTACAGAGAAGTTCCTTTACATCCAGAAAAAATAGGCGTATGGGTAGGTATGAGTCGTCACCGATTAATAGGACCAATATTCTTTGAGGGCACGATAACATCGGAGAAATATCGTAACGAAATTCTCAGTGTTTTTACTAATCAATTGACAAATGATGAACTCCAGGTCGGATATTTTCAACGGGGCTACATCTCACGTTACACTTGAAAATATTCAGTTTCTGCAACAATTTTATGGCGATAGGATAATAAGTAGAAATACAGCGATTCCATATCCACCACGATCGTGTGATTTAACAGTCATGAATTTTTTTGTGTGGCCATATATAAAGAATATTATTTATGAAACACCAATTAATAATCTACAAGAGTTAAGACATAAAATCATAGAAAAATGTGAACACATCAATAACTCACCGCAAATACTGATCAATGTTTTCAATGCTCTACGAAATAGAGTGCGATTATGCTTGGTGGAGAATGGTCAACATTTTACACATTTTTTATAATATTCTATTACTTTGTATAAAAATTATAAATATATTTAATATAAAAGTCAGCATTTCAAATTATTTTTTAACAATCATGACGTTTGAAATTATAATGACAGATCTCCTCTAATAACTTAAGTTAGGACATACTTTTTGTGTACATGGCTTACTTGAGCGAAAATTTTAATAATCACTCGTTATATTTACATGGTGTGAATTAGGTTTGTGAATTTGGAGGTTATACCAACTTTGTGTTGTACTAAATGTTACATATATTAATACGAATTATTACGAATGTAGAAATTTTATTATTAATAATACTAAAGATAAAACGAAAATAGAATTAGTATTTTATTTTGCTGGCATTTTCTTTAATAATTTCTTTCAAATGCCTTAGAAACGGGTTTTCGATTCTTCAGATATATGTATATATATTTACTTTTCTGTAAATTAATGCCTTTTAAAGATCACTAGATATTTCAAGAAATTATCAATTTTTTTTTAAATTTCACCAGATTTGATATCAAAATGAAAAGTTTTCCCCACATCATCAAAACATTCGAAAAATCACCAGATCTGGTGAAAATTCACGAAGTGTGGCTACTATGACTCACGCAATTATGACATACCTTTATATTTATACTAATAATGAGCCACTGAACACGTTGCGAAATTAAAGAGTTCTCCCATTACCACCCAACCTTCCTATTCAGCGAACTTAAAAACGTTCTCTAGATTAGGTGTTTGGACTTATAGGAAAACACAAGAAGCAATCCACTTTCGTGATCAACCAAAAACAGTGGCATCTGTATTGCCAGTCTCATAACAACGAAAATAATAGCCTTATATAGTCGAGACACGATAAGTTCCAATGCACGTCATCAAGAAATCGTGACGTCAGGTATTACATCGTTGCGGAAAACACGGACAGCTCGCGTTCAAATCTAACCTAACATCGTTGATTGAAGGAATATATAAAGATGCGCAATTATTATGCACTTTAGCGTAGCCAATATTGGTTTCGACATCTAGGTGTCGCATCGTACTGTTGATTTCGAGATTATTTCAAATTATTTCAGTTTACCGCGCACTGTCGGGTAATTAATATCGTTTACGAAATCTTATATTTCAACCTCACGTGCGCGCTTGAATTTATTGATAACAAATTATACAACAACATAATTTGAAACATACTTGAGTGGGTAAAACCTCACTAAATTTGTATAATACAAAAGTATTTTTAATAATATAAAAAAATATTATTAAAAATGGGGTGTGAAGAACACAATACAAGTTCATTTATGTTTTTTTGAATGTATCTTCTCCCCAACAGGGGCGTATTGAGAATCATGTAGAAATGTGAAATACGTATCTACGTCTTTGGAGAAGATACATTCAAAAAACATAAATGAACTTGTATTGTGTTCTTCACACCCCATTTTTAATAATATTTTTTTATATTATTAAAAATACTTTTGTATTAAACAAATTATACATCAGTGTGTTTTTAATTGTGCAGTTTATGAGTGATTATCAATACTGATCGTCACATATTGCTCACCAGATGTCTCTACCGTTAATTTTTCCATAATTTGCAGGAGGCTTACAACTTATTTCAATAATTCTACCTCAACAGCATGCAACATAGGTGGAGAGTTTGGTTTACTTAACAATATGTTATTCACCATTGTAATAAGATTTAGAAAACGTTCACACATATATACGCCACGTCTAATATTAACTTTTTCACTTCGTCATCAGAAATCGCCTGTTTTGCTTGTTCTTTGGGTTAATCGTCCGATGCATTAGTGCTTGCTTTAACAAATTTTACATTGTCATTTATTTTAGAAAAATATTTCCAAACATCGCTTTTTAGTTTAGATGGCATTTTTACACTACTACGCCACTTAGATACTGTTTAGAAAAAACCAAACACGAAAATCAAACTAATAATCGCTAATAATATTTTGTCTTTGTGAGTATGAGCAGAAAAATATATTCTAGGCTTACTATTGCACAATATATGTTTTGGGGATTCTCTTGCTATAAAAATTTAAATAAGACATTTTAAAGAAAATATTGAGGTGGGTATATTTTGCGATACATCGAAATGTAATCGATGTATCGATACATCGTAGGCTGTAGACATCGATGTTAAAAATCGATGTTTTGGTTTCAATATATCGATGGTTTAAGAACATCGATATATCGTTGCCATCCCTAGGTACAACCACTTTAAAAATTGACGTGCGTCTGTTAATAATGATAAGCATTTCGGTCGTCCATCGACGGAAAACTAACAATGCAATTGAAACTGGATTGTCTTCAGACGCCGGCTCGTTTTCAGGAGTTAAGCCATATTCATGAACTGGATTATCTTCAGAAGCTGGAGCATCTTTATCTGTGTCTTGTACCTTACAATCTCATTCATCCCCACGCCTCAATCCGAACCAATAAGTCTTGATATATCTTCGATTTATTCTTACCCATCATCAGAAGCTCAAATCGAGGCAATATTTTCGGCACGACCAACCACACCCATACATATTTTAGAGGAAATATTACCTCTTCCTACTCGACGTTGAAATGTTGTGAATCCGAACAAGAAAAGATTGCGTCTTGTATCAAGTACGGATTCTTTCTTGACTATAGTAATAGTAATTCAACCATTTAACTGTTCCATAGAAACTGGGCGCTGACCACTTTCGTAAAAAAGAAGTCGGCGACTAAATCATCCTTAGTCAACCAGTGAAACATGTGCGTTTTGAAAGATTTCAGATTTGAACATATATAGTGCCAATTTTATTGAAAAAGCAGGTGCTTTTTCAACTATTAATAAAAACTAAACTAATGTCTTGGCCGGAAGATGTCCTATTTTAAACAAATCTTTTACTTGAAGAAATACTTCATATCTTTGATCGATCGACACTTAACTTTTACTTATTTAAAAAAAGCATTGACGATTGCCATAGATTTGATATTTTAATAATATATGGCAATCGAAAACATTGACGATTGCCATGTATCATTAAAATATCAAGTCATATCGATTCTATATATTTTTGGAAATCCTATTAAGCACAAAATTATTTTTAAATCTATACAATAATAACTAAATATATGCAACCAACAATACAAGCTACACGATTAATGATGCAGTTTATTGGAGCTCAGGACTAGAATCAACCTAATATTACAAAAAATTACAAATTCCCAGGTATACATTTACACCTCTACAACATTGATGAACATTTCTTTTATTTCCTATAATTTTAAATAAAACACCAACTAACAATATAAATAGTATCTTAGTAGTAAAAGAACGTTATTGGTGAAAATAAATTCGCTTGTTATTATATCGTTATTTTTGTCATGTTTTAAGAACCTTCGCCTATTAGTATTAATTTACAAATAAAAAAATAGTGAATAACGCAGGAAGTTTTTGCCGGATGGACAAAAAAATTTGAGAGCAAATGATATCAATTTCGTGTTAAAATTTCGGTAGACTTTCTAGGGTGGGAAATAATCAAGTAAATAATTTGTGTCTGATAAATAACTACTTAAGAAAAGAGGTATGTACTTAACTTACTCAAGAAAATACACATTTATTTTTGACCATCTGAACAATACGTACTAAGAATCAATTTAAGTGTTATTTATATATTTTATGCCTATGTGACTATTAAAATATTTTATTTTGTACTTAACAAAAGTTTAATCTTTAAATAGATTTCTTGCCGTTCCATGTTCTTTAATGAAACGTTATGGAGCAAGGTGACTACAATAATATTTTTTTGAAAACAGGTGATAATCGCTTAATAATAATTTTAATGACAATTTCCGTCGAAATTTTTTAATCTCATTTCAATAATACATCGAAAAGATAAATTCCGCTTTGTACTTATTACATTATTTCACCTGCGATAAACATTCTCCTAGACTATGAAATATAAATATAATAGCTTCGAACTTTGTGCAATTTCAGATCAGTGATTTGATAAGAAAGATTAATTAATGGTACAATGACCAAAATCGTTAAATCTTCGCTTACATTGCATTCGCTCGTTAAAATGAGCTATAATAAACGGTGTACAAAATTCGTCAAAGTTGCATGAAAAGGGAACGTGGAGGAAAATATAATCTACAATTCTTCATAGAGCATCAAGATCAAAGATCGTACACTATCTTTGATCTTGATGCTCTATGAAGAATTGTAGATTATATTTTCCTCCACGTTCCCTTTTCATGCAACTTTGACGAATTTTGTACACCGTTTATTATAGCTCATTTGCATGCATCGCGTATGCAAATTTATCGTCGTCAATGATTTTCTTTATACCTATGCTTATTTGACTTATACGAGGGTTGTCTTTTATATTTTGCATATAGAACGGGAATAAAACAGACTTTTAACGACTTATTTTTATTTTTCGAACTACATATTCTCCACGAAGATTTATGCATTTTCGCAAGCGCTCGAACCAACTTTGGAAGTAATTATTCCACTCATTTGTTGATACAGTCAAAATTGCGTCTTTCAAGACATCGACTGCTCCTTCTGACGACTGGAATCTTTGACCGCGCAGTTTGTCCTTGATTTTCAGATAGGTAAAAAATCGTTGGGACTTATTTTTATTTTTCGAACTACATATTCTCCACGAAGATTTATGCATTTTCGCAAGCGCTCGAACCAACTCTGGAAGTAATTATTCCACTCATTTGTTGATACAGTCAAAATTGCGTCTTTCAAGACATCGACTGCTCCTTCTGACGACTGGAATCTTTGACCGCGCAGTTTGTCCTTGATTTTCAGATAGGTAAAAAATCGTTGGGACTTAGGTCGGGGCTGTACGGAGGATGGTCTAACAATTCGACGTATTACTGCGTTAAAAAGTCAATTGCCTTGCGAGCTGTGTGCGAACTTGCATTGTCTTGGTGGAAGAAAATTCGTCGTTGGGGATTGATTTCTTGGAGCTCAGCGATGACTTGCGGCAAACAAATATTTGTATACCAATCGGCAGTAACAGCTCTTTGATCTTGTAAAGAAATCATTGCTACATGACCTGCTTTTAGACAAATGTCGCGATCATCTTTTTGGAGACATTTCGAGAACGGATGACTTTTGTCGGCAAACAGACGACTGGCGTTTATTTTCGAGCTCGTATGAGTAAATCCAAGATTCATCACCACTCACTATGTTGTACACGTTTTTAGAGTTTCCTGCGTTGAAGCGGTATTCAATGGGAGTTACAACACTAAACGCATTGCACTAAACCATACACTAAACTTTGGATTTAGGCTAACTAAAGATGGAAGTTAATTTTTAGTACTGACATTTTATTAGTGGCGCCCTCTATTGCAAAACATAAGACATCGCTCGTAATAGTTTAGAATTTTACATACATACCTTCATGCATTCGAAAACCTCTGAATATTTTCATTAATTGCATAATCTCTGATCAATATATCGATACTTAAGTATCATAATCTAGATGTAACGATGATTAAAAGAAATGTACGTCATTGACCATAAAAAACCGTTTTTGCATATATTAAAACAAAAAACTAAAGGTATGAAGTACAGACTTTACTTAAACAATATCGGCTACTTTCAATCTCTTTCGTCTTGAAACTTGTGGTGACTATAACTAAGAGATCAGCGCATTTAATATATAGTATTGGTGCAAAAAGTGCGGTACTGGTTTTTTCAAAATGCATAGCTGATAGTGTAGCTATAAGTATACATAATATATATTCTGAATGGGAATTAATTATAAGAATGAGTACACTTTTTGGGACACTAACATTTTTAATGATTTAATTGATTCATTACTCTTCAGTTTGTTCGTTTAATACGCCATTAAACCACATCAACACGATCTTTACACTATAATTTTTGTCCAAAGTTCTGTGTTCTTCAATCATTAAAACTATTTCACGGCAAGATTATTGGAATAAATATTAGATTATCAAATACATTTATGCTCAGCATGCAAATAAAGAAGCTAATTACATTTTAATTGGTTCCAGGTTTTCTTGCAAAAACTGTATTATCGTGTCTTCACTACTTATCGGGCGAACCGACACGATAATACAGTTTTTTATAGATATGGTTGTTACCGTCTATAGAAACACGTTGCTTAGTTCGGCAGTTATTATGTAGACAGCGCTGAATATTCTCTCACGCTCTGTCTTAATAATTTCTGGTTGATAGCAAGGTAGTTATGTTTGGTTGAATGTATCTCTTCTCCAGCAGGGGCGTACCGACGATCCTGTAGAAAGGTGAAATACGTATCTGCTTCTCTGGAGAGGAGATACATTCACAAATATATAACTTGTATTGTGTTCTTCACACCCCATTTTTAATAATATTTTATATTATTAAAAATACTTTTGTATTATACAAATTGGTGTGGTTTTTACCCACTCATGTATGTTTCAAATTATTTTGTTATAAAGGCTTGAGTGTTGATCAATCAGCTATTAAAATAGAGGCACTTCGTTTATTTATTGAAGAAAAACGGAATCACATAGTAGAAGAGGCAATAGATCTTGCTGTAAAAAAATCAAAGGACTACGACATCCCAATGGAAAGACGAATTCGTCCTAAAAAAAACCAATTGCCGGTGAATTGGCCACCGACGCAAGCCTGACACTAGGAGCTGAAATTCAAAAGGATATGCTGGAATGTCTTGACCAATTCAGTATTGAACTCCGACCTAGATCAAAGTCCGTTCAAGATGTGGCTTCATTGTTTGAACTTGAGTAGACAAATACTTTGCTTCTAGCAGAGAGTTGAAATTAGCTGTATCAAAATTTACTTGTTTTTATGATGAAGTATAAGAAAAAGAACTTCGCTTAGAGACAGCGAAGTTGAAAGGACATTTAAAATCGGGCAATGTTAAGCCTTCTTTACACTTACGAGTAAATCATATACGAACGTCAGAAATCGTAAATGTAAACGTGAAATCGGAACTCGTATACGGTTGTCGATTTGAATAGAGCGTAATCCGATTACAGTAAATTAAAAATGGCGGAAAGTAAATTTTCAGCGACAGAGACGGAGGAATTTATTAACCTTTATAAATCTTTCGAGTGTCTTTGGAATGTAAAAATCAAAAAGTACCATGACATTAATGCCCGCAATAAAGAGCAATTAATTGCCTATATAATGAATGTTTCAGTAGATACTGTAAAGATAAATAATTTACGATCTACGTATAGGTAGTCAGGAGAAAAAAAATAACTATGTTAAAATTATTTTTAATTTTATTGTCCAATAAACTTGTTTGTGAGCGTTTACCAAATCATGCAATGTACAAAATGTATTGTAGTTCACTTTCGTAAAATTTTTGTATCCACCTCTATTTTCAAATAACAAACCTTAATTCCAAAAATTTGTGTCTTTTGTCGTATTTCTTTTACCCAAATTTTCCTGAACCTTCTACGGTAAATATCATTGGGCTTTTTCATTATTATTAATAAAGCCATAGCTAAACTCGCACTTTTTCTTACTTGGAGCCATTTTTAAAAATACAATATCGTATACGACCCTGTTACAAATGTAAATGTCAGGTGTTACTCGTATACGAGTTCTCGTTAAGTGTAAAGCCTGCTTTAGTTTCTAATTGGCTGCCTCTAGATTTTTTGAAATTCATCGCGGAGTGGGATTTTACAGAATCTCTTCCGAATCTAACGATTGCCTTAAAGTTACTTAGGACAATTTGCGTATAAGTTGCTTTTTGTGAGAGGAGTTTCAGCAAATTAAAATTAATTAAAAATTACTTGCGGGCTACAATGACCGATAGGAGACTTAACAATCTTGGCATATTAACGATAGAACACCATGCAACACAAAATATATATTTTGAAGAGGCGATTTCGGACTTTGCGGCTGTTAAAGCTAGAAAGAAGTAAATGTTTTTATACATGTGTATGAGAGTATGTTCATTCTACTCTTATTCGTGTATTGCTATACCTGATTTTTAATTATATACATGAATGTCAAAGAATGTATAATAAAACAGTACTGTTACTTATCATAATATTGTAACTTAATTATTAATGATTCTCATTTGCATTCATTAAAAATTATTTACGTTTATCGGATTCTAATAATTTTAAATTTTCATTCTTGGGGTGCCACCCACGCTAGCTACGCCACTGCACATGGCCATAGCTTACTCTTCACAACTTTATGTATTCCAAGAAAACGTTTTAAAATAGTCCGAAAACTTTCGTTACACCCGTTATTTAATAACAAAGTGAAAAATGCTCAAAGAAAACCTTAAAATAAAGAATAAGAATCAGTTTTTTGATCGATGAAAACCAAATATTATCCATATTTAATATATGTAATGTTTGAAGCAAATTACAATAAATATATTTACAGAATTTAGAACATTTATATGTATAATAGATACCTATGTAGTTTCTTCCTATAATTACTAGGAAATTTTTTTTCTATTGTATTTGAAATATTTTTATAACTATTATACAGTTTGCGTAAGTGTATTTTCCGTTACCTTATGCGGCCATTTTGTGTTTATAACGTAATATGTATATATTTATTTGTTGGAAACTTATTTGCGGTTAGTGACAATACTTATCATAGCTTATAATTGACAGATGACAACTGGTGAACCAACAGACAGAAATGTATACAGATTTGCAGAATCTCATGTTATTCAATATGGAGAATGTTGAAGACTTTCTTGCATTCTTTAGAAAAAGCAGCTAAAGGAAGGCACTGTACTTGGCAGCGAAATTTAATTTGCCGTTGATTCAGGCGCGGCTCGTGATGACGTATTTGGTGGTGCATATACAATGATGCGAGTGCTTCGTGTATTCACTGTAGCGTTCTTAGTATACACCGAAAACACACGAGGCACTCGTATCATTGTACGTGCACCTCCAAATACGTCATCACGAGCCGCGCCTGCCGTTGATACCATCAGAGAACTGTCATCCTCACTAATGCAAACAGTATACGACTGTTAGGATTCAGGGATCGGATAATGTCACTTTCGTAAAATTCTCTAACAAATTCGGCATTTTTTCAATAAATGTTCTAACCTAACAGTACAATGTTGTTCAATCTTACATAAGTTACATAACAGATGATATTTTATTGCACAGTGGGTATTGGTGGGCATGCGCGAGTCATAAGAATTAAATTCTGATTGGCTTCGTTATTTCTGGAAATTAGTGTAATTTAATTCTCTATACGGTATAAATTTTAGCAAAAAGTAACCTTATAAATCATAACAATAATTTTTATAAGGGAAAATACACTACCGCAAACTGTCTATTATATATTTACCTGTATATATAAATCTAAATATTTGTTAAGAAACTTGTATGAAGTAAAATTTCGGATCTAGGCCATGTTTCTCTTACCTGATTATGAAATACACCATGATATGTAAAAACCTGAGTTTGTACAATACTTACTCGTTTTAAAATAGTAATAAATATATTTACGAATGTTTTATTAAATATTTAATAATAATAAAAAATTATTTCTGCCTAAACACAAGCATACGATCACAAAGCAACATAAGAAGAAACACAGTTGAATTATTGACAAAACAAAAATTTTAATGGAATGTACAAATTATTTATTTCAACATAATTGCTGTTCCCTTCATACAACAAAAAAATCACTCTACTGTAAACTATGACGTAGTGCACGAATTCTTTTCCATCACTTATACAATTACATAGCTGTTATGATGGAAAAGAATGCACTATATAATACAGTTTTCCGTGCTGCATATTACGCATGTCTTGTAGTAATATGTATATATCAAACATTTTGCATTTTTTTTTACATATTATAGTAACTAAATCAAAAACAGGGAATACTATAACATTTTCTTTTTTTGCTAAAGGTTTTATGGCAACCTTGCAGTCTAAAACTAAGTAATATACATGTACACATCATAGTAATAGTCCGCAAGATTGTCAACAACCAAAAGCTATTAGACTACAGAAAGGCTAACATGTATTTTACTTTTAATAGCTAGATCGACACCAAACCATCAAATACATATATGTTGTCATATTTACAACAACTGCTTAAACCATAATTTTATTACTTTTCTGTCTTGTATTTAAATTGATTCTTTTTCGGTCCAATATGAATATTTGTATACAAATATCTTAAGGAAAATTAATACGTGGAAGGATACGTTTTTAGCACAATATTTCACTTACTCGCGTATTTTTTCTTTTACTAAAAAAGTTATATAATGCGAAATAAACATATACATATGATACAAAAGTAAGTGATACAAAAATAATGAATTTAGAACTACATTTTCTTAAAATAATTTTCCAAGTACATTCACAGCCTTTTTGCCACTGCATGATATAATTTCAACGCGCCCGTTACCGACACGACAAATCTCGCTTCTTAAACAAGCGACAACGGATTTTTTAAAAACACTCCGGAACTATCGTCTTAATTAAAAAAAAAATTAAGAGGATACAAGCTCAAATGTTTGAGCAAGCGATTGACGATTAACTACTAAAACTATGAAGACATATGCCTATACTTACTCCTAATTCTGCAAGTATACTATTATAATATCGTAACTGAATGTATTTAATTTTATTTATATTCGGATTTAATATTTCTATTATTATTTGTACTTTAGAATTCGAAGTCTTGTATTTGCGCATCCATAAATAATTTCGAACTCCACATTAAATTAGAATAAATTAGAATATTTTCCCTATTTTGCACAAACTTTATAGACATTTCTTCATAAGAATTGCTATAGTTGTATTTCACAAATGATGTAGTTCTAAATTCATTTGCAAAATAAAATATCAAGTCACAAGCTGTACAACGATGGTAACAAAAAAAGCCTTAAATATATGGACACTATAAAGATAAACCGATACAATTAAGATCATGAATTAAAAATAATTGTGCTATTTTTTTGTTGGTTTATTTCAAATACTAATATATATGTTGCTTAAAAGAGCAACCCTTTTTATAATTATAAATTTGAAATCAGGTATGTAAACTAATATATACTACAATTATAATATAACTATACAATAATTAATGAATGGCTTTTATGAAAATGACCAATTTCTTATTGAAGATTACGTAAGTTAAAAAATGTGTGATAAAACCAGACGATTTTACTTTCAAGAAAAGAGAATAAGATCGTCTGAATTTTATAAACATTCTTAAGAGGAAAATGTAGAACGTCAATGAAAAATGAAAAATCAGCGCTAAAATTACTTCATCATAAGCCAATTTCATAAAAGCTTACACGGTTTATTTTTACAAATATTTTTTACATTTAAACATTAAAAACAAACGAAACTATAGTTAAAATCGTCTGCACTCGCCCAAACCCTCATAAAGACTCGATTATTTTGCAGTTGCTCTTACCACTTAACGCAGGGGAATGAAACAGTGCAGGCCGCCGTTTAATATTTATATGATACTATGTGTTTAACTAAGAATGGGCTTTTTCATGGTTGAAAGGATGGGGGATGATGTAAGATTTTAAAAGCAAAATAATTTATTTAGTGTACAGGTAGATAGCTACGATGAGACCGTAAAGACCCAATACTTCAGCGAAGATGAGAATAAGGATCATTCCTACGAATAAACGTGGCTGCTGAGCTGTACCTCTCACACCGGCGTCACCAACTATACCGATGGCAAAACCGGCTGCTAACCCAGAAAATCCTACAGATAGACCTGCTCCAAGATGTACGAAACCTCTGAAATTATAAAAAAATATATAAGTTGACTGTTAGAATATCTCAGAGCACTTGATCATCATATTAAAAAATTAAACATAATGTAGTTGCGCACTTGATCAAAACATACCCAATTTTTTCGTATTCTAGTATGTATTAAGTAATTAATACAAGTTCCCAAAGATATGGATCTACTTCTTTTTGTAAAAGACAATTCTTCAACGGACTTAAATTTAAAGCTTACCAAGACCAAAAGAGTATATTTTTAATGTATTATAATTTTACTTACTCGCTATATTGTAAAATAAACTTTTATTAACTTTTTTCCACAATAAAAGGTGAATGAGAAATGGATTTTTTACATTAGATCGGTATTTATTTAAGCAGGTTTAGAGATAATCGTTAATCTATTTTATATAGGCATATGTAACAATTTAACTCAGTTAATTAATAAATACACTGAAAAATTTATTAGCAGTTGCTGAAATTTGACTTAAGACTTATTAACTGATACCGTTGTATACAGTAAAACTACTTGAACTACGAAAGCCTATTGATAGGGGAAGGTAGTGGGAGGTAAAATTAAATGTATCCTCTAATATTATAATTTGGATATATAATATAATTTTGTATGTATGTTTGTAATTTTTTCACACAAAAACTACTGGACCGATTTCAAAAATTCTTTCACCATTAGAAAGCTGCATTTTCACTGAGTGACATAGATTATATTACATTTTCAAAAAAAAAGGGATCCCAATAAAAATGCATTAATGTAACCCACGGTGTGAAAAAATTAGTCACAAAAAATCTGTCATCGCGTACGCTGCGGAAACAGTATTATAGAACGTATTAATATCTACAAAAAAGTCCGCGAAACCATATGTCCAACTACTGTAGTTATGCCACTATAACTACTTTTTTACATTTTAAAAGTTAATAAAAGTGCCGACAATAATCAAACCATATTATCCATACCTCTGTATTATTCTTTATCCTATTAAACGATATTTTATTAAAGACCATTTCAATACCAGTAAAATACTTTTTAAATTATTAAAATCGGACATTTCATTCAAAAGATATACCGAATTTAAAAATGTCAATCTAAAGAAAATAATGTTATAATATAATGTAGTGGATATATAAGTAGCTAAATAAGCTAAATGAATACATTTAATTTTACCTCCCACCACCCTCTCCTATCAATAGGTTTTCGTGGTTCAAGTTGTTATACTGTATATCAAAGTTATTCTTCAATGCTTCATCCACATTCCATGCTATCAGCTCTCTTAGTTCCTATAATTAGATTATCAATACATATACGAATACAAGACGAATATTCTGAATGAGTAGGTATATGTATTTTGTATTCAATTATTATATACGAAAGTGGATCCCTTTGCTCCATCTCTGACTCACAATAAAAAAATGGTAAATATGTTAGTTTTATTTTTCAACATGGGCGCCATTAAGCTTAACACATTTTTCCCATCGCTGTTCTAGCATTTCTAATGCTTCTCGAAAAAATATTGTTCAATCACATCATTATCTGACAGACGTTTACCACGCAAGTGTTATTTAAGTTAAGTTGGAAACAGTCAGTAATTGCTGGAGACCAAATCTGGCAAATATGGCAGATGCTCAACTAATTCGAAGCCTGCTTGAGCTTATTGTAGTTGTTGCAATGGCGGACCTGTGACTGGATGCATTATCCTGATGCAAGGGAACACCTTTGCGCAACTTCCCCCGACGTTCATCTTTTATCGAGTCACGTAATTTGGGAATTAAATTGACATAATAAGCACTTGTAATTGTGGCCCCCTTCCGCAGGAAATATACCAAAATTATGCATTCCAAAATACGGATTGCATGACCTTCCCTACTGAAGGTTGCATCTTGAATTTTTTCGGCGGTGGTGAACCTCGATGTGTCCACACCCCTTACTCTGTATTTTGATCTCTACATCATAATGACGGATCCAAGACTCATTCATTGTCACAAATCTTGCAAGAAAATTTTCTTGTGGTTTTGCGTTCGTTAAAAGACGACCGCAAATGTCTTTTCGAGTTTGTTTGTGTGTATCTGTTAACATTTGTGGTATCCATCTTGCAGACAATTTTTTCATGTTCAATTTGGCTGTAATTATATTATATACCACATGATATGAGAGACCAGCATCTTCAACTATTTGTCTAATAGTCACGCGTCGATCTTGCAGCACGAGATCATGGACCTTTTTAACATTTTCTTGGGTAGTGATGGTTGTGGGCGTTCCACCTGTATGTTCGTGTGTACACTACTGTCTACCACATTTAAACACACGACACCACCTTTCCCGCAGATTATCCTAATGTATTTATCAAATTTTGATGAATTTGAGTTGGGGTCTTCTCTTTTAAACGTAAGTATTTAATCACCGCTCATTGCTCGTCACGATCCATTTTGATACTGATATGTGACTCTCCTGACCTCGGGCGTCTACTGTATGCATGCTTTAACAGGATCAGATTTGTAAGTTTCTAGCATTAGTCTATACATAGTAAGCTACAATGCGACCTGAAGATAAATAATTGTTTTTTTTTGTTTATAAATGGGTCCCCGTAATCTTGAACGCCCATGGAGTTGTAATATTGGTAAGCTTGTTATGACTTTGTCAACCTGAATCGAGCCCAGTCCAAAAAACCCCATCGATATTATTGTCTAGACCGGGGTTTGCACCCGTTTCATGAGATCCAGAGTCTAGTGACCTCCCCACTAGACCAACACGATCCTATTATATAACGTGTGTATAAATTGTCGCAAAAGCTACACGCAGCGACGTTCTTCGTTTGGTTCTGAATAAAAAATCTTAATGTTAAAATGTCGTATCATGCTTCGTTTGTTTTCACGGGGTTCTTGAAGTTCAGACTTTTAGTGCGTAACTAACCTTTGCTCTTCGATATCTGTTAATAGAGATAGATGCAATTTAGTTTAAAGAAAAATTTTTACTAGTATTATTTCGTAAACGTTTTCTTTTTGATTTAAAAGCTTGTTTTAAACATTTATTTATTAACGTACTTCCACGAAAAACACATTTGGCAACGTTGTAGAACAATAAGTTTGTATTTCAAAGTGAGTCCAATCAAAATCATTACTGTCAAATTTTGACATTTACGAATTTACGAAGCATGATACGACATTTTAACATTCAGATTTTTTATTCAAAACCGAACGAAGAATGTCGCTACGTGTAGCTTTTGCGACAATTTATACACACCTTGTATATACCTTTTTAAATATATAATCACCTATTGCTTGCCTATTTTTCAGTTCATAAAATCCAAACTAGTTTTAAAATTTTGGAATATTTAATAAAATTAGATTTATTAAAAATTACGTAACTTTGTTTTCAATTTCAGGTGTTGAACAACTTCTTTATATCAGAATTAACATGCTGGTTTTTAAGTAATCATCTGCAAACTTGTTATTAATATATGTATGGTTTCACATTTACATTTGTAGCGATCGCGGTCGTCTTCATGTAATTCATTTCATTTAATTTCGTGAATGACCGACTTAATTCTTAAATAAAAATTAAATCAGTGCTTTTGAATGTACCTCGATCACGTAAGGATCGAGTTTGGTTCAAAACAAATTAACAGTATTTCTACAATAGTTTCTATAAATTATGCTAAATGAAACGCTGTGTGTGCGCTCATTCAAGGACGTCACATTATTTATTTTACACTACAAGTGCAAATTAAATATAGTTTAATTAATGTATTTTTAGGGTGTTTGCTTAACAACAATGAAAATAAGAGAACTAACACAAGAGAACACAAGAAAAATAACTGAAGACTAATTAATGAGAGCCATGGCTAAACATATACAGTAATGGAAAGAAATAGAAGAAAAATGAAGTAAAATGTGTAGCTAGATTTAAAAAAAAGGATACTTAAAAATTGGAAAATAAATTAATAAAAAAGCAACTATATCATCGGTGCTCAACCGCGTATTTCAATCATCTACTAGTTGTTTGACAATTAGAAGAATAACTAACTCATTCCATATTTTTGATAATTAGAATCACCCATTTTTCTTACCTAGATTTTTCCATTTTTATTTCCGGGTATTTTTTCATATCGGTAAATAACAAAGATGTCTGCTCTTGTACCAAGGTTCTGTCAATATTTTTTTTTATATATAAATCTATATCTAATCTTAAAAATACACTTGTAGAGTATCATTACTCATTACAGTCATTACTGTACTAAATATATTTGGGTTGTTGCAAACGTTTTGATTGGATTTTATATAAAGTAAATCGAGAATTTAGAAAAGTTATTTATTTAATCAATTATAAAATTTCTATAATTGTCGATCACATCTCCCTAACCATTCGAGAACCACAGTCACAAAAGTTGGTCGACTTACAATCAAACGCGTTTTAAGTGATTTCTGTGGGCGTCATGTTTTTTACTAAGGAAACTGTTTTGCAGCAAACAAAAGGGGGAAAATCTTATGAAGAATAAGAACGATGAATATGTATTGACGCGGTTTTACATTACCGCAATGAAACAATCCTTTTTCGATTGGCGAGACTTGTATGTTTTTTTCTTGAATTATTGCTTCAATTGATGACTATTTATTTACTTATTGGTTTTATTATGAAAAAGCAAAGTATTGAGATAACATCCCGGCAAATGCACCACAATAATACATAGCAATTTTTTTTCTATGGTGCAGCCTAGCTTTTGAGGTAGTGTGAGGGAGTTCATTTAGATATTTCCAACTGTATTTGTGTTTGATATTCACGTATTGTAGGTACTCATTTTTCATTACATGTAACTAGGAAATATTAAATACATAAAGCAATTATACGCGGTTCATCAAATTTTTTCATTCGAGATGCGAAGTACCTACATATTTAGTTAGCCTTGAGGGGACTTCTTCACTGGAAATTTATGGATGTATTTTCAGTATTTTTCAAGCTCATCTGAAATATTGCTCGGACAACCTAATCTTGGTTTATTAAATAAATAGAATTTTTTCCGCAAACCACACTGGGCACTATAATTTTTGAAAGTATATAGATTGGACATGCTTCCTTAAAGTTGTTACGACAATTGGAACGGTTAAAACTCTCTGAAATTCATACAACATAACGTGGCGAAAATACAATCATGCGTACAAGTTCGCATCCAATGGAATATTAAAATGTACTAATTCTACCCTGTCCATATTTTCAGGAATCTACACACTGAACTAATACATATATACAACGTTATGAATATTGTGTTTTCACCGACATCCTAAAACAAGTTACGGCTTGCAAAACTTTTGCGCAATGTATTTAGCACAGCGTCTAGTGTATAATTATATTATAGACAATTAAAAAGCAAAATAGAACGAACACTTACATCAAGACAGAGTGGAATTAAAAGAAAAAAGCACTAACCAAACTGTAATAATCATGTTGAAAAAGTATTAATAGAACGTTTGTACAAGGGAAAGCATTTTTCATATCTTATTTATAGCTTTTGTATAAATTTTCTTGGCGACCTTGTCCTTTAAATAAAACTGAAAACCAATACGATTTACTTAAAATTAAAAAGGACGGAATTGAATGCTAGATCAGAACAGAATGAAACTTAATAAATACAAAACGAAGGCATGAAAACAATATGCAGATAAACGAACCACGAAGAGGACAATGAATATAGAAATTAGAAAACCAATATCTTTAATCGTATTTAGTTACACATTTGCGGATATCAGTCTGGTTTTATGACATATTACAGTTGTAAACAAATTACAAGAAGTTTTGATAAAATAGATAAACATATTTACAGAATTGAAAAAAGTAGTGATGATAAGGGTGGGAACGCCCAACTAAACCTGTGATAATGTAACTTGTATAGGAGAGAGTCAAAGAAAATATAATTTAAATAAACAAAAATGAGGAGTTTAAGTAGTGTTACTCCAGCTTAACGTCTATATACACAGATTACACAGGCCTCCAAAAAAAAATTTTGTTTTTGGTGCATCTCTGTTTGTTTGAATTGTCGATAAAGTAGGTAATGTACAGTATATTGACATACGTCATTTTAACTCATCAGCTCTAGTTTACCTACTACCCTCATTGTGAATTGTTGTCGGTCTTGTTATGGTCTTGTTCGTAACTAGTCATTATTACAATATCATCGATAAAGTTTGTGTTACTATTTCCTAGTACGTCCAGACGTTGTGTTAACGATCCTGATATATTTTGTTATGTTTGTGGTGAATACATACTGAAAAATCAGCGTAAATCGATTACAAACACAGTGCGTCGTTTGTATTTTGCTTACTTCGGTATTGAAATTCTACACCAAGATAAAGTGTGGGTGCCTCATAGTGTTTGTAAAATATGCGTTGAACATTTGCGACAATGGGAGAGAGGGAAACGTAAGTCTTTGAAGTTTGGAGTGCCTATGATATGGCGAGAACAAAAAAATCATTATGACGACTGTTACTTTTGTATGATTAACATAGTGGCCATCAACAAAAACAATCGCCATAAATGGAAATACCCCAATATTTCTTCAGTACAAAGACCTGTTCCTCATTCAGAAAATGTTCCAATACCAACTTTTCACCAGGTAGTGCAGCAATCTCAGGAGGATGAAGCTGAAATACCTATTTCTTCCCAAGTAGATGATGACTTTCAATACTGAGGAAAAACATCAGATCCTAAGCCATTTTCGCAGAATGAGCTTAGTGACCTCGTCAGAGACTTAGATCTTTCGAAGGAACGTGCTGAGGTACTAGCGTCAAGATTAAAAGAAAAAAATTGTCTTTCCTCAGATGTTCGAGTGTCTACATATCGCACGAGAGAGGGAAAGTTATTGAAGTTTTTTTCATCTGATGAAAATTTTGTGTATTGCTGTAATGTGAGTGGTTTGATGGCTTTCATGGGTTTAACGATCTATCAGCCCAATGAATAGCGTTTCTTTATTGACAGTAGTAAACGAAGTCTAAAAGCAGTTCTTCTTCATAATGGAAATAAATATGCTCCCGTTCCAATTGCTCACTCAACATGTGTAAAAGAAGAATATGAGGTAATTTCTAATCTTTTACAAAAAATAAAATATATTTAACATAACTGGGTGATCTGCGTCGACTTGAAGATGGTTAATTTTTTATTGGGTCAACAGAGTGGTTATACTAAATACCCATGTTTTATTTGTCTCTGGGACAGTTGAGCTAAATCACGTCATTGGACTGCAAAAAATTGGCCTGTGAGAGATGCTCTTGTTGTTGGGGAAAGAAATGTTATAAATGAAACCTTAGTTTCAAGAGAAAAAATCATTCTTCCGCCATTGCATATAAAATTAGGGCTAATGAAGCAATTTGTTAAGGCTCTCGATAGAAATGGTCAATGTTTCCAGTTTATTTCTCACAAATTTCCTGGTTTAAGTACTGAAAAACTAAAAGCAGGTATCTTTGATGGACCTCAAATACGTAAATTGATGAAAGACACAACTAATTTTGAGACTTGTATGAATGATGTGGAGAGGCTTGTCTGGCAATCTTTTGTAGCAGTTGCACAAAATTTCCTCGGAAATCATAAGGCTGACAACTATGTAGAACTAGTAGAGGAAATGCTGGTGCGATTCAAAGATTTAGGCTGTAATATGAGTATAAAATTACACTATCTCAATAGTCATCTACATCATTTCCAACACAATTTAGGAGATCTAAGCGAAGAACAAGGGGAACGTTTCCACCAAGACCTAAAAACAATGGAGAATAGATACCAAGGAAGGTGGGACAGTCATATGATGGCGGACTATTGCTGGGGAATCATGCGAGATTGCCCGAGTCAGTTTCATTCTAGAAAATCACTCAAAAGACAATTTCTTGATGTTTAATGTCAATAAAATATATATTTTTTCGTGAATTGTGTTTTTTTTTCCTCAGGAACTAGAGCTGACAGAAGAAAACGGGTAACATTTTTGATATCGCCATGTAAGACATACTTAAAATCGGGTCTAAAATCTCCAGCACCAAAATGGTTGTAGGCCAGTGTTATTTAACAGGTGCAGTAATTGAATATGACAATTCTTAAAGTGATAGTAATAGGTAAAATATTTATTGGTGTCATCGCTGACATCTGTCGTTTCTTTAGTCACTTTAGTTAATGACAATATGGATCGATGACAGAACGTTGTATTTGTAGTAACATTTATCGAATACAAACCTGCAACGGCGTAGAGAATGGGCGCACATTTAATATTCCATAACATGGTAGAATTTTGCCATGTAACTGTATTCTGAAATGTACTCGAACACTAACAGGACAGGAGACATATTCCCGTGAAGTCCTACCCACTCTGCTAGATGTCAATCCCTTGCATTACACATGTCGGAAAGAAGGGTTGGCTACATTTTTACCTTAAATTCATACAAAATTCAGTTCGTGCATTGTATTCTTAAAGGTAATAAAAATGTTCGGTTAGAATTTTGCAAGCAGTTCATTGAGCTTATGAATAATAATCCGAATATTTCAAATAGATGTAAGATCAGGCGCATTTTCATCTATACAGGTACATAAATAAAATACAAAATTACAAATATTGAAGTGATGAACAACCTTTACGCACTGAAAAAGTTACAGTGTGATGCGGTGTATATAAATGCTACCTTTATAATTGGACCGTACATTTTTGAAGAGAATAATACGAGGGACAAGCTGAAATTATTGAGAATAAAAAACATGGTTAATATTTTTTAGTATTTCATTTTAAATATGCTCAAAATAATTCCCTTCAGCAATGATGCACTTGACCATTCTTTCTTTCCACTGTTTAAAATCTCCCAACCAATCTTCTTTTGGAATACTTTAAAAGTAACCGTGAACTGCGGCACTAATCTCTTCTTCAGACGAAAACGTTCTACCCTGCAAATTGCGTTTAAGCCCCAAAAATGTTCAATTACTTTTATATTTTTTCCAGACAAAAACTGGAGGGTTAAAACTGCCGTATGGGACGATGCATTATCATAATAATTCCCTTGTTTGGAACTCTAATGAACACTTCAGGCAAACCTTTTTCAGTGTACCATTTAGCTGCAACTGTCTTTTGTCCATCTAACTTAATTACATTTACTAAGCCCGTACTTCTGAAAAATACCGCATACATAATCTTTTTCATAGCTCGCTGCTTCTTAGTCATTGTAGGAGTTTCCTCATCTTCATGAATCCATATACGACTCTCTTAACGGGTAGGAAAGTCGAAAGAGGTTATATAAGTTTCGTTACCTGTCATTATTTTGGAACAAATTTGGTGCCCGCCATTATTTAAGATATTTAAGGTTTCATGGGAAATTATTAAATGCTCTGCTTTTTTGAAGTCAGCTCGATATCAAGAAATGCTGTTGATACACAACGCATATTGGTCGTAAAACAATAAGTTTTGCAAACCCTGGGTCCCAGGCAGGTCATTGCTCCCAGTGGAGCTGCCTCAAGTTCAAAAAGCAGTTGAAACGAAACGTTTACAATGAAATTCGATTATTGATACCGATCTTTTTTCAAGCAATGGAGAATTCTGGTATCACAATGCAAAAATGTTTACGCAAAAAATAGATTATAATAAATTGACATTTTTTCATTAAATTTAGTTTATTTCAACATAGTCGTGATATCCTGTAATAGTGTTACAAAAAAAAGTCATTCTATTGCCGCGCCGTTACTATAGTTTAAATTTAAGATTTAACAAAAATACAGTTTTTGCAATTCGTTTGACTTTGTAGAAAACATACTTACTTATATAAAGGATAACCAGAAGGTTCTTCCAAATCACCAGCAATGAGTACAGAGACTACTAGACCGTAAATGGCAATAATACCCGCCATGACTACAGGAATGATGGATTTCATAATAAGTTCAGGTCGCATTACCGACATGGCAGCGATACCTGTACCTGATTTTGCTGTTCCATAAGCGGCTCCCAGCGCTGAAAAAAATTAAATTCTTTAAATATATGTAATTTCATTGGTTATAATATTACTAAAATTAAAATTCGAAACATATGCTGCCTAATCTATTAATTATACACAAAATAATAATAATAATAATTATTGACTTAGCACCTCCCAAAAGCTTAACTGTAATTACAACGAGCATTGGCAGGCCAATGAGTTATTATTATGCCCGCGCCCATGAGCGCTTTAAGATGTTTAGCTATCGGCATTCACCTTAAACGAGAAGGGAAACCACGAAAACTTTCTCGAACAGCTGAGCCGGGTATCGGCTATCGACCTTAAAAATGACAAATACTAAAATTGAATATTTTTCTTTCTCTGAATATAAAGTTTAATTTAGAAAAGTCGATTTATTACTTTCTTGAAAATATTTGTCTTCTATAAAGTACAGACAGTTTGCTTGAATAAATGTATGTATAAAACAAATATACGAGTTCATAACAACGGAATTAGTCAGTAATTTACATTTTTACATTTTACATCTAATTTCTTTCTTTACATCTAAATACCTTCATTCAATCTTTTATAATCAAAACTAACAGATCTATGTTTGACGAGAAATGAGACTGGAAATTAAACAAATGAGTTAGTTTTTTTTTTACCACATTTGTCTTCTATTTAAACGCTTTATACCATTTTTGTAATTATCTTTCTCAATATCCCCAAAATACTACTCTGTTGCTATATATAATAAGTTGTTCAGTCGACCAAAACTTTCTCCCTGCAAGAAAAAGTTTCAGTTTGGAGAAAAATTGGAAGCCACTTGGAGCTAGATCTTACGAATGAAATCTTAATTGATTTAATGTTTCGCAAACGACTTGATTGGTGTCCTCAACATACTGTTTCGTTGGTGCAATAAATTTTTCGTTCGGCCGAAATTTCTATTCAGCAAGGAAAAGTTTAGGTTTGAAGAATTAGTGCAAATCGTTTGGAGCTAGATCTGGTGAATTCAGGAGGTGAGACGTAACCTGAAATCTCAATTGATTCAAGTTTTTGCGAACACTGGACTAATGTTAGAGAACTGCGTTATTGTGATAAAAAGAATATCTTTTATGGAGAATTTCAGATCGATTTCCACAAATAGTGTTCTACAATTTGTCTACAACTACGGCATAATATGATTTGTTAAAGGTTTAGTCCTTTACAAGATAGTCTATGAAAATTATTCACTTCGACCTGGAAATATTTTGACTTTCGTTGAAGAAGTTTGGGTTGTTTGGAATATGGAAGATACTAGTGAAGTTAGGTTTCAACTGCAACAAATCAGCTTCATTTTTGTTAAATAGCTTCAAATTAGAGATTAACATTAACAGGCTTTAGAATTGTTATTACAGTTTAAGAGTCATGGCACCACCATTGCTGACAGCTTCGATATGTCTACGTGGTAAATGTGATGCACGCCTTTTATTGATATGTTCACGATACTATTAAAAAATATCATTAATTTTAGTGATGATTTCCGCTGTTGGGGTTTTTAATGGTCTTGGGCGTCATCTTCGATATCCATATAACCACTTTTAAATTAAGCATCCAAGCGACAAATTGTGATTTTAAGAGCATTCCAGGTTTGCTTAGTTTTTTGAAAAATAAATACTCTGGATTGCATCACGAATTGCGAGTTAATAATCAGTAGTTAATCGAACTTAACCTATCACCATAAAGAAGATGACAAAATCACGACATAATGTTAAGTTTTTCTGAAAGACGATGCTAATAGTCAAATCTTACTTCCCGCCAAATCATCTTCGTATTAAAATTAGAAAATATGCAACTATTTTTGTGAAGAGTAAGTTTAATATCCGTTAATTTGTTACAGTTCATATAATTTTAATATTTTATTGTCATTATCTTTATCAGAAACTAAATTCGTTTTATATTGATAACAATAAATTCCCTTCAAGATAAAAATCTTCACAAGTAGACGGCAATAAATAATAATAAAAAATCGACTATCACAAACTTCATAGTAAAATAATATCAGAACAATGTAAATATTTCACGACAAAATTGATGTATAGAACAAGTAGGTATTTGCATTGTCTCCATCACCAATTGAAAAGATGAATATGATGTTAATCATTTATATTAACTCCATGATTTAATAATCATCAAAAATTTCCATGCAATAATTATCTTTTGTCAAGATAAAAATTATTTACGATTTGAACAATTATTAAATTAAGCGCATTGGTAATTGCTGTCTTGTTTCGTATTTAATCATTATATCCAATTAGTTTTATAATACTTGACGAAAGAGATACCTGTTGAAACTCCATTACATATTTACTACTATAATGTAAGATTTCAAAATTATATTGTAGACACACGTTTCACCATACTCTATGGCTTCCACAGATGGATGAAAGATACAGGTAAATTTAATTGTACCTATATATATGATATATATATATATATATATATATATATATATATATATATATATATATATATATACAACGTAACAGTAATAGGGGAGTAGAGGTGAGTCAGTTATAATTTTAAATTCAATAGGAGAGAATTATTTCAAATTTAATTTAATTGGTCATTTAAAATTACATCCAATAATTTCTATATATTATTCATTTATTTTTTATCTTAAAGTTTTATAAAGAATAGTCCACTATAAAACTAGTTAAAATAACTAGCTAATTATAGAAATATCGGTATCACATATTTGGTTAGAAACAATACTTGCTGGCTACGTATTGATTATTTTCATTTTTTTGATAATCAGATAAGCGTAGTGATAATGTCATTATAGAAGTATTACTATATCAGTCAAGTGTTTTATCACAATGAAAATGGCTTTTATTTAGCAAAAATCTACAGAAAGCAATCCGGAAAAGTGCAGCAAATGATCTAGAGTGGTAATGAGCAATCACTTCAACCATATTATACTGGATAATTTCGAAAAGACTTGCTTGGACAGATCTATATTCTCTTTCGAATTACATCCTCAATATCATCTGACATGTTCGCGGGTTGTCGCTTGAAAACGTTACCGGTTTGCAAAGATATTTAAATCAGCCTATTACGATGACGTTTAAATGTATCGAGGGCTAAGTTCTACTCAGATATTCTGCCCAAAATGGTTGAAGGCACGATCATAGTCCCATCTTCGTTTTGTATTCCACTTCGAAAGTGAGCCACAATAATAAAGGTGTCTTGTTGCACCGCAAAGGGCATTATACCAATGTCTTTATAAATACAAATTGTTAAAAAGAATGCAAGAATACACAGAGAAAATAGCAAGAAAAATAGAATACAATGATTAACAACAAACCATACAGTGTATACGTGGACGCCTTGTAAAATATTTTACCTACTGAGGATGACAACTTAGATGTCGAAATACGTCTTACGGATACGAATATTAATTGTGGTAAGGTGTTTTACACTTTTTTTTAAACCAAGCAATAATGGCAGGCAAATAAGCACAAATACAAACATGAGAAATCCCACCAATTTTCAAATATTAAAATGTTCTAATCGATACTGTATTTCAAGAAATAGACAACAGAAAGAGACCCAAATGACAGTTAATTCTCATTGGTTGAGAGCAGCAAGGTAAAATCACGTAGTCGTGCGCTATCAACTGTCAAATATTTTGTCATCTTCGCCTGTTTATATCACGTTTGTGTTTTTAGAAATTTATTTATAATTATGATATTACTTTAGCTATTTTATGGTGTACATTAATCGCAAGAGCTTCGACTTGCAGCTTAACAGATGTGTAAGTAATTTGTGAATACAAGAACTTCACCAATACTAAAATTATACGAAAGGAGTTTCTTATGTTATCTACCTAGCCATGAAAACAATAAGCTATCGTGACAATTTTCTTACGCCAAGTTTCTGTGTCATTTTGTAGTGTCATCTCCAAGTTTTGTTCGAATTGCTTAACATTTGTTACTTTTACATTCATTTAAAGAAGTGAAAATGAGTGTTTTTAAACTTGAGCACAGAAGCGTTGTGAAATTCTTATCAAAAGAAGGTAGTTGCCCGAAGAATATTCATGAAACAATGGTGGTGACAATGTATGAAGAAAGTAGCCCATCCTATTTCCAAGTCAAATATTGATGTAAGCAGTTCAAATGCGGCAAAGATTTGGGAATGAACAACATGTCAGCACTATGGACTCACAGGCTGCTCAGTACCGAACAAACATTGTGCAGACGCCGTTTTATCTCAAGATGAAGACTTCTTAAATAGAATTGTAACTGGGGATGAATCTTGGATACACCACTGGGACCCTCCCATGAAACAAGAGTCCATGGGTTTGTAAGGGCTCTCCACCGCTCAAGAAGGCAAAAACGCAATTTTCAGCGGGAAAAGTGATGACCACAGTTTTCTAAAACGCGGAAGGGATTCTCTTAATTGAGTATATGCTAAAATGGACTACAACAACGGGAAATGTCTAGAAAGATACAATTAACAACTTGAACACGGCTATACGCGAAAAAAGGCCTCACAATTTTTCTCAGAAAACTCTGCTTCTGCACGACAACTGCAGGGTGCATAAGGCTTTGAGGAATTACAACATCCACCCTACAGTCCCGACCTCGCACCCCTTGCCTATTATCTCTTAAAAACTCAAAAAATACTTGAGGGCGTCGATTGTCATCGAATGACGACATTGAAAGCGCTAGGGGGTCATATTTTGCGGAATTACCAAAAGATTTTTATTCGAAGCCATAGCGTTATTTAAAAAACCGTTCGAAATAAGTGTTAGCGTTAATGGTTTTTACGTTCAAATTTTTTGTTTTGTTTTCTAACTCTTTTCTTTCATAGTTAGATATATAATAGAAAAAACTCCGCTCGTATGTATGATTCTGTAGCTGTCGATTTCAAGAATAGATGCAGAACCTAACACCAGTACTGCTACAAGTTCTCCTCTGAATAAACGAGAGAAAACAAACCATTTGAGTAGTACTGAAAAGCAGACGATTAATGCTTACAAAAAAATTGTCCGACATAAGAAAAAATTACATAGTAAAACAGATCTCCTAACTTTATTTACATATTGTACTTCTACATTTATAATTCTGTTGTAAGTAGTAGGCACCGATTTCATATTTTATTTACGGTTTCATATTTACACATGTATTCAAATTTAATTTTGCCGTGTATATAACAAGTACATACATAATGTAGTACTTTAATGACGAGCCGAGTTTATTTGCCGAGTGAGCTTTTGCGAGGGAGGCTAATAAATAAAAGGAGAGTCAATAAAGTCTATTATGTACGAATTGTATATATAGTTTTATGTTCCACTGTTTTGAATGCTTAAAAGTAGGTAATCATTTTTTGAAAATTCCAGCGTCAGTTAATGATTTTTGCTGTTACCCATATTAATGTCAAGTTTAATAATTTTGACATTTGGTAAAACTAAATTTAAAATGAAGGAGTTCAAACAAATTCAATCAACATCGTCAGAGAATACCATAACTAATATCACAAATTGTATCATTAATATAAATTATTAATAAATATTACTTCCAGTTTTTCTTTAATCAAATGAAATAATAACATTAATTTTTGACAGTTGATTTTTATTTTGACATTGACAGTAGAGTATTTTTTGCATGATATTATTTTACTAGCAAAATAAAGTACCGCTTTACAGCGCAAAACAATATCATAAAACATTTGTTTATAATGCAGTCGTACATAAAATTGATTTCACGATTTTTATAGGTTGTGGGGTCTGTTCAGAAATTTGTCTCTCTCTTTTTGAAACACAGTATAGGAATTTTATGTACAGTCAGTTGATGTTGCTCACAATATATTATGTTTTTCAAATCAATGATTTTGATTCTGACATTTAAATTAGCATTGTGTTGATAGGTCTGATTCTGAATGTGTTTTATTAATTAATATTAGAGATTTATTGTCAGCAAAGCTTGAAATGCGATATTTCTTTTATTTTTCAATGTTCGTTTATCATGACTTCAAAAAGTTTTAAGTGTTTTTAGGAAAAAGTTTAGTGAAGGAATTTGTGACCTTGGGAATCTCGTTATATTCTGTTCAATGCGGTGTATAATGCTAAGTGGAAATATGGGATATTTTCGAATATACATATAATCATACAAAGAAAATACCTATTAATATAAATTGTGACATTACAGAAGTCATGCTTTAAAACTTATATGCGTAGATTGACATTTCACAAAAATATCCATATTCTTTAAGAAACACTATACATACATATATACTATATTGTTAATTAAATTCGGATATACGTACATTCATACACATAATTTCAACTAGACCTACTAGACTACTTTATCTCAATAAAATAACTGGGATTTGTACAAAAATAAAACAAAGGACGTATTCCTACACACCCAAATAGATTGCATGCCTAAATAAACGTGAATCACAACTGTGTCTGGTTTGATGTTGATATCGAGACTAGAAAGCTGAATGGCAAAACCAACCCTACGTTAACTCTAAAAGAAATTTAACAGATTGTGTAGTAATTTGGAATACTGCCTAAATGTATTATTAGCATGTATTTATTTTCCGTGGATATGAAATATTGTTCTAATACAACAATTGGATACAATCATTTTTTCCTTTTTTTTTGTAACTGCGTATACAATAAAAGAAACATGCAAATAAATGCATGTTTCTTTTATTGCATACGCAGTTACAAAAAAAAAAGGAAAACATGATTGTATCCAATTGTTGTATTAGAACAATATTTCATATACACGGAAAATAAATACATGCTAATAATACATTTAGGCAGTAAGGCAGTAAGCCTGTAAATTACTATACATATATAAAGAAAATATAAACTACTTCAACTTTTTTCCTTATGGGGAAGACTTATTCCTGATTCCTGATTAGAAATAAAATAAAATAAAATAAAATAATATATATATATAATGTGTGTTCATTTGAAAAGTCAATCTAGGTTACTTTGAAATTTTGATAGAATGAGACGCAAATATATTAGTATATTAGTATGTGTTTGTTGTTCCGTAAACGTAAATCCAAATGACATTTGATAATGTCAATCACAAAATCAGTTAGTGCATAAAATAATCGTGCGTCGATTCTGGTTTAAATAAATTGCTTCTCGGTTTTAAAATGGCTTTCACTTTAGAACATACAATTTTTTTAGTCCAGACTTATTTTCGAAGTGGTAATAAAATTGATGGTTTATGGGTTTATCCAGTTCAAGATTGCATGGTAGAATTTCAAGTTGAGTTTCCACATTTGAGTTTTCCACATTATATACAATTTAAGAATACTTTGGATAGAACTTTAAAACTTTTTTCTGAAACTGGTAGTCTCTTAAGAAAATCAGGCAGCGGAGCAGTTAAGAAACGTACACCTCAAGTTGTCAATCATGTTGAAGAAATAATGGAAAATGAACCACAAACATCTGTTCGACATTTGAGTCAACAAATAAACCTTTCTGTTGGTACAACTCACTAGTTATTAAAAAAAGATATGCAACTTTATCCATACCGTGTCACAGCAATACAAGAATTGTTAGAATTGATTACCCACGTAGACTACAGTTTTGTAATTGGTTTGTAAATATAAACAATAATGGAGAACTTTCGCAAGGAGTCATCTTCACTGATGAAGCATGGTTTTATAAAACGAGATACCTAAATTCACAAAATACAAGAATTTGGAGTAGTGAAAATCCACATGTAATTAATGAAGAATCGCTACATCCAGAGAGAATTTGTGTTTGGGCAGCGATAAGCCAAAGGCGAATCATTGGACCAATATTTTTTCAAGGAACGTCAAATGCTCAAAGGTACCGTACGGAAATTTTACAACCATTTGTCAATCAGTTGCATGATGATGAACTTCAAAATGCATATTTCCAACAATACGGAGCACCTTTACACTGTACTGCAGAATCTTTGGATTATTTAAGAGAATTTTTTGATGAGCGTATAATTAGTCGAAATACTGAAATTGCCTGGCCTGCACGTTCATGCGATTTAACACCTTGCGACTTCTTTTTGTGCCCTTATCTAAAAAATAACATATTTCGAACACCTATATTGAATTTGAATGATATGCTACAGAGAATCGAACAGATATGCATGGAAATTAATAACAATCCAGTAATGTTGCAGAATATCAGCAGAAATTTTGAACGGAGGATTTTAAAGTGCATTGATCTTGAAGGACAACATTTTCAACATTTGTTATAGTTTTCAATAAATACCTATTATTTGTTATTTATTTGTATGTATGATATACCATATCATACCATATCGTACCATATTGGTTAAAATAAATTAAAAACGGGCAAGCGCTCTGTCAATTAAAACTCATTTATTTATTATTTCTATATTTCACAACGAGTTTGTTGCTTCTTCAGGAGATACAAGATTAATGAACTAGATAATAAATAAATGAGTTATAATTGACAGGTATATATATGTATATATACCTGGTTTGCACTCAAACACACCAAAGCTAAAATTTACATACTCGCTATAAAAACTATCAAATATCTTGCCATTAAAATAAGCAATCCTTAATATTTTTTCTACTTTATTCGGCTCATTTAAAGAATAAATGTACATTGATCCGGAGTAATAAAAAATATGTATATGTATTTGAAATAAAAGGGGGGCAAATAAAAACGATAATGCATTAAATACGAATAATATTTCGGTCAAATCTAAGTAAATTTGAAAATTCCAAAAATGAAGAATTCTATATTGTGTAAAATTATTTTTTGTTTGCTTGGACATACAACGTGCCTTCAAAAACTTTCTTCATTAGAGACGGCCATGCTTTTTTTTAATGGCTAGTGACAGTGTACGTATTCTGTCACAAACGTATAATTTTGATAGTTTCGATCTGTCATGTAAATGTGTGTAATAATTAGTAATTTAGTTTTTGAAAAAATATTTATTACAATAGGTAAAATTTAAAAAAAATAATACTAAAGCAGATGTTGGCTATTATTTTGAAGACAAAGCTCATGCTTTCAAAGCCAATTATTAGGATTTCTTGGGTTATGTTAGTACAAGAATTCACAATAGCATTACAATGCTCTTCGATTGTGTGATGTCTGATCTTGAAAAGCAGGTATTCTTTATATATGGAAAAATAAAATAGTGTAAAATTGTCAAATCTGGAAATCTTGGAGAAAAATTAATAATTCTTGTATCGAAAAATTCTTGCAAAAAGCTATTGTTTCTCGAGATTTGTGCGCTGGTGCAATATCTTGCTGGAAATATCCTTCCGCAAGTTCATCATGATGAAGTTCATTAATAAACGGCTCTAATAATTCATTTCGATATCTTTCGGCAGTTATGGTTTGATTAAAAAATATACGCTCAATAACGTCTTCTTGAAACTGCTAGCCAGACGTCTGTTTATTGTGGATGTAGCGTAGTTTCCACAAATTCATCATAGGTATTCTGCAGACTAAATTCTCACTTTTCTTACTTAAATATTCTGAAAAATGGAACCAAGCCTCATCAGAAAAGAGCACTTTTTCGATAATATCATTATTATTTATTTTATTCAAAAATCATAGACAATACTGTGTTTTCGTAATAAAATCTATCTGTTTGAGTTCCGACACTGCTTGAATTTTATATGATATCAACTTTAAGTCTTTTTTTTAATAGTATATGTTCCCACTGATAAATGTACTTTTGCGATTGATTTTTTGGGTGAGTTATCCATTCGACGTCGAATATCCTCTATGCAATTTGCTGTTCGTTTTCTACATGTTCCACCGCCAGATATACGAGTTATTACCCCTGTTTCACCAAATTTAATAACACAAGCTTGAATTTGTTTTTGCAGTTTTGTGTTACTAACCGGCAGATTAGGAAACTATTGCCGGAAATCCTGTAAACACTGATTAATGGAATAAACCCAATCTCCATTTTCCAAATATTTGACCAGTTCTATAGTAACTTTGAATAATAAATAATTATTTTATGTTGTAACTCTAACATTATAATAAAATAACTAAAAAAATATATAAGCGTTTATAATTTGAATTTATGTATGACAACTGTCAGAATTTGAAATTTTCTAAAGCTTCGCATGTGCACCAATCTCTAATTACTTAATTACTTAGAAAATAGCCTACTATAATGAGGAAAGTTTCTGAAGGCACGATGTTTAGGTGCAATATTCCATTTTCCAAAATTAAACTGCTAAACAATATCGAGCTATAAATACATGAAAAAATAAATGCGTATCTAATGTCCATATGAATTTATTCTTAAATAGTTTACAAAGTCAAACAAATACGGTAAAAATTAAATAGTTTTAAACTTTAATTTTGTCAATAATTACTTAGCGTTATCGTTTTGGTAAGGTAAGTCGGTATTATAGATCATTCTTAGTCATTTACAAACGTCTTTCTACTATCATTTTTCCAAAAGTGATAGGTAAATATTTGGTTAATAAATGCTTATTCATTTTCAGAATAATTTTTACAAAAAATGCTTTATTTGCGGATTGGATTTTGTAGTATAATAATAAATTTAATACTTATTTGCGGTTATAAAATGATATATGAAATCTATTGGGTTATTATCAAGCAGTTGGTTCTAAAACGACCAAGATTACTCTCTGCACTAGTTTTTGGTTGGTGATAAACGAACGTTGAAATTTTTCGTGTCCGTTACATTACATAAAACAGAAAGATTTCTTGTAATTTAGATGCTGATAGCCACTTATATTTCAAATAGTTTAACCGCGACACGTGGTACTCCGCAGACTAACATATCATTAATACTTATTCTAGCACGCTCCTGTAATTGAACGGTTTCATAAGAATGACATGGATCATACAAAATAAGCAATTTGATCAAATTAATTTCTTCTATAACAATTATTTTGTTCACCGTCACAGAGTATTACTGGATAAACTGATTTTAAAGTATTCATTGTTCATAATTTTTATTTTTAGCTTTACATGAATATTTGAAAATGATTTTAATGAATAAATGAATAAGGATGTGGTTAGTTTACACTTTTTTGAATACTATTGTTCATGGGCAACTACAAGATTATTACATACAAAGAATTGTATTTGTATACCACATTAACATTCCCATTTCCAAAAAAGTGCAAACCACACTACTAACCATATTTCTACTTAATTGAATAAAAAAGCATTTTTAAACTTCAGGCTAACTTGTGCATATGGAAATTTTTAAGTTAAACTATAAAAAATTGATAATAAAAACTTATAGTATAATACTGACTGCCCATCAGGTAAATTAAAGGAGTGAGGATATCTCAAGAATTGGATCAGAATAGATTAGGTAAAATCGTAAGATCCACAATAAAAAAAAAACAAGCTTAAGATAACTATGATGGGACAGGTTGTAAACAATGTCTATTAAGAAGAACAAATTGTAATTTTTGATGGTCTCCGTCGCACATCATCCATGTTGATATCACAACGTTTAAATTGCACAACTCGGCGACAAATTGCCATTCGAATGCGCATTGCCACCGACAGTTTGTTACGTAACAGCCAAATTTTCAGATGTATTTAGTCCTTCGAAAAATAAATATTGGATTGTTCCAGGAATTGCGTGATAAAGAATATGTCTGAATTAGAATATGTTTTTTTCGAAAAATAGAGCTAGTGGTCGAGCCTCAGTTCCCAGTAAATCATCCTCGTGCAATTACAGCACCGCATACACACGCGATTTTGTTAATCTCTAATCCTGGATCCATTCTGTACCAACTGTTAACTATAAAACAATATATCTCACAAACATATTTGAAACAATTTCCAACAAAAGTCACTTTACAAACAATTTGAAACCTAAAACCTCAGCATTTTGAGTATAAAACAACCTCAGCATTTTGAGTATAAAACAACCTCAGCATTTTGAGTATAAAACAAAAACATTTTTAATAACTTAATAACGAGCTCAGTAGTCACAAGAAAGTGACTTTAGCCTGGGTGCCGGGGCACGAAGACTATAGGTCCAATGAGAAGATAGACGAACTAGCTCGACGAGCTTCGTCTATAGCCTTTAAATTGAGCTGGGAAAAGGTGGAAGAACTCTCCAGGTCAAAGACAGGCAATGCAGTTCCTTAGAGAACTACTGAATAGTCAAAAAGTCTGTTGGCATGATAGTGGACCTATTAACGGGGCATTAGCTCAACAAACATATGAATAATATGGGCTTGATAGAAGAAACGGTTTGTAGATTATGTTAAGCGAAAGAAGAAACCGCAATCATGTACTATGCCAATGTGAATTTGGCTAAAACGCGGTTCTTAACGGAGATCAATATCACCATTAAATTCTATGAACTTTTTCATTTGTTCAAACCAATCTTTGAAACATTTACGCCATTCTGAAGTTGGCGTACTCAAAATGTGGATTGAATGCAGTGATGGCCTCTTCTGGACAGGAAAACCGATGGCCCCGCATTTCTTTTATTGTTGGAAACGTAAAAGAACCACTTGGAGCCAAGATTATTGGCTGGATGAGTCATTAATTCGATGCCTTTATTTCGCAAATAATCGACTGTTGCGCGAGCGGTGTGGGAAGTAGCATTATCATGATGAAGAATGATTACACGTTTAGGGTTGCTTTTTTGCCATTCATCAATAATTTTGGGCAAGCAAATTGTTGTATATCATTCCGCATTTACAGTTTGACGATTCTCCAGAATAATTGTAGCAAGATGAGCTGATTTTACTATGAAACACGCAATCATTTTCGTTTGGTTATGTACGCCGTCGGAGCAGGGAGGCACGGTAATACAGTTTTCATCGGTTGCAGCTGTGATGATCCGATGGAAACCATTTTGGAAATTTGGAAATTAAATTGATTACGTCAAAGAGCAAAAAATTATTATATTTAATAAGTAAAACAAAAATCTGTTCCAAATAGCTACAAGTTTAAAACACAAACTGTCCATTCTACAATTAAGAGATATTGCGGGCAATCTCTTTTTTTTGTTTATAGTCGCTGTAAAGTATTTGAGTGAAATGAAGAATAATGGCGATTCTAATTTCACTCAAAATTTATTCCAACATATGTATTCAAAACAGAAATAAGAAAAACACCCTAACCACAATATATAACAATAAATACTATATACGTATTTCGGCAACTAAGTTGCCATCTTCAGTAGAATAACCTTAAAACTGGAAAAAAAGAGTTAAACGTAGCGTTTTTGGCTAAGGTAAACCTTAAGAAGATATGCTCTTCACCAAATCGCATAAGAGCACCAAGAGCATATCTTCTAAGGTTTACCTTAGCCAAAAACGCTACGTTTAACACTTTTTTCAGTTTTTAAGGTTATTGTACTGAAGATGGCAACTTAGTTGCCGAAGGCAACTTAGTTGCCGAAACACGTATATAGTATTTGTTATATATTGTGGTTAGGGTGTTTTTCTTATTTCTGTTTCAGATTACAAGCCAGTCTTCACCAATTTCGGATATGTATTCAAAAATAATAAAGAACACAAAATTCAATTAACTTCATTGCGTGACTGTAAAAATGCATTCATAAATCAAGTGAAAGTCAAAGGCATATAACTTAGGAATTTGTATTTGCGAATTAGTGAAGTAAATTGTTTATACAAATTATAATCATAAAAATCATTGGCATATTTGTAAATATATGTTTGACCAAATCGAATATTAACAGGATGTGTCACTAATAACTCCTTTAATAAATACCAATCAGTGTTTGGCAATGAATTTATTATCCAAACTCTATTATAAAATGATAATTAGCTTATCATATTTAGTAATTACAACCAATAAATTTATTTATTTCAAATGATTATTATATGTTTAATGCCAATATTTGCTGACTACAATTATATAAGACAATGGGATAGATTGTACCGCGTCCCAAACAAAAAGTGCACGGGTATTGTTTAACGTGTAGCCAAATTTTAATAGATATTTATGTATTAAGGGAATAAACGACAGTTTTAATCCCGAGACAGTAAGTAATGCATTTTCTGTTGAGGGATTATAGACGTTTATTCCCGAATTACATACAAAACTTTTCTCCCGACCTTAAATGTAATAATTTATTTCATTATTAGTTTGACAGTTGATTGATAGATTGATCTGATGTCATTCAATTAAGTTGGTTTGTCATGAAAATGTGCATAGTTTCTGGTTACTAAGGTAAAACGAGTTTACAAGTAAATGAGAACGAACCTTGCACAAGCACTACTGTAAGCAACCGCCAAGTTAAGATATCAGATGATTGTCCATATATAAATATTGTAAACTCATCTAATGTTACTATTACGATTACAAAATAAAATTGATTGATATATTTAAATGCTTCGTCAATCTGACAGTTAAATTAATTTTGACTTAAAAAAATTAACAAAATCGAATATTTTATTCCCTAGAGAATAAAGTAGTCTAATATATGTCAATTGTCAGATGTATAAGATGACACTTTATTCTCGGTCGGGAGAAAAGTCTTTTATTTCCTAAATAATACCGTCTTTTTTAAAGGTAAGTAATGGGTCTTTCAAATTGAGCGCCTTATTAAAAACAAATAAAATATAGATGGCGTACTGAATTCATCTGGGTATTTTGACATTTACGAAGTGTGATGTATGACATTTATAAAAATGCCTTCTTATACAATACAACAACACATTCATATTATTGCATTATTTTATGAAAATCAGCGTTCTGTGAAAAATGTTTTTAGAAAATTACGTGAATTTTATGGTTTACATCAGGGGTGCCCAAACGGTCGATCCCGAGAGCTTTTTGAGTCGATCGCGATCGACCGGTCGAACGCGTGAACTTTTGTCGATTATGAAAAAATTTAAAATACTCTAGGCTCTTAGAGTTGACGTTCGAGAGAACTCGAATTAGTGGAGTGATTATCTTTTATTTTTTCGCGATTGACCAGTCGATTGCGATCAACCATTTGGGCAACCTGGTTTACATGATCGTCCATCTGAAAGAACTATTGGTCGAATTATTAGAAAATTTTAAGAGATCAGTTCGGTGGAAGATCAAAAAAGGGAGAGATGCAGTCGTAGTGGTCGTTCACAAGAGCATATTGATTTGATTCGTGAAAGTGATGCTGAAGTACCTGAAATGTCCATTAGTCGACGGTCACAAGTTGGATTTAGTGAATCAACAACATGGCGTATTTTACGAAAGGATTTAGCTTTAAAGGCATATAAGGTTCAAATAACACAGGAACTAAAGCTATTGGACCATGCAAAACGTCATGCATTCGTCAGTTGGATTAAAGAGCAACCAGATGATTTTTCACAAAAAATCATCTTTTCTGATGAAGCACGTTTCGAAATTGGTGGTTTTGTTAATAAACAAAATTGTCGAATTTGGAGTGAGAAAAATCCACGAGTGATTCATGAAAGACCTTTACTTCCCCAACAAGTCACTGTTTGGTGTGCATTATGGTCGGGTGGTGTAATTGGACCAAATTTCTTTCAAAATGCTGCTGGTGATGCTGTAACAGTGAATGGTGTTCGATATCGTGAGATGCTAACTGAATTTTTGTGACCTGAACTGAATGGATATTGATCTAGAGGCTAGATGGTTTCAACAGAATGATGCAACACCTCATTCTACTAATGAAACGATTGCGTTATTAACACAAAAATTTCCTGGAAGAATTATTTCAAGAAATGGTGATGTTAATTGACCACCAAGATCACGTGATCTAACACCGTTGGACTATTTTCTTTGGGGTTACGTAAAAAGCCAGGTCTATAAGAACAAGCCAATCGATTCCTGAAGTAAAGCATGAAATTATTCGTATCCATTGATGAAATAGAGCATTAATTATGTCGAAATGTAATAGAAAATTTTAACAAAAGAGTGAACAGCTGTGAAGTAGCAAGAGGTGGTCATTTGTCAGATATTATTTTTCGTGTATAAATCTCACAACTGATACAATTAGCAATAAAAGTTTTTAGAAATGAATGCAAATTATAGGTTTTATTTATTTTTAAAAAAATGCGTTCAATTTGAAAGACCCTTTACATTTATGATTGAATACAGATATAGCTAAAACAAGTTTTTGAGGTAGAAACAGTTTTGTGTTTAAACACTAAACCAAAATATAATGACTTTATGTATACTTTTCCATTTTGTTTGAAATGGTTTCATATTAATAATAATTTAAGAACAAAATATCTGCCGCATCTTATTCACCAGTGTTTTGCTGGTAATTTTGTTTGTGTATTAACGTGTTTCTACTCATTTCAACAGATCGATGATGGCTACGCTAAACGGTTCAATTAAAATTTAGCTCTATTATTTTTTTTTCCTGAAGGTGATGAAAGAAAATTAATAGGCAGATGCATGATATTTTTAAACATAACCTAGAATTTAATATCCAATGTTACTTACGCAAACTTGAAAAACTTATTTTAGGAATTATGAAAATAACAGATTGTGAATATAATGACAAATTAATTGATACAAGAATATGAATAGTGAATAACAAAGTTAACGGAAAACAGGCACGTACGACTATTGCAAAAGATGTCAAATACCAATTGACAATAACTATAATTCTCAGTGTGGCAAATACAAAGCAAAGAAATTTCCAAAATTTGACAAACGTCAGCTTCAATTATTAACGGACACCCGGTATATCAAACGGTAAATTTGCAAAACTTTTATATACATATGTACTAACGCCATGAATTATATATTTTAAATTTTAATATGTATGTATATACTACAAATGCGATTCGAAGTAATCTGGTAAAGTCGATTGTTTTCGGCATTGTGACGTGGATATTTTAACACGATGACGTCAAATAACAAAGAGAAATTTCCCCGGAACCTGCTTGTTGCTGTTTTTTTCTACAGCTAGCACTAAATTACTTTGGAATTTACAGATAGGCAGCAACTAGTTAGGAATTGTAACTATGCTGCTCTTCTCTTTTCTGAACGTTTATATTTATTATGAATACAGTGTTAATAAAACCATTTCGCGGACGAAAATAACTACAACACAATGCAGCGAACCTTACATACATGAATACTGTCAATATGACGTATATAAGACCAAATTATGTTTAATTATAAATTTCTAAAACAACATAAAATTACTAATTGTTACACAAATACAAATTTTATAATATCGTTACATTTGTATGCATGGTTTACTGACTAATACCACTTTTACTGTACTATGAATCATTCTCAATATAAAAAGATAATGTTTTTGCTATACAGAATGAACAAAAGATATGTGCAAATATAAAACAAAATTGTGCAGTACAATAATAGTTATTTACGTTATAAGTGCGACAAATGAAGTTATACAGTTACGACTGAGATGTTTCTGGGCGAGGAGACGAAGGAGCAGAGTTAAGAATTTCGAAACGAGTACGGTCAAGTCGGCAAATCGATATAAAAAAGAATTTGAGTTATTTAATTAGTGGAATCGAATAAACCAAGTGAAAACAGTCAATGAGAATGTAATATTTAATGTATTTTCTTTCTATAAATCTGAATAAACCTTGTGAAAAATTGTAGTCCGGTAAAGTATTTTAATGCTGTAAAGTTTCATTTTCCGGACTGAAATGGGTCCGGGAAATCAAAGAATGTGACACAGGATGAAATAAAATAATGTAAATCAAATTTTATAACAAAAAAAAAAGCCTTTACTTAATAAAAAGGATATAAAATAGGTACTAGGGCAATTCTAATAAAAAGAATTTGATTAAATTTGTAAACAATCTGTTTACACTATATTTAAAAAATCTGAACTAAATTTAGTTGAATAAGATATTTCTTTGAGAATGGTAGACATTACCGAAACAATATTATCAGAACAATAAAATAAAACAGTGAAAGTTATCAAGTGTTTTCATATAATTTGTAAAAGGTGTTCCATTAAAACAGACTAATTTGAAATTTGAAAAAAACGCAGTCTTTATTTGAAAAGTTCTGATATTTTTATTGTATGTAAGAGTGTAGACATGGGGGTTATGTATAGAAGACAATATCTGATAAATGCCCACCTCGTTGACTGATAGCACTTGTTGGTCCCTTTGATGAAATTTTCGATGACATTTTGGCATAGTACGGCTGAATTTCGTCGAATCTCGTCTTTCAGTTCAGGAATTGTTCTTGAGGTATTGGCACACACTTTTCCTTTAAAAAATTACTAAAGAAAGAAATCTAAAGGCGTCAAATCGCATGATCTTGGTGGCCAATACACATCGCCGCGGCGCCAGATATCCTTCAAATTTCGTCTTCAACAATTCCATTGCTTCATTCGTTGTGTGACAAGATGCACCGTCCTGTTGGAACCACAAGTCTTCCAAATCCATTTCAGCAATTTGATGTCAGAAGTTGATTATCATCTGAAGGTACATAACGCCGTTGACGGCCACCCGCATTCTCAAAGAAGAACGGTCTTATCACTCCGCCAGCCCAAAATGCTCACCAAACAGTAGCTCGTGATGGATTCAAGGGATGTTGAAGGATCACTCTGAGATTCTCAGCTCTCCAAATGCGACAATTCTGTTTGTTGACATAGCCATCAAGTTCGAAATGCGATTTATCAGAAAAGAATATTTTCTTCGAAAAATCACCATTCACATATTGATGATGTAAGATCCATTCTGTGAACGTTCGGCGCTGCGCATTGTCTTCTGACTTAAAATGTTGCGTCAACTGAATCTTGTACGCATGCAAATACAGATCTTTAGTCAAAATTTGATGTAAACTGCTTCATGAAAGTCTCAATTACTGAGAACGATGGCGAATCGAGGTGGAAAGATTCTGGTCTTAGAATGAGCTGCACGAACATGGACGGTTCTCTTCTGGGCTTGAACTGATTCAATCGCCTCAAATTTCTCTATTAATCGGACGACTGTACGACAAGAAGATGCGTTGTGGTGACCGACATTTTTGACATCCACGAGATTTTCGAACTATCTTCGCAAAACTCTCACCATTTTGGTAGTGGATTTTCACAATTTCTATGCGTTGTGCGTCCGTGTAATTCTCCATGAGTAAACCTCAATATTCACACGTGACAGCGTTGAAACAATCGTATACGACCGACACAAAAAAATGGCGCTAAAAAATTTAAAATAGATGGTCTTAATGGGACACCTTTTATTAATATATATTAATGGGACACCTTTTATTAAAATATATCTAAATACAAAGTTTCACCAAGAATAGTCTGCAACATCCATTAACAAGGCAAAATTAATAGTTACAAATCCTGTAAAATGTAATAAAAAATATTACTTTGCCACATAACCTTAATTATTTCACGATATCTACTAGGCAGTGAAATTGCTAAATTCTAAGATGTTTCTTAATATGTCGATTTTTCAACATTATAACACCCAACTTAAAACATTAAAACTGGTCTAAGACCAAAAATTAATTTAAATCAAAATCATCTACGTACTTAATTTCTAAACTTCACCCAATGGCATCTTTTGGTTACCTCTAATTATGCAAAATATTACACTGGTCCATTGTGCCCTGCCTTTAATCATTAAATACACACATTCATTTAAGATACTAAACAAGCTCGTATGGTTAAATTAACTTCGTGTTTCGCTGGGAATGTTCGTATTTCGCTGGCCATGTCTTTGACTCCTAAATCTCTGTGGATGTCTCTATTTCGAACGTACCCAGGTACATTAACAATATTACTTTATCTATTTGATTTATTTTAAAATATTTGTATGTATCTAATATGGCACAACCCCAAAATTGTATACCATACACCCAGACCGGTTTCAAGGCTTGATTATAAACCAAATTTATTATATATTAAATCATATCTTTGATGATTCTGTTGGTAAAATTGACATGAGCTGATTTTAACTTATTCCAAATGAACTGTCAATACCGTTTCATAGAATTTCTATGAAATTAGCATCGGGCGATTAAGCCAAATTAAACTCGTAAAGTATTGTAGGTATTTCGAAATTAAAGGCGCTTGAAAGTATGTTTAGGATTGTTATTTTGTTCATATATTAATTTAAGAGACATACTCTACCGCATCTGAAAGTCTATTACTTAAAATATTTCCATCCACCATTTTTGTCATGATTTTCTTAAATCGATATGTTCGACCTACGTCATACTGCGAGAAACAAGTATTATGTTGCATCTCGTTAATTTTAAGATGTAGGACTAATAATAAAATAGTGAGGATTAGCATTATCTGTTCACGTGTGTGTCGTTGTATTTAACAATCCTTTTTAATATATTAACGACATAATTTTAGTAGCTATTGTAATTATTTATTATTAACTCCTTTATTATTGTCTTGGTATTGTATATAAATTTTGCGCAAAAATTTTGACTAAAGTTATACTCTGTATATGCGGTGCAATTAGAAATTCAATGAAAAATAAAAAAACACCAATTTCTCTCGACAACGATTTGTTGAAATTCAAAAATTAAATAAATAATTTTAGGATAGCTTAAATTTCTAAGTATGAGGAATAATAGCAGCAAATATAACAAACTTGGCTAATTACTTATCACTTAAAGTATTGGTAAGTAATTACTTACCAATACTTTAAGTGATAAGTAGTTACAGGACTTTAAAATGCTTTAGAAAGATGGACCACATTGATTCTGTTCGCAATATGATTCTAGAAGATGGACGAATTGTGATCAAGTGTATTGCAGAAGCATTGCACATTTCTTATAAACGTGTGTTTTACATCACTCATCAGGACTTGGTTTCGACTAAGGTTTTGGCGAAATGGATTCCGAGATGCTTGAATGTTGATCAGAAGCGCATTCGATTAAGCACGTCTAAGAAAATCTGCCGCTGTTTTTAAGATTCTTCAAACTTTTTAAATCGGATTGTTACTATAAACGAAACGTGGGTACGTCACTAAGATCCAGAAACTAAAGAGCAATCAAGAAAGCATTCTGGTTCTCCAGGACCTTTCATTTTTTTGAGACAAAGATGGAAGAATTATGATAGATTTTTTTTGGAAAATGGTCGAAATATTACGGGAGCATATTACACAGAGTTGCTAACTAAACTACGTAAAAAATTGGAAAAACACCATGGAAATGTGCTATTGGTGTGGTCTTTTTACAACACCACACTCCTGCTCACAAATATTTGATTGCAAAAATTTATGAAATTGCTTGACCACCCGCCCTATTCTCCAGATTCAGCACCGTCAAACTATTGTTTATTTCCAGAACTCAAAAAACATTTGAAATGTAAAAAGATTTACGAAAAATTATGAATTTACAGACCATGACAAATACCTTTTTTTCAAGGGCTTAAAATTACTCTACGAACATTCTAGTAAATGTGTAAGTCTTAAAGGAGATTATAATATTGTGGCGCTTTTTATGATAGACTAAGTAGTTCTGAATAGCCTCTCATATGGCACAAGAAAGATGCTCGCATTATTTCATGTTCATCAAAACAAGGTGAAATGTGTTTACAAAGACTGGATTACTTACAGAGCAGAAGTACTTATAAAAGTAAATAACTTTCATAAAGAAAGTTATTTGCAACTACCAAAAAAACAGGTTAATAGAAAGGCTGAATACGCTGTTTCATTTAGTCTAAAAAAAATCATCCATTCAATTCTTGAAAACATCTAAATTGGTGAGATATACATATATACCTGGTGTCCTTGAAATAAAAAGACCTCGTATGATAAATGGAAAGATGTAATTATATGGAATATAAATCCAAAATATTTCCCCAAAATTCCCTCTCATAAATGAGAAAAAAATGACAAAAATACTTAAAAAATTTTGTCGCGCCAATGTGCGACCGACTATATCATAAAGGGTAGGTGTCCCTACTCCCTACTCTCTATATTATTGTCTGTCCGCTTTAAATATAGAATCAATCGTGTCTCCGATTCAGTCCGTTGTCGATGGTTACATACGTTCGATATGATTTTCATTTACATCTTCGATTAAAGGTAAATTGTTACCAAATTGAACGTAAAATGCCCCATCTACATCTTCTTTTAAAAATTCACATGTAAATATAATTTTTTCACAGTTGACTAAACAATGTTATCTTCTAGAGTTTTTATAAACATAAAAATTGCAGCGTGTGTTTGCGTGTAAATTCAATAACGGTATTTTTTTATAGACATTCTGAATTCATATTAATATTTTATTAACTATAAACTATATTATAAAAGACGATATCTTGAAGTTGACCGACAATAACAAAAAGAATAATTTTGTTATTGTCTATCTCATTCAACTGGTGCGTATGTAAACATACGCTGTAGCGTACGTGTGCATGATATATTTATTATTTATACACATTCTGAATATTTTGAAGTCATAGGCGTCACGTAATACAATTTTCAGAGTGTTTTTAATTTCGGGGTTCGCGTCGTAATTGACACAATATTTTAGATTTATGTTTTATGTAATTAGATCTTTCCTTTTATCATACGTTGTCTCTTTATTTCAAGGATAGCCTGTATATATTTATTCAGATATTCGCTCATACTATTCAAGTGGAAAATAAGCATGCATCAATGGAAAGATTGTTAGATCCTGTTTCCTATTTTTTTCTAATTTAAATACATATTGCTATGGATCTTTTTTTTAAATATAAAATATTTATTTTAATTTTTAACCTGTGTTTGCTTTATTTACTCATTCCAATATTGCTAATTAATTAATACCTATATAAAAGAATATATTTAAAAGAAACCTAAAGAGAGATTAGTTCAAATTTAACTTATATAAAATAGATAAATAAAATTTTTGTGTACCAAGTGTACTGGCGCTCAATTTTAGACACGTCTTTCCTATGTGGAACTCGAGAAGTTAGAGCTCTCAGATTTGAAAATTCATCTGCTGAGAAAACCTAGTTGGGAAAACTAGTTGTGGATGGTGGTGTAATCAATCTTCAACCCACTATTCATAGCAATATGTATATATATCAAGAGTTTCTAAAGTTATTTTCATTTCCACTAAAAAATCCTTAGTTTCTTATTTTACAGTCCTTTGCTATTAAATTAAGCCCGGAATATTTCGGATATTTCAGTATATATAGCAGGCAGTAAGTGAGTTTTACTCGAAGACTTTTTTAATAAATTTAAAAAAATTATGATATTATTTTAATTATTTAATATTTGGTATGATTATTTTGATTTGATCCCAACTGCTACTGTATGGTTTCTTATCGACTTAATTTTTCTTATTACCTTTTTTATTTCCTCCTAGTTTTCCCAAATTTAATATAATTTTCTATAATCCCTCTTTATTTTTCTTAGAGGATACAATATTTCTAATATATATGTTACCTATCAAATTTAGCCCTAGAGTTCTTAGAGCTAATCCTATAACATTTCTTTTGACACATTGTGTTTTATATCATCTAATGTTGTCATGGAATATGTCAGCAATTACTTCGTTTTTGTATTGTATCTGGTTTATTGAATCATCAACGAAATACGGCGGTTCATATTTATTTTGCTGAACATAAGCTATTGAAAATCCAAAAAATTAGAATTCTTTTCGAAACTAATTTTTGTAAATACAAGGTTATTATTAAAATAAGTATTAACTTATAACTTTTTTCCAGTCATCAGCCGATTTATTTTAGTACAACCTCGCCCAATTAAAGCGATTTTTTCTTTATTTGGGTTAGTTTACGACGTATTAACCTAAACTCGTGTAAAGTTGTCTTGGAACTGTTCGATGTAATACGTTAACACCTCTATCACTTATAAACCGACGAATAGCTCTACTAGACAATTGACTAATTCCTATTACAATTTTTCGGTTATCAAGGAAATGTTTTTCGCTTCTTGGCGCAAAATTGGTGTGAAGTACTGGTACCAGAAACAATTATTGAATTAACTGTTCCACTGTCTGATTTTCTTAAAAGACTCAGTTTCAGAAAATAATTTTACAATACCCTCTGGTGGAGTTTTCTTTTACACTGCGTGTAATCTATTAAACTCGGATTGAAATTCCCCAATGCAATTCTATACTGAATAAATGCGCAAACCAACACCTTTATTTCCACTGAATTGAAGCTCTAAAGTAAAAGGTATTTTAAAACTCTGACAAGAAACAAAATTGAAGAATGCAAATCTGATAGAACTTATAACTATGCTTGACACTAGTCAAAAATGGCACTTGAATTTATGCAATGAGAAAAAAAGATAACACGTCCCCGATTTATTACGGTTTCTTTAAAAAATGGCGAAGTAAATCAGATGAACTGTTCAATTGAATACAAGACATAGGTAGATATTTCCTAAGAATATGTTTCTTAAATTTTTCGAAGTGGTTCTTAATGGGCATGGAATAAATGGAATAAATTCAAACATGTATTATCTTTTAAATTAATTTATTTATTCATCCTTAGTAATGCAGTAATTTTTTTCTGCTTATCAATGCGTTTTAGGTGGTCGTGACTGTATAAGTACGAAATAAGTATTTATCAAAAATATAATATGTATCCGAAATTTTACAAAAAAAAAAAAACGTCCTACTATCAATATAAAGCAACGTTTTTGTACTTAACTAATTACGACACTAAGAATGCAAATTAATTGTTACATGAGTAAATATACTTTATTTCTATCTATCCCGTTATATTTCTAAAATATGTAGAATTTTCTGTAATATAAATATTTAGGTGTATAAATGGAGGGTTTGTATTGGTGCTGAGCCTAAAATCTTATTTTAATTATAATTTATAACATATACTTAAAATATATGATACTAGAAATAAATTATTAAAAATAAATATCCATTGAATCAAATCTTGGCAGATGTAATGCATAGTATAATCTGATGTACACAATATTTTACAGTTGGGTTACCTTTAGTTAGAATATTTGTACACCAGACTAAATTACTACAAATAACCTAAATGCTGTCTAATATATTCATATATACGAGGGCGGTTTGACGGGAGAATGACTTTTCAATGAAATACTTATTTTAGGGTAAAAAATATATTTTATTTTTCGACAAAATTCCCTTGCAAGCCTACATACACACTTAGCCCAGCGAGTCCACAATTTTTTCAAACCATCCAATAAGTAATTTTTTGGCAACACTGCAAAATATGGATTTGTCTCAAATATCACCTCTTCATTTGTCAGAAAACTCAATCCACCGAAGCATTTTTTTTTAATTTGGAAATAAAAAGAAATCACTGGGTATCGGATCCGGCGAATATGACGGATAAGGTAGCAATTCGTAACGCAATTCTACAAATTTTGTTGTAGCAACAGCGGATGAAGAGGAGGCGCGTTATCGTGATAGAACTTTCTTCAACAAATACAATCATTTTTTCTTCAGTTAGGCATTAAAACATGTCAGCATAATATTGGTCAATTATCGTTTTCCCTTTTCTTAAATGATCAATAAAGACAACACATTTGGAATTCCCAAAAAAAATTGGTCGAAAAGACGAATGTTGTTTTCTTGAGGGCACGCTCCCTGGGAGAAATCCATTGTTTCGACGGTTCAGTGGAACCACTATTAACCGTACGCGGTTAATCCGGGCGGCGGATTATCCGTGCATAAATTTATGATCGGTCGACCGTGCGCGGATTATCGGTGGCTGGCAACAATGGCTTTATGGCAGCCAGGCTACTATTTTAACGGTTGGTTTTCGGGGACATCTCAACCGAACGCATCAACATTTAAATATGAACAAGCTAATCGCAAGATGGGTGTTTTAACGAAGTCCAACATAATTTTTTAGTCGATATATCACCGTAGATGAAACCCACGTAGGCCACTATACTTTAGAGATAAAATACAGTCAAGACAATGGATTTCTTCTTATGAACGTGCTCCGATGTATGCAAGAACCGTGTAATAATAAAATTATGGCCACAAATTTTTTGGGATTCCAAAGGCGTAATCTTTATTGACTATTTACAGCTGACCAATATTATGCTGATGTTCTAACATGTTTGGATGCCGAACTGAAGAAAAAACGACCGCATTTATTCAGAAAAACGTGTTGTCCCATCAGGATAACGCGCCCTGTCAATCATCGACTATGCCAACCTCTAAATTTACCGAATTAGGACACCAATTCTTTAGATTTGACGTCGAGTGATTTTTCCTTGTTTCCAAAGTTGAAGAAAGGGCTGGGTGGAAAGAGATTCCTGACAAATAACAAGGCGATAGACGCAATGAATGTCTATTTTGATGACCTCGCGAAAGGTTAATTTTTAGACGGTTTACAAAGAATTGATAAGTCGCTGGGCTAAATATATAAAAGTGATTGGGAATTATGTTGAAAAATAAAATAGATTTATCCACAATCTCGTTATAATAGGAGTTTTATCCACACTTATGAAGCATATAAAGTGACCTATTATCCACTAGTGAAATAATGGACCCAGTAAGTTGGACACAGCTGCCACATTTCATTTTATGAACACGGATATTTTTTAATTAAATTTCGAATAATTCCATTCCATTAAAGTGGTGATTGTGGATAAAACGTTGTATTGCATGCGTGTTTTAGATGCATTTTATCCACTTAAGAAAATTTAACGCTCGAATTGGTGTTCTCGCATTTAATCATTCTTGCGTGGATAAAATGCTATCTAAAACACTTATACAATAAATAACTATTTTTACCGTAAAATAAGAATTTCATTGAAATGTCACTCGTCCGTCAAATCACCCTTGTGCATATCAGATGTTTTTTGCAATTGCGTTATGAAATGAGTTTGAAGTGATAACAGTTTATTAGTTTAGTGACAAATTAAATGACGCCGCATTAAACTCGGTCACGATAAAACTCGATGGTTTTTTATTATAAAAATAGAGAATGTCTTTAATGTAGATATTTGAACATCATAATAACCTCAAACGTCCTGTAAAGAATATTAAATCTTGGTATGTGTACACCGTCGTAATAAAACCTATTTATGGAAAGCTATTCATTCACATTTTGTAGAATTTGTAAAAAATTGTAGACACCAGATCAAATCGCCGCCGTTATAGTCATAAAGAATGGTTCGTCTAGCGAACAGTAAGCATTTTTTCATTAAGCAATGCTTTTATTATTTTCTGTTGCTTATATGCTGTACCTACAGACGTTAAGTAATGCCAATTACAAATACTGTTACATCGACCGCTTATTGGGAGTTATGATTAAAACTAAACTACGTTTTGCCACACATGTTAATGGCACAATTAGTAGAGATATTTGGGATTTGTTGTGTATAACTGCAAATCTTTTATTAATCTGAACGCGATTGGAAATAACGATTTCTAAGGTATCCACCTACACACGCCAAATAAAATTAATTCTATGTAGATTTGTTAAATTTTTGGTGGTTGAGGGTATGCCATATTTATCCACAGTGAATCTTCAATTATTCCGTGTTGTTTTCTTGTTTTAATTAATTTTCTGTTCTTTTGCAACAAATAAATTTTATAGACTCGTAGTTCGGTTCAAAAATATCTGAACTTTTTATTTAGCTGTTAGTAGATCCAACTTCTTGCAGAGATCTTCTCCATATGTTGCGATGAATAACTTCAACGCAATATCATTGTAGTGCAATATTTCACACATGCTCGATATCTGACATTCTTAAGTTTACTGCGGCATATCTGAAATTCTTAAGTTTACTGCGGCATATCTGAAATTCTTAAGTTTACTGTGGCAATATAATAATTTATAAATTAAAATAACTTTGAATCTATAATTATTTACAGGACTTAATATATCTATGTTTATGTTGTAAAACTTATTCAACTAATGTAAACTAAATACTACCCATCGTAAAACGCTATGTTGTAGATTTTGAATGATTTTACATTTCATAATTCGAAATTTAGATATGGCATAGCATCTTTATTTTTACAAAATACTAGCACATATTAACATTTGAGAAAATTTTATTCATACAAGAATTGATAGATTCATTTAATACCACTTTTGCTTGCATGTGGTTACTCAGGATTATTGAAATAATGGAAACTACGTCCCTAAAAGAAAAATGCGAAACTAGATATATCTACTACAATAAAAATTCAAATGCATGTCTTACAAAATTTCCAATCTAGAAAAAATATATACTTTAACAATCAAATCGGAGACTATTGGCAAATACATTAATAAAACTAAAAATTCTTATTGGAAACGTATTTAAAGCCAAGATTTTTAAGATTTTGAACTTAATTCTGATAAATATTGTTATAATACTACATTTACATGTAGGCTTGTGGTTTTACAAGTAAGAACAATTCCACAAAATACAAGGTATTGCAAATTTCATTTATATAATGAATTTAATTCAGAAAGTTAATAGTTTTTTTTTAATTTTAACTAACAAGGTGTCGTCTATCACATGTTTTGAATCACATGACTATGTCATGTGACCATAATTTTCAATAATTGATAATTTCATGTTTTCGGTTAATAAATTTAAGCAAATTAGTTAACACAGAAAATTTGTATCAAAACAAAATTTAGAAGAAAGCATATTGAATGCATGTTAATGAAAAAATATATCTTATGCCGCACTTAAGAAAAACTTGAGAAAATCATGGCCTTCAAAGTCACATGTTTTTCTACTAAGGTAACACCCACCTGTTCAGCTACAGCTAAGTAGTATTAAATAACTTATTTTTGATATAAAATTTAGTAAAATAACTCTATTTTAATTTCTATATATAATTAAATATGCTATTACTATTAAACTGTCTGTTCAAACCACAATTATACTTAAAATACCTTAAAATTATATTTCTAACATACACATTACATATATTTTGTTTAGTTAGCATTTATACTATACTGAAGGCATACTAGAGAAATTTTACTGACTAAATTGAAAATTATTGTTAGCAACCAAAAATTCTAAAAGTTATAATATAAATTCGGTAATTTGTTTAACTTAAATTTATACCAAATCTATGGATATGTTAATAAATTAGAATCGGGTGGGTCAGATCACAAAGCATGTGACCTAACCACTTAAGTGGGTCATTTATAAAAATTACTAAAAAATCTGTATACGATTTAATTAAATCTAAAACATTATATTATTTAGATACCAAACACATCATATTTAATTGTCCACACTTACTTTAACGTATGAAACATTGACAAGATTGTGATACGCCCATGATTAGCTTAAGATTTTAATGATTTATTGTAGCAATTAAGTCAAAAATTGTAAAATAAATTAGTCTCGACAGTTTTTCACTCGAATTAATAAGTAGAATGGATGAAATAGACCAATAATGACAAATTTAGTGCAAGAACCGAAGTTGTCACTTGCACGATCAATATCGTACGCGGCAATGAAAACTGCTAGAAAAACCCGCTTACCACTGAAAATAATTGACGATGCAGCTCCCATAACACCAAAGAAGGGTCCATAGATGGGGTTTTCGCTTTCTGTCGACGACATTTTTTAAGAACTTATGGAGTATTTACAGGTCCGAACGATTTAAAAAGCTAACACACACTCCACTATACCAGCGAACCCACTGACAAATATGGCTTACACTGGAGTAGCAAGAATGGGTCATATGACGATAAGAAAATTTTAGTAGAGTGTGGATTCATCCGGCTCTCTGATTGGTCAAAGTTTTTCTAAAGGACACAAATTGTCCAATGAAAATACCGCCATTTTGTGACGTCACAAATAGTCCCTTGCCCCGCATAAGAGGTTTAAAGAAAAAAACTTCTTGGTCTTTTAGATGACTGATTAAATTTTATTAATTAAATACAACATTTTTCAAGCATAAAGTTTCGACTACAAAATAATTTACTTATATCGAACTTGAATAAAAAGAATGTTTGAGTCACATGACACTGTGACAACTAGATCCGTTCCTTGTTTCACTAATAAAGCGGTTAATTTAAAAGTTATTTGCGTAAACATAATCACAATTGAATCATGAAAAATCTAAATGTTTTATATATTTGAATGTTAAATTTAAACCATTTATTTTCTAGTGAAAAAAGCGATAAATTATAAAATTATTAATTTAAAAACGTTTTAAAATTTTGTAAAATCTTAAAAATTGATAATTTGGTTGCATAATTCCAGATTAATAATTTATAACTTTTACTATCATATATTATTTTTATCTAAAAGTATTATACGTTGTTAATATTATTTAATACAATATTAAATCAAAAATTTTGATTAAAGTAATAGATAACATCGGGAGAATTTTTGTATAACGCCAAGGGATTATGATTACGAAAATCTTATGATTATAATCTTACATAACATTTTCGTATTTCCAATGTGAATGTATTTTACATAAGTAATACATAATACATATCTTTAAGTAAATGTATTAGTTAATTTTTCTCTAAGAACATTATGTTTAAAATTAATATTTATCATATTACAAAATTTAAAAGAAAAAGTAACTATATTAATGATTTAATATTTCATATATTACAGTATTAATCGTTGCTATCATAAAAATGTATAGGTAGTATATATATGACATGTAACCCATACTTGAAATATTTAAAATAATGTAACCTATTATTCTGTATAACTTTTCAAAGTTTTATTACAAAATTGATAATGCTCATAATATATTGTCTCTTATATGATAATTATTACAATAAATGTATTTCATAATAATCATGTGCTAATAATTATAAAGACCTTATATAATACTTTGAAATATAATTGGAGAAAGTAGAAAACTAAACAAAACCTTTAAGGTAAATTTCAATAATAGTATTTATTGTTGAATTAAAGAATAAATTTTATTTATTCATACGTATAGTAGAGACTATTTTACAGTTACATGGCAAAAAAGTCGATTTATAATTACAGGTTATAGAAACGTAGGAGTCAATTATAAATTTAAACAAAATTCTCATGTGATTTAAAACAAACAAAAGTATTGAATCAGTGTTATAAACATAAAAGTCCAATATTTTATAAGGTTGATGTAATAAGTTGAAATATATATAGTATTTCTAATGAATATTTTAGTTAAAAGTATTAATTTTGCTATAAGCTCTAAGAATAGATGCAACCATAGATTAAATGCAACGTAGTTTAGGGAATTTCTTTTTTTTTTAAGAATAAATTGAAATTATCTACAATTCTCACAACTTCATGTCAAATCAATTAAGTGAAGTAATCTTAAAAATTACCAGAATCTTCTAATAGTGTCTTGATTGAAAAAATATATTTGTTTATATATATTTATCGTAAAGTTTTATTGAAAACATGGCACTTCACGTCCCAAAAGCACCAGGATTTTCTTCAATGCTCAAAGAAGGAGCTAGGGTGGGTAATATATGTTTTTTTCCATAAGACGATCTCCATGTGGTGTAACAACCGGCATGTAAAATTGATTATTCGAAGTAAATATGTGTATGTATAAAGAAATATCTATACAAACTATTAAGCGAGAATTAAAAATAATTGTTTGATTTCATCAATTTATTGGTTTTAAGATGTATAGATATTTTCTAATAAGACATAGGTATAACCTTCAAATACATCAGTTTATTTATTATAATTTGTTATAATGTAAAACAATATTTATTTGATTGTACATACACATATTTTTTTAAAGTAATATAAATTTCACACAATTAGTTTTAATTAAGGAAAAAGTTTCAGTAACATCCTATAATGAATTTGCGTGAGTAAAAATTCACTGTATACTTTTTTTCACAAAAATTAAAAATAATTAGAATATATACCATTAATATTGTTTGAATATAATCATATTTCAATAATTAGTCAAAGGAAATAAAGAAAGTATTTTGATACTTTCTAAATATGTTTAAACTTAAAAATATTTTCATAAATTGGGCAATTAATCTTAAACTAATTTTTAATCATTTACTTGAACTAGGAACAAAGAAACAGATAAAAATATAGTCTAATTTGCTGGTATATTTAAACAAGTTTTATGTAAATATTTTATTATATGTTATTTGTTTTTAGTATTACTCTGGTTTAGAAGAGGCAGTATTTAGAAATATTAATGCTTGTAAAGAATTTGCACATTCAGTACGTTCAGCATATGGACCTAATGGTATGAATAAAATGGTAATCAATCATCTCGAAAAACATTTTGTTACAAGTGATGCTGCGACTATTATGCGTGAACTAGATATTGAGCACCCTGCCGCTAAATTGATGATCTTAGCCAGTGAAATGCAAGATGCAGAAGTTGGTGATGGTACAAATTTTGTACTTATTTTGGCTGGAGCTTTATTAGAAGCAGCAGAAGAACTACTTAGGTTAGGTGTAACTCCTGGTGAAGTTGCGGAGGGTTACGAAAAAGGATTAGAGAAATGTCTCGAATTATTACCAAAGCTGATTTGTTATGAAATTAAAGACTATCGAAATATATCTGAAGTTAAAAAAGGTGTTAAAACATCATTACTATCAAAGCAGTACGGAAATGAGGATTTTTTGGCAGAATTAGTAGCAAAGGCTTGTGTTTCAATATTACCAGAACAAACTACATTTAATGTTGACAATGTAAGAGTATGTAAAATCTTAGGATCTGGTTTAAGTGGCTCCCAAATTGTTCAAGGGATGGTATTTAAAAGAGATGTCGAAGGAGATGTAAATAGTGTTGAAAATGCAAAGATAGTCATTTATAGTTGTGCAGTTGACATTATGCAAACGGAAACAAAAGGAACTGTTTTAATTAAAACAGCTGATGAGCTTATGAATTTCAGCAGAGGAGAAGAAAATTTACTGGAGCTTCAAATTAAAGCAATTGCAGATAGTGGAGCTAAGGTTGTGGTTGCTGGTGCTAAGTTTGGTGATATGGCATTGCATTACATAAATAAGTACAAACTGATGGCTGTTCGTCTAAATTCAAAATTTGACCTGAGACGCCTCAGTAAAACTGTAAGTACCATAAAATATGAAAAACAGTTAAAGAGCTACATATCATGCATTTAAATAAAGCCCATTTGGAAAACAAGTTGGCTTTAATTTAATGATGTAACTTTGTTCATAAGTGTAGTCTTTTCGACGATATACTGACCCGACTAAAGAATTAAAACCGTAAAGTCTATTATGGGTAACTACTTGAGCACAGTGGCAGATAAGTTTATACAAATGAGCGATTAGAAATATTAGAACACATCGATACCCAACCAGGACTGTACTCACAAAAATACATTAAAAGTCGTCACAGTTGTCAGAATCGTTATAGTCAGTGATATCGGTTTCACACTACACTACGCTAAAAGTAGATAAAGTACGATCCATTTGCATTCCGACCTTCCAAAACATATCTGGCACTGTGTTCAGGTACTTGTCGGTTATACACTTATCAGTTTTAATCATTTAGTCGGGTCGTTATATCGTAGAAAGGACTATAACTGATCATTTTAATGTAAATAATAACTCATACTAAAGCATCATTAATGATGTTTGAGTAAAATATATTTTGTAAAAATAAATTTTATATTTAGTGCACTATATCAGGCCCGTTTGTATATGTGAATGTAGTATTTTTAGGACAGATTTATTATAGACTGTCTCATGTTCTACAGTGCACTACAGGTCTTATGGAGATACCTTACATAGATGCCAAGTCGCGAAAGTAGTGAGAAGTATATCTACTAACATACAAAATAATATCCAATGATCAAATATATCATTAAAAGTGACATTATTACAATCAAAATATATACATAACCCTAATAGATGTATACATGTATTTATTTATAATATATATAATGATCAAATCTAGGTTCAAATTTTTAAGGATTAAAGGAGACAAACATACTGAATTTACTTTACGTTATATGTATATAAAAATATATCTACATTAATCAACTTCAAAATGATTGCTCACATTACAATGATTTATTGTTGAATATAGATTTCTGTCCATTGTAGGAATAGTTTATGAATGAGGAGAAGTTTTTATGTTATCTACCTAACTATGAAAGAAAAACGAGTTAGAAAAACGTGAGAACCATTAATACTAACACACTAATTCCTCAAAGTCGCATTCATTAATTACTACTTGAACAATTAATGCCTTATAGACCCTAGAGTTGTACAGAAGTAGAGTTTTCTGTTCAAATTTGCCTTTTTGGGCAGTGTAGAGCCCTTATGATGAACCCATTGCATAGATTCTTGTTTCGTGGGAGGGTCCCAATGGTGTGCCCTAGTTTCATCCCCAGTTACATATTTAAGAAGTCTTATCTTGAGATAAAGCAGCCAAATTCTCTTCACAAGTTTGTCGCCTACAAAATTTATGTTCGGGACTGAGCAGTTTGGGAATCCATCATGCTGACACTTTGCTCATTCCCAAATCTTCTTGTAGAATTTTAAAAACACTGCTATTCCTTTTTCTAGCTATAACTCAAACTTTAACTCTGTGGTCAGTCAACACCAAATCTTCAATTTTGTTGATGACTTCTTCAGTTCATACTTCCAGGGGTTTTTCATACTTTGGGTCATCATGAATGGATTCTCTGCCCTATTTGAACTGTTTACACCAAAGTTGGACTTGGAAATAGGACGGGTTATTCTCTCCATCCTCTCATGAATATTCTTCGGGCTACCGCCTTCTTTTGATAAAAAATTCAAGACGCTTCTGTGTTCAAGTTTCAAATCACTCATTTTTTCTTCTTTAAACAAATGTTAAAGGGTTCGAACCAAACTTGGAGACATTTGGAAATGTCACAGAAACTTGACATACGAAAATTGTCACGATAGCATGTTTTCATAGCTAGGTAGATAACATAAAAAAGTCCCCTCATATTGCAATATGATAATAATAATCCTTAAAATGTCGAACTTTTTAGATAGAGGATGAAGGTCATATAAAAAATAATATAATTTAATTGAACCAATAATATGTTATTATTTATGCATCCACCTCTTAAATCAACACCGAGATTTACATTTTAGTATGGGCATAGTTTTCGCTGTGGTTAGGTGCGTTTACAATGGCATAATACCGAATTATCGAATATACTGATACGATTTTAATTTATGGCGAAACAGAAGAAAATAGTCTTGCAGCAAAAAAATTGTACGCGAATCGACGTCTTCCTTCGAGTAAGACAATTGTGAGAGCCGTGTACAGAGTTCGGGATACAGGATCAGTAATTTCGCGGTTCGAAGGTCGTGGCCCTCAAAGATCATGCAACAAGCAGAAGAGGATATTTTAAGTAACGTGGAAGTAGATCGCGGTGTAAGTACGACGGGAAGTAAATGTATCTCAAACTACGGTGCATCAAATTTTAAAAACTAATTTATTTCATCCATATCATATCCAAGGCGTGCAAAGGTTACAGGAATTAGATTTTCACAACCACGAAAATTTCCACGATATACATCCAAGTTACTTTTATTTAACTATATTTCCAAAACATATTCATTGTTAATATTATTGATATCGATAAAAAAAACATCAGAATGAAACAACCAAATGTTCGGCTGCTTATATTGTATAAATCGTTTGCTAAACAAACAACAATGTTCACTATTCATAATGCGTAACAAGTACACGTTAGAAATTCCATCAATTTTTTTTGTGGTATATGAACTTGAATCATCAGTTGTACAGTGAGATCAAAAATGGCTGATTAAGTTGGTGTATAGTGTATAGTATGGTATAAGTGGTATTGAACCAGTACAACTTCACACTTATTTTTGATAATTCAGTGGCGTTGCATTTGAACGGGAAATTGCATTTATTATAGATTTACTATATATATTTTTTTTTAATTCAGTAAGGTCAGTAATTGATCTTCTTATTAAAAACCTCACTGACTATTACAAATAACGACATAACTAAATAAAATTAAGACTTTTAGAAACTACCTTTATTGTATACAGATGTTTAAATCAATACATTTTTCTAGAATACCTATGAACAAAACAGCTCAAAACATACATATTATGCCATAAGTCAAAAATTGTAGATACATATTACAGTACTTTGTAAATTAAATTGTTACAGCAAATGTTCGAAGTGTTGTCTATTATTATCCAGGCAAGTTTGTACTCTTCTCTTTAAGTTCTCAAAAACATTGTGTCGAGTTTCATCATTAATATTATTAATTTCATGTTCGATTGCTGCTTGCAGTTCTTGAATATTATGTAACCTATTACGATATATTTTATTTTTTAAATGTCCAAACAAAAAAAATCTAATGGAGTAAGATCTGGTGAACGGGCTGGCCATAATCCTCTACTTATTAATCTTTCAGGGAAGACTTGTTGTAGATATCGCAGTGTAACACCTGCTGTATGCGCTGTAGCCCCGTCTTGTTGGAAATTTCCATGTAATCTCTCATAATCTTCTATTTGATTTATAAAGGGATTTAGAATTTGTTCCCTGTATCGTTCTGCATTAATAGTTTGGTGGAATATGATGGGACCAATAATACGCCTACAAGACATTGCTACCCACACACCGATTTTGAGGGGATGCAAACTTGTTTCCACAAAAGCATGAGGATTTTCAGTGGACCATGTGCGATAATTTTGTGAGTTCACATATCCAGACAAGTGAAACCAAGCTGCATCTGTGAAAAACGTCTTATCCAATACTTCATTATTGTTTATGGTATTGAGAAACCACTGACAGTATTGCATTCGTGCATGAAAATCATGAGGAAGCAATTCTTGAGTCACAGTCATTTTATAAGGATGCATGTGTAATTGTTTTCGTACAACTGTATGACAGCTTCCATATGATAATCCTACGAACAGTAAACATTTTTATTTAAAGCAAAAAATATTCTTTGTGTAACAAATACCTGTTTGCTGAGACAGTCTTCGAAGAGATTTATTTGGACTTTGTAACATTCGTTGACGCACGTCTTCACCAATTTCGGGAGTTAAGATTTTAGGTCTGCCGGATCATTTACGCTGACGTTTATGTAGATAGTAGTAATAATTCAAGTACAAATATAAGCTCTCACAAAATACTAACACGCCAATGACAAGAGGAGACAACGAAATTTGACAGTAATTTGAGATAATTGTAAACTTCTAAAATTAAAAATTCCCATTTCCGAATTGCCAACTTAATCAGCCATTTTTGATCTCACTGTACTTACTTAAATATAGGATAAACAAAGATATGGACCGACTTTAACTACATTTTGGCGCTAAAAATTTGGAAATTTTAGATGAATTACAAATAAATTTCTTTTTTGGTTTTCAGTTAAACATTTATAAGTATTTTTCAGATTCGCATTGCTGGGCCGCTATTTAGCGGTAACCCTGTATATCATTGTGATTTTTTTTATTATCTTATTACAAAGTAATTTAATAAAAACTTGACTGCTGTTACAATATTTCAACGCACTCAATAAGAATGCGTTTCTGTTTTACTGCTGAAATTTAAAACTGGTGTCTTTCAAAAATCTATGTAATGATGCTTGTGCAAAATTTTGGAGATCATTATTAGTGTTATTGAAAGTAAGATTGTATTCAAGATGCTGAATTAGAAGAAACCATGTAGTTTTTGTCTTAAAGTGTTTGTACATTTTCATCATAACTATGTAAACGAGTGTTTACCTATACACCTTTTCTCTCCTACATTGTAGTTCCTTTCTTATGCTGTATATCTTGCGTATTTTAAATTTAGTGCTTCACTCGCTTCAGAAGCAGCAGCGGTAATAGTCATAGGCTTTTTGAGAAAAACATCTATTCTTTTTAAGAAAAAAATTACCCTTTCGAATTTTTTTCTCCACATGCTCCATTACTGGAATTTGAAATATCTAATATTTACGATTCCAGACGAGGCACGTCATAGTTAGTAATATCAGACACAGTAATCTAAAGGTCTCAAGTTATTAACATGCAGGCCCTGTTATTGCTGCATTTAGAATGTATTATGCTATCTACCCCTAACAATGTTGTCAGAATGTTATATGTCACAACTGTCATTATTCATGCTGCTATTTTGATCTTCAATCATTTAAATATCAATAGTAACTTAAAAAGCATTCAAAAGAGAAATATAAACACAATTTAGCAACGCTAGCAATTTATTACAAATATAGCAAACGCCAATTAAGTTGGCGCGTGGAGGGGTAAGTTCGCGCAGAATTAGAAGTAGTGGGGAGATTTGTATTTGGTTTTACATCAAATGTCAGATAATTCTAACCTCTGAGCGTGTATCACTTTATGATCCCCTAGCAAAGACATTATTTTCCGTCAAACGTCAATGACAAATGTATTCTGACAATTACTTGAGTAGTGGGGGCGGACGTTTTTAAAAACGGCTTTTGCTCACGCCCTCCACGCGCCAACTTAATTGGCGCTTACTATACTTCTATAAACAATAGATAACGTTCTGAGAATAACTTTTTATAAAATAACTGCAGAAAACTTCGATATAACTAAAAATAACAATGAAATTAGTAATAAAAGGAAAGCAGAGTTTAACAAAACTACAAAAATTAAACTATAGCAGTGCAATTGCTTTTACAAATGAAAAATTAGCAATAAAAATTAATATAGATAGATATTGCAACATAGCGCGAGGTAAAATTGTACAATTCCCTATTGAGGATAAGAGATAGATATGCTTCATAAGATACATCGTTAACGTGAGGCGCGCTATAGAAAGTTTAATATGTATTATTCTGTAAAAATACTTGATAATAACTATTTAAATAAATCGTACTCTAAATAGAATAAATCAATAATATTCACTTAAAGTAACAAATTTTAATTTTCAGTTCTATTAGTATATTTCTTTTTACTGATATAGTATATTTGATATCATGACTAAATGCACGATATTAATTTATACTATATGTTGGCATATTTTTTATTTAAGAATCAATATCATAATTCAAATGTAATTATGGATTATTGACCACAATACAGAAAGGAATAAATCAAACATTTGAAACTACTTTTTTATTGATCTCTTAAAAGGTGAAAACATTTTGTATATGGATGATGAAGAGTTTCGATGGCTTCGAAGAAAACAATTTTTTTTTCTGAACTGCTAATTAATAGAGTCTTCGGTCTTCGACGTCGAAAAAATGAGCTCCCCGTATATATTCCTTCAATTAAGGGACTAAAAACTAATAACTAGGGGAATATATGCTTATTAAAAAGTTATGTTTTTGCTATTAATGCTCTTGTAAACCTTCGATAATAGACTAACACGTTTTGGATCAAATGAACACTTTCAATTATGTAATCAATAAAAAGCGTTTAACAGTCGTTATGTTAACTAAAAAAAATTTAAGAAAATATCCAAAACCATTTTCTTCCTTTTAATTCGTTCACTCTTTCCAATTTAAAATCTCAAGACCACTTTCAGTATTTAATATGAAAGGTCACAATTACCATTTGTCACTTCATAATGAATTTCTTGAAATAATAAACCCTTTTTTTCAGAGACTTAACGATAGCTCTGATTTAAAATTTGTTAATTTTTTACGTAAGTGTAACCACTATTATAGATTAGAATTAATAAACATTTCTATCATCTGGCAGTTAAAGGTTACTATGTTCGAGGCAGTTTATGAACCCTACTAAGTTTAACAATAAATTGATTTTCTCTCTTGATTTGTCACATGTTTCCAGGGGTTTTGTTGACACAAGTAGTTCTTTGTATTTTCCCATTGATTTTCCGAAGATAAGCTCCATGTGGATAAGCTAGGTCTTTAAAAGGAATACAAACCCATGTTATTAATCCTGTGACGTACTAAATATATATATGTCTTAGTTACTTTTCATAGTCCTTAAACATGAGGAAGTCACTCTATTTTGTTTAATTTTTCTTGTTATTGGTGAAGAGTTTAAGCTTAAGTGAATAATATTTCGTTGTGACTTTGGTCTCATATTCTTATTAAATTTTTCCATGATTTTTCCTATGATATGTAAAATTAGAAATTACCTTCAGGTCATGATTAATTTTTGAATGCAATTTGTCTGCTAGGGTACTGTTTCTCCTTTAACTCAGTTAAAGTGAATACATATTTTTAAAAATCTTAAGTGAAGACATTGCTGTAAAAGTATTTCCAGATCCTAAGTTAATGGTGTTTTCAAAAATAATATCAGAATAATTCAAAATATCTTAAGAATATTAAACGCAATTGTTAGTAAGCATATGGGAAACATTAAATATATGTGAAGTCAAAAGGCTGTTATTTCTTGCCCATTTTCAACGATTTCTAGAACGGCAAATTATGAAATTTTAAACGCATAATAGATGTATATATAATTATACTTCTAGGTAGGAGCAACAGTTTTGCCACGACTTATACCTCCAACAAGTGAGGAAATGGGATATTGCGATCATGTTTGTGTAGAAGAATTGGGTGACACTACAATTGTAGTATTTAAATCCAAAGGTAAAGAATCTCGTATTTCAACAATTGTCATTCGAGGTGCAACTGATAGTTATATGGATGATATTGAACGCGCTATTGATGATGGTGTAAATACGTTTAAGGTAAGCGATAATTTAATTTTATAAGATGAATCGATAGCATAGCATAATTATTATTTTAAATTGATTGTTGCTCGCTCTGTGACAACTTTGATCCAAATTTTAAAGTTAGTTATTTTTTTAGTAAATAGGTATGCTTAAATATAAATTATTTTTGACTATATTTCTGCAAGTTTTAAATGTATGTATGTTTTAAAGTGAAATGGAATAAATGGAAATTTTAAATTAATACTTTTCTTCGGGGGGGGGGGGGGGGGCATTCTATATCACACCATTTATATTTTGCAAATAAATTATGATCCACAATGCAGGAATACACGTATAGGGTATTATACGAGTCTACACTACTCGGGGAATGTATTATATGAGAAACCGACTATTATGCTTTCTGTCGTTCATGAGCAGTTGAAATGCCAGCAACAAGTAAGTGCTTTATGTGTATTCGCCGATACATATTTTACCACGCGGATTTTCACTCCCCACGACAGTATTACATTGCAGATTTTGCATCGAAGTTGAATACCGTCGCATTCTAGTGCAGGCAAATTCTTATCCACCTTTCAACAGTATCTCGCGACAGATGCGGACAGGACACCTTAACGCAATACAACTCAAGAAACTAATAAAACAAAACAATAGATCGACCTGCTGCAAACGGCGCTTACGAGTTAACTAAAATACTTGCGACACAATAGATGCAACTACTTTTATACATACGTATCTAACTTGTAAACATAGTTATTGATAACGAGGAGGAGGAAGCCAGCTGCGTCGCGTTGCACAAACCCGAGTTAGAGAAATTCGTACAATATGTTCATTACATATATAATGTACAGCTTGTCGCGTATTATTATATTACTGTTGTTACTCTGCCCAATTTTGAATTACATTATTAATTTAAGTCTGCTACTGGAATGTACCCTTGAGTGCCGATCTTTGATGATCACTATCAGTCAGAAATGATAAATGTCAAGTAAGCTAAACAATATAGCCAATGTTACATTGATGACAATCTAAGTATTATATTGCCAACAGTTGACACTTGAAATTGCTCATCTTGTACATCAAATTAGATGTGCTAAGACATGATGTTTATAAATGTTTGATGCTACGGTTTCCTACACAGGTTTTTTTTTAGATATTCGAGCGATAGGTACAAGATTAATAAAACGGAATTTAATAAATAAAAAAAGAAAATATATTCCAACACACCTTATTCAAATATATGTTGTTGCATATTCATATTGCTTTTACACCAATAGTTTTTAATTTAAAAAATTAGGAAAATATAAATATATATTGCTTGATACAACGTTATATAGAAGAATCGACAAAAAGAGTTAAACTTAAAAATAGTAAATATAGTAAATCATTAGATTAGTAGAAATTAATTAAAGCTATCAAAATATGAAATATTGAGAGCACAAGCACAAAATCAATATATAATATCACAAAAAATAACTATAAAAATTGTTGAAAATGGTGTCCATCATATTCAGTACATAGATTTATTCTATTCTTCATATTATCGAATACGAGTTGTAACATTCCATGAAGAATTTAGTTTATTTGTCTGGTAATTGCTCCTTGTAGTTCTTCGAGAATATGAATTGTATTTTTGAAAATTATGTTTTTCAAATAGTCAAAAGCCTGCTGGTGTTAAATCAGACGACCTTGGTGGCCATAAACCCTGACTAATGTTTCTATTAACGTAAATTTGGCAGAGAAATAATTATCTATTACTACTACTGCAGCAGTATGTGAATTCTCATAGAGTTATAGAAATCCTCCTCTTTGATCGATGATGTCATTATAAAATATAGAATAGAAATAAAATCATCAAGTAAATGCCGAATCAATTCAATTATAAAATATAGAATCCATTATTCTCCTTCAATACATGCTAATTTATAGGTTTCCGAGGTTTCCATTATTTCTTATGAATTTTTAATAGCCCGTTTGAAAAGTTTGGCAGTTCGTAATCGCAAACAAATAAAATCGTGTTTCATCTGCCAAAAATGTCAAAACCAAAATATTATTTCCAACTAAATAGTGATTAAACCATTGACAATATTGCAGTCGGTGGTCATAATAAATTGGTAGTAATTGCTGAATCTTGAATTTATACGGATGCATATGAAGTTCTTTCTTTTTTCAGTGATTTTTGAACAGTTACAAGAGAACGACTGTAATTAAATCAAAATGTTTATAAATATATTAGAAGTTTATATTTGTTTGCATAACCAGTTTTATCATTTTTTTTTTACTTTTCTCGATTATTTATGAATCTAACGTTTATTTTCAAAATGTTTTTCAAAATCGTTCTGATGGTTTGTAAAACACTGCCGTTCAATATCTTCATCAGCAAAATTTTCTTTAAACTGTTCAATACAAGAATCCAAACTCTGTCTGTATTCTGAGTAATACTTCGGAAATGGTAGTAAGCAATGACTGTACGCACATTTAGTGAAAGCAAATATACCATTTTATTAGATAGAAGGACGTACGGCTTAGCTTGGTATAGGTCTACAGTTTGTGATGTTTATACGCAAATTAGGTGTCATTACTTAAGAAGGTTGCTATATATCATCAGATCATAATAATAATTAGCAAATGCTATAGTTATAGGATATACAATTTATACTGCTTTTTGAAGGTATCGAGAGTTTCTATACAATAAGTTTATATATCGTCATTTTATCAATATAATTAACATTGAATATTTAAAAGGGCATTTCAAGAGATGGAAGATTTGTGCCAGGAGCTGGAGCAACAGAAATGGAACTATCTCACCAATTAACTCAATATGCTGATACCCTGCCCGGTTTAGATCAATATGCTGTAAGAAACTTTGCTACAGCATTAGAAAGTTTTCCCAAAGCTCTTGCAGATAATAGTGGACAGAAATCAACTTCCGTTGTTAGCAAACTTTTGGAAGCACATCAGGTAAAGTGTTGTTTGATAATACTTATTTTCATAATGCTATGTGTTTTCTGTTTCAATTAATATAGTACAAATTTGTTAGTTACTTTTAGTCTGCTAAATTTAACAAATTTTCATTGCTTGACTATTGGAAAGAATTAGATAACTTTTTAATTCTTTTAGGCTGGAAATAAAAATGTAGGAGTAGATATAGAATCAGAAAACACAATATGTAATGCTGTTGAGAAATGTATCATAGATCTCTACGTTTGTAAATATTGGGGTTTGAAGTACGCAGTTAGTGCAGCAGCTACAATTTTAAGAGTAGATCAAATCATAATGGCAAAACGAGCAGGCGGTCCTAAACCCCGTAAGGGAGCCGGAAGTGACGACGAATCTTAAATAATTTAATTTATTAATACTTTTTTCTAATCAATTTATTTAATCCTATGCACTTTTTCTGTAAATTTACTTTATAAAATTTCCAATAAAGGCTTTTGATTAATAAACTATGATTTTGTTTTTTTTATTAATAAGCAAATAACTAATATGTAATTGTTTACTCCAAATTTAGTGTATTTTGAGAGGACAAAGCCTTTTTTATATTTAATTAATTATTAAATGCAATTATGGAAACAAAATATAATCTTATTGTGATAATAGTGAAAAAGGTTCAAATACATTTAACATCACAGTGCATTTTCTATGCTTAATAACTTCACTAAATTGATTAAATCATAAGAAACAGGCATGTTTTTTTTAATTTTAAATAAATTATTCTTTACATTTTCAGCTAATTATGTAATTTAACATTTTCTTATTTATTTACGAAAATGCGTACAATACAAAGCCACGTGTAATAAATAGTTATAACGGTTAGTTTTAAATATTACATTCGACTGAATTTATAACTACATTTAAAATTATCAGGTTACATAATGTATGAACCAACATTAGCAACAAATTTGCTAGATGCGATAGTTGGTACCATTTTCACTTTTTTATTGGGGGAAGGGGGTCATGTTCGATTGAATTGAAAAAATCGATATTTGTCATGTCTACTTTTTCCGAGTTCTAAAGTGTATGGTAGAGTGAAAACATTTAGAGAATAGCACATACGTCACAAGGCGCTATAAACATATTAGGGTATTATATCCCATCTGGTCCAGTTTAGGGGTGTTTGCGTGCCGATTACAATTAAGTTATATTTGAGATTATGTTTTATTGTTACCTCTTTTAATTTAGTAACTTATCCTTATTTAAATAATTGTCTTTATCAAGACACTTGAAAACATTTCTATATTCTTCGCTCAGTAAGTTTAAATTTTCACAATTATAAAGTTTTTCAAAAATCATGCCTAATACCTCTGTGCTCGAAATCACCTACACCCCTGGCACTTTTTGTTCGCGCAGCTTTGTGATGACGTATGTGCTATTCTCTAAATATTTTCACTATACCTATCATAGACAAATCCCCAAGAAGATAGTAAACTTAATGATTAAACACCGCCACTTAGGTAGGCAAACAGCGGTGTCACTGCCTTTATTGAGTATTCCATTATTTTCATAAATGCCTTCTGTTCGAATAAATACGTCTATAAATAACTTCGCACGGTGATAGTTGTCCATGTACTACATACAGAGCCTTCATTATTTGTTGTAACATGATACATATGCAACCAACATTACAGATTGGTACTACTCCTATACAAATATTCCTAGTTCAAAATAGTTTGACAGATGTTTTTTAATTTTATTTTAATTGAAACGTAAGTAATTTCTTGGAATAATAAAAATAAATTTTAGTTGTATGTTTATTCAATTAAAACACTAGTGTTTATTATCATTTTAATAGCATAAATTTTATTTACAGTTAATAATGACAAAATTGTCAATTTTGCCTCTGTACAAACACATTTTATGAGGAGCTAACGTACTGAAAGCTTTTTCACAATAACATATTTATAATAAATGTTGAAAATGATGACCATTTTGATGCAAACAAATATTCACCCTACGTTTTAAATTTTCAAAAACATTATGTAAATCATTCTGCGTAATGATATTTATTTCATGCACAATTGCTGCTTCTAGTTCTTGTAAATTATGTAGTCTATTTCTATATATCCTATTTTTCAAATGTCCAAATAAGTAAAAATCAAGTGGAGTAAGATCGGGAGAACGGGGTGGCTATAAATTAAACAGTCTATCGTCGTAAAATTCTGTCAAATAGTGGTGCGTGTCTCTGGCCGTGTGAGCAGGTGCATTATCTTGTTGAAACCAGCCATTTTCTAATTCATCGTCATGCAGCTGATTAACAAATTCATTTAATATTCCTCGAATATCTTGCTGCAATAATGGTATTGTAAAAGAAAATTGGCCCAATAATTCTTCTTCTCGACATTCTCACCCATATTCCTACTTTTAAAGGATGTAATGATGTTTCTACTAGTTGGTGTGGATTTTCTGTAGCCCAAGATCTATAATTTTGTGAATTTACGTATCCTGTAAGATGTACCCATGCTTCGTCACTAAAAAAAGTTAAATCTAGGAGATCATCGTTCATTCGATTATTAAACCATTCACAAAATCTAATTCGCCTATCGTAATCGACTGGATGTAACTGATGAACAACAGTAACTTTATAAGGATGCATATGTATCTTTTTTGTTAATGCTTTGTGACATGTTCCAACTGAGAGACCTACAAGAACATTTTTTTTAATGTTAACTTTGTACAATTAAAAATAAATATGAAATACCTGTTTGCTGAGATAGTTTTTTAACTGATTTATGAGGGCTATGTTCTACTCGCTGCCGAATATCATCTACAACAGCTTCAGTTAATTTGGTGGGCCTCCCAGTCGATTTCCCTTTACAAATACAATGTTTATCCTCAAAACGATGTGTTATAATATGTCTACGATGTCGAAATGAATCATAATCAAAGTCAAAATCTGGGAAGCATTGTATAAATTGATCTATACAACTTGGAAGTGAATAACTCCAATTGCCTTCGGCATCTTGTGTAGCACTTCTATAATGGGCCACTAAAATGAATGCATCTTGTTCGACGGTAAATGCCATTTTGGAGGTTATAACCTAAAATGAAATGATTTTATTTATACATACATTCAATGTTATTAATAGATAACTAACCTTCACAAAAGTTAGAATATCTTCAATAGCTCTTCAAAGAACTGATTTTTTTAACGCGAAATAAATATAAAATTAATGCAAAGAAAATCTAATTGACACAAAACGTACAAAACTGTCGATAACAAAACATTTGAGTTTAGGAACTTATTAAGCAGGATTGCCAATCCTAATGTATGCAACCAATATTGCAACACGTCACGTGGGTTACAACCTATTATGAAGGCACGGTACATGTAACACGCAAACCGCTGGTAAACTGAGTCTCCCGAACCTTCCGCTTGTCCACACCTATGTAAGCCGACCGAGAATGGCTGTTTATTAATGATAAATGATTGAGACCGCGTTTAGCCCCATCTGGGATCGATGGACATCAACTAAAATAGAACTGACCTGCCATAACTTAAATGTATTTTGAATTTTTTTTGTATAAGAAGTTTTAATTCCTCTTATTCTGTTTAAAAATAAAATGAATTTGATTAGATTAAATACAGCATTTTATTTTTATACCAACAAAAAGAATAGAAATTAGTGTTAAATATACGTGTGAAGATTATAAAATAAATATTGGAATTTCTTTTTTGTTTTACGTATTAGTGAGTGATAAATAAAAAATACAGCTATATTTTTTACACATTGGTTGTATTTTTTCTTTAAAGAAAAAATTTCTTGTGAAAAATTTCTTCTTTTGATCTTAAATGGATGTGTGGATTCAAAAGTCCAGCCTATGACAAAAAGTTCATACATTAAACTTATATTTGTTAACAGAGTAACATTAAAGCATTAACAAATGATCATTGAACTATATACTATACGTAACTGGAAGGGACGCCGTTCGAAAGCGTAGTGAGGCAAATGCTAAATATATGCAACCCGCAATTGCGAGGGCTTGTTATCTCACTCTTTCTCAATGTGATACTATGAATCTTGCGCATTTAATTATTATTATTGTTGGAAATTACAACACAATAATAAATTGTCAATTAGTTCGCAATTTTTTTTAGGAGTTTGTTGAAATTTTTATTTGGAAAAAAAATATTGGAACCTTTAAAGGACCTAAAAAGGAACAACTTTGCTTTATAAACTTATGGGGGCAAACGTACTGCAAAGCTACAAAAAAATAGAAACAATTAAGTAACCTGACTTTTTGTATATGTTCAACACAAGCACAACTAGCCAACAATCACCAAAGATGGTGCTAATTGATTAAAATTTCTAAATTTTGAAATGTGAAGAATATTTTCTTCTACGTGACAATATTTTCATTTATGGATAAATTAATATATGCGACCGAAGACCGATCTATTCAATTACAAAATTACATTTTAAGTAAAAAATAAAACTTGCATGATAAATAGTATATTTTTTATCTTTGAAATGAATTGACAATATTCATTATTTAATCTTGAATATGTAACAGTAATTAGGAGCTCAAAGCCTCTTTCTGATTGTACTACAATTTACCGAATATTTCTGGCAAGCAAATGCTTTTGTACCATTCAAAATTGACCGTCCGACGTTGCACTAATAGTACAGTTGCCACATGTCCGGTTTTTTCGAAGAAACAAGTGACAATTTGCTTCAAAGTGTTTCGTGCGCGAACAACTTTTGTTGGATTTGACTCATCTTCAGACCCACACAGTCGACTGCTGTTTACTACGCGTAGATCCATGATTCGTGACCACAGACGTGTTTTGAAGCACCCCGATCGTATTTTTTTGGCATGTCTTCCGACCAATCGACGCGATCTTTTTTCTGAGCGATTGTCGAATAATGTGGGATCCAACGCGAACAAATTTTTTTGACGGCCAAATCTTCACGCAAAATTGAATGTATGCTGGCCCCACTAATGCCCAAGAATACTTCTATCTCATCATAAGTACATGACCGATTTTGGACGACCTGTCAGTGAGCGAAGCACGGCCACGATTGAATTCGGTATACCACCAATATACACTGGTTTTTGATGGCGAGTCACCGCCAAAAGTCGAAATAAGTTCATCGATGCACTGTTAGGATAATCCACGTCGAAAATTGTAAAAATAATCACGGAAATGTTCACGAGTTAATTCTATTTTTAAGCCAAGATGAATTTTTTAAGTCACTGTAAACAACACAAATGGCACCTGTTCGTCAAAACGTTCTGAGTAAATATTCTGTCAAAAATGTCGAATTTTACGATAAAGATATTGGTTGTCAGATGACAGCACCAGGATCGCCTATATTATAAATGGCGACTCATTCACAACTCGATATTATTTTTAAAAGATAATTTGTAAAAGAATATTTATGTAATATAGTTTATTTATGCAATGGCACAAAGATCAGTATAAAAATAATTACAGAAAATTAATCCATGATTCTTTCACATTTAATGAAATACAATAAACATAAATAAAGTTTGTATAAGAAAAATAAAAAATAAATTCTAACAGAATATAACAGATTTAACTTAATATATAATTTCTAAATACTTGAGCGAGAATAAAAGTAAGTTATATACAGAACATGAAAATTTCAATGGAAGAAATTATACACCATAAAGTAACTTTTAGTGAAAAAACGCTATATTTAAATGTATAAACTTATATCATTGACAATAGGATAAAACAATTCACCTGTTTTAGTTTAAACATGAGAAAAACTGTATTAAGTATTTGCAAGAAGTTAACCTAGAATCTTATGGTTACATTATTTATATTCAAGCAACTAGCATTAATCTAATACTATACATAGCATTAGGGTAGTGCTATTAGCATTAGCAAAATAATCAAAATTCCCAAAAAACATTCTAAGTTAGCTTCATGTAGATAATTAGCATATATTTTCTTGTACCTACCTTTAAAATAGAACAAGTGAATTATTTTATTCTATTAATTAATATGGGTTTATATTTCTAAATATATCAATATGTGCCTGTTGTGTATAAGGTTGATATTTTATAAGTTACAGTTATTCTCATCTAAAAATACAGAGAAATTTTATTTGATTACAAATGCTCAAATAAATATTGATAAACATTATAACATCATTTAATATATGTTTTAATACATAAAATTGGTCTTTTTATTCCAACTAATAACTTCAACGTAACGATAAAATTATAATTTCCATTTATTTTTTTAACAATTGATAAATAGCTATATCAATATGATATTTTATTTTAATAAATGCTATGTATTTAAAAAAATAATTTTCAATATGTTTCTACATTAATGATCTAACCCCAAATTCAGTGAAAAATTGGAAAAATATATATGACAATTTACAAACATGACCAACCAAAGTGTAATAACCCACAACTGGGTTAATATGCTCATAATGTCAGGAACATTTTGAATATTGAGCATTTAATGCTATAATATTCAATAGTAATAAGATAATTACTTTATAAATATTCCATTTTTCACGGAAATTGAATCTTAGTGCATATACTATATGCAATATTATACAAGAATTAATGTTCAATACTTCTATAAATATTGAAATATATATACTTTAATATCATGTTGAAACATGATATAAGCAGTACTATGTTCAAAATTTATATCCTATTTGGAATATTTTGAGTATTAACTGGCGTGGGAAATATAAATCCTTGTGAATTAATTGGGGGTGGATACCAAGTAGGTGGTGGAGTTGGTGGATATATAAACGGTGTCGAAGATATGTAAGACATTTCAATTGCTGGACTATAGACAGGCACATGTGGTGATGGTATAAGTATTTCGGTAATTTCCGATGGAGTATATATTAATGGAGTAACAGAGGGGGGAGCGGCATAATATGATGGATATACTTCAATTTGGGGACTTGTTGGCGATAATGTAGTGGAACATATTGATCGATCGCTTGGAACTACTGGGACAGGTGATCCATACACATTATCGTACAAAGCATATGTATAAGGCTCTGGTGAGATTGGTATATCTGCTGGAGGGCTTTCTGTAGTAGTTTGTTCCGTTTGAATATACTCAGTCGTAGCGTTCGTCCATCCTGTGTAACGTGGTATATTATTGTAATAAAATGGATCTAAACATAATAAACAATATTAATTATATAGAAGTTGTTATAAAATAAGAACGAATGTTAACATTATGCGATTTTTTTAAGTTTTACTTAACTATATATAGCTTATCTACATTTTTATTGGATTGTATAAACAATGGACGATGAACGATATATTAGAAAAAATCTTTAATAACTGCATTAAACTATACCATAAAGGAACTAAATGTTGAAATAAAGAGAAACTGTCGATAAATAATATTAAATTAATATCTTATAAACTAAGAAAGGATTAAAAAAATATTTCTGTCTAAGTTCCTTCAGTTCCTCACACATACATATTACATGAAGGCTAGTTTCCTCCTGTTTTTCACATCTCCAACACCAGGGCTCACTAACCAAGCCCATGCTCTACAAATGCTTCCTTAAAGGACAATGTCCGGTTATTAACCCGGTAATTATTTTAATTTCATTTTTGTTACTATGAATTAGGTTGGCTGAGACTTTGACTAGGTGTCTGCTCCAATTCAATTTCGCATCAAGCGTTATGCCTAGTTACTTCACTTCATTGGTTAATTCTAACTCTTGTCCAAACAGCCTTACGCTGCCCAGATCATTTAGTTTTCTCATGTTGGTAAAGGCTACCAACTTGGCACCTTTGACACCTTCACTTCCTCATTAGAGGCAAATCGCTTGCCTCCCAAGAACTTTTTGAGTGGCCCGAAGACTCGTAGTCAAGTCCGGACTATATGCGGAGTGAGGCCCAACGCAATTTATCCAATGTATTGTTCGTTAGATGAGCTGCAAGTGGGTGAGCGATATCGTGTAGGAGAATAAGGTCCTTGCTTAAGAAACCGCGACTTTTTGTTCGTATCGCCATCTTAACCTTTTCAAGAAGCTCGCTAGTAAGCTAAATTAATTGTTTTGCTTCCTTCATGGAAATCGACGTAAATTGGTCCAATGGCGTCTTAGAATGCAGTCGCGATCACTTTGCCAGCCGATAGTTGTGTTTTGAATATTTTGGGCGCAGGTGAGCTTGTGTAACGCCATTTCATGCTAACATTCTTGTTTTCTGGAATGTAATGTGTATCCAGGTTTCATCAGGTATTATGATACGTAACAAGTCATCGCCTTCATATTCGTAAGAAAGGGGGAGTTCTCTGAAAGTTGTTTTGGAACCTACCTGGCGCTAACTTTACTAGATTTAAGCTTGTCGTGGATAATAGTGTGAACGCTACCAACACTAGTCTTTACAATCCTAGCTTATTTCATCTGCAAATATTCGCCTGTTGCTCCGAATAACTTACTGAATGTTCCCAAAATTCACAGCAGACCCAGGCAAGCTGCATGCGGCGGAAAATTCGACACGCGTTCACGGCGATCCTGGATGGATTTATACGATTCAAAGACTATTTTGAATGATAAACACTTTTTGTCAAACTGTTTATGAAGTTTCTGATGGATATCAGTCGCTTTTACACCTTCATTGAAAAGAAATTTAATAATTATATGTTGTGCAACAAAATTTGACATACATTTGTTAACGAGTGATCATTACAATTTCCACTCAAGTAAGCCATGTATACAAAAAGCATGTAGTGACTTAAGTTACTAGACGAAATTTGTCAATATGTTTTCAAACGTCATGATTGTCATACAATAAATGAAAATGTTGGATTTTATATTAAATATATTTGTAATTTATATAAAAGATGTGAAGAAATAACATTCTACCATAATAGCTTTATGTATATCGTTAAAAGCCATTTTTTTTTCTTTTGATCAAACTATATGATATATAATTGACATTCATAGACGTTTGAATAAATATCTTACTGACTTAAGTTACAACATACTTTTTATATACACGGCCTGCTACGAGTGAGGATTTTAATAATCACTCATTGCGACAGATAATATTGACACAATCAGTTTATGGCGTTAGCTAACATGCCTACTTCGATCAATATAAAACCGTTTTGTAGTATCTCTTCAATTATGTTCAGAAAAAATAAAATACAGGTAAAATTTCAATTGCCCGTGTGTATTCATTCCTTAATCTAAATTATATGTATTGTTTGAAGTAGCATAGTATTACAACTTGCAACATTTAATTAATTTACGTTATCTATTTAGCTAATATATATTGTCAGGTTAATCTTATTATTGATAACATTTTTGTTTTTTAATAGTCTTTTCAATATTAGGGGGTTGTTGAAATTCCGTTTCACAAATTTCATACTTTTTCTAATTCTAATAACACTCCAGTACGCACATTATAAAATTATTTACTATAAATTGTATAGACCATCTAAAGTTAAATTATAAATAAATTTCTTGCCTGAGGTATAAGATATTTCAGGTGATCCAGGTATAACTGGTTTTGGTACAAACGTAAAAACGCTCTGCGGTGTTGTTGGTGTTTGAGACCACGTACTGTTTTGTTGAGTCGATGTTGACGCAGGTTGTTCCCAAGATGACTCAACAGAATATACGATTTCCGAATAATTTACCTGAGCAGTAGCATCAGACATTTGCACTGTTTGATTGTCATAGTCCTCAGTATTTTGCATTTGCTGAAATTTAGAGATGTTTGTACAACAGTAAAACATTGTATACATACATATTTATTTTTAGAATTCACTTTTCTATTATAAGAACAGGTTTGTAAAATTAACACTAGAAAGCTAGTATAATTAAATAGAATATATTTTATCCGTAATCAGTTTTCTATCGCAATTGGGGATGAATATTTCCATATCATTTTAAATTTATTTGTACAATGTTCAGACATAGATATCCATCAAAGTATATAATTCAGGACTAAAACAAACAAAAACAAGAGTATTATTTTCTTTATATTATACACAATGTGTACCTAGGAGTGGCGCAGAAGTCACCGTTTGTTACCCCTCTGCGTTATTTCCGTATCATGTTGTCTCTAACTGACTAATCTATTTGTATGCACCAGCGATCTACCTACACAAGTCGTGTTCGGTTGAACAAACCACCTCAACATTTAAACAAATATATTCATAATATTTATCTTTATCAGCACACTTTCTTTTTAAATTGTTTATAAAATGAATTTTAATTGTTTCTAAATCTACAAATAGATTTTTCTTAATTTACCGCTCGTAAATGTTCATTATTAAGTTTTATGATATTAATAGACGTGTGTATTGCTCGGTTAATATCTGAAGGCACCCAGGATGAGCGAGGCGTGGCTAAAATATGTCTATCTCTCTCGTTCCATGCTGCGTTCGCCTTTTTTGTCTTAAAATTGTTATCCACGCAAGTGCCATCAGATGTTAATCGAGCTAGTTCGGTTAACATCAGAATGGCACCCGGGATGTGTGAGGCGTGGCTAAAATATGTCTATCTCTCTCGTTCCATGCTGCGTTCGCCTTTTTTGTCTTAAAATTGTTATCCACGCAAGTGCCATCAGATGTTAATCGAGCTAGTTCGGTTATCATCAGAATGGCACCCGGGATGTGTGAGGCGTGGCTAAAATATGTCTATCTCTCTCGTTCCACGCTGCGTTCTCCTTTTTTGTCTTAAAATTGTTATCTACGCAAGTGCCATCAGATGTTAACCGAGCTATAATTCTCTGTAACTTTTATTAAACTGGCAAAAGATGAAAAAAAATGTGATAATTCTATTTGTCCTAATAAATCGCCATTATTAGTTAGGCTCAAAGTTAAAGAAAACATTCCTCATATTTATGATTTTATGAGTCTGAATTACAATGTGCACAAAACGCAACATGTCATTAACATTGGAAGGCCGTCCAAAAGGAGGGCTAAGTTAATCATCAATGTTAAAAACTCCATTTAGAAATCTATAAAGAAGTCACAGCGTTGGTGAAACAATTGTTGCTATAATAAAATATTTGTAAAAATTACGCAATTGCCTTTCATATTTAATTTTACAATGGATCTTTACCAAGTAAAGGACACATCAGTTAATGATTGTGATGAAAGTTGGTGTCCAATTTTGACAACGAGTAGAAACAACGTCGATTGTTGCTTTTATATTCATGTTGTGTATCTAAAACAGCCGTACCAACGTGACTGGTTTTAAAATCAGACACCGTTGAATTCAAGTGATCTACGAGGAAGAAAGTTTTTCACAATGGAGTATCGGAAAATACATTTTTGCCATCTTATGCTGTGAGTTTACAGAAGGAGTGAAAATATTGAAATCACAACAAAAAAACATTCAGAAAGTTTATTTGGACTATGCTCCTGCCCTTCAAACAGTTAAAAAGTGATTTTATAGATTCCTAAATGGATATTTTAACGTCGATGATCAAATTTGCTCTTCCTTTAGCCTTGCAGTATTGATGATGAAATGTGACCATGTAAAAAATAACTCAAGGATTACAACTAAGCAGATTACTGACAGACTGAGTATCGATAAATCGCCTATATTTTGCCATCTAAAGAAACTTGGATTAATTTCTAAGGCCAAAATATGAATACCGTATTCTTAGTAGTAAGCTAAACCGCGTCTCTAAAGCCATCAGAGGATCTTTTTTTGATGGAGTTATAACATGCGACAAAAAGTGGATCATATATAAGAACATCCAATGAAAAGGGACTAGAAATAAGCAAATGAAAGAGCAGAAACAGTAGTATTATCTACAAGGTGAAATAGCAGAATTATTTTCTTCAAAGCTTCTTTTACATGACGAAACAATTGCAATGGACAACTCACTAAGCTAAATGAGAAAATTCAAGGACAAACGACCCATTTCGGCCAATCACGAAAAGGCCATACCGCACTTATGTATTATATCAAATCAGTCATACAATTTTACAGTCATTTAATATATGAATACCATGGGCTTTTAGTTATGATGAATTCTAAAATGTGCTTCTTGAACACGTTCAAATGTTGCAATAATTAAACTGAAACAATACACAACTAGGCTTTATCAAAATTGCTAACTTATTCACATGAACAATTTTTGAGAATATGAGAATGTCTTATGCATTACACACTATTTTTAACATTTAGATATAGTTTATGTTGTCTTTAGAATAAAAGACTTACGATAATTGAAAATAAATACTAGCCAAATACATGTTTTTCCAGTGATTTTAAAAGCTGTCTGTAGTAACTGATTAAGACAAAAATATTGGAAAAATATAAAACAAGTTGAGTAGTTAATTTAGTTATACATTTTCAACGAAAGCGCTTAAGTATATAATTCAGTTAATTATGTTACATAGAAATACATGCTTGCTATTCATTTTTGGAACTACTTCAGTTAGTAATTATGAAAATATGTAAAATTAAATTGTTTGCTATTTTTCTGTTAATAAATATTGAGGGGGAATTTGGTGAAAAATTTTATCGTTTGTTTCCTTCAAAATTTGTAGATACAAATATGAAATAAGCGAAAGAATGCATAATGTTTTTAAACTTACTAGTGGGCAGCCCTCATAAACGTTAACACATGAGTCCTCAGATGGTCCCGCCTGTGAAAGGCTGTTACTACTATCGCTGCTGCATTTACTAGGACTTCGTTTTTTGTCACGTCTTTTTCGCAAAGTTTTCTTGTCTTTATCCGGTAAATCAAGTATAGGCGGAACAACCATTACACTCTTAGCAAATCTATATTACAGAAATATATTACTATTTTATGGAATATGGTTCTTTTAATAATTGCAATTATATTAAAAACCAACACTAAACTATTTAATAAATGTATTATTTATCTTTGGAAGATTTCAAGGAAACTGATATAGACAAACATTTAAAATTTCATAAAATTACTATCAATTAAAAGATACATTCTACATTATATTTCATTGTTGTCTATAAAAAATAAAATTAAAAAATACCTATATGGCAGTGGCCATGGTTTAGCATCAGCTTCAGGGGATAAATCTGAGTAATTAACTGTCCTTTTTTCTGCTAAGCTTGTAATATACACAATACACTGATTTTTATCTTTGAGTAATTCTTGAACATAACATTGCAGTGTGCCATTTTCAGTGGATAATAAACAACAGGTGCCCAAAATAAAATTATTATCACCATAATACCAATCTCCTAAACGAAGCTCTAAAAATTTAATTTTTATATTAATCCTTTTATAGATGTAAAATTTAAAAATATACCTTTGCGGGTTTCAGTCCAAGTATCATATTCAATATTTCTATAAATTGTTGGATCTAGAGCTTTCGCTACTTTATATGGAAATGGTGCAATATTAGTACGTAACATGTGCTCTAAATCATTTACATCACGGTCACACTGCTCTTGTTTTATATTTTGTTTATCAGTATTAAGTAAACTTGTTTTATCATAAAGCATTGCTTGTACTATATTTGAAACATTAGGTATTTTGAAAACATTTTCATAGAGTACATTGTAAATAATAGCTAAAATACAAATAAATATGGTATTATTATGATTAAACTAAACCTTTTTAATTATTACAAATTGCTTGAATACAATTAAAATAAATTTATGAAAAGTCATAAAATTATAAAATATATCAGTCATGTGAAAATATAATTTCATGTATTATATTTATTGCTATTAATTGACTTTAAAATATAGGCATGATTTAATTACGATATTATCTCATAAATGTTCATTTTTAAAACTTACACTGACAGAATCCTGCTGTCTGAATATATTCACGTTTGTAAACCACATCATAATGATCTTCACCCATTAAACATAATAAAAGTGGATTATTACAATTATCATTTGTTATGTTGTGAACGCAATGATTTATGCTATCGAAAACAATAACATCTCTTCTGTAACATTATAAATTTTGTAATACAGAAGTTTATTACAATAAAAAATGTCTTACTTATACTTTTTACTTGCAATTTCTATTTCTATATTTCCACAAATTACCATGTGTATTTCTAGTTTATGCATTCTATCTATCCATTCCTCTTCGCTATTTGTTAAAAATTTAAAGATTGGATAATTATTTATACCATAAGTCACTATCTCCTTCCTGCATTTTTCATGGTGTATTTGTGATGAAAATATCTATTAAAAGAGAATAAATTTGTAAATATCTTATATTTTCATAATTTGATTAATTTTACCTGTTCAGATATTGCGCGAAAAAGGCATGTTTCGTCATAAGCCACATTTTTTCTATAATATCCTAATGTATCTAACCACGCATCAACAGGACCTGGGTTTTTACCTTTTCTCGTAAGCTTTGCCATTCCAAAATTCAGGAAAAAAACTAAATAATTTTGCCTAAGTTTCTGAATGTTTGTTCTTTCTTTAGATTTAATAATTTAACAATTAATCATTAAATCTAAACGTTTTCTTTGATATAAACAAATATTTTCATACACGCGATTTCGATGTATGTAGTTAACAAGTTGACAATAAATAAGAAAAACGACTAAAAAAAATTATGGACAGGCTCATGTCCGTTAAGATAGGCGAGCTTGCGAAAAAAAAAATATATATTTACTTACTTCAAATGTATAAAAAAATAAAAATATAATAATTGTTTTCTATTGATAAATTGGCAACAAAAGAATGTTTTAAGACATATGCAGGTGTTATAATTTTATAAGCGTGTATAATGTTTACTTACTCCGAATTTTTGTCAATGTTCGAATATAATAAATGATTTATTAAATTATGATAACCACAGCACTTTAAAGAAAATAAGATTAGAAGAATAACTTCTTTCTTGTTCTTAGTTAAAATAAAAATATGTGTTAATTCTCTACTTCTAACAACTTATTTGTTTAAGATTTAAGAAGCAAAAATATTTTCTAATTGAATATTAATAATCGTTTATCTCAACATTAGGACCACTACGGATGTAACGATTTTGTAAAAATATTAAAGAAATGCATCAGAAATTTATTGCAAATTTAATAAAAATTATATTTACAGACATTTTATTAGAATTTAGAGATTCCGCATTTTATATCATATATTTTATTTTGTTTAGCATATCATCCCAAGCCCTAATCATTTCTTAAGCTTTTTTAACATATGCCTATATTGTTTTGGGTCAATTAAGCCTTAATAAAAGTACAACGACTTAAGACCTATTGTTAGATATACTGTCGCGAGCAAAAAAAACGGGACACTGTTTCTGCGTGGGTTTAAATTGTGACTGTACTTAAGTGACTATCTTTCAGTGGCGGCTCTTGATGACGTTCGATGTGCGTTCGATGTGAGCTGCTGCACGGATGAGACTGCTTCGTTTAAGCTTTCATATATACAGAGAAGCAAGTAACCGTACCGAAATCTTCCGAAATAGTTCGAAGTTGTCTCATCCGTGCAGCAGCGCACATCGTACGTCATCAAGAGCCGCCACTGCAGTATCTTTACTCATAATAGTAAGTCAGGAATTGTCAAAAATGTGTTTTATTGACATTTATTAAACATTTTTAAAATAAATGTAAATAAAAATTACTAAAAACGATAGAGAAAGATTATTTATTAAATAAAATAATTATTACATTCAAATAATTAGTATTTCGTCATTCCACCGTTATAATAATAACACAGTTAATAAACTGCATCTAATCTTGTAGACATTGAAGCGACAATATTTTGTACAAAATTTATAGAAATTTGATGCCAAGCATTATGAACAATCTCCCAAAATTCTTCCTGGGTAGAAGCTCTATCATTAATCCCCACCATACATTTTCAATGAGATTTAGATAAGGACTGTAGGGCTGGATATCTTCTCAAGTTTAAATTTCATTCTCTTGTAACCATTGTGTTACAAGATGAGACAGGAAATTGTGTTGTTCTTATAGCTTCCTTTAATGTTTTGAAAGGGTTGTGCCTAATCTCAGTAACTAATGTTTCGTCTTCCTGCGTATTCGAAATTTTGTTACGTGTGGAAATTATTTTCCGATTTAAATTATCCTCTTCCCTCCATTTTTTTTACATATTCTTGCGGCTGAACTTTTACCAATATTAAATTGAACCCATACACTTCTTAATGATTTCCCATTTCTCAAACTAGTAACAAGTCTAGCTTTATCAGTTTTCGAAAAATGCGTCATTTTCAATTTCGAATTATCAACTATAATATATAATTTGACGTAGAGTTTGAAAGTTAATCAAATGTTAAAATTACAACGCTAAAAAATAAAGGAAATTGACATAACGATTTTGACACTGTCCCGTTTTTTTTGCTCACGACAGTACTTTATCTTAGTCCTCCAATCATTAACTGCATAATTTTTATAATGTTTACACACTGGTAAATAGTCTTTCTTCATCGAAGGTGTGTAACCAGGCGCTTACATTTTATAGCAACTTCGCACAAGCGTACACATGTTATGTATCCGTCCTCAGAAGAACATTTAGTTATTCTTTTACTAAAACAGTATGCGATTTTTAACAATGCGACGATTACTTCCAATATAAGTTAAACCGTTTGTATAAATAAAGTAAGTCAACGCAACTAACTAAGCGCTTCATTTCAATACCATATAAACATAAAAAAACAAAAACACTTGAAGTTCAAATCCAAATTGTTTCGCCAAACCTTGGCTTCATCAGTTCACTTGATTGGTAAATGTCCACAAAGATAAATTAATAAGAAGGCAATAATTTACATCTAATTAATTGGTTTAATATCCAGCCTATATAGATATATAGATAATTATTTCTTGACTTTTGTATGTTATAGTAGATTCAATTAGTTGGCGGTTTAAGGTCTGTTTTACTTCAATATGTATATATTTAAAACAATCTTGCATGTTTCGGCACATGCCTTTTTCAAAGAAATTTAAAATATAAATGACAGTACCTATATTAATGTCATACTTATATATCTGTAGTTGTCATGGATAAAATTATTCAAAGATACATTCAAGTTTAATAATAAATCATGGATTAACATTCTCTGTTTGGAGAATGCTAAGGCATAATTTAATATTATTAAATTTGAATGTGTCTTTGAATAATTTTATCCATGACAACTCCAGATGTATAAGTATAACATTAATATATGTACTGTCATTTATTTTTTTTTTTTAAAAAGGTATATAACCCCTTACCGTATACAATTTATACGTGGACGCTGTGTAAAGTTGTTGCGTGAGCAGTTGTGCTAGCTTTACTGTGCCCCATGTGCGACACCTTGATTAGTGGTTTTACCTACTGATGATGACAACTTAGTTGTCGAAATACGTATTTAGGATACGATTAATAACACAGGCCTGCATTTTTCAACTCTTTCAATATTGATTTAAAAATTTTAACTGTTTTCTAGTTGTAATTGGGTAGTGCTGATTTCAAATCTGCTTTTATTTTTTTTGTATCACGTAAGGTTATTTTTCAAACCAGTAAAATCAAAAAATATAGAAAAAACACGATTTATTTCATTTATAAGCTAGTTTTATATTATATTAAAAAAAATACAAAAATATACACATAGAAACTATTAGAAATACATAGTTATTTATTCTTTATGCTTCTTAAAAAAACGTTTTCGTTTTTCAGAAAAGTTCGTTTGGTTGTCATATTCAGCTAAAGGAACATCTGAAGGTAGTTTCTGGGGCAAGCAAATTTTTTTGTTTCAACCTAGACCACAGTACTTCAGAAAGATCTTTTGAAAGTCCCAAATCTCTTACTAAATCATTCAGTTCGGCTTGTGAAAATAGCTGAGGTTGGTTTTGACCTGAGGTTGATGGTTCAAAATCACTATCCATCTGTACGGAGCCGGAAGTTGAAGAGGTTTCAATATCTTCTTGTAGTACTTTGGGGGGTATAGGTATAGGTACATGATCACTGTGAGGAACTGGTCTGATAGCTCATTTAATATTGTTTGGGCACAAAATATATTTCAAAGTTTTTCTATTATGCCCCTTAATATCACAAAGACAAAAGTAGGAATCTTCATGATGATTTTGCGGTTCTCTCCAAACCATCGGTATTCCAAAAGGAAGGCTTTTTCTATTCCCTTTGGTCCAATGTCTTAAACCTTCTTCACATACCTTACAAACAACGTGCGGTGCCCAATCTTTATCTTGATCTTCTAATTTGACTTTGAAATAAGCATAATATGCATTTTTCAAAAATTCACCAATTTGGTCTCTTAAACTTTTTCAAGACGAAATATCCACAAATATAACAGAAATCATCTGGTTTGTTTTTGCAACACCGGCTATACATATTTTTAAGCAATGTTTATTTATCAAATACCACGCACAACACTAAAGACAAATTAATTTTACTTGTTTACTGATCGACACTCAGAGCTATAATGAAGTAAATGACATTAAAATATACATTTTGTTTGTAGTGATAAACTTGAAATCCTTCTTCGCAGTACTAATAAAGTGAAAACATAATAAATAGGATTTAGCAGGTAAAAATTCCCGGAAATCTTGTCCAAAATTAATACATGTAATAAAAGTTTTAAATCAGGTAATGAGAGCCTATTTAACAAATTTCTTTAAAACCACAACAGAAAATCATTTTTGGGTTAATACCTAGAATTTGAAGTAGTACATTCATTTTAAAATGTATTAAAACGCCTATTATAAGTTTTTTTTTATATTTCTTTCTTTTTCTTTTGTGCAAAAAAAAATCTGTGGGTGGTAGAGACCAACTGTATTTTAATTAGTTATTGCTATATAAAAACTGAGCTTAACAAACAAAAATCATCATCATAAATTTTATGCAGGCTTGTGTAATTGTGGTAAGGGGTTATATAGGTACCTTTTTTTAAAGTTTTTACTTAACCACAGTCTCCAAAGAAAGACTTGTCATTTATATCTTAAATTTCAAAAAGGCATTATGTGTTGAAACATGTAAGATTGTTTTAAATGTATACATATTGAAGTAAGACAGACCTTAAATCGCTAAGTGAATCTACTATATACATATATATAGTAGATTTAAGGTCTCTTTTACTTTAATATGTATATATTTAAAATAATTTCCTACATGTTTTGGCAATTAATGCCTTTTTTAAAGAATTTTAAATTATAAATGACAGTATATTGTCATATTTGTCATGGATAAAACTGAAATTATTCAAAAATACATTCCAGTTTAATAATAATTCATGCCTTAGCATTCCAATAGCTTGACGCCAATTACAGGAGACATTGGTAAGCCATGAGTTATTATTATGTCTGCGCCTGTGGAGCGACTTAAGATGTTCAGCTGTTGGCATTCGCCTAGAACGAGAAGGAAAACCACGAAAACCTACTCGGACTGTCTAGTCCACTCGGGACAACCAGCATGATAAGTCAAGTGTCACAGATATTTAAATAACATATGATAGATATTTATATAACAATTGTATATATTCATGATGCTAAATTGCAGATGGTTACGATATTAAGTTCTACTATCTATACTTCTATATTTTGAATTTTTTTCTTGCTTGATATTTTCTTTCATTTCCATTTTTATTGTGTGTTGTTCTTTAACGATTATCTGAGTGTTTTCAAAATCGAAATGGTGATCGCGTTGCAGTTTGTGTAAATAAAGAAGTTTTGTCTGTTTTGGAGTACTTGTGGACTTGTATTCTTTTGTATAAATATTGTCTAGTTTGGCCTATGTAGTAACTATCACAATCGTGACATGGTATTTTATAGATGACATGTTTCTCGATTTTTTTTAAATTTTAGGTTTTAGTTTTGAAAATAGATGTTTATTAGTTTTGCTAAGTTTATATGTTGTACCTATGTCATATTTTTTAAAGTATTTTTTTTTTTTTTTGATAATTGTGGATTGTGGAACATATGGAATCGTGATAAGGTTGTTCCATTCTTTAAATTGTTATTGTGTTAGTAGAACTAATACTGCTGCAATTGTTTTGTAAATTATCAAAGTCGTTACCAAGGTATGCATGACAATAAAACACTATAATGAAAAATTATATTAAAATTGAAAAATGTCGAGTCCGGGAATATAAAAACGGCCCCTCGTATTTATTGAATTTTAAATATTCATTTTGCGACATAGTTTAAATTTATTTTTTAACAGAATTAATTTTTAATTATATGCACGTAAATACGTGTCTGTGATTTCTATATTTATAAATATATCGCAGTGCCGAGATAAAAAAAGATCGAAACATGTATTTAGGAAAAAACAATAATGTAAAAATGCCGCTATCGCGGTTGTTTACGAATTTAGTACTACCATATGAACATCTCAGAGCCGCTAGCGTAAGGGTCTAATTTTTAACATGGAATGTGACACTACAGAATAACAGAAAGGACAAAATCCGCGGTGCCTTTAATGTTTTACTGCTGATTCGCAATGATGATAATAGCTGCTTTCGTTCGTGCACTTATTTTGATTATGGTTAACGTAAACATAATCCGTGTTTAGTAATTATTTGTAACTAATCCGACATCGCAAAAGAATGTCGTATTCAGAGCTTTGATTCTATAATAGTGCCGATTGACATATGTATATAAATAAAATGGAGAAAGTTATTCTTGTAAGTACTGTCGTGAGCAAAAAAATCGGGACAGTGTTAAAATCGATATGTCAATTTCCTTTATTTTTTAGCGTTGTAATTTTGACGATATTTGATTAACTTTCAAACCTACGTCAAATTATATATCATAGTTGCTAATTCAAAATTGAAAATGCCGCATCTTTCGAAAACTGATAAAGCCACACTTGTTACTAGTTTGAAAAATGGGAAATCATTAAAAAGTGTATCGGTTCAATTTAATATTGGTAAAAGTTCAGCCGCAAGAATATATTAAAAAATTGGAGGGAAGAGGATAATTTAAATCAGAAAATAATTTACAAAATTTCGAATATGCAGGAAGACGAAACATTAGTTACTGAGATTAGGCACAACTTTCAAAACATTAAAGGAAGCTATAAGAACAACACAATTTCCTGTCTCATCTTGTAGCAATGGTTACAAGAGAATGAAATTTAAACTTGAGATATCCAACCCTACAGTCCTTATCTAAATCCCATTGAAAATCTATGGGGATTAATGAGATAGAGCTTCTACCCAGGAAGAATTTTGGGAGATTGTTCAAAATGCTTGGCATCAAATTTCTATAAATGTTGTACAAAATATTGTCGCTTCAATGTCTACAAGATTAGATGCAGTTAATAATAACGGTAGAATGACGAAATACTAATTATTTTAATGTAATAATTATTTTAATTTAATAAATACATAATCTTTCTCTATCGTTTTTAGTAATTTTTATTTACATTTATTTAAAAATGTTTAATAAATGTCAATAAGACACACATTTTTGACAATTCCTGACTTACTATTATGAGTAAAGATAGCCACTTAAATAGTCACAATTTAAACCCACGCAGAAACTGTGTCCCGTTTTTTTTGCTCACGACAGTAGATACATTAAGGTGGCGCTTAAAATAGTGGGGACTTTCAACAAACAAAATAGGTACGATGCCTCTGCATTGTGCTGGTATCTATGTTTGAAAAGTAGCATCAGGCAAATGGTAGCTCCAAATCAAGTACTTGGTGAATGGGTTGCCTATTGTGTAACATCAACCAAATGTAGAATTTAAATATGTATATTATTTGGTATCCGATGTTTACTGTAGTTTTTACACGATACTTCAACACGAATGCGTTGCGTCAGCTGCGTGCTTTGTTTTGTAAGTTGTGTCTTTGGTGTTACCTGAATCTCTTGCGTATAATAGTTATTGTATATTTATATTTTATTTTTTTTTGTATTTTGTATTTGTTATTATTTTTTTGTGTTTTGTTGTTTATTTTAGATATTGTGGTGATAGTGTTTAATTTTGCATATTTGTATGGTGAGTAATTTGAGTATTGCAATATCCACATGGTTTTATTTTTTGTTGTAGTGTAGTTGTTTGACTTATTACACGTGTACGTTTGGTTCGATTTGTGTGGTACAAAAGAAGCCCATTTCACGGTGATAGACACTGTCTATAGTGAGTACAGTAGATCATACATCTGTAATTAGCAATATTTCTATTATTTTTGGTAGAACTTGACTTCGTCTGCATTGGATTCATAGTTATAGACACTTTTTATAATGAGTAAAAAAGATAAATGTAACAGTTTTGCAATTATTGCATGCATTTGTTTAGGATTTTAAGTTTCCAATTTGCTGCTTTTACCACAATGTGTATTAAATTAATACTGTACAATTAATTCTAGTTATTTTTTCTACGAATCATCATTTCAGAGATATCGCAATTTCAAACATCGAAAATACTCATATTTACTCTTATGCGACTTGTAATGCTATTATAATATAATATTTATTATTATTTCGTATAGTTTTTAAAATGTTTATAATACAAAGAAATATAATATTCCGAATATTTTCAGATTTCCACACCACCTCTGAGGTAGTGGACTTAGCGCTTTTTTTTTTACCTGGTTTCCCCAGTAGGCATACTCCACCGTCAATCTTGAAAAAAAATTAATTAGACAGTGCAAATATTAAATGAAAATTCAAACTATTGCATTGAATTGAAAAAATTGAACTATTGCGAATGATTATAATGAAATTAATAATTGTATATTTATGGAAATTGTAATCTTATTGAGAATCTTCAAGTGCTACTTATTATAATGTCTTCGTCGCTTCCTTCTTCTTCTTCCTGTATCTCTATAGATTCTTCTAAGAGAAGAGACTCACTGAAATGCTATTTTGACTGGGCTATATCTGATTTGTAACAATTATTAAATGTCAACTGTTGTCTGTCCAAAATCAATCTATCTCAGACATGACTTCATATTTTAAAGGACTGCTTTGACTTCGAATGTTTCTGAACACCAGTTATATCTTTTTCCACATGACAGCCATGTAGTAGGAAGGAGTTTTTTTTTTTTATTTATATATATATGTAGGTTTGTTTAATCCGTTGTCTAGGGTTGGTTGATTAATTAGGCCTGAACACTTCTTATATTATTTATTTTGTCAATAACAAGTATTTAACTAATTCATTATATGTAAATGGGATTTAAGTAAAACACTTATACTAATTTCCAGTATATATTACACTTTATTATATATTAATAAATGGATGACATGTTTCGCTACAATGTAGCTTCTTCGGATCTTATATTACTACTGAACACGCTCTTCACAAATGTATGGCTTTTTTCTAAACTATTTCAATGGGTTGCACTTGTCTACATTAGAATCGTCTCTTACCGATATATCGTCTAAAATTACTGTTATTTTAATATTTAATGAAACCAGTTTAAAAGTGGGGAATTATTAAGGTCTAATTGGTCATTTAACAATATATCTGCATATTTAAGTTTATTTATTTCTAAGGATTCCAGTAAATTTAACTTTAATCCTTTTTGTTGTGACTGTAAAATTTCGAAATCTTTATTGAAACTATGATTCTTTTCCAACAAATGAATTGCATAATTGGAATCTGTCTTTTTGTTAATAAAACTTTTAAAATGTTCCTGTATTCTTTTCTCAAAGCTCCTACCAGTTTGGCCTATGTATGTTTTAGGGCACTCTTTACATATTAGTTTGTATACTCCGGATTTATTAATTTTGCTTGTCTCGGATTTATTATTTTTTATGAATTTCCCTAAAGAATTATTAGTTTTATAAGCTACCTTTATATCTGTTTTTCGTAAAATTTTACCTATTTTTTCACTTATCGGTCCTATGTATGTTAATAATTTATAATTGCTTGGTTTATCTTTTATTATTGGGTACACATTTTCTATTGCTTTCCTATATTTCTTTTTTCTTAAAATTGTATCTACTATATTTGGGTTATATCCATTATTTTGCGCTATTTGTTTAATGATATTTAATTCTTTAAAGAAGTTTTCATTATTTAAAGGTACTGATATTAATCTGTGTATCATACAATGGAATGATGCTAGTTTTTGACTTACCGGGTGACAGGAACTATTGTGAATGATAACATCTGTGTGTGAGGGTTTGTGATATATTGAAAAGACATGTTTATTATTTTGTCTAGAAATTGTAAGGTCCAAGAAGTTTATACTTTGATCTGATTCTTTTTCTATGGTGAAATTAATGTTTTGGTGTAGATAATTTATGTGTTCAAAAAATTGGTTTAATTGTCTATCTGTGCCTCTGAAACAAGCTAATACGTCATCTACATATCTGTGCCAGTATATAAAATATTTAAAATTGGGATGTTCTTCAATTTGACTTTCTAAATTATCCATAAAAATCTCTGATAATAGCGGACTCAATGGGTTGCCCATTATTAGGCCATCATTACATGAATATATCTTACTGTCAAATTCAAAATAGTTTTGATCTAAACAGATAGTTTTAAGAGAACTTATGATATCTAATTTTTTAAATATATTAACATTTTGAATTGTTAACAAATTCTCCACCAAATTAATGGTGTCTTTTATCGGGATACTAGGGAATAAATTAGTAATGTCGAATGATATTAGCTTGGCATTGTCTGGAAGTTTAATATCTTTTATTTTGTTAACTAGCTCTAATGAATTTTTAATTGTAAATTTCGCTGAAAATTTAGTATTTTCTCTAATATGTTCTAAGATTTTTTTGGATAATTTATATGAAGGAGCTGTGACAAACGACACGACTGGTCTGATAGGATTATCTTTTTTATGAAGTTTGATTAATGAATATAATTTTGGAGCTTGTGGATTCATATTGATAAGTTTACCTTCCTCCTTATCATTAAATAAACTTTTACAATTCTGTATGCACTTCTTAACTGAAGATTGAAATTTCACTGTGGGATCTGATTTTAACAATTTATATTTTGATGGGTCTAAAAATTGCATAGTTTTATTAATATAATCGTTTTTGCTTAATGCTATAACTGTATTTCCTTTATCTGCTTTTATTAATTTTTTTATTAATATATAATAAAGTGTAATATATACTGGAAATTAGTATAAGTGTTTTACTTAAATCCCATTTACATATAATGGATTTCCAGCAAGTATCGGCCGATTCAATTAAATTTATTAAAGAAGCTTCTATAAGTTTCCTGGCCCCATTGTATTTTAAATTACTACTCAAATGTGCAAAGTGTTCTCAGAATCTATGGTTTTTTGACCAGTGTTCCAAGAAGGGTGTGTTCCCGAATTACATGAAACTAAAAACGAACAATAGCAGTAGACCGGCATATTTAGATCACAAGAAGGGACTTGAAAAATGGCTTACCGAAGACAAGAAAACACAATTCAAGAAGAGAGGAAATTTACACATATATTTAAAGGTTGTTCATACAGAATTGTTATATAAATTAAATTATGTAGAATTTATTATGTTAGATAGTAATACTAGAGAAAAAGTAAACTCAATAATTAACAAAAAATACATTAAACAAAAACATAAACTAGAATATTTGATTACTAATAATAAAAAAAGAAATGTGAGCAAAAACATAAGTCATTTTTCAAATCATCAATTCTCAGACAAATTTAAAAATTTAACCTCAGTAGAGTTTTCTAACAAAGAAAAACGTTTATTGGAAAAAGGTTTCAAATATAATTTACAGCCGAAACAATCAGCCTCAGAATTAGACAATATAGCAATAGATACAGAAATTGCATTAAAAAATACATTGCATAACACAGATAAAAAATATGTAGTATCAAATTTTTTAAAAGCTGAATCTTCCGTAAATTCGAGTCCAAATCATGAAATGTTTACATTAAAATAAATAATAAACAAATCAAACAGCAATAATATTATTTTCACAAAAGCAGATAAAGGAAATACAGTTATAGCATTAAGCAAAAACGATTATATTAATAAAACTATGCAATTTTTAGACCCATCAAAATATAAATTGTTAAAATCAGATCCCACAGTGAAATTTCAATCTTCAGTTAAGAAGTGCATACAGAATTGTAAAAGTTTATTTAATGATAAGGAGGAAGGTAAACTTATCAATATGAATCCACAAGCTCCAAAATTATATTCATTAATCAAACTTCATAAAAAAGATAATCCTATCAGACCAGTCGTGTCGTTTGTCACAGCTCCTTCATATCAATTATCCAAAAAAATATTAGAACATATTAGAGAAAATACTAAATTTTCAGCGAAATTTACAATTAAAAATTCATTAGAGCTAGTGAACAAAATAAAAGATATTAAACTTCCAGACAATGCCAAGCTAATATCATTCGACATTACTAATTTATTCCCTAGTATCCCGATAAAAGACACCATTAATTTGGTGGAGAATTTGTTAACAATTCAAAATGTTAATATATTTAAAAAATTAGATATCATAAGTTCTCTTAAAACTATCTGTTTAGATCAAAACTATTTTGAATTTGACATTAAGATATATTCATGTAATGATGGCCTAATAATGGGCAACCCATTGAGTCCGCTATTATCAGAGATTTTTATGGATAATTTAGAAAGTCAAATTAAAGAACATCCCAATATTAAATGTTTTATATACTGGCACAGATATGTAGATGACGTATTAGCTTGTTTCAGAGGCACAGATAGACAATTAAACCAATTTTTTGAACACATAAATAATCTACACCAAAACATTAATTTCACCATAGAAAAAGAATCAGATCAAAGTATAAACTTCTTGGACCCTACAATTTCTAGACAAAATAATAAACATGTCTTTTCAATATATCACAAACCCTCACACACAGATGTTATCATTCACAATAGTTCCTGTCACCCGGTAAGTCAAAAACTAGCATCATTCCATTGTATGATACACAGATTAATATAATATCAGTACCTTTAAATAATGAAAACTTCTTTAAAGAATTAAATATCATTAAACAAATAGTGCAAAATAATGGATATAACCCAAATATAGTAGATACAATTTTAAGAAAAAAGAAATATAGGAAAGCTATAGAAAATGTGTACCCAATAATAAAAGATAAACCAAGCAATTATAAATTATTAACATACATAGGACCGATAAGTGAAAAAAATAGGAAAAATTTTACGAAAAACAGATATAAAGGTAGCTTATAAAACTAATAATTCTTTAGGGAAATTCATAAAAAATAATAAATCCGAGACAAGCAAAATTAATAAATCCGGAGTATACAAACTAATATGTAAAGAGTGCCCTAAAACATACATAGGCCAAACTGGTAGGAGCTTTGAGAAAAGAATACAGGAACATTTTAAAAGTTTTATTAACAAAAAGACAGATTCCAATTATGCAATTCATTTGTTGGAAAAGAATCATAGTTTCAATAAAGATTTCGAAATTTTACAGTCACAACAAAAAGGATTAAAGTTAAATTTACTGGAATCCTTAGAAATAAATAAACTTAAATATGCAGATATATTGTTAAATGACCAATTAGACCTTAATAATTCCCCACTTTTAAACTGGTTTCATTAAATATTAAAATAACAGTAATTTTAGACGATATATCGGTAAGAGACGATTCTAATGTAGACAAGTGCAACCCATTGAAATAGTTTAGAAAAAAGCCATACATTTGTGAAGAGCGTGTTCAGTAGTAATATAAGATCCGAAGAAGCTACATCGTAGCGAAACATGTCATCCATTTATTAATATATAATAAAGTGTAATATATACTGGAAATTAGTATAAGTGTTTTACTTAAATCCCATTTACATATAATGGATTTCCAGCAAGTATCGGCCGATTCAATTAAATTTAATTCATTATAATCATATAAGTATCAGTAATATCGCAGGGTATGTCTACTTTTGATGTTTCTATTACGATCGTTGATGACTGACTGCCTGACGCTGTCGCATCGATGTATTGCGCAACTAAAATCCTACATTCGGCCATCCGACTCTGAATCGGACTCCGATTCATCAAGGCCTTCTACCCATGCCTTCATGTATTCTGCGCATGTGGTGGTTTTGATCGGTCCCTCGTGTATTCCCACTGCTATAACATTATATCTTTCATTTGGTTTGACTTTTGTCACTTCGTATGGTCCTAAATATTTCTTGTGAATTTTTAAACCAGATCCAAATTGAGTTCTTTTAATAGCGACTAAGTCTCCTCATTTGTAGTTCTTCGGTTTCCTCCGGCGCAAATTATATCTTTCTCTATTCTCACGTTGCACTTTCAAAATTTGTTCTCGGCATTCTTCTCTCAGTTCCTCTCTTGTTTCATGGCTTCATCCTCCAAGATTTCGTTTAGCAGTTGTAAGAACGTTATTTTGCATAGTTTTTTGGTAAGCGGAGCTGTCGGTTACAATTTCGAACTTCGTTCCTAACAAATAAACGCGGAACTTCTTGACTGCCTGAATGATTGCAAGGACTTCGAGCTCATAGCTAAACCATTATTAATTCTCGGTCCGTCGTTTTTCTCGTGCTGTTCTTCCTCTTCCACCGCAGGGTCAACCTTTTCGTCTTCTTAATCTTCGTCTTCTGCCGACTTCAGGTTCGTCGAGAAAGAACAAATGCGGTCTGCCACGTCGTCAACCGTTCCAGATGAATTCAAATTGAGAATCTGGCACACAGCGATAAGGTCGGCTAGTTCTAGCTTTTGTGTGACTTCTTTCCTTTTCTTGAAATATTCGTCTGCATTCTTCTCGAATTGCAGCAGCCGTTACTGCAATATTATTGGCCATCTTGATGTAATTCAAAAAACGAGGCTTTTGGAATCTGGATTATTATTCTACTTAAATGGTCTGTATAATTAAATTTGTATATAAATTTTTTCTATAGGCCTTCTCCTACCAGGTGCCCTGGAACCTCTAATGACTAAAGCTCATAAACTAATAGCTTATGAAAATAAGAATAAGGCCGAATCATTTATGTCATTGCTTGCCAAATATAATTGCGGAAAACGAATTAATTTAATACAAAGAAGATCTTTTGAAATCAGAAGTATATTAGCTGCATTACAATATAATATGGGTAATATCTTTTTGCCACACAGTACAAGTTATCATTTCCTTCTATTTAGGGCCACAATGGCAATCTGATGCCCTGCAAGAGTTGGTAGGTATCAGTCCTGGTCATTATTTCTTGAAAAGGTTGAAACATCATGAGAAGAGAAGAAGTAACAAACCCAAACAAGGGAGGAAGAAACAACATCTTCTTTTTAGTGCGGATGAGGAGTATGGTCCAAATGCCGCTGAAGCACTTCTAAGTGAAGAGGAATTTAAGTCTGAATACCGAAGGAAAATTAAAACATTACAGGTTTCTTGTTTTTATAAGTTTTAGCTCATCTGTAAAACTTTTATTTTATTTATAGGATATATAACATGATATAGAGAATATTTCTATCAAAAACTTAGTTTTACTAAGAATTTAGTTCGTAGGAATGATGGGAAATTTTTATTTATTTTTATTGAGCGTAAGTCAAGACTACAGATTTAATCATAACGACCGCTGAGATACGGTCTTGCAATCTATAATTCTTTTACGTCTTTGGTTGGGGGTTATTTCAACTTTCCCAATGCCTTGCTCACATGTTCTTCTTCTTCTTACAAAGTATACGGAGTTATTGTGTATGCGCTTGATCTTGCTATAGTTACCCACTATTTTCTTTTATAAATAGCTCAAAAATATGTAGAAAGCTTTACAAGAAGTTTGTCTGGCATTTTTCCTTTTTATTTAGTTGCATGCTGCATCGATTGCATTATATTTACATTAATTTATAATTTTTACAAGTGCTTTGTTTAATTAGGTTACGCAAGAACAACAATGGCAACTCGCCATTGCCACCATTGGGCAATTTAATAATGATTTGTATAAGCAAGAAAGGGCTTGCCGCTTGACTGCATCTAACTTTGGGTCTGTGATTAAAAGAAAAGAAAAGACATCTTGCTCGCCATTACTAAAGAGAATGATGTATTCACATTTTACCAACACTGCGATGGAGTACGGCAGAAGGTGTGAAAGAATAGTAAGACACAGATTTGAGGAGTTGTTGCAAGTACTTGTACATGATGCTGGTTTATTTGTTGATGTTGATCATGGCTACTTGGCGGCTTCACCTGATGGTACAAATACTATTGCAAATATTATTGTGTATTATTCTAATTATCATGTTTTGAAGGGCTGATTGGTGAAGATGCTATTATTGAAATAAAGTGTGCATATAATTTGCATCTTAAAAAGCAGACAATTGATGAGGCAATAAGAACAAATAGGAATTTTTATTTGAAATTTAATGCACATGAGACACCAATTCTAAAGGAAAATCACAATTACTTTTATCAGGTAGCCGAAATTCCCATACTATAGCATTATCAGTTATAAAGTCGTTTATTATTATATTACTATGCCTATAATACTTTCACTATTTTTTAGATACAAGGGCAGCTCAATATAACTAGACGAAATTTTTGTTATTTTGTCGTTTACATAGATGATGATTTTCCCATTTTTATCCAAAAGATATATCGTAATGAACAGTTAGGGAAGGAAAAAATGCTGCCCAAATTAAAGAGCTTTTACTTTGGATGCTTTTTGCCAAAACAAATTCAACACTATACAAAGACAAACATACAGTGCAAACATGAAGTTGCAAGTTTTTAGAGCAAGTTTGCAAGTTTTTAGAGTAACTTTTATACAAATATAATAGGACCAAACAATGGTGGAAATATGTATCTCGCAAAAGAACTACACAAAAGAGAAAGGACAAATATGAAGATGACAATAGGACCGCTGACCAGTCATTGCAGGCTGACGAACACATTGCTATTAACTTTTCCCCCTGATTATTTTCAAAAGTTTATGAACTTTTGCTTCAACTATTAATTTGTATGCAACTTTAGATTTTTTACATTTTAAAAAATTGTTAAACTTTTTGTATATTGTATTATGTATGAATTTATGTTTTGACTAGCGCAGTTCGAGGGAGCCGTTGGACCTACTGGGTAATATGATTTATAACTGTTATTATTCTTATTATTTCTTTATTGAATGCATTTAGGGTTTTGTTTAGATTGTCAGATTTTCTATATATATATATTTATATTAGTTCATATATAAATGACAAAGATAGTTTTTACGTTTCAAGTAAATTTTTTGTTACGTTACATTCTGGAACGTTTTGGATTTCAGGGTTTTTTTTTACATGTGGTATCGCGCATGTGTTAGACATTTGTTCGGTCTGACAGATTTGTCTGTTTACATTAGAGGTTGTTTATCAGGGGTGAAAGTGAAAAGCATCTTTGCAATTTATTAGATATAATTTAGTCCGCGAGTCATTAGAGGACGTTTGCATTTGCTTTGCGGTCAATACCAGCAAATTATTTTACCTCTTTGTGTAAGTTTGTTTTGCACAGTTCTTTATACTTAATAAAGAATATTTTTTTTTTTTTTTTTTTTTTATTAAACATTTAATTGACAATTGAGATTTTTATTTATAATAAACACTTTCGCCTATACTCTTTTACTGGCGCTGTATAAATGTAGGAGTATTACTACCGCGTTTTCCCATTGGAAAACCGGAGAATAAGTTAACCGACTGAGCATCAAAGTTGGACAGTGTTGTGGTGAATAGTGGTTCATCTTCATTCTAACCCACTATTCATAGCAACATGTACACGATCGTCCTGTCACAGTGTGTGTAGACGAAGAGGAGACTGCACTCCACAGTCTCTGCAATTGTGGTGCCTTAGCAAGGACAAGGTTTGTACTACTATTATTCAACGACTACTTCGAGAAAGTTCTAGCAATGGTAGCAGGAGATATAAATATTGCGCTGTTATCGGTCACTCGAAGTTAGATGATTCGCGATAGCGAAGCCAGTCAAATCGAAACATTTAAAATTAATGAGTTTAAGTGCTTTATTTTGACTTTTCTTTGTATTTGTATATACTGAAGTCTGTAAATAAATCAAGTTAATTTGTCAATTATGTTGTTTCTGTAAACCTGAACTTTCTTTTTAATCCTCGAAAAACGTTACAATAATATTGCGATAATGGCTTCAGCGATTCAAGTGGCACTTATGTACATGGTACACTAAATTCTCCAATAGCAATCATTAAATCTTCTGGATTCTTTGTTTATTTTTGCATATTTTGTAAACTGAGTATTGGAAAAGACGTTGTTGTGTGCTCTGTTTTTTAACTGTAAAACAAGTTGAACCAAAAAGGTAAATGAGATAGCAGGACGTGTTTGTACATTTATTAATTTCCTTTTGTGCCATTTTTACTTCGAAAATGTTTATATACATATGTTTCTATTGTTTACTTCTACCTGCATATATTTAATTGGATAGTATACATACATTTGATTCCATTGTAGTCAACATTTTCTTTCTCCTTTTTGTCTACTTCATATTTTATAAGACCGGCTTTGGACATTTTATAAAAGAAAAAGGAATACATTTTTATGGAAAATAAAAGTAAAGTCACAGCATTCTTTGCTTGTATTCTATATTGCACAATGTAGAATTAAAGGATTCGGTCAGCACAAGAACAAGCTAGGTGACAATTCGGCATTGAATAACATAGTTTTTAAAAACACTTGCAGTAGACAACTTACGATACATTACATCAAAGATCATTTTTAAATTTAGGCGTTAAATTTTCCAGCGCCATCTTTTGGGAAGATGCTAAAGGTTACTTGCTTTGCTCTTTCCATATGTTATTTACAGATTGCTTCTTTATCCCCAAAATCTTATTTCGAGGGTTTTGTAAAAATTAAGATTACTTTGGAGTTTCTGAAAACTTTATGTTAATAGCCTAGGTTCTACAATTGGCCTAAGACTAATCTTTTTATTTTTTTCAAATTGTGGATGAAATTAAAAAAGGTAAAATTGCTTAGGATAATTGTGACAACAGTTGGATTGTTTTCGGTTTTGAAAACATTACTTTTTCTATTTGTATAGGTCAAAACCCATGAATTTGTATTTCGTACCGACTTCGTGCTCTCTACTTTATCATAGCGCCCCCTTAAATATTTGTGACTGTATATTTTATAATAATATTTTAATTGAAATATTTCAGGAAATGGCTTTAAAATCATTTGATGATTTATCATCTTCTAGCTCATCTAGTGATACTGACAGTTCAATGAGTGATGTAAATACCCCAAAATAGAAAACTACATTGAAAGCACCGTATATAAATATTCCGACGAAGAATTTAGATCGCATTTTCGTTTAAATAGACAATGTGTTGAAGATCTCATCGGTAATACAAGATCTTAATGAAGAATAAAGAAATGCTTTATATAGCTCCCCTTTCATTTCATTAATCAAAGTTATTTTTCAGTGCATTATTACAATATCAAACCAAGAAAATATAGAGGAGGTTGGCCAGAAATTCAAAGTAAAACAGTTGTTTTAATGTCTCTGTGGTATCTGGCAAACACAGAGTCTTTTAGACAAATTGCTGATAGGTTTAATGTATCTATAAGTAGTGCACATTTATATATTACCAATTTTATGAAAATGATTGCTAATATGAGTAAAAAATGGCCTAAAAGACATGAACCCATCTCTATCAGCAGTGAATTTGAAAAAAACAAGTTATACCTAATGTATTGGGGTGTATCGATAGTTGTCAGATACATATAAAGAAACCTAAAATTAATGGTGATGACTTCATAAATCATAAGGGCTACAGTAGCATTCTTCTTCAAGGTGTAGTTGATCATAGAAAAATGTTCTTAGATATTAGTGTAGGAGCACCTGGCTCAATACATGATGCTCGCCTTTTGCGACAATCGAAATTATTTGAAGAAATTGAAACAGGAAGACAATTACTATATAATAAATATCATTTACTTGGTGATTCCGCTTATCCCGTTCTGAATTGGTTAATTCCTCCATATAAAGATAATGGTTTATTAACAGAACATCAACGATTGTTTAATTTTAAGCATTCAGCCACACGGATTGTAGTGGAACATAGTTTCGGCTTATTAAAAGGAAGATTTAGGAGATTGAGAGAATTTCAAAATGAGTCATTATCATTTATTGTACATTCAGTTGTTACTGCTTGTGTATTACACAATATTTGCATTTCAAGAAATATACAAGATAATAATGTAACTGAATATATGGACGACTTAGATAATAATGTTGAATCAGAAGAGATAGTCGAAGGTTATGATAAAAGGGAAGATATATGTAATCTATTTACTAAGAATTAAATGAAAGAATATACATACTTTTATATCGTACATACACTTGCGGGATTTAGTACCACATCACTTATTACAGAATAGATGTTAAATATATTAAATAAACATGTACAAAACTAAAAACATTTTTTATTTCTTAAAACCTACAAAAACAGTAATAAATAAACAATTATGATGTTAATTAAATGAAAAGTTATTCTTAACAGAGCATCAAACATATTATTAAACAATTAATGTATTATTAAATTATTTATTGCGTAATTCTTGTAAAACTAATTCGAGGAGTTCCACCTTTTTGGCTTCTATTTCTATCTTTTTCCTTTCCATCTCCATTCTTTCCTGGTACCGTTGCCTTTTTTCTTCACGGACTTCTTCTCTTTTCTTCTCATAAGCAATTTTTTGCTTATAATATTCCTCCTGATCTTTATTCCCTGCAACTTCATCATTGTGATCTTCAATCCTATGTATTATATTTTGTTCGTATAATTTATGATACTTCTTGGTTAGTTCATTATAGAAGTTGGAATCTGAAAAATTGACATCAAAAAATAAATTGTTATTGACGAATGTTTAAAAGTTAACTTACCTGTTTCAGCTTCTTCTATTTCGTATGGCGATAAAAAAACTTGATATTTATTGCCACTTTCATGTTGGATAATTACCTTTTTCATTTTTATATTCATTAACAGCAGGTCGGAAAATTGTATCTTGACATCCTTGTATTTACGTTAAGAGGTTAAGTTTTTATGATTGTAAACATACAAAACATCATTTATTAAGGAATCGGAGGGGCAAGGGGATTACAGCGGATTTATAATCATGTTTCATTTAAACAGGAGGGGAAAGTTGCAATCGAACACGTATGTATCGAATCACACCGAATTCTGGTTTGTTGATTGGTGAACATATGTACGAACGAATGCAGCTAATGTTAACGCAATGGTAATTCGTACGTAATGGTACGTTCGGTCCAGGTTCGGTCGTTCGGTACGTTCTAACACCGTTAAGAAAATAGGCGGGGCTTCACTCGACTTTACAGGGAGTAAATCTTTTGAATATCGGCTATTCTGTAAAAATATTGGGATATATTAGGAGAGAATGTTGGTAGGAAGAATTTAATTTGTAACCATTTAAATTGTTGATCGAGTGATATAACAATGAATTCTATACAACCACAAGATTATTAATGTTGTTGCTACTGTTACGACGCAAAAAAAAAACACAGAGAAGATGGGGTATACGGCCAGTTTTACGAAAGCGAAAAGTAGAAGGCGAGTGCTATGTCTCGTTTTTAAAATATAAATTAGAAGATCCAGAATGGTTTTTTCAATACACACGTATGACTCGAGATCAATTTGATGTGTTATTGTCATATGTAGGCCCAACACTCAGAAAAAGAAGTAGCAGAGAACCCTTGTCGCCTGAGCAACGTTTGGCCATCTGTTTACGTTACCTATCGCAAGGTGATTCGACGTTTTCGATAGCTATACTCTATTTTTAAAGTAGAGAGACGAATTTTTGAACAGACCACTTTGACAGTGAAATATCATTGGTTGAAAGCAATTTGGCCTTGCTTTCAACCAATGAGATTTCACTGTCAAAGTGGTTTGTTCAGAAATTCGTCTCTCTACTATAAAAATAGAGTATAGTGGATATAAAGTATGAAAAAGTACAGTTTGCGTTGTCTTAAAAGAGACAATGGAAGCTATATGGGATAATCTGCATAAAGAATTCTTTCCTACTCACACTGAAGAATTATATTTAGAAGTTGCTGAGCGATTCCAATGTAGGTGGAATTTACCACATGTTATAGGGGCAATAGACGGAAAACATATAAAAATAAAAAAGCCTCCCAACAGTGATTCGCTATTTTATAATTATAAAGATTACTTCAGCACAATATTGCTTGCTGTCTGCGATGCAAATTACAATTTTATTTATATTGATACAGGTGCATGTGGGTCAGAAAATGATGCGAGTGTGTTTGAAAGATCATCGTTTGGACAAGCTTTCAATAAAAATCAGCTACCTATTCCCCCGCCAGCTAAATTACCAGGAAGTGAAATAGTATTACCTTTTTATTTTGTGGGAGATGACATTTTTCCATTAAACAAAAATTTAATGAAACCATATAAAGGCAAATTTTTGAATCTCAAAGAATCAATTTATAATTATAGATTATCTCGGGCCAGAAGGGTAATAGAAAATACCTTTGGTATTTTGGCAGCACGGTGGCAGATATTTCACCGGACGATCCAAGCATGGCCAAACACTGGATAATATTGTAAAAGCGACAGTTTGCCTACACAATTTTATAAAAAATAAAGAGTATGACATGGAACCAGATCAAAAGAAGTACTGCCCAACAAATTATGTAGACAGGGAGACAGATGCAGGGATAATTCCAGGCCAGTGGAGGGACATTAATAATAAAATTATATTGAATAGGATAAATGTTGGACGGGGTGGTCAAAATCCAACAAGAATAGCTAAAAATTGTCGTGAAGATTTGGCAGAATATTTAATCAGTCCTGCGGGTGCAAAAACTGGACAAATCAAATATGTTCTTAGAGGAAAAAAAAATGTCTTTTATATACAGAACAAAGTGTACACAAATAAAACTTATATACAAAACTTTTATATTTGTTTTTGTGGAATATAATATAAAGTAAACATTATGAAAGTAACAATATGAAAATAATTTTTTTATTCTAAAATATTTTTTGTCTTATTGTTAACAATTAGTTATTGAGACTTAATACTTTCAAATATATATCTGCCTTGATTTGTTTCTTTTGAATAGGATCCTTTGTTTTTTAATTTGGCTGAAATAACTTCCCCAAACAAATCATTTGGATCTTGGTTTTTTTTTTTTAATCTGTCAATTGTGTCTAGAATGAGGCTGTTTGGATTCGGCGCACAAAAATCTAAATCAACAAAAAATTCTTGGTCCTTTCTGTGGTGGCACTCTTATATGATATGCTCTTTGGTTACTACCGTATTCGGAAGTGGTTGTTTATGTCTAATTGCATGTTTTATGTTTTCTATATTTTTTTCTTAATATTTTGATTTAGATTGTCGCGGGGTTATTAAACTACAGATATTTTTTTAAAATTTTATTTATGAAGCACCATGTTCATGCAAAGAAAGGTTTATTACAATAACTAAAGGTAAAACTATGTATTTCTTGTATATAAAAATAAGTACAAATCACAAATCATATTAGTTTATTTTCCTCAAAATTTTCTAAATTTACGAAAAAAAAACAAGCCTTATACATACTTCCAATCATAATGATCAAGTATATGAATTACATTATATAAATATTATCATTAATATAAAAGTATAAAATAATACAAAAGATTTGATATATAAAAGATGAGCCATATATGTATATAGTTCGTTTTGGAATGTCTTCCGTATTTTTTGGTATATTTAACTGCTTTTCTCTTGTTCAATAGTTTCCTTACTTGGCAGTGGATTCTTTTCACAGGTTTCAGTATGTTTCAACTTCCCTGTATCGAAATTTTCAATGCCAGAAATCAAATTTCTTTGTCCTTTTTCTTGTTCGATAACTGCAAAATAAATTATGATAAAGCACATACTAGAAAGATATTATAGGCTTGTTTACATGAATAGTTCAGAACACTGTCATGGCACGTTGTTCAAAATGAAAAATTTATGGGTTATTTGAAGTATGGTTTCAAATGTATTCAAAAAAAACTGTAAGAGTCATGTTGCATACCAGATATTTACGTATGCATTTATTATATTTATGATTATTTTTATTTTTAATCGAAATTTTACTAAATATCTTAAAAAACATCAACTATTTATAACATGAGAGCAAAATGAATTGAGGTAGTAGGTGGCTGCGGTTCGTAGATGGTATTTCGTGAATTATATTCACAATATTTTTCTGTCAAACATTTAATGACAGACTGTCAGTGTGAATTATTAATTCTTTCAATACAATTAAAAAAAAAACAGTATAATCACATTCAGAATGTTTACTCAAGAACAAATGGTGTTCACTTTAGAATGTTACTTTCGTAACGGTCGACGTTTGCCAAACGGCGAATGGTATTATTCAATAGAAATGTGCAAGGAAGAAATCCAACAACGTTTTCCTGAAGTTGTTTTAGTAAATAAGAACTTTTCTCGTGACCTATTGAGAATTATAAATAACTTTCGAACAACTGGGTCTGTAAAAAGACAATGGAAAGGGGGAAGATCTTCTCGAGTTAGGACCCAAAATGTTAATAATGCAAGAAACGCAATTAGAGAACAACCTACAACATCTGTCAGAAGACTGGCACAACAGTTGGATATAAGTTATGGAACCTGCCGCAGTATTCTTAAACGCGATATTGGTATGCATCCTTACAAGGTTCATTGTATCAAGAACTATTGCCGCCAGATTACGTTCGAAGAGTTGCCTATTGTCGTTTCTTTAATGCAAATCTTAACGACGACGATGTTTTGGATAAAACGTTTTTCACCGACGAAGCGTGGTTTCACCTGAACGGCTACATAAACGCTCAGAATATGTGTATGTGGGCAACAGACAATCGGCGTTATTATAGGGAAACAACGTTGCATCCTGTAAAAATAGGGGTTTGGTGTGCCATGTCACGTAGAAGGCTTATTGGTCCGATCTTTTTCGAAGGAACTATAAATGGTGAAGATATCGCAATAATATACTGGAAACATTCATAAATCAACTGCATGATGACGAGTTACAGTTAGGTTTCTTTCAGCAAGATTCCGCACGACCACAAACTGCCCGTGAAACAATAAATTATTTACGTGAATTTTTTGATGAAAGAATTATTAGAGTTGACCGTTTCCCGCCAAGATCGTGTGACTTAACTCCTCTGGATTACTTTTTATTTCCATACTTAAAAAACTCTATTTTTAAAAATCCAGTGCATACAATAGACGATTTACGGAACAATATCGTGCGACAGTGCGAGTTAGTAGACGGATTTATTTTACAAAAGGTTTTTGAAAACATGAAGCGGCGCGTAAATTTATGTTTGAATGCCGAGGGACAACAGTTTCAACAATTATTGTAAACTTTTCAATAAAATATAAAACATGACATTTGTATGACATTTTATAAATATTTTAAGTTGTAAATTAAATTTGTATCAAGGAGACATTTAAGTGCTGTCAGTTAGATTTATTTACTTTATAATTCACGAAATACGATCAGCGAACCGCAGCCTCCTACTACCTCAATTCATTTTGCTCTCATGTTATATAACTTCTAATCAAGCAACAAAAAATTTGTTTTTAGCACGTTCTGTGTATGTCATTGGGGTAAGATTCGAATAAGTTCATAAAGTATTTCTTTTCACTCCAAGGCCAAATTTAAGGTATAAGAATACCTTAAAATGACTAACGTGTGTAGTATTACAGAGTAATTTATATGTTGGAAAGATATAAAGTACAATTTGCGGTTCGCACTTTGAGCAGTACGAACTGCAAAAAAATACTTTATCAACTGTATGTTACAGTGTTATATACATTTATTATAATTTAAAATAAAGGTGCAGCATCATACTATGCGTAAAAAGTAATTTAAATTTTGTTTCAAGTATGTAGTGCGAAAATATAAGGGATACTCTGAAATTATTGAAATACACCAAGTTACTGTAAGAATTGTTTAGTGCACACGCGTTGCCGTGTCCAAACACTTCAGACTTGAGCCTTGTGAAGGAGGAACGAAGGGTAAAATGCCACGAGCGGCCGTGCCACTAAGAATTCTGCAACTGACTCAGAAGTTTCTCCATAACTGAACGTTCCTAGTTAAACTATAGTTCTTCTCTTCACGATATTTGTAAGTAACATCTCGAACACACCAAGTGGAAACCAGACGCTGCTAATTATCTTTAGGATGATCGAAAATTGATTTCAAATATCGAAAAGAACATCAGTTTAAACGTGGATTTCATTTGAATACATCTCGTGATTGACCATTCTGTATTTTGTCGAATTTGTCAATCAGACGGATTGACCTTTGGCTGTTTGTCGTGTGTTTTCTGTCATTAAAAGTTCACTTTTGTTAGTGAAGTCCTATATCATGAATCGCTATACGAACGCCTAAGATGACTGACATGCATGTCATATATGGACTTGCTGATGGCAATAAATTGAACGATATCCTAATCGTAATGTGCCTGATAGAAAAACCTTCCAAAGTATTCATTAACGTCTTCATGAAACAGGCACATTGAAACGAAGTGGAGGAGCAAGAAGGCTAATCACAATAAGAACGGTGGATGTGGAAGAGAATGTGCTGAATATGATAGAGGAAGATCCAGATACTTCTACCCCCAAAAATTGCAAATACTTTGAATGCAAATAATTGGACTGTTTGGAAAATTGTAGGGACTATTTGCTGTAACTATACCACACACAACGCGTTCGGTCACTTCTTCCTGTTGATTTTCCTGCACGTATTGCATTCCATCAATGGCTTTTGCACACAATGGTTCAAATCCCTCAACTACATGCGCTGACTCTTTTTACCAATGAAGCGAACTTTTCAAGTAATGCAATAAGGAATTTTCACAATAACCACGTATGGGGTGAAGAAAATCTACATGAGGTATTTGAAGATCGTTTTTAAAATCAGTTCGCATTGAACATTTGGAAGTGTGGGTAAATGGCTAATTGGAGAGGTATTTTTACCAGGAAAACTTACCGGCGAGGTGTGTCGCAACTTTTTGGAACAATCGCTATCTCTTTCTGAAGGATGTACCATTGGCAACAAGAAATGCAATGCGGTTTATGCGTGTGATTGCACGTAAGTGTTTAACAGAAACATGCGAAGATCGCTGGATTGGTCGAGATGGACCTCACTTATGAGGTGCGATCCTCGGACTTAAATCCTCTGGATTTTTTCGAATGGGGCCATCTAAAATCATTACACTACTCCAGTAGAAAATGTGGAAGATTTGAGAAATCTGATAACGAGCCTGGTGTTTTTGAAAGAGTTCAGCAGTCGATAAGAAGAAGATTGGATTCTTGCATCTTAGCTAGAGGTAGTCATTTTCAAATTTTTGTAGATTACGAAGCTTTATATGTAATTTTTGGAAATAAAATGCTGTTTCGCCCAAATTTTTTTTTCGCCCTCTACCTTCGAAACAAAGCAGATTTTCAAAAATCATCAAAGGATAAAATATTTTTAGAATAGTCCAGGGAATAACCCGTTGAATTTTTGTCGTATGTTTAACAAACACCCTGTATAGTTTCATCATATATCAATAATTTTAGAATTTACAAATTTGTCGAAAATTATATTTACTGTAAATAGAATACAATTTCATCTTTATATTAAATTGCAAATTAAGTACAATTGTCCAAGAGTACTAATTATTGATAATTGTGTTCGATTTAGTGAAAATTCGAATATAGATTGTTTTGTATGACAAAACAATATTAAATAATTATTGAATTTTGTGATATACACATTTAATTTAAATTTTTAGGAAAAATATAATTAAGTTTCAAAATTTTATTTATTATTCGTAAAATGTTAATAAAAATAAAGTTTTTAAAAAATTATATCGTTTAAATTGTTTAAAATATTACTTTATGTATAAAAAACAAAGGATTGTTACATCTTCATGATTGCCTAAGTATTCTGATATTCCTCTTATATTATACATGCAAAAAACATATCTTTGATAAAAGTGCAATGCATAGGAAGCAAAATTGTGAAAACATTTGCATTAATATGCCAGACGTGCGATGTTTGTAGTTGTGTTAATGTGCAAACAAATTACCTGCGGGATTGGGTAAAACATTCTTTTCAGTCGTTGTCGCATGCTTCATTGTCGATTTATCAAAATGCTCGACGCCATCGAGTAATTTCTGGTGGACTTTTTCCTGTTGTACAACTATCGTGCCAAAGCAAGCGTTAAAAACATGCATTTTATATAATAAAATATAACAAACGATTACAGGTAGGTACATATTTGACATTAGAAATATGTATTTAAAAAAGTATATGTAATATATAACGTGTGTATAAATTGTCGCAAAAGCTACACGCAGCGACGTTCTTCGTTTGGTTCTGAATAAAAAATCTTAATGTTAAAATGTCGTATCATGCTTCGTTTGTTTTCACGAGGTTCTTGAAGTTCAGACTTTTAGTGCGTAACTAACCTTTGCTCTTCGATATCTGTTAATAGAGATAGATGCAATTTAGTTCAAAGAAAAAAATTTTACTAGTATTATTTCATATACGTTTTCTTTTTGATTTAAAAGCTTGTTTTAAACATTTCTTCATTAACGTACTTCCACGAAAAACACATTTGGCAACGTTGTAGAACAATAAGTTTGTATTTCAAAGTGAGTTCAATCAAAATCATTACTGTCAAATTTTGACATTTACGAATTTACGAAGCATGATACGACATTTTAACATTAAGATTTTTTATTCAGAACCGAACGAAGAATGTCGCTACGTGTAGCTTTTGCGACAATTTATACACACCTTGTATACAAGTAAAAAAAAACTTTTGAATGGTGATAGAATATATACAATTGTGTCTTCACTTGAAACTATACTCATAAAGAAAGGTTAATACACAAATGTTATCGTTCAAGAGATTGATCGAAAGTCGATTCATAGCAATGGATTATTACTTACTAAATATTTTTCTATTGTATTAACGTTAGAAGAATTTACTTTCAATATTGGAAATATTTGTTATTTATGTACGATAGAATAATTTATTTAGGGGGAAGTCAATATTTTAAGAGAAACAATATATTGAAAACTATTAAATCGTTATTTATTATTTAATAATCGCTTTTTGACGAAAGAATAACCGCACTTTACTTTTGTTGGAACAAGTCTGAAAACTTGTACTAGAATTAGAATAATGTCTGTATTATATAATTTGAAGACATTTTCAGTCTGCGTCACAGGAGTGTGTAGACAATTACTTCTTAGAAGGAGAAAAACTAGTACTGCTCGTCGATCTGTACTATGTACGAGGGCGGATTGATATTGAAGCTACCTAGCGCTAGATGGCAGCACAAACACAAAAACTTTTTTTTTAGATATTGCGATCAAACGTCAGCTGTTAAAATTTCACCCAAATTCATCGATTAGTTTATTTGTTGTAGTCGTTTGAAGTAAGCAACTTTTGTGTTTCTTGAAAAATGGAAAAAAGTGAATTTCGTGCAGTGATTAAACACTATTATTTGAAAGGGAAAACGGCGAAAGAGACAAAAGAAAAGCTCGATAAACATTACGGCGAGTCTGCTCCGTCAGATTACATGGTAAAATATTGGATTGCTGAATTTAAACGCGGCCGAACAAGCACTGCAACAATACCATCAACAGGAAGGCCAAAAGAGGTGGTTACTGAAGAAAATATCAAGAAAATCCTCGATATCGTTTTGAATGATCGCCGAGTCAAGTTACTTGAGATTGTTGAAATGGTAAACATATCATATGAACGTGTGTTCAACATTTTGCATGAACATTTGCATATGAAAAAGCTATCGGCAAGATGGGTGCCGCGTTTGCTCAGTGTCGAACAAAAACGAGTTCGACAGACCACTTCACAGCGGTGTTTGGACATAATAAAGCGTAATCCTGTTGATTTTTGGCGTCGATTAATAACTGTTGATGAAACGTGGGTCCACCACTACACACTTGAAACCAAAAATCAATCGAAACAATGGGTGGAAGTGCTCCGAAGAAGGCGAAGACAGTGAAATCGGCTGGCAAGGTTATGGCCACTGTATTTTGGGATGCACACCGAATATTGCTCATCGATTATCTTGAAAAAGGATCCACAATCACAGGAAAGTATTATCGTGCATTATTGGATCAATTGATTGATGCAATCAAGAAAAAACGACCACATTTAAAGAAGAAAAAACTGCTCTTTCTTCAAGACAACGCACCGGTTCACACAGCATTAGATACGATGCTAAAATTACGTGAAATACACTTCGAATTGGTTGATCATCCACCTTATAGTCCAGATTTAGCTCCTGGTGACTTTTTCCTGTTTCCAAACTTCAAAAAATGGCTCGCAGGAAAAAGATTCATCTCAAACGATGAAGTGATTACCGAAACTAACGCGTATTTTGAGGGGTTCCCAAAATCGTATTATTCAGATGGTATAAAAAAGTTGGAATATCGTCTTACTAAGTGTATTGAGCTAAAAGGAGACTATGTTGAGAAATAAATGGTTTTTGAAAAAAAAATGTTTTTTTCCTACTTAGGTAGCTTCAATATCAATCCGCCCTCGTATCTTCATGATACTTCATAAGTATTTAATAAATGCCTGACGAGAGGTCTTTATATGCACTCATCCAAAAGGAGCTCGAATAAGCATTATAGCTGGTGCTAGATATCTTCTGTTGCGCAACAAAAAGTGGTGGAAATTTATCGTAAGTATTTACTAAGGTCTGCTAAAAACGAATTGATGAAATCGTCCACATGGTCTTGTGAATTATTTGGATTTATTTAAAATTTCGAGCTTTTCAAATAAATTATAGAACTACTGATCACTTATTCTGTGAGTCTTGAATTTAATGTAGTTGCTTGTGCTAAAATACATGTATGGTAGTTTGGGTGTATTTAACATCAAACCAAAGTTTTTAAATGTAGTTTACGTCAACAGAAGAAGAACGAAACTAGACATTTAGAAGATTTGAAGCATATGGCAGTGAGAATTGTAAAATCTGTAGATATAAAGGACGAGTTTAATGTTCAACATCGTACGACAAACAGTGTATTCGCCGTAAAATGGTGACTGTTCAAGAAATACGTGCAACGAATTTTAAATTCATGCTTAACTAAACTAATCAGTACCAATCGAAATTTAAGTTACAAGCAATCTTCTTGTTTCTTAATACTAAAACTAATGTGTAATTAATTTTATAAAATATACTTTTACATGATCGAAAATTTAGTTACCTATTATCTTCTATGTAGCTTATTTGATTGATTTAGTTAAGAAAATTGCCTATACTTGAGTAGCTATAAGGAATATCAGCTACGTTTCAATAAGAATGTTCAATATATAATTGTTACATAGGATTTTGATGATCTGAGTAAAATCTTGAGTAACACTAAAATTAATAAACTGACTTCAGTGCTTTATTTTGGTCATGTTGCAGTGTACATAAATAATAAATATGTATAGCAAGCGCCAATTAAGTTGGCGCGAGGAGGGGGTGAGCAGAAGCCGTTTTTAAAAACGTCCACCCCCACTACTCAAGTAATTGTCAGAATACATTTGTCATTGACGTTTGACGGAACACAATGTCTTTGCTAGGGGATATTAAAGTGATACACGCTCAGAGGTTCGAATTATATGATATTTGATGTAAAACCAAATACAAATCTCCCCACTAGTTCTAATCCTGCGCGAACTTACCCCTCCTCGCGCCAACATAATTGGCGTTTGCTATAATTGAGTATTGATAATGACAATGCTATGAGCAAATATGTATATGTGAGAGTGATTTGATCAGAGTGATTTTTCAAAAGTTGGCAAAATTTTAGCCATGATAAGTACATATATTGCTGACTTCAGCCATGTTTTTAGAAGCCCACTGTCAAAATTTCGCCGAAATCTATACGATAGATAGCTTTTTACAATCGTTTAAAGAAACTATTTGTTTTCGTGTTTATGTGGAGAAAAAAATGATATAATTAACATTATTTTTTACGTACAAAAGACCTTAAAGAAACTGAGGAAAGGTGACATAAATGTTATGATGAATCTACTCCTTCTCATGGAATGATTTGTAAGTGGTTCACACTGCTTTGAGAAGTGAGCAATAGACACAAAAGATGTCCAGTGACTTCGCTTTCAGTAATTTTCCAGAAATGATTTTAATAAAGTCCATACAATAGTAAAGAATGACTGCCGAATAAAAGTGTATGAGATAACTAATACCGTTAACATCTCAACAGAATTAGTACAAAACATTTAAAAATGAAAAGTTAATCGCAAGATAGATTTGTATTTGTAACTGTAACCAGTTAGTATTTGCTCAACAGTAAGCAAATACGAACTGGTTACAATTACAAATGACTTTGACGAAGTTCAAACGAAATCCAAGAAAACTTTTCGTTGATGACACCCTAGAAAAAAAGTTGGGTGCACCTATATACTCCAGAGACAAAAATACAGTCAAAACAAAGAATTTCTTTTAATGAACGTGCTCTAAAGAATGCAATACAAGTTTTTTTCGGTCAATATCATCACTCATTCATCCGCTAAATTCGCGAAACAAATGAGGGGTTAGTAGAAGCAACTTGATGAGATTCCAAAAGATTACTTTTTAGACATTTTAAATAATAGAAAAGTCACTGGGTTGAGTGTATAGAATTTGATGGATATTATGTTGAAAAATACAATATATTTGTTACCCTAAAATAAGTATTTCATTCAAAAGTCACTATCTAGTCAAATCACCTTCTATATATAAGGTGCCTTCAAAAACTTTCATCATTAGAGACGGCCATGTTTTTTTTTAATGGTTGATGCACGTAATCTGTCACAAACGTATAATTTTGATAATTTGGTTATGTCATGTAAATGTGTGTAATAATTAGTAATTTAGTTTTTCAAAAAATATTTATTACAATAGTTAAAATTAAAAGAAAATAATACTAAAGCAGATGTTTAATTGTCTTGAAGATAAAGTTGAACTCTAGGCTTCATGCTTTCAAAGATATTTTGGGTTATATCAGCACAAGAATTGGCAATAGCATTATGAAGCTCTTCGATTGTGTGATGTCTGGTCTTGAAAATGGTATTCTTTGAATATGGAAAAATAAAATAGTTTAAAATTGTTTAATCTGGAGAGATTGTTTATCGAGATTTGTGCGTTGGTGCATTATCTTGCAGTAAATATCTATCCGTAAGTTCATGATCACGAAGTTCATTAATAAACGGCTCTAATAATTCATTTCGATACCTTTCAGCAGTTATGGTTTGATTCAAAAATATAGGTCCAATAATTCGTCTTCTTGAAACTGCTAGCCCGGCGCCTATTTTTTGTGGATGTAGCGTAGTTTCCACAAATTCGTGAGGGTTTTCTGCAGACTAAATTCTCATATTTTGCTTGTTTAAATATCCTGAAAGATGGAACCAAGCCTCATCCGAAAAAAAGCATTTGTCGAGAATGTCATTATTATTTATGCTATTCAAAAACCATAAACAATACTGTGTTCTCATAACAAAATCTACCTGTTTGAGTTCCGAAACTGCTCGAGTTTGATATGGAAACAACTTTCAAGTCCTTTTTTAAAATAGAATGACATATTCCCACTGACAAATGAACTTGTGATAGTTTTGCGATTAATTTCTTGGGTGAGTTGCCTATTTGTCGAATACGCAATTTGATGTTCGTTTTCGCGTTGCTCCATCCATTTATAATTTTTGGCCAGTTCTATAGTAATTATGAATAATAAATATTTTATGTTGTAACTTACATTATAATAAAATAATTTAAAAAATGAAGGCGTTACAATTTTAATTTATGTATGATAACTGTCAAATTTGATGTTTTCTAAAGCATTGCATGCGCATCAATCTTTGATTACTTAGTTACTTAAAAAACAGCTTACTATAGTGAAGAAAGTTTTTGAAGGGACGTTATGTACTTGACTTTTGGTTGGGATTCTTTATTAAATAGTTTGTAAGTGAAAGCAGAGTATGTAGATTTTTAAATATTATTCATTAAAAGTTAAGATTTATTATTTTTTATTTACGATTAATATAAAAATACTTGTACTAAATAGAATATTGTTTAGTTAATAACTTGTTTCATCGTTTGCAAAAGATTAGCAAAAATGTAATAAATACCTACCCAGAAGACAATTTTTATATATACATTTGATTTTTATTTTTAGAAATAACGGTTTCTCTACACTAAAAATTATAATCTACATTAAACAAAAATTGGGCTTAACCTTGTACCAAATTTGATGATGTAATTCAAAAAATTAAAAATTGCACACGGATACAGTGTGTGGTGGTCCATTGGAAAATCTAAAAAATGGCTAGTGAAATAAAAGTATTGTTCGTACAAAAGAATTATGACATCTTTAAAGAAATTTGTAGAAACAACGTGAACAGCACTGATATCGGAATGTAATTGCTGAATTGGATGAATTGTAGCTATGATAGCATTAGACGCGATATAAAATCTCCAAACGCAATATTGGGGACAATTTATTACTATTAATGTGTACATGCATACAAATTTTCACATTCGCAAATACTTACAGAGTATTTAAAAAGATACATATTATGTATATAGTGTTTGACTTTGTTGAGAAGTTTTGATAACACTAGATTGACGCAACACGTCGGATGTTCCAATGGTACTACCGTAGGATTCAAAAACTTTGTCACTGTGGTCATTGGCAGCGGATCTAAACCCTGCTTTTCGAAAACAGTTATGTATTATTGAACTGGTCACATATTGCCATGTTTCTTAATGAAATAAATAGCATTGAATAATAAGTCAACAAATCTTGTTATTCCGGTTTAATCAGTATTAATTTCTCATAAAATATTTTATTATTAGTGATCTCTATACCAAATTTTAAACAAAAAAAAATTAATTACACCTTGGTATAGTTAGTTCCAGTTTTCCAAATCTAATTTCCATGAATGACACACATTATCCCTAGAGCAAAACCTCGGAGAAGCTGATATATTTATAACGGCTATATTTTTCCTTTTTGTCGGCTACATCGAAACAACATAAAATTGTTACTTATTATTGGACATCCTCCCCCCTTCATGAATCCTTCGTTGTTAAGGTAAATGTTTTGCTTCGTACAGTAGGACAAAATATGTCATTAGTAATCATACTTATTTACTATTCATACTTATTTACTATAAGTTAAATTAATTTTCACCAGAAATTGTTTTAAACTTAATATTGACATCTCTTCATGAATTAAGAACTTTTTAATTTAATTATTTTGCAATTTCTTTTATTTTCGAACGCACTATTTCACCAGACACAGAAACACACCTTTTGCGAACTAATGAACCATTGGTAACGTCCTTTATCAATCTGACTTCTTCTTCATGTAAAATTTTTTTTTTCTGATGGATCAACACTTAAACACCATGTTCTTCATAATTCGTCTTTTTTATATTGTAGTTTGTGACCAATTTTTAAACTATTAAATCAGTTTTTTTCTTGAAGTCAGAGGTGTTTTACGTTTCTACCTATAGATCATTTTGCAATCTTTGCTTATACTAAATAAAATGCATCGTTCACACATCCCAAGATAAAACGCATACGTAAGTTACATAGAGGACTTTCAACTTATTCACAGTAGCGTCTATCCGTATAAAAGAGATATATTCGAACTATAGGAGCCAAATTGTCCGTGTTTGGTCAAGAGGGTGTCCGATTAGGGGAGAATATTTTACTCAGAAATTATGTCGGTTTCACAAAAATATCCATTGAAGAGGAATGTGCGCCTAAGAGGTCTCCGTTATTGAGAAACAACACTGTATTGTATTTAATAAAATTTTCGAGTAGAATTCTAGGAGTCATATTACGAAAACTGAGTGCCTTTGTCAAAAAAAAATCCGTGCATAATCTACATCTAATTAACGTTATTAAAATTTGAGATACGAGAATTATTCTTGGCCGGTCACGATTCGAAACACGAGCTGGTACTCGGTAATTGATATATTAATAATAGAAAAGAATACTCCCACATAATAATTTACGTTCATCGAAATCTAAAATAATTCCCATTATTCATTTCAAAAAAATATACATTTTTCAAGGGTGTGGCAACACAATCAATAAATGATATTGGTGGTGTTTAGAACCCCTACATTTCAATTCAATATTTTAGCAAGAAATGAAACAAGTCATTACTAATTTTAGAAACATGTAAAATCTAAATTAAACTTTTGTCAAAATTCAATAAATACAACACAAGCAAAGCTAAATTTAGTGTATGTTTTTGTTATATTTAGCATGCAAATTGCATTCTTGATTAATTGACTGCCTTACCTTCTTTATTGGGGAGGGGATTCTTTTCCTGAGTTTCCGTGTGTTTTAGTTTAGTTGCATCAAAATGTTCAATGCCTTCAATTAGTGCCCTTTCTGTTTTCTCTGCCGCAACATCTGAAATAGAATGAATTTTGATTAATTATTATACATTTGTTTTTAACGTTTACACCGATAGTATTTTGAAAGTGCGATAGCACTACCATATTTAAAAATAATTATTATTTAAACATTTGATGGAACTATACTAAAGTAAATTACAAAGAGAAAGTTATTTAAAAATTCAAATTGCTAATTCCAAGTTAGGGTAAAAAGAAGTGCGTAACGATGGTGAAAGCAATGTTTTTTGATAGAAGGTAACAAACAAAAAAAAGAACAAAGTGATTGTGATGACACGAGAAATGGAAAAGGTGATAAAGAAATAATATTGGCTTGAAATGCTTTTATTGAGTTATGTCAGTATTGTCCATTTTTATCAATAACCATGTACTATCTTTCAGACATCTGAAAGAGACGTCATCATAATCATAATTCCACGTGCACAAAATTTTTAATTTTTGTCAACAAAAAGCTGAACGAATTGCGATTAGATATCATTACTCATCCAAGATTTTATTATTCAAGTTTTGCCAAGAAAGAATGGTAGGCTCATGGTGAGAGATCAGCATGTATTTACTATATGCTGGATGGTGGCAACTCATCTCTACCGAAATCCAATAATTTTTACCGAGTGACCAAAAATATTTGTGGCCTAGCATTGTCAAGGTAGAAACACAACATATTTACGATTTGCCAATTCTAGTCGTTTTCCTCGAATTGCATTGTTCAGGTTACACATCTGAATTGATCGTTTGGTTGCGTGATAAAATTTCAAAGTAGATAATTCCAATGTAATTGCACCAAACTGATAACACCTTCTTTCCATTGCAATTGCACCAAACACATTCTTTTTATGAAAATTAGTTTTAGCTGTTGTTTGAAGTGGTTTTTCTTGTTTGCCACACGATATCTTTCAGCTGACAGTTAGTTATAAACAATCTACTTTTTATCCATCCGCTATCAATCGTTTCAAGAGTAGACCATTTTCGTAATATTTCAAAAGCAAATCGCAGATACTAATGCGCTGTATTAAGTAAATTTCTTTAAGTTCATGAGCAACCCATATATCGTATTTTTCTACGTGATCAAGTTGTTTTAAACGCTCTTCAAACATGTAGGTGATTGTGAAGATCCGCATCAATTATTACTTTGATTTAATTATCAACTTCAACTGGACGGCCAGAGCGTTGTTCATCTTTTATTGAAAAATTATCGGAATGAAATTTAGGAAATAAATTTTAATAGTGCTTCAATTACTTAGTTGTCAACAGTGCATAAAGTGCTGAATATGGAATTAGAAAATGTAATGATAAGCATTAACTTGTGAGTATGTACTGATATTAAAAAAAAATAAATAAATAATACAGGAAATATGCTAAATTAATAACACCTCTGTCCCCAATAAATAGTAAAAATTGCATTTCAATAATGCATTATTTCTATTGCAAGGTTATAATAGTTTTAATGTTAGTTACAACTGGTTAAGTGAGTATACCGATTGATTCGAGAAGTAGGAAATTTAAAGCAAGGACGGGGCAAAGAGGGTTTTATAACCCCATCAATATCAATACCGCAGTTAACGTTTCGCGCTGACAGTGACTGTCACCGCTAAACGTCTACTGTCACAGACAGTCGCATATCAGCTACATTGAACTATACATGTGAAGAAATACAAACATGCTCAATTTAAAACGGATATGTTTTTAGTAAATGAAAAAACTGATATTGTATCTATGGTCTGCGAGATCTCCGGATTTGTCAGCTCTCGATTTCTTCCTTTGGGAATATATTAAAAGTCAAATTTATAACAATCACAGACCAACAACTTTACCAGAGCTGCAACAAAACCTTGAAACTTTTGATACTTATTACTCGTGATATATTATTTCACGTTAGAAGAGCTTTTTACGATAGGATCGGATATTTGAATATTGTTTATTGCAAGAAGGACAAACGTTTGAAAATTTAATTTAATTGAGAATTTTATTTTAAAGAATTTATCTCTTTTTTTTATTTTGACAATAAACAAGTCTATTAAGAATATTACAAATTGCCTTTTGGTTTAGGCATCGCAACATATTACAAACAAATAAAAGAAACATGCATTTTACGCAACGAACAGGTGTGCGTACTACATTCGCATTCTCAAGCATAGGTGATATGTGACTGTCTGACAGTAGACGTTTAGCGGTGACAGTCACTGTCACCGCTAAACGCCTACTGCAGCATTTGTAGGGGTATAAACCTCTGCATCGTCGTCGCTTTAAATTTACTACTTCTCGAATCTATCGGTATATAGAGAGCATAAACTATTACAAGCATTTTTTGGAAAAGAAATTAAGTATTTGTTGTTAACATATAACAGTGTATGAAACAAAAATGGATATGCGGCTTCAGTGTCACCAGAGGATCGTAGAATGGTAAATTCTGAAAGGTACACAACCATTTGTGTACCAGAAGTCTTTGAAGAAATAAGAAAGAAACAATCAGCGACGCAGGATCATTCTTCACTATGACAATGCGGTCAAAACATTGAATTGATGTGTCACCAGTTGTACAGCCCTGTTTTAGTACCCAATGATTACTTTTTCTACCCAAACGTTAAGAACAAACTACGTGGCCAACGATTTTCGAAGCCAGAAAAAACAATTGAAGCGTTCGAAATGCATGCTTTGAAGACACCTTAATTGGAATGGAAGTGCCGTGGAAATTGGATCACCAAAAATATTTTGAAAAACAATAACACCATTTTCAATGATAAATATTTGTTTTTGGTTGCTATTCCGAATACATAAATATAAAACCCACGTATATACCGGGTGTCCTTGAAATAAAAAGACGTTTGAAAAATCGAAAGATGCAATTATATAGAATATATAGATATCTAATTATCCAAAAATTGTCAGGCAATTACGACGTGAATCCCAAAATTAAAAATCCTCTGAAAATTAAAACATATGCCGCCAATATGTTTGCCAATGTTTATAAAACTGTAACAGATAACATTGTTTAGACGGCCGTCGACGTTATAAAAACCCCTCAATGGAGCAGCTTTCTTTACTTAGGGTTCAATAACCTCAATACAATACGTACGAATATATCTGCGGTGAATCATTTGTGGACGAAAACTTTTAGAACTGACCTAATCACCTTGGATTCTTATCTATTACGTGAATGTTTTTTTTTGTTACGAGAAGTACCAAATATATGGATTTAGAATGCCGCTATTGAATACACACACAATGTTTATGTTTATAAAATAACATTGAATAATCAGTTTTGTATGGTAAGAGTTCGATAACCTAGTTCAAAAGTCAGCTATTTTAAAATTTATACTTGAATGGAATTTTCAAAGACGATGTATTAAAAGAACATATAAGATGTGTGTGCTTTACGGGAATTTAACGGACTATTTGGTAAACAGTCTATCTTCAATCGAAAAATTTTATGGAACGTATGTAATGATCGACAACTGAACGAAACTTAAAGCGGGATGGACAACAAAACTATTTTTTTGTTATTGTCATTCAACTTTAGGGTATCGGCTTTTATCATATAGGCAATCGCATATTGTGATAATTTTTTTTAAACATCAGTCATCACGCTCATAAAAGGAAATTTTGGAAAAATATTTTCATTGGATGTATATTCTATATAATAAAATCTTTCCATTTTTCATACATTGCCTTTTTATTTCAAGGACACCCGGTATAGAAACATAACTTTGTAATTGATTCTTTTATTGATAATATCTATTATATGAAATTATACAATAAATAAATAAAATGAAAATTATTGGTTAGTGGTAATAACGTTCATGTATATTACTAACATGCCATTAAAAATTATTCTGTAACATTCTTTTAAATAAACGGAGACTTGTTCGACTGTTAGACAACAGTCCTACATTAATGCACAATTTACAGAACTAGTAGACTTCATTCTTCTAGGTTAATAACCTTCCATTTATTAACGAAGCAATTAGTTGAAATATTATCAAACTTTTTAGTTTCCGCTTTGCAAGTCAACTGTTATTCACGGATCTACAGGTTTGTGGTGAATATACGTGTTCATTAAAGGTTATTAGTTTAGGTAAAGATTTAATTACATATATAATTTAAGTGTTATATCCATATGAAAGTATCGTAAGTCGGTCGTTTCTTTTGTTTAGATATTAGCATACAATGTATTTTAAGTTAGTAAACTGAATTTTTTTAAATGTCTTGTTTTGCACGCATTTTGCATGTATACATATTGATATGGATTTTTCCCCGCAAACTTTTTGAAAAACATTATTTTATAATGAACTAATATTTATGAATGCAGATGTTATTTTGAACTGATCTATTTTGATTTGTGTGGTGGCACGCCGGATTTGATATCCGCTTCAGACACTAACTGTTATCTAAGTTGACAAGACGTATTTTTGTAAGATATAAATCTTTATATTTTCATCTTAGTTTATTAGCTTCGTGATTTTTATTAAATAGTTGATGTATTTGAATTCATTATCGTTATTTTAATACGAGTTTGCTGATCGCGTAGTTTAATTTTATACGTTCTTCTAACTTAAAGTGTCTCGTAAAAAAATATTTTTTCATATAAAGTAAGTTAAAAATATTATTACTAATTTATATTGTATTATTTCTTTACTGTATGCATTTATTATTGTATTATTGATTGTATGAATTTCTATATATTTTAATTTTAATTAAAATATAAATGATAAAGATATTTTTTCGTTTCAAGTAATTTTTTTTTGTAACGTTAAATTCTAGAACGTTCTAGATTTCAAGGTTGGTGTTTTTGTACATGTGGTATCGCGCATGTGTTAGAGATTTCGGTCTGACAGGTTTATCTGTTCACTTTTGAGTTTGTTTATCAGGGGTGAAAGAAAAAAGTATCTTTGCAATTTATTAGATATAATTTAGTTCGCGATTCATTAGAGGACGTTTGAATTTGCTTTGCGGTCAATACCAGCAAATTATTTTACCTCTTTGTGTATAATTGTTTTACACAGCTCTTTATACTTTATAAAGAATCAAATTTTTTTATTTTTTTTTTATATTAAAATATATTTGATAATTGTGATTTTTATTTATAATTAACACTTGCGTCTATATCTTTTACTGGCGCCGTATAAATGTTGTAGGAGTATAAATACCACGTTTTCCCATTGGAAACCCGGAGAGGAAAGCTGTCTCATTAAAGAGGTTAACCGATTGAGCATCAAAGATGGACGGACAGTGTTGTGGTGAATAGTGGCTCATCTTCATTCTTACCCACTATTCATAGCAATATGTTATAGATGAAGTTGCGAATATCGAAAAGTATTCAAGTTGTCGGCCAGGTATAAAAATATATTTATAGGCATTTAAAACTACTTCAACAAAATGTAAAATGGAAATGTACTTACAACAAAACCCCATAAATTTAATGCACCTGAACAATTACAGAAACAAGATAGATATTTTTTTTCTGTGCTGCATTCTACCGAGGTAATTAAATAGTTTAAAACTATTCAACGGTTTTGTAGTTATTCAGTGACAACGTGGCTAGTCTGTTTAATATCGGCAAACCGCAGATGAGATGTTAAACTGCCGAGAGCGATATCCTAGAAAACAATGGATTGAACATACATATAAATACGCGATAAAATTTTAATATTTCTTCATTCTTACTAATTTCGTCCTTTCCATTAGTGGGAGATGTGGGTTCTAGTCTTCAATAAATATTGATGAAAGGCAGAAAATATTAAATGAAATATTTTGGACGAGTAGTGGATTCTTTAATTGTTTAATTGTATTATTAGATATACGGGACGATGTCTAAAAATTGTCCATGAAGATAGAAGTTTAAATCCATCCAATAGGAAACGCGACATCCCAATATTCAGTCAATATTAAATATGGGCATGACTACCTATCTGAGATCTAAATATTAAATTTGACAGTTCTCTGCAGTTTACTTGTAAGTTGTTAAATTTGTGCTTTTTTGAAAATATAAACGGTAAAAATGAGCGATAGTTAGAGTAAAATCATTTTCGGATGAGACTGGCGCAGAAACACATTTTAGTAGTTAGAAAGAGAGCCACCTCATAAATGAGAGAAACAGCTAGTAGTATAAATCCGTGTACTATACGAGCCACAAACGTTTATCGATTATTTGTCAGTCGGTACCTGGCATTTGATCGGTGTGTTTCGTAGTGGTGTTGTACGTACATTGAGAGTTTTCCTTTTTGTAATATTATTGTTGTGTTTTATCTATTAATTAATTTTTTTTCAAAGCTATTCAAGAGTAAGAATGCATCCTCTTGTAAGTAGAAATATACTTATCATAAAATTCCTGAAATTCCTATCATAAAATTTAGTTGTATTTATTTACACAGGGTAAAATGTCGGATATGGCAACAAACTCTGTCCTGGAGGAAGTGAGCCCTTGTTCGAAAAAGAGAAAAGTTATTCTTGAACAATCTCGTGAAATAATTTTTAATGTATATAACTATTTTAAAAAACAAGGTGTGACAGGTAAATATATTTACAAATTAGGTGGATACATAATATTTAACCTGTAATAATATTACTTTTTTTTAAATCAAATTCAAAATTATAATTTATGTTGTTCATAATTTATAGGTCAGCTGCTAGATACAGTTGCAGAAGCAACAGGTATTTCTAGGAGCACTGTAGGTCGAATAATTAAAGGTCATGCTCTTGAAACAAGAAAAGTAAATTCATTCTTATCGACAAAAATAAAACCACCAAAACCATCACCAAAATCTACTGTCGATAACTGTGGGGAAGAAATTATTCGCAGAATTATATATAATTTTCATGTGACTGAAAAGAGAAGACCCACAATAAAAGCCGTTTATAATAAAATTCACGATGATGAAGGAATCGGTTATGCAGGAGGGCTATCATCTTTTAGGAAATTATTTCTGCGAATAGGATTCAGGTACTTTTTTTTATTATTTTTAGTAATATCACTCTAAACTTTTTATTTGCTAGATGGAAAAAAACTACTGATAACCGTAAGATTTTAATGGAGCGGTTTGACATAAGAGAGCTGAGGTGTTCTTACATCCGCAAAATAACAAATTATCGTACCCAAGGCCGTCCAATAATATATACAGGTATAAAAAGCATTTAGAAAATCTATTTAGTACATATTTTAAGTACATAAGTAATTTTTAGATGAAACTTACATACATGCAGGGCATACATCTCCTTTTGGATGGGTCGATCAATCTAATGAAGGATTAAAGTGTCCAATTTCAAAAGGGAAGCGTTTAATAATTGTTCATGCTGGTTCTGCAGAGGGTTTTGTTAATGATGCGTTATTAATTTTCAAATCAGGTCAAAAAAGTGGCGACTACCATGACGACATGAACTTCATAAATTATAAAAAATGGTTAGGAACATCTTTAATTCCTAATTTGCCTGATAATTCTGTGATTGTTGTGGATAATGCCAGCTACCATAATGTTATGTCATATAAACATCCTACATCAGCCAGTAGAAAGTGTGATATGATACAGTGGCTAAACGAAAGGGGCATAACTTACGATGCAAATTGTACTAAACCGGAGTTGTACAATTTAGTAAAACTTCACAAGCCAAAACATATACAGTACAACATAGATGGTATATTAGCAAAAAAAGGCCACACCGTCCTGAGATTGCCACCATACCACCCAGAACTAAACCCGATTGAAAAAATCTGGGGCATTGTAAAGAATCGGGTTGCATCAAGAAATGTTACATTTCATATAAATGATGTTGAAAAATTGGCGAGAGAAGAATTTTCAAACATCAAGGTAGAGGAATGGTCAGAAACTTGTCGACATGTGGAAGGTGTAGAAAAAGATTACATTATGAAGGAGCACATAATGGATGATTTTTGTGAAGAATTTATTATTAATGTCAATAATGACTCTGAAGATGATTTGTACGATTTTTCAAGCGATGAAGACTGAAGATTTTAAATGTTTCAAAATATATTATATTAATTTTGTCATCAGCGTAAATAAATATTTGATTATACATTGTATGTATGTATATTTGTTTTAATAAATCCAAAAATTTTTCTAGGCACATGGTTGTGTATTTATCTTCTTTTAATGTCTCTAAAGAGAGATTTTGATTAGGAGTAAAATTATAATGAGAAAAAACAAAATTAAGGTTAATGAAAACCATATTACAAAATATGGATTAATATAATAATAATTTGTAAATATGTACCTACAAAGACTTAAATGTGAAAGCACTATAAAAAGAAATATTTCATTGTAAAATACAATTTATAAAAAAATTGTTACATAATACTAATTGATTTAATAATTATTTTATTCTTCGCGAAGTAATAAGTTTATTTAAAATCGACAACAAAACATAATTATTATGGTTTAATATAACTAAATATATTTAAATTTAAAACTGCCGCCTATATTGTCAAGACTGCTCAATGTTTTTAAGGTGTTCAGTATTTTTGTAACGTGTCATCGCTCGCGCATCTTCAGTCTCATCCGAAAGTAATTTTACTCTACAGTGAATGGAAAATTTGACTCCACCAGAAATTATGGAACAAGCCTCAATAATCATGAACAATTTATTACCAGCGAATTCGGCAAAAACCATATTGAACATAGTTTTTAAATATAAGAAGTTATTAAATTTTGAATATAAAATGAAATTTTGTTTGTTATTACAGCTGGTCTTACAGAAAAAAGAGTGTATGCAATTCGCATTTAATGACTATTAAGAGACTCGCTTTTAGCTCGTGTCGTAACTCTCATACTCGTGTCTTAACAGTAATCATTAAATGCTCATTACATAATATAAGGAGTGAGCCACAAAAAAAGGTTTCAGAGTATGCCATGGAAATCAGTTATGTCTTAGATTGATTAAGTGACCTAACCTACAATTCGTACTATTAGTAATAGATTAAATCGTAACTTGTCAATTTGACAAGTGATTATTTACAAATGACAATTCTCTAAGCTCAGACGTGACTTATATGTCTATCTCAGTCGTTCATGGCCTACCTAGGAAACAAATTTTGTGACTCGTTAAAAGCTAAATCTTTATCAAGACATCGGTTAGATCCTGCATCACGACAATGCTCCGGCTCACAGATCAGCGATTTGTCAACAGACACTTGAAGAATTCGGGGTGGAAATTATGCTTCACCCTCCCTAGTCACCTGACTTTGCTCCATGTCACTTCCATTTGTTTGCTTTTATTTATTTATCAAAGGAACTGAGAGGTCGAAAATTTGAGTCGAATTTAGAGCTTAACAATGCGGTGATGGGTATACTAAATAGACTCGCAAGAAATGGTTTCTTAGTGTACAAGTGGACAAAACGATGGAACAAGTGTATTGCACAGAATGGAAAGTACTTTGAAGGGGATAGTTGTTGGAATTTACTAAATAAATGTTTCATTTTTGTACTACAATATCAGTCTCGTTATTTTCTGATATTTCCTCGTATGTATAAAATGTATGGAATGGATGAAATAAATGTCAAATTACTTAACTTGTTAATTTCATAAAAGCGTTTTGGAATTTATGATCCGCAGTATACTGGTTCAAATATTCATAATGATAAGTATAAATTGAAATAGTCTTGTTCGCAACTTGAATGTGTGGTATTCGTTATCTTACCTATATAGGTTAGTTCTTCACATATTTTAAATATATTTTGTTGCAGTACAAGTGGTATTGTATAGAAATATATATGTATATCACATGCGAACGGAAACCCATAAAAAAAAATCTAAGCATTATTAAATAATGTTTGCTAGAATTTTCCACGACACTTTCATTTTGGTGTTCAAATTACGGATTTTTTTAGAATCTAATAGCAAACAATGTAAAGCTTAATTGTAAAAAGAAACTGAGCCATAATACTAAACTCTCATTAAAAAAAAAGAAGATTAATGTTAATCTGCAACATCGCCTACGAAAATCTGTTCGGTATTTATAGTTATTTATTATATTTACAAAATAATTACTTAATCTTGATTATACTTTGATAAAGAACTCAGTAAAATTTTTATAAACTCATCAAATTTAAGAGAAATTTATTTTCTTAGTTTTAAGAAAAGATCAACTTAAAAAAGATACTGGTTGCGATAAGTTTAGAGTTTGTTTGTCAGCTTATTTACTCCAAATTTTGTCAATTCTGAACGTGAGGTAATAAGACTCAATTTACTACATGTGTAATAAACATAATAATAAAGTTTATTAATTTATATTGTACTGTGCCTGCATTTAATATCGTAACATGACACTTATGTAACAAGTTTAACAGATTGGCAATAGACAATAAAAGCCCCAACTTGAAATAAATACCTTTGAAATGTTATGAAAATTTTATAAGACTTAAAATAGAGTGACTTTCTTTTGTGAATAAAACCATACATTTTATTAATAATAAAAGAGGAAGAATTATGTTATAATATGATTTTTATTGTACAGATTTTATTTATTATTCATCGTAGTTAATTTAATATTTACAATAAATGTTGAAAATGATGTACTGTTGCGGCCCCTACAAACTCAGACAGTTTGACAAATAATAAATGTTGGCTTTGTAACATGGTCTTAATATTGAAGTTTATAAAATGTCACCTAACTGAAAGTCAAGTGGCGTATAAAATAAAAAATTTGAAAAATGGAAAAATTCTAATACAAATAACGTTTTTCTATTTTGCGTTCGAAATGAACTCATTATGAAACCCAAAACAGTATCGAAATGAGCTTCATTTCGATACACTTTTTTTTCATTTTTCAATGTTGGCGTTGTTCGAATACAGAAATAAATATCATTGCTGTCATTTGATTTTAAGAATTTATGTACATTTGACAGATATGATATATATCCGTATTTTATACAAACAACGTATATTGTATACAATTGTCAACAACATATATATGTTTCTATGTCACTCATGTTTATATTTTTAAATGAAATATCAAGTAATGTTAACGAAAATTAATAAATAATATGTAATATAATATACTTCGCGAATAGCAAGATTTAAATTTGAAAATGTCAAGTATCAATGTGACCAACTGCATGCTTTATATAAAAATTAAACTCTGAACTTTCAAATTAAATAATTCCAATTTAAGCAATTTATTAATGTAAAAAACGCAAAATAGAAAAAATAGTATAAAAAACTCGTTTCATAAGGCCTTTTGCCGCACTAGCTCTTTAGAAAACGCGCCGCAAGCGGCTCGTTTTCTAAACTGATCTCGTGCGGCAAAATGGTGCCTTATGAAACTTGTTTTTTAATATACTTACTATTTGCACGTTACTACGATTTTAAGTATAGCAAACGCCAATTAAGTTGGCGCGAGGAGGGGTAAGTTCGCGCAGGATAAAAAGTAGTGGGGAGATTTGTATTTGGTTTTACATCAAATGTCAGATAATTCTAACCTCTGAGTGTGTATCACTTTATGATCCCCTAGCAAAGACACTATGTTCCGTCAAACGTCAATGACAAATGTATTCTGACAATTACTTGAGTAGTGGGGGTGGACGTTTTTAAAAACGGCTTCTGCGCACCCCCTCCTCGCGCTAAACTTAATTGGTGCTTGCTATACGTTAGTAACGCCACAATACTAAAATGTTTAAAAATTGACTTTACATAGAACTTCACTACTGTACCGTTTTTTTTTTTAATTCGATAGTACATTTTGTTGCAATAAATAATTTACTCTCCGTATTAAATTGCCGAACACATGATGCAATTCCACCGTAATATTATTTATTACACGCATGATGATGAAGAAACTTTTAGAAACTGTTCGAGTATATAGACCAATTGGCGAAAGATATACAGAATAATACGTTCGTAAATGCAAACGCAGTAGACAATTTTCAGTTAATGTTTGGGGGTGGATAAGTGCATGAGGATTGGGAATATTTGTTATCATTGAGGCAAGACTCGTAGCTGTTGTATAAAGATATATTCTTGAACAATATATGTTTCCGTCAGTAATTTCGGTTTTCGGCAACAATTTTATTTTTGAACATGATAACTGCAGGTTAGGCTCAAATAACATACACATTTAATTCTTAAATGTTGGCGTTTGACGTTTTAGGTTACTTGCGCAAATATGTCAGAATGAATTTACGATGCATACAAGGGAGAATACATCAGGGGAGACACTCTTCCCATGTTATTTAAATGACTTCAGCTCCGCTGTGCAATAATAACGACAAAATAATAGAAAATACATACAGGGAGACACTCTTATAAGGCCTTTTGTCGCACTCGTTCTTTAGAAAACTCGCCGCTATCGCGGATAGTTTTCTAAACTGAACTCGTGCGACAAAATGGTGTTTTATGAAACTTTTAATAAACTATTTTTAGCTCCACCGTACAATAATATCGTGGCGCTGGATAAAAATGAACAAATTCAATAGTATAACATCGAAATTATTATACGCTTGAAAAAAAAAAAGATATTTATTTCTGTGTTCGAGCAATGGCAAAACACCGAAAAATTAAAAAAAAGTGTATCAAAATTAAATTCATTTCCATACTGTTTTGGGTAATAATGAGTTCATTACGAACGCAAAATTGAAAAACATATTTAAAAATTTGAATCCTTTATTAACTGTATCTTTTAGCATACCAATCTAAACTTGAATATTTTGGTGTTCTAGCATGTTTGTATTATACCTATACGAAAAATTGAATAAGATAGATTTGTTCCGACAAAAAAATAGTCATTTTTCATAGATAAATAGGAAATATGTACAGTAAAGTTATTGAAGAAATATGATGTAGTATTTCTTACACGACTTGTTTGTATTGGTATATTTTACTTAGGTTTTCAAGTTTTTATTTGCGTTAGGATAAGATAAACAGACATCCTCATTCACATGGAAAATGATTAGTATCTATATGACTGTCCATAAATTAAATCGCAGTGTGTTAGAACATATTTAATGCATCTACGACATTATGCTATGATAGAAAGTAGGATTAAAAAATATTTCTCAAACCTAATTATTTAGATTTTGGTGAATTTTAAAATTCAGCTAATTTATTAATTTGCCTAGAGAAAGAAACTGGCATAAATTAGTTTTCTAGGGGAATATATAAATGTATTTGCCTTTATACACGTAGAAGCATTTATGGCTTAGAGCAGAATCATGTGTTTGAGTTTTAGAAGTATTTGTGTCGATTATTATATTCAAGTATATAACAAAGAAACGAATGTGACATCAAAAACAAAAGCAAATAATTTATGTTCTTTATAAAATGCAACAATAATTAAAGGTGCTGTGAAAAGAAAAACGAAACAAGAAGACAAGATATGTTCGAATGTTTGCACTAAAATTGTCGTCATGTACAGTACCATACATCACAACTAATTTCAAATTACAATAGTGCACAGTATGTAGAAAGAATTGTAGATGGATGTTTTGCTAAGACAATGAAAGACAGATGTCTAAATATTATGGTTTGGGATTGTTCTGGAGATGGAAGAATTAGTAAATTAATTAAATAAAATGAAAAAAAATGCAAAAGAAGCGTATTCACAACTTCTTGAAGATAATGCTGTACCAATTGGATGTGAATCCAGTTGGTACAGCAAAAAACACCGCAAAAGTACATTTATCCCTATGTGAATAAAAGTCAAGGCACTATACCTATGTGTAATGATCAGAGCGGACTCGAGCGATTGATGATTCATAGCCCATAAGTGTTTGCCTTGTATTCGCAATAGGTTTGTTTCTGTAAGCGATCCGTGAGTTTCGAACAATTTGATACGTGTGGTCAACTGCATAAGTGGCACATACCTACATATGCAGTTAATATGTATCTGTCAATGCACAACAGAGCAAATGTAATAAACGGTTTTTGAATAAAAATAATTTACAAAGAACAAAATTAAATCTATGTATTTTCTGTGATACATTGAAAGTGTAAAACATTACTATAAACAACTAAAATATGTTCAAGGTGTTCCTGTGCTAAATTAGTTCTCCTGTGCTAAATTAGTTCTCCTGTGCTAAATTAGTTCTTTTAGATGTTAAAACGTCTTTAAAAATAGAAAATATCCGTTCCACATCATAAATGGTGATGGGTGCGTGATTAAAATGTTGCAAAAGTGCACACCATACTTTGAATGTATAGATTTTTCAATCGGCTCTGTATAGAATTGATATAATATATTCAAATCTGGATTTCTGCTAAATATATGGCATCATTGTTTCCAAATTCAGAAGGCAGACTTTTCATTCGATCGATAACGGTTTATAAAGTTAATTATCGACTTTTTTAGGTTAATATCGTGATTTTTTGCATGTAAGTAATCGTATCTGTAAGACGCTGGAAATTAGTTTTCATAAAGTTTAGCTGGTTTTGTAAATTTGTATCAGGTGGTTACAATTAGAAATGCTTTGCGTATCATCATCTTGAAGATGAAAAACAAAGTTTTTTAATTCATCCAAGTGTTGCGAATAGAAAAATGCTGCTTCTAGCTAATGAAAATAAAAAGAAATACGAAGAACAGAAAGAAATGCACTAAAAAGAAGACACGAAAACTACTCCAAACATAAGGTAGTAAATTAAACTTAATATTTATAATAAAATATAGGATAAATATAGAATATAACAATATAAAACGATTTTTTAAAAATCCTAAAAATATCCAAAAATACTAAAAGTTATAACCAAATAACACTGAAAGATACGAAACCAGAAACAATCCCTTATAGAAGAGAACAATAAATACATATATGTATATGCATGCATAATAGCATGTAAACACGAGAATACACTTTGGAAATTAACGGATATAATATTTTAAGCGATTATTAGAACGAAGTCTAACGAAATAATATATAAATGTATATTCCGTCTAACACGCCACTGCAAAATAGAGTTTATGAATGAATAGACACAATAACGACGGAAATAACACCTGCTGGAAGAATGCAATCGAACAAGCAAATAGTTGGTCTGTTATAACATGCATACAACACGTGAGGCCGCCACAACGTTTTATCGGGGCAATTGGTCATTCATTCGCTTCAGTCCGCTCTCTGGTAATAATAAAAGAAAAACCCGGTATATACTTATGAATAATATTATCACATTTCCATTGCGATTTTATTGGCCAATACCTTCAATTATTATTATTATTAATAGTCACGTCATAACAAGTAATATCAGGTAAAAACCTAAGTGATTTAATTTGCTAACGCAGTACTCAGTAGATACAATTTTTCCATCATTTTAAGGAATTTGTATGTTCAGTGTTATCTACTCCGCGCATTGTTGTCACGTATAATATCCGCCTGTCATCTGTTAGTCACCGTTACATATTACTATTGCTCATCTTATTTTTCTGTATTCTTCGTCTTTCACAACAAGTTCTTCTTATAACTAAAAAATTATGCCTAAACCGCTCTTAGTAAACAAAGACTGACTACTTTTGTCACTAATTACGTATTTTGGAGGCAGAACGCGATAACAAGGGACTTTATAGCCGTTAAATTGTGTTCGGAAGGTAATTTATTAAGAATTGTTAGTTTTATTTCTATATGTATAATATGCATATTTTATGCATTTTTAGAGAATGGCTAATGCATTAAATATAAGTGTTAATACTATTAATAGGGCCAACCAAGGAACACATGTAACAAGTTCTAAACGTAATAAGGATAAACCGTCTGTTAATATTGACGTTTTTAGTCAATGCGCAGTTAGAAATTCAATTTATGATATGTACAGAAATAGTAAGTATTATTTTATATAAAACTTAGAAAAATATTTTTCACTAACAATTGCAGAACATATTACTTTGGGTACAGTGTTCTTCGAGAAAGAGATATATTCACTGGTTGCACGATTCTTTGTAGAAATATTACAAAATAGTAGTTTCCATTTTAAAAAAGACGATCCTAAAAGAGCATTAATGGAATTGACTGATATTTTTGAAACGAATAACGTTTTTTTATGCGTTTTAAAAATAAAAATACACTCCAGTTTGTTTTCTGGAGGAAACCTTGGATTTTTAAGACGGAAACGTCCTAAAATCATGGCAAGACGATAACATTAAATCTGTAAAAACAAAACAAGTATGTGGAAAAGAGTACTATGTATATAAAAAGTATTGGTATGGGCAATATATCATCGACTTTTGTTCTGTAGATACATAGTTGTACATACTGGTATCAATAATGGTTTCATTCTTAGAGCAAAATTAATCTTCGCAACAAATAGTAAAAGTATAGATTACCACGGTGACATAAATAGAGAATATTTTCTGGAATGGTACGAAAATTAGCTGCTTAAAAATTTGGAAAGCAGAAAGCAGCCTGTTATTATTATGGATAATGCGAGCTATCATACTACGATAATAAATAAATTTCCTACTTCATCTCTTCCAAGTTTTGTTGAAAAATTAGAGCAACTTAAACTTTTACGGCATTTACTCATATGAAATAATAATTTTTCTTGTAAACTAGAATAAAAATATAATCTAGTAAAAGGCATATTTCATTAAGTATTTAGGAGTAGAGTGGACCAATCCGGAGCGAAAGCAGAGGCGTGACTAACGAATTGGTTCCCGCGTGCCCCATCCATATACGATTACTTAGTATGTTGTTCACGGTCATCGTGTGTACACGTATAATAGCAGCAGGAAAGTGTATTCTGTGTATTTAATAATGTTGAAGGAGCGTACAGTAAAAAAACCGCTTTCATCAAAGTTAGTCAATAGGTTTATTGAGAACCATCCTAGTTTATCTTACAATGAGGTAAATGTAAAATGTTTAGTGTGCAATATATATATAAACCATTTAACAAAATCAAATTTGCAACGCCACGTGCATAGCGCAAGACATATAGATAGAGACACTGGTGCCGATACAAAATACGAAGTGTTCTTATTTGATTTGTGTACAATGATGGGTGTGTGTAATTTGCAGTTTACTTTGTTACGCAATGATTCGTTTGTTTTATTTCTTGAAAAATATGGCAATGTAGAATTACCAAGCTGCACCCACTTACGACGTTATTTAAAATCTGTTCGTGTACATTTAGAAAATAAAATTAAGGCTGATCTGAAAAATAAAAAAGTGTGGTTGAGTGTGGATGAAACTGATAGCAAAAAAAGATCTGTACTTAATGTTATGGTGCGTAAAATGGAACCAAATCAATCGCCATCCTCAATTTTATTAGCTAGCAGACAAATAGAAGAATGTACTGCACGGGTAATTTCAAAAGTGGTGTTAAGTACATTGGAAAAATTTGAAATTTCCAGAGATCAAATCCTAATGTTTGTGACAGATGGTGCCGCAACCATGCTTTCTATAGGTCGAGCTCTTAAGGAACAGTATGGTAACTTTTTACATATTAGATGTAAAATCCATGCCCTACATCTTGTAGCAGAACGGATCCGTAAATGATACCCAAATGTAGATGCGTTAATATCGAGTACAAAGTCAGTATTCCTGAAATCTCCAAAACGTATTCGGAAATTTCACGAATTGTGTCCCCATACCCTTGAGCCACCACAGCCGATTCTGACCCGATGAGGAACATGGCTACGAGCTGCATTTTACTATCATAAATATTTTGAGGTTGTAAAAAAAGTGGTTTTATTATTAAATTCGAAAGATAGTGTCGCTATCGAAGAAAGTCGGAAAAAATTTCAAAATAGTCAGGTTAAAAGTGATTTACAAACTATTCACAACAATTACTTCGGAATAGTGCAAGCATTAGAAAACCTGCAAAATTCTTCGCTATCGTTACAGGAATCAGTGCTAGTTGTGAAAGATACACACGCACTGCTATGTTCGATAGAAGACGCAAGAAATGAGTGTATTTTAAGTAAGTTTGAAAGTGTTTTAGATAAAGATTTAGATTTTGCCAGACTTAGACAAATTTGTGAAGGTTCGTCTACAGATGTGTTAAGTTGTTTCAAAGATTATTTTAATTATGCAAACATCACATCACTAGATGTGGAGCGATCGTTTTCTTTATACAAGCACATATTTTCCTCACGGCGGACGCGTTTTCGAGAAATAACTTTGGAGACGCACCTTATGTTAACAATATTTCATCGCGCTTCTCCAGATTTTCAAGTCACGGAAAACGCATAAGACGGTAAGTTTTTTTTTAATCATCTAATTACATACATTTTAGATTTTATTTTTTATACGTATCATCGAGAACGTTTCATAATCTAGAAAAACCGTCTTACATTTTTTTTGTATCGAACATAATAACAGCACCGTTCGTGATAGTATATCTCTAGATATTAATAATTAATAATGTTTCGCATGCGGGAACCAATTCCTTAGTCACGCCTCTGCTTTCGCTACGAATTGGTCCACTCTATTAAAGAACTCTAGTAAAGAACTATTCTGCTTGATATTGAAAATTTATAACATAGGAATAGTGGTTTTAGATTTATAAGTTAGAACTTTTTATCATAGATAGATTAATCTATGAATTCTTTTGTTCCTGTGAAAATATTTGAGAAATTAAGAGCCGATATATGATATAGTGTTTTGATTTTAATATCTGTTTGACTTTTTTATTACATAATATTTATATGCTTTTTTAGAGGCACATTACGAATCCACTGTAAAATGTCAACCGGATAATTGGCAAGAGTACTTCGAGGACAACACAAATTATTATCTGTGCCTAGGAGTTTAATGGAATAAGAACTAAAAGATATAAAACCTTTACTTTCTGTTGTTTAGTTTAACGTATTTACTGCTATACTGCTATATTATATCATGATTATTAATATTGACTGTAATAAATTATTTCCATTCCCTCCGACTTTTATTCTAAAACACTTGATACCTACTATATTTATAAATTTTGCATAACAACAAAAGTACTAATACAACTGCTTTTATTAATTAAAATAAACTATGTATTTTTTAAATATAGAGTGATAAATATACAATACCAACATTCTAAACAGTTCAAGGTATAATCTTTGAAAAAGAAGTTCTTAACCGAACTATAACCTAAATGGAAATTATTTGCAAAATGTAAACAAGAGATTTGTCAACGTTGTGTGGCGCACATTGATGACGTGTCTGATTTGTTATCGCAAAAATACTATATATAATACATTCAATACCTTGTGGTCGTAATTGAGACAAAGAAAAAATCTATGTACTCGGTTTTCATTTCTATCATGCAATAATTACTACATTATTAATCACAGTTTTATTTAATTATAGACTCGTAAAATAATTTAAATATGTATGTTAATATTATCGTAATAGCGGACGGTACTTCAATAACATGTAGTAAAATTATTTGCCACCTGATAAGAACACAGTAAATTTAACATGATTTAGTATATTTATTTGGTTAGTGATTATGGATTCTATCACAACAATCGCAGTTGTTATAATAAACATAAACGTATTACTATGTAATGAGGATGTTCGCATGGATGCCGAAATGTTACGGAGAGTATATACAGCAGGTGTCCGAATATTTTAGTTAATTTAATATTTCATACCAACAAGACGCCTACGAAGATAGAATAAATTAAACTTTAATTATTTATTTTAATAACAAATCCCACGTTTTATAAAAGTCGCCAATTACTTGTTTTCTGTGCCTACGTATAAAACAGCAAACATAAAAAATGCAAAAGTGTACATATTTTGCATTTCAATGTATGTTGTATTGTAGAATAAAAGAGGAAATCCAAACTCTGCTTTAGTTTTGTTTACGCTTTTAATTGCGACCCTTGCAAATTGATTATTTAAAATTACTCGATTGTGTAGTCATGTAGCACTATTTTACGACACATTTTGCCGAGTTGTTTGTATGTTAAATGAGTAGGGTCTGTTTACGTTGTCAAAGTTGTTTACCAGAATAATTAAGTGATTTACATTCGGTCACAATTCATTAAGAGGGTTGCATTCTGGTTCTATTTTATGAGAAAAAGGGCATTGATGTCTTCCTTAGACGAAGAAAAGGAAATACTTGACATAAATATTTATATTAGAATAGAAAACTTTTTAAAACTAGTAACTGCAGAAGATAAACCATTCTTTCAAAAAAAAAAATTGTATGTTCCTCATAAATTTATATAATATACACAAAATACTGTTTCTGTTACTTTTTGTACTGTTCTATTAGCATTTTTAAATTGTGTGATATAGTAATAATAAAGAATACGTTACTCTTGTTAAAATGTAATGTGGTTTATGATTAAGTTATTTTCTAAAAGTTTTATGATTGGACAAATACCTAGATATAATCCACTCTATAAGTAGTGAAATTTTAAAATTATCGATTAGCTAATGCTTACTAAATAAAAATGTGCAAGGTTTGACTTAACATAAAAAATAGTGAAATACTATTTTAAATACATAAGTAATGAACATAAGTAATTAGTATATACGTTTTAAACAACATAGTAAGTAGATACTCTTGAAATGGTAAATTTTGTTATTTCTCTTTAGAAAATAGTAAATACTCGGTGCTACCCAGAATTTTCCGGAATTTAAATGTGGCGCGCGAATGGATGTTGGTGTAGATCTATAACACTGGATGGTGGCAGAAGTTAGTCTGTCAAACGGTACTTTGTTAGTTGATAACAATAACAGTTTGTGTTTATAAGAATTGTTCGGAAACTATGTTGCCTAACACAGAGATGGCGCGAACTCGCAGAAATCTTCTTTACCATTCTGTAAAACCATCCTTTGATAAATTTAAATTATCTTAGGGTTTTTACACGCTAAGTTTGGCGTCTAACGGGTGTTGAAGACGCATTTTTTGTATTATTAACGTTGAAAATTTATGATGTTTGTTGATTTTTTGTGCTTATAGTTGGTATTGATAGTAACACATATGCCAATGTGATATTCTATTTATATTAATGGCAATTGGCGGAAAGAATGCGAGAAGTAATATGGGTAAAGTTAAAAATCTAAAGAAATATAATAAACTGTGGGAGGAACATTAGAATTGAGTGTTTTTCTAAAAAGCTATTGTAAAAATTTTGTGATAACACAAAATACCATAAACACCAAACATTGTGATACTGAAAACTAAACTCTAGAGGAGTTATAAATTATAATAGATTCAATGTAGTAATTCTTCTTCTTCTTATGTTTTGGGTTGGACGTCAGCACGTCCAGGCACTTGAACACACTGCTCTTTGTACTATCCCCAATAGATTTCTCAGTTCCACTCTGTTAGTCTTGTGTCCTCGATAAAAGCCACTATCCTCCTCAGTGGAAGTTTAAGTACATTCGATGGATCTCCTGTTTTTCACATCTTCTACACCAGGGCTCGCTAACCAAGCCCATCCTGTACAAATGCTTCCTTAAAGGACAATGTCCGGTTATTAACCCGGTAATTATTTTAATTTCTTTTTTCTTACTACGAATTAGGTTAGCTGAAAACTTTCCGTCCAGCTCCCTTAGTAGTGTTTTGGTATGGAGTTGACCTTCCGTTAACCTCCATTTGTTTTGATGTTCTTTTTCTAGCCATAACCAGATCTCCCTTTTAGCGGTATCTTAGTGATTCCACATACAGGTTCTGGTCCTATGAAGTTCCTATTAGTACCTTCTTTGGCCAACTTGTCGGCTATCTCATTGCCTTTAATACCCTCATGTCCTGGCACCCATATCAGCGACACTGTATGTAGTGTAATGTAGTAATTACTGATATTATGTTCTATACTGTATTATTATTATTGTAGGTTACTTTATTTGCCGTAATGTAGGTACCAACTGTGATTTGTATCCTACCAAAAAATGTTTTTTTTTTTAAATATAGTTTTTACTCCAGTTCTTAATTGTTAATTTAAATAAGCTATTTTATTTTTTCAAGGGGTGTCAATATTTAAACGTGGCGCTTTTTCGAGGCTGGCGCTTTCGTTTTAAAATAACTGGCAGCCCTGGTTAAATGTAACAGTACAGAGCGATCTGTCAATTAGTCTGTTTTTGATAGTACGCCAAAGTGGACCTCTCATGTGATTTTGTAATAATGGAAAAAACTGATTTGAGAGCAGTGATAAAATACTTTCATTTGAAGGGCTTAACACTAACCGAAAAGAAAGTAGAGCTGAATTCGACACTATTAGAATCCGCTTCTTTGTTTTCAATGGTTAAGAACTGGATGAACTCTATAGTGAACGTCCAAAAACTATTACTGTTTCGGATATGATTTAAAAAGTCCACCGTATCGTCTTGGATGACCGTCGAGTAAAAGTGCGCAAGATAGCAGACATTGTAAGTATCTCAAATGACAGTGTGCACAGAATTTTAACTGAAAAATTGGAAATGAAAAATATTTGGCGCGTTGGGTGCCGCGGTTAAACAGTGTATGAATTCCCCTTACATTTTCTATTAACGCAGTACTTAACGTCATCCTAGAGTAATTTACTATGTTCATTAAAATTAAAATTGTTCAAAACAATTACAGTTTTACCTCGTTGACATTTTAACTCTGTTAGGTTGGAACGTTTTTTGGTTCATACTTTAACATAAATCACAATGACTTATCCATGCGTACTGAAGGTCGTTTTCTACGATCTTTTCTGCAAGTAATTATACAGGGTGAGTTTTTATGAATGTTTAGCATTGGGATCTCAGAAACTACTGGAGATAGAAAAACGCTTAAATGGGGAAAGATGCGCAGTTTTACGAGTTTGATTTAAAACTGCTTTTGTTTCTCCGATAACTTTCATGGCTTATTAGATATTCAAAGAAAACTAAATTTTACGATTTTCTTTAAACATGCTTAGCATCGTTAATAGTAATGTTAGAGAAAAAGTGTTCAGACAAAAGTTTTAGATAATTTTACGCCAAATAAAACTATGTAGCTAATATTTTTTTTTCGTTCACCATTATCGAGTTATGACTAGAGAACGGACATTCTTACCACATGACTTGGCATAATTCAATGAAGTATTTGTTAGACCAACTGGCCATCTGGTCGACAGCGATTACAATGGACAACACACCTATTGTATTCGGAGGATATATTCCATTAAACGCAATCGGCAATTGGAAATGTTTATAAACATCGCTGAGTACATCCCGGCGTAATACAATGAAGTATTTGTGTTTGATTTTCTCGGCCACCTGATTTCGCCAGCGTTAACAATGGACAACGGCTATTGTATTGGGAGAACTTAGTCATGTGGTAAGAATGTCCGTTCTCTAGTTATGACACAAACTTGTGCTTTTTAAATGGAAACCATAGCTGGTTTTGACATCATTAAAAAGCTTATTTTTTGCTGATTACAATGGTATAAGGTTTGATATGGTTATTTTAAAAAATAAAGAGGATATAGACATTTCTATGATTGTTCACTTTATAAGATAAAAACTTAAAAAAAAAAATGTTTGGTGTTTTGCAATTCAAAAAACGAAAAATCTGAGTTACAATAGTGTTCATTGGAGTAGTCGAGATAAATATACTAACATTGCTTTCACGTAGAGTCACAGAAGTGAGAGCTGTTAATTTTTACTTTTAAGTCAAGTTAATTGTCAAACATTGACAATTAACTATTAATTAATTTAATTGTAACTTAACTATAAGCGGTGCAAACGGCCGTTAATCATAAGTTTGCATTGGCTATGGAATTTTCTAACGTAGAAAAGTGTGATATGGTTGAATGTTACATTCAGTGCCAGAAAAATTCTACTAGAGCTGCTGAAGTTTATTTTGAAAATTATTTTGATCGACGTCAGCCGTCGCTACCTACTTTTAAGAGATTATGGGATAATTTAGCAGATTGGTTCGTTAAACCAAAATCAAAAAAAGGGATGGATGAAGATAGAGAAATAAACATATTAGCAAGTGTCGCTCGGAATCCATCTACATCGACCCGACAAATTTCAACAGAAATGGGCTCCTCTCAACGCACTATTGTCAGAGTGTTGAAGAAGCATAAATTTCGTCCCTACAAATTATCAGTATCACAAACTTTACATGAAGGTGATAACATCAGACGAATAGCTTTTTGTAGATGGTTTAAAGATCAGTGTCAAAACGATCCACACTTTTCAATGAAAATATTATGGACTGATGAATCTCGTTTCACAAATTGTGGAATGTTTAATAGGCACAATGAGCACTTATGGTCTCAAACAAACCACTCAAACAAATCAACTTCATGTTGAACATAGGAGACCACAAATTAAATTTGGGCTTAATGTTTGGTGTGGTGTTATAGGATCAACTGTTCTTCCTCCTTTTATTTTTGATGGATCACTAACTGGCAATCGTTATCTTAATTTTTTACAACAAGATTTCGGGGAAATGTTAGATAATTTAAATTTAAGAACCCGAGCAATGCTGCAATTTTTGTCAACATGACGGAGCGCTCCGCACAATCAACTGAATGTTAGAAATTATTTAAATTTGAACTTCCCTAATCAATGGATAGGACGAAATGCACCCATTGAATGGCCGGCTAGATCCCCTGATTTATCAGTTTTGGATTTTTTCTTGTGGGGTGTACTAAAGGACACAGTATACAAAAAAAACATATGAAACAATCGACGATTTAAGAGAAGCTGTCTTAGTTGCTTTTAATAACATCGATAGGCGTAAAGTCCGCAATGCTACAAATTCTGTTGTGAAGAAATGCAATTTGTGTATTAATAATAATGGAGGTATCTTTGAACATTAATAATGTTGTGTGCCCTTAATAAAAGTTCTTATAGTTTTCATTTTATTACTACATAAGATTTCAAAATAAGTTTTCGTTTGGTTTGTATTTTATCAGTTCGAAATTCAATTGTTTTCCATAAAAACCATAAAAATGTCTATATCCTCTTTATTTTTTAAAATAACCATATCAAACCTTATATCATTGTAATCAGAAAAAAATAAGCTTTTTAATGATGTCAAAACCAACTATGGTTTCCATTTAAAAACGAAAAAAAAATATTAGCTACATAGTTTTATTTGGCGTAAAATTATCTAAAACTTTTGTCTGAACACTTTTTCTCTAAAATTACTATTAACGATGCTAAGCATGTTTAAAGAAAATCGTAAAATTTAGTTTTCTTTGAATATCTAATAAGCCATGAAAGTTTTCGGAGAAACAAAAGCAGTTTTAAATCAAACTCGTAAAACTGCGCATCTTTCCCCATTTAAGCGTTTTTCTATCTCCAGTAGTTTCTGAGATCCCAATGCTAAACATTCAAAAAAACTAAGCCTGTATATTGATCTTAGATTAGCAATTATTCAAAATTATACTCCATCCTTAATTTCCATTGGTTAAAAAATGTCAAAGAGATAGGTTCGATCCCGACATTATTAATTACAAAATTATACCAAATTTGCAAACTAGGATTACTTTTTTGCGGTGTGTGTGTAACGGCTCAGAAGCGAATATGGTGTTATTTATTCCATGGCTTTGTTATGCCAACTCCTCGCCGTAAGAGGGTAGAAATATTGATTTGACTTTCACTTCCTCAACTTTTAAGGGTAACTGACCACCTAACGATACCAATCCCGGAAAAAAACTGATCACACGCCGTTTCAGATATGCCTAATGTACTACATATATGCAGTACACTTAACAACAAGTCTATATTCTTTTTAACACACAAATTTAACGTACTTTTATAGAACAATACACACTGCGTCTGTTCGTATGCACTATCAGATATACCTTAAACATATTATCGTATTATACAATGATAGTCCGTTGCCCGTTTGCTTGTTAAGATTTGTTAAAAGTGTACTACATATAGTATATTAGGCATATCTGGGTTAATGAGAAATAAATAAATTTATAGAAAAATATTTGTTCCCACTTTAATAAAATTATTACCAAGAGGATATTATCTCGTAAGTGTTATGTAATGCTTGGTGGATCTGACGAGATAGGCTGAGATTAATTATTTAAATTTTGGCCTCAGACAAATTGTATTGAGATTAACCGTTTATAACTATAATCGGACGGAGTTAGATATGGTTCTCAAATTCTTTGGTAAACTTTAAATTAAGTCAGTAAATGTCATTTACGCGCGACACCGCAAATTGTGTTTTTTCCATATAATAGAATAATCTTAAACATAATATCCAAGACATCGGATGTTAATTTCTTAAATATACAAAATTACTCACCGTCTAATATTATTATATTATATATGTGTGAATATTTTATATGTGAACAAACAAACATAAGTGTAAGTAAATATACAAGGAACTACAGCGATAAGATAAATAAAATTTTAATATTTGAGCTTTTTACCATAAACACAATATTTTAATAAATAATATTACACTGTTACAAATTTTCCTAGGTTATAAATTTACCAATGTAATGATAAATCCACTTTCTAACAATGTTGAATGTAATGTAATTTATCTACTTGCCTTGAGCAGACGGCAGTACTATTTTTTCATGAGTATCGGCATTTTTTAAATTTCCGGTTTTGAAACCTTCTAATTCACTTTTCAAGTCACCAGCAACTCTTGGTAAGTCTTTAAGTGCTGGAGCTGGACAGGCCATACTGAAAAAGAGTTACATTTTATTATTATTATTATATAACATGCTATAAATATGAACTTTTAAAACTATTTGATTAAACTTTAGGTTAATATTTATAATCGGCGATAATACACTGTGGAAGCGTGGTAATCAAATGCCGGTACGGCGCAGATACAGTTCCCCATTACCGAGTATACTCATCACGCCTTATTGGTAGTGGGCGTACTAAATACCGTAAATGCATTAAGAAACAACCAGACTTAAAGTTAAGAAATGATGATAGCACATATGTAAAATAAAAGTAAAATGGCATTTTAATTTCATTCGTCAAACATTTAATCAACGCGCTACCTACAAGAGAATAAACTGAAATAGGTGGTGAGGTATCAGTACCGGGAGTAGTTAGTAGTAGAGGGATAGTTCAATTTACTTGCTTGCTATTAAATTATGGGCACTTTCAAAAATTCATAAAATGCATTTTTAAATAGCATTATATTTGGCGACCTTACCCAAGCAATCGTCGAAGTATCTGTGCTCGCTTGATCATTGTGCTTGAAAAATATATTGTTAATTTCTATGTATTATGTGATAAAAATTAAGTCAATTCGAATTCAGATATGGGTAAAATAAAAGAATACAATTTTTGCACATTTGGAAACAGAAATATATTCTCAAGGTAAAATAACACGAAGACATGACCTGCCAATGTCAAGTCTTGTCTTAAGTAAAAAGAATATGTTAAATATATCCATGCACCTTCACTTTGTGAATATATGGTGAAAATTTTTTTATCAGTAATTAAGATGACTGATAGATCATCAAAATGAATATGATATATTTTAAAGAAAGGCTATTTACGTAAAAGAAACTAGAATAGACATACTGAAAAAATAAAATCAACATAAAATTGTATAATTACTTACTGTAAAAAAAATGTAAATATTAGAATAGTTATTTGCAGGCGCGGCTCGTGATGACGTATTTGGGAGAGCGCGTACAATGATGCGAGTGCTTCGTGTATTCTCGTGCACTAACTGTAGCGTTTTCTTAGTAAACACCGAAAGCACACGAGGCACTCGCATCATTGTACGCGCCCTCCCAAATACGACATCACGAGCCGCGCCTGGTTATTTGCACAACTAGTTTGAAAGTTACACTTTTTTTCATGAATTTGCAGTGAAGAAAATGAGTGAAAAAGCGGACTTTTAAAACGTGTGTTCTTTAAAAAGTAAAAGTGAAAAAGAATATGTCATTGACATTTCACTGTTAAAACAACATGCTGGTTGGTCAACCACATTGCTCGCGGAGAGTTACATTTAGGAAAGCATAGAGAACAAAATGAAAATTGCTTGATGTATTATAGCAGCTGAAAAACCTTCCATTTCTGAAACACACATTGAAAATTTTCTGTCAATGAATGAACATGTGGATATGGAGAACCAACTCGAAGTCGTTAGAGAAGTTTTCCTACAGCTCCCTTGAGCAATGATGGTTCGATAAGGTTTCATAAGGCACGAGTTCATAGAAAACGTGTCGTGATAGCGGCAAGTTTTCTAAAGAACGAGTACGACAAATAGTTATTTATGTACCTAGGTTCGTAAGTAGTTTTATGGTCGAGAATACGTTTGCAAACCGAGACCCGAAGGGTCGAGGTTTGCATATATTCGAGACCATAAAACTGTACTGTACGAACCGTGGTGCATATGAGATTTTTCGTCATACCTACGTTTTTTTTAAATAGACGAATTTTGATGATTTTGCACTTTACTTTTATTATATGTATACACATTAGTAACATCAAGTCAGGAATGTTTGTCGTATCTATGGTAACCATGTTTGTGTCAATATAAATTTATATTTTTGATAAATGTCAAAGTACATGCAATATATTCTCAAAAGTTTTTGCTTTTAAATAAACTTTATATATATGGATCAAATAGAGATGGAGGCTATTATAGCTTGTACTGAAATTTTGCTGGAGAAGTCTTGACCATATTTTACAATTTCTCAAATTGAAAGGATTTTTGAAGCATAAAAATGATGGTTTTAGTCGGTCTAAAACCATCGGCAACATTACTAGCAGATTCAGAAATTGCTGTTCTTGGTCTGAAAAGATACGGCGCATGGAAATATTCCACCGTGGCAGAAAGATCTAATTGTTCGTTTACATTTAATATTACAAAGTGATAAGTTTTTGTACAAGATTCTACTTTTACTAGTTATTTTGTTAATTAAAATTATGTTTGAAATAAATTTGTTATAAATGTTCTAATATTGCTATTATTTACCTAGGGTCGTAATGAAATATTACAGCCCGCTACCATAGCAACTGTCAATACGGTATGTAAAGTGTCACTTACGTTTCAAAAAAAAGGTGTCATAACATAACTGTTTACTTACGCGGTAGGTATGACGAAAAAGGCTTATAAAACGATATTTTATACTATTTTGCATTTTTTACATTAATAAATTGAAATTATTTAATTTGAAACTTCAAAGTTTTATTTTTATATAAAGCATGCAGTTGGTCACATTAATACTTAACATTCAAATTTAAATATTGCTATTAATGTTAACATTACTTGATATTTTATTAAAAATATAAACATGTTACATGAGAAATTACTTCACCCCAGTTACGGGAAGCAAATGACGAAACAATTAAGAATTATGAAATTTATTTTTGTGTTCGAACAATGCCTACATTGAAAAATGAAAAAAGCGTATTAAAATGAAGCTCATTTCGGCATTGTTTTGGGTTTCATAATGAGTTCATTACGAACGCAAAATATAAAAATTACTTTATTCGATTTTAGAACCATAATCTTGTTTATAAGCACCCAAATGCGAGCATAAAATGGTCTTTATGGCACAGATCAATTAAAAAATGGTCTTTATGGCACAGATCAATCAAAAAATGGTCTTTATGGCACAGATCAATCAAAAATTGTTAGACAACAATTGGATTAATAATTAAAACAAACGTCAGTATGGAACATTTATTAACATCAAATTGTCAATTTTGACATATTCAGAACGTAAAGCAACATATTTGTTGTACAAAGCAATATATATTTTTTGAATGTTTTCGAAACTAAAATCGAATAAAACGTTGTATGTAGCACGGGCATAATTGCCGATTATGGCCCTCGGGAAATTAAAAGCCCTTCTTCGTCGGCCTTTAAATTTTCCCTCGTGCCATAATCTCCTAATTGTGCCCTTAATACATAAATAACTATTATTGGTTCCAGATTGTTAATAAAAATATTTCAAAGAATTTAAGTTATTTTTTTAAGTTCTATATAATTTATGGAATAGTATACTTAAAGTAAAAGCAGTAATGAAAATGGTCAACTGAAGTGCAAGTATTAAAAATATTTTTAACAAATTATAGTTAGTTTTTTTGAATGTCATGTGTTGATAATTTCTATAATGGATCTTTTGTTATTTTCGATTGTATTAAATATAAATGGTCGCTTAATAACACGTACCGTGCCTTCATAATAGGTTGTAACCCACGTGACGTGTTGCAATATTGGTTGCATACATTAGGATTGGCAATCCTGCATAATAAGTTCCTAAACTCAAATGTTTTGTTACGACAGTTTTGTACGTTTTGTGTAAATTAAATTTTCTTTGCATTAAATTTATATTTATTTCGCGTTAAAAAAGTCAGTTCTTTGAAGAGCTATTGAAGATATTCTAACTTTTGTGAAGGTTAGTTATCTATTAAAAACATTGAATGTATGTATAAATAAAATAATTTAATTTTAGGTTATAACCTCCAAAATGGCATTTACCGTCGAACAAGATGCATTCATTTTAGTGGCCCATTATAGAAGTGCTACACAAGATGCCGAAGGCAATTGGAGTTATTCACTTCCAAGTTGTATAGATCAATTTATACAACGCTTCCCAGATTTTGACTTTGATTATGATTCATTTCGACATCGTAGACATATTATAACACATCGTTTTGAGGATAAACATTGTATTTGTAAAGGGAAATCGACTGGGAGGCCGACCAAATTAACTGAAGCTGTTGTAGATGATATTCGGCAGCGAGTAGAACATAGCCCTCATAAATCAGTTAAAAAACTATCTCAGCAAACAGGTACTTCATATTTATTTTTAATTGTACAAAGTTAACATTCAAAAAAATGTTCTTGTAGGTCTCTCAGTTGGAACATGTCACAAAGCATTAACAAAAAAGATACATATGCATCCTTATAAAGTTACTGTTGTTCATCAGTTACATCCAGTCGATTACGATAGGCGAATTAGATTTTGTGAATGGTTTAATAATCGAATGAACGATGATCTCCTAGATTTAACTTTTTTTAGTGACGAAGCATGGGTACATCTTACAGGATACGTAAATTCACAAAATTATAGATCTTGGGCTACAGAAAATCCACACCAACTAGTAGAAACATCATTACATCCTTTAAAAGTAGGAATATGGGTGGGAATGTCGAGAAGAAGAATTATTGGGCCAATTTTCTTTTACGATACCATTACTGCAGCAAGATATCGAGGAATATTAAATGAATTTATTAATCAGCTGCATGACGATGAATTAGAAAATGGCTGGTTTCAACAAGATAATGCACCTGCTCACACGGCCAGAGACACACACCACTATTTGACAGAATTTTACGACGATAGACTGTTTAATTTATGGCCACCCCGTTCTCCCGATCTTACTCCGCTTGATTTTTACTTATTTGGACATTTGAAAAATAGGATATATAGAAATAGACTACATAATTTACAAGAACTAGAAGCAGCAATTGTGCATGAAATAAATAACATTACGCAGAATGATTTACATAATGTTTTTGAAAATTTAAAACGTAGGGTGAATATTTGTTTGCAACAAAATGGTCATCATTTCCAACATTTATTATAAATATGTTATTGTGAAAAAGCTTTCAGTACGTTAGCTCCTCATAAAATGTGTTTGTACAGAGGCAAAATTGACAATTTTTTCATTATTAACTGTAAATAAAATTTATGCTATTAAAATGATAATAAACACTAGTGTTTTAATTGAATAAACATACAACTAAAATTTATTTTTATTATTCCAAGAAATTACTTGCGTTTCAATTAAAATAAAATTAAAAAACATCTGTCAAACTATTTTGAACTAGGAATATTTGTATAGGAGTAGTACCAAATCTGTAATGTTGGTTGCATATATATCATGTTACAACAAATAATGAAGGCTGTATGTATGTGTGTTTCAACAAAGCTTAAAATTTATTCGCCCATAAATAGGTAGCGTATATAAACAGTTACTAAAGTGAAATTAGGAATGTAGGAATTTTAATTTAGTCAGTAGTAAATGAACTTCACAGTGACTATTGTACTTAATTGTACTTCTGATTTAGATAACTGTAAAAGGAGAATACATAAATAGTTACAGAAGCGTATAATTAAAATCATTTGCATTTTTCGTTTCCTTCGTTTTAATTACTTATGAACTAATTTTATCGGCGAGTGTGCTTGCATAAGTTAATTCTGGAAATTGATTTGGATGACATCATGTTTTTTTAATCTTAATAATATGTAACTACAAAAGCTTCTTTGTTCATTATTTATTATCAACAAACGGATACGAGAGTTGCACATGTTTATATTAACTTTTTTATGTTTATTATAGGCATATCATTGGGTTTTATCTATACATGTCCTAGGTACTCCAATGTTTATGTACGTAATTTATCAATGCTTGTTTAAGAAAAAAACGCGAAACAGTTCCTATATTTATCTTAAAATAAAAGTTAAGAAAAACTATATAATTTAAATTATATTATTCGTACCGTTTATCTTGAAGTAACGTACATACATATATTAACGGTTAAGTTCAAAGCGATTACACATCACATCAGATCATAAATGAATATATTTGCTAAGAAATTCAAATCAGAAAATTTATTGTTAGTTTTGAATGATTTTTTTCTTCCTATTACAAATGTATAAAGTAGTCGACTATAGTAAGTAAAATCAAAAGTATTAATCAGTTCCAACAATTGTCAAACGTAATGCGAAAAAATACTATTATCAGGTATATGCCAAATCAAAAAGTGAGTAGTGTTCATCTGAAAATGTTAAATATTGAGAGAAAAATTTGGACAGAAATATAAAAATAATTTATTCATGCACAATGTTGAATTATGAGAATATTAGATTTTCATCACTTCCCTTTTAGATTTCGAAAGAGAAAATTGCATATTTGTTTAGAATTGCATTGAAAATTAATTGCAATTTGAGGGTAACGGACTTACTAATAAGGGTAAGAGTTTTACTAATAATATTGTAAATTCCGGAACAAATTATAAGGGACATGTTAGCGCAGCTATTATTAAAAAAGAATAAAACATTTCTCACGTTTTTTCACAAATGAGTAATGATTCAATTGATGGTCCTAAGGAATTTTAAGATTATTTTAACGACTTACGGAAGGAAGAGAACTACCTGGGGCGACGCCACAATTGATATGTGTGGTGGTATTTCTTCTGAATACTTAGTTCATATAGAAATTTTCTGTCGAAAAATACAAACGGTATCCCGGATTCCAGATCTTGACGCCCGAAAAAGGACATAATTAATATAAGAGAGAAGAAGAACAATTAAACTGGATCGAACGCATATTACTAAATTTGTTTATAAGAGATAGCATATCGATCTATAACTACATATCAAGTGCAAAATACAAAAAAATACACTGATGAGAACTAGGATGAGTTCGAAACACGCGTCTGTATGTAAATTATGCGTTGTATACATCCAACAGTACGATTACAGATATGTTTTTAACAGCTTTGTATTACTGTACTAGATTTGTTATTTCTTTTTTGTTATAATTTAGGACAAAAAATATACAAAATATTTATGATAGGATAAAATAATTACAAAAGATTTTTAGAGGGGTGATTTTTAAAATAAATGACATGGCCAACAAAAAAATGTATATGTTAAATTATATAATATATAATAGGAATGTACAAAATTATAATTGTCCTCAAAAACAATTTAACCCAAACGCTTTATATTTTGAAATATGTACAATAAATCAATTACAGCAGTAATGTCGTAAAATAAATTCTAATTAAACTCGTTACAACAGAATATGGAAAAAAATGTACAAACAGAGCTTTAGCGCGTGTGCATCTGCTGTTGCAGCCAGCGAATAATTACATTTTATGTACATATACCATCTTCCTAGAAATAATGCGATGTTAAGATAGGCATTTTGCGTATGTTTTGTCCTAAATGTGTTTTATCTCACTAATTTAAAATTAAAATAATATTGTACATCTTTTCATTCGAGATGCGACATATAAAACTGAAAATAGACATTGAATGCATCAAACGTAAAAAAATCTATTTCAAATCTAAGACAGCAACGTTTTTTCTTTTAAAATTGTTTTCTTTATTCTTACTTTATAAAAGAATGTTCTTTACATGAAGTGCGTTACAACTATAGTTGCACCCCTGTGGCGATAATTCTCTCATTGTTATTATACACTGCAGGTAGGTGAACCCTTCAATTCAATAACAATGAGAGATTTCTTGCCATAGGGGATGATAGGGGGTGGAAGAATAGTTGTAAACACATTAAAAGTTAGTTTCTTATAATCAGTACATCGTAATATGGGTCCTAATAAAACGTTTTGTTTCCAAACTATATAGTGTATCCAGAAATATACGGTCAATTTTTAAGGAAAATTTGAATCCTATTTATTGTACCTTAATAAATGCAGTATGAGGTTTAACTCTAACAGGGCTGTGGGTAATCGGCATACAGATAATCACACACAGAACCGTATACAAACATTACGACTATTTTAAAAATTTAAGGCTACAAAAACAGGGATATTGAATACATAATTTAATATTCTCTAATCATTTCAAAAATATTCGTAAAATTTTATTATGTGCAGGTATACTCTGTATTAGAATTTTATTAATTGAAGCTTTTATTTAATGCCCTTTTAATACAAGCAATTTTAACCAAAACCCGACCCTGGTACACCAATGCCTCTCTTTCTGTTAGGGTTACATCTAAATGCTGCGTTAATTATTAGAGTGATATGGATAGTATTTAAATTTTATTTAAAAGTCAACGGTACATTTTTGGATACCAGCGGCGGTTCTTGATGACGTACGACGTAAGCTGCTGCACGGATGAGACTGCTTTGTTTAAGCTTTCATATAGCGGGATATTTTTTATCATTACACATACATCTTCCTATGTGTAATTCTAAAAAAGGAAAAGTCAATGTAGGTGGCATAGTAGGCAATCAGTTACACACCAGTGAACCATTAACTTATAAACAATAGCTTAATTCTTAAGTAAGTTTGTTAAAAAAAAAACTTAATGTCAAATATTTCTGAATTTTTATTCATACATGAATCTTAAATTAAATACATTTTATTGAAAAATAGATAATTTATTTAAAACATTATCCTAACAGGCATTGTGCGAAGTCAATTTTAAATATTTTTAACAAATTAAAAAAAGATGGTTGTTTTCTAAATTCCCACCAAAAAAAATTAAGTCATCAATCACGTGTTAACATAACACATGAAGCTGAATATCCTGTGTTATTTAGATGTAGCTAGGCATTTTTTGGACTATCATACAGTTCGGTATTCAAAACCCTGAAAGAATTCAGTCATACAATATATTAAACCATCAAATTGAGGATTACACAATCGAAAAATATCGATATTTTTCAGCAACTATCGATAATATTTCTTTAAGGATGAAATATATCTAAGATAGTAAAATAAGTGTATCAAAAAAGTAGAAAATATGAGAGCCTTGATAACAAAAAAGTACAAATAGATTTTACCATTTTATGAGATTGCAGAACGTTCTAACATTACATCATATTTTTAACGTATTACCGAACGTTAACCCACGTATTGTGGTATATCAGCAACACGATAAAAACAAATAACACACCACAAGGTATTATGTAACTGTTTTAAATAAATTACTTATTTTTCAATAAAATGTATTTAATTTAAGATTCATGTATGAATAAAAATTCAGAAATATACGGTATTAATTTTTTTTCTCTCCATGGCTAACTGATTTAAGAATTAAGCTATGTTTATAACGTGTGTTCATTTGAAAAGTCAATCTAGCTTACTTTGAAATTTTGATAGAATGAGACGCAAAAATATTAGTATGTGTTTGTTGTTCCGTAAACGTAAATCCAAATGACATTTGATAATGTCAATCACAAATATCAGTTAGTGCATAAAATAATCGTGCGTCGATTCTGGTTTAAATAAATTGCTTCTCAGTTTTAAAATGGGTTTCACTTTAGAACATAAAATTTTTTTAGTCCAGGCTTATTTTCGAAGTGGTAATCAAATTGATGGTTTATGGGTTTATTCAGTTCAAGATTGCATGGTAGAATTTCAAGTTGAGTTTCCACATTTTGTAATAGATTATATACAATTTAAGAATACTTTGGATAGAAATTTAAAACTTTTGTGGCCTTATCTAAAAAATAACATATTTCGAACACCTATATTGAATTTGAATGATATGCTACAGAGAATCGAACAGAAATGCATGGAAATTAATAACAATCCAGTAATGTTGCAGAATATCATCAGAAATTTTGAACGGAGGATTTTAAAGTGCATTGATCTTGAAGGACAACATTTGTTACAGTTTTCAATAAATACCTATTATTTGTTATTTATTTGTATGTATGAAGCTGTCAAAATATACGACTTCGTATGTTAAGTAGTAAATTTTAATTTACGACATACTTCAAAATGTTCTCAGTAGATCACATGCTACTAGATTGACTTTTCAAATGAACACTTGTTAGGTAAATAGTAGTAAATACTTCACTGGTGTATAACTAATTGCCTACTATGCCACCAATGCAATGACTTTTCTTTTTTTAGAATTACACATTGAGAGATGAATGTGTAATGTAAAAAAAGAACCCGGTATACAGAGGAGCAAGTAGCTCCAACCGATATTGTTTGAAGCAGTCCTATCCGTGCAGCAGCTTATATCATACGTCATCAAGAACCGCCACTGCTGGATACACTATATTTGACACGAACAGGATTTTGTAAACCTTACAACCTTCTCAGTTTTTGACGCAGAAGATAAAATTTGGAATGACATTTAACTATGATTTGAATGGCAAATAAGCTCAAATATACAAGTTAATTATGTTGCGAATCTTCTCAATTTTGCGGTTGTGTTGCATTAAATATTCTTGAAATAATTTCTTAAAAGTTTTAAGAGTGTAGAGGATTTGATCAAGATAAAGATTTTTAAATAAAGTAATGAATATAAAGCAATACCAATGGCCAAAATGACGATGCAATCAACTATTGGCACATGTATGTTTTTAGTACTACGATTTGCGATGACATTCAACAAAGTAATTAAACTTTTGATTCATGGGCAATGAAATGTAAAATTTTGTTTTTATTTTAGTTTTAAAGTGTCGAAGTAGTGTTCGATACTTTTATTAATGAAATAGAGTAGTCAAATAAAAATATTGTAGATAAAGATATACATACATTCGTGAGCAAAAAAAATATTTCGATAGCTATCTAAATTAGCTTTGCAGTGATATATGGTTATGTGTACTTCCGACAACTAGTTTTGGTTATATTAGAATTTTTGTAAAAAATTTTACAGTTGCAGCGTCTGACGTTTTAAGACGTAGCCTGAAGATGGGTATCGTGTATCGAATTATTCTTTGGATATCAATTTGGGGTCTAACACCCCTAAATAGTATAATGTAAAAAATGTAGTGTGTTAAGTAGATTTAGTCAAATAGATTTATATAATATTACAAACGCCCAAATTATAACGGTTTAAACACAATTTTTAAGTAGATTTATAAAATGTAAGTAAAATAATGTTATGCTGAATTAATTACATTTATTAGGTTTGCAGCATGTTCCTGTTAAAAACGATGCTTGTAATATAATAATAATAATAATAAAGTCAATATAGGTTCTTTAAAACTAATTTAGGTAAGTAGGGAAAATGTATGTACTATTTAAGCATTTAAATTTTACTATAAAGGTTGGAATCAAGAACGAGCTCTATATTCAACTATACGATGTAGTGCAAAAATATTAATAAGTGAACACGGTCCAATTGGCCGACAAGTGGACAAAATGGCAAATAATTTAAGTATTATACCGTATGAACGCCCGGGAGTGATTGATCTACCACAATGTAGTAAGACGAAGACGAATAGCGAGCTTATGTGGTTAGGGTTGAGAGAGTATATTCAGTCTGTTCTACTGTCTAACTGTACGGGCGTTCCCTTTCTTTATCCAACACATTCTACATACGATCTAAGTACGAATCAAATAATCTCTCTCTAACACATTGAATATTCCTATCAGTCGCTCAAAGTGTTCAAGCAAGGCGGAATATATTGAATCGGAAAACAAGCTTGCGACTGGTCATTCAGTTGCTCCTTGTCATCCGTAGGTAGAGTACGTATAGAAATGCTAACAAATGTCCGTCGTAATTTTTATAACCGATTGGGTTACTGCTCGGCTCAAGAGGGTGGTTTATTTGAGCATTTACTAAATAATTAGTTTTTCTTTTTAGAATGTTCTTTTATTTAATAATTAATATTTATTACCAATAAAGGTATTTTAGTTAAATTTAATATTTTATAGGTAGTTTATTTAAGGAAACAATTTATTTATACTGGTAAACACTTTATATATATGTATTCTTGCAAGAATCGTTATTGTTTTGAAATTTTATGCTATTACAGAATACTTTTTATTTTAATTTTTTTCAATAAGAGTTACGGTTTTGTTTCATAATTTTATATTATTTATGTGTTTTCATTTGAATAAGAATTTTTTAAGTTCAAGCCACAAAGCTATGATGAAACTTATCATTGAATATTTAGCGATGAAAATATCTGATGCTTTGCCGGTAAGAATTATTATTATGCAGTAAACAAAAACTCTGCACTTTACGGCGAATTGTATTTTATGATACTTTCAACTATATTACATCATTTTATTTAAATTTAAATGTTAAATTTAAAGTATTATGGCCGAAGAGACATAAACAAAAGTATCCGTTATTGTAGGGACGTTGACAGCCGGCATATGACTAATAGTGCGAAAAGCAACGGTGTAGTCGGATAAAATATCCAAATTCGTACATTAACCATAAATAATATACTACAAATAATTTTGTAGTTTGTTAAACAATTAGTTATTAATTTGGAATATTTATTTTGATTCATCATTTATTAATAAACAACCATAACGCTTTCTTAGTTCACCACAATTAAATACGCCCTGTAGGAGTTTAACGTACGTAGCCCCTCCCACTTGCAGTTGGCCAGTCATTACTTATATATCCATCGATCGCTCGACGTTATGCACACGGTATGCGGAGGTATTTGTATTCGTCTCAAATAATTGCATGGATATAGAGGAAAATTTAGAAATTTTCCTAGTTTTTTTACTTTCACAAAGTTCGTGAAATTATTTTTGTCAATCAGGTTGACCAACACAAATATTTATCACATACAAAATTAATCATTTAATAAACACTCCCTTAAATAACTTGTCATGTTTTCTTCAAATATCTCAAGGGAGACAATTCGAATACTATTTTTTTTTGTTTGGAAAACACGTGCTATCACAACCCAGGACAATACACCAAATGTAGGGTATAGTTGTAAAAAGACTGAAATTTTCATAATGTGTTGGCTATGATAAAATTTAAAAAAAAACACTAGAATTGCAGCTAGCTTGCAATCAGCTAACGAAAATGGTTGGATTGCGCATGCGTGCAATAAATATTATAAACAGTAAAGCGGCCTTAAGATATACATAATGCTTAAATTTAAATAAAAAATAATTTAAATTCCAAAAACATAATTTCAGTCTTTTCCTTAATGAAAATATGTATTTTTAAGTTATCAGAATATTGTGAATAAAAAATGTTTCAAAAACCAGGCGTTTGAAAGTTACAGCGTAAAAATAAAAATTAATCCAAAAATAGACATGTGACGAACAAGAGTGTGCATTTATTAGCAGCATGCCAGTATTTGATGTGCTTCGTCTCCTCCTACACCGACGAGAGCTAGGATGAGTTTGAAACACGTGTCTGTACGTAGAAATCTCACCAATGCAAAATAAGTATGCGTCTGTATATCCAAATATCGCATGAGTACATATACAGATCTTTTTTAAGATTTTTGTATTACTGTATATTACTCTATAAAAGAATATTATGTGTCATAAATAACAAAAACATTAACTAAGTTATTATTCCGAATGTCATTTTTGAGAAAGTAAATTGAATATTTAGATATAGATAGATATTTTAAATTTATGAATTAAGGTTTTTTTTTTCTTATTTACAATTAGCATATTCCGGAAGTATTGGTTAACCACTGGCTATAAACAAATATACTAGCAATTTTAAAATCTGAACGTGTTAATAAACTTTTATTTAAATAAGTAATTATTTTTCTTTAATATAGTACGGGTGTACATGTATAAATGCACGCAAATTTTGAAACAAATAATGCATTAAATATAGTACGTGATATTTTTATTTATATGGCATTCGATCAAATAACATGATATGGTCTCAAGCTACCGTTCAATGGAAGACCGAAGACAACAGCTATCACGTTACTTGAATATGTGCCGCTTATAACAAGAACTCTTTGTCGGAGACGGTATTATCGATCCGGAACTGTTGGAATAATAGCCAAAGAGTAAGCTAATTTCAAATATAGTGGGAGGTTTTTTTAAATTAAATTTAAGCATTGATTAGTTCGCGTCTCACTTATATTGCTGGTGTTAAATATGTTAATTTGGATGGAATATAATAAAGTTCAAGTTTTTTTTTCGTTTTCATGGGAAACTTATTCTCTATGAACATTTTTCCTTTCATTGTTATGACATTTATCGTTATTTAAAAAAATTTGATTGAAAAAATTACATAGAAAAAAAAATTAATTTCACATGAGCTCATATTGATATTGTTTCATTTGTAAGTCTATATTCCAAAGAAACTAACTAAGAAATACTGTCGATCAACTAAAGTTAGATGAAATGTGTTTAGCGTAAAGATAGTAATTTCAGAGATTCGGAACTGGTGGAATAATGACCATGAGTAAGCTAATTTTGAATAAAATTGAAGGGGTTTTTTTTTATGTTAAATTGAAGCATTATTTTTAGTTTTCTTATATTGCTGGTGTTTACCAAAATATTTTTTGAAGTTTCCGTTTTATGCACTAAAGAATTTTCAAGGTATCCTTCCACAACGACAGTTGATTTCCAGCCCCCATGACGCTTGATTGCAGAAATATTGACATCAGTCTGCTTGTAAAGAGGCGGATGATCGCCGAAAACAATGATCTGTGTATGAGTAATTCGGCAACGATAGAAATTGTGCAATTTTAAAGGAAATTTTTCAAAATTGATTGATGCCTACGTGTTGACTAGTACATTTTTCGTTGACGTGTATAAATAGTCGTTTGTGGTTTATTGGTACTGGCCTCAAGGATATATATTTTCTAAAAATTCCTAAAAAATTGGGGATTTGATTGTTATTATCCGTAACTACAAATGTTCTTGGGACTTTATTTTTACATTTTTTAAGTTCACTATCAAAGCTGCGCCTTGAATGTCACCAACTTCAATATCGCATAACTTATGACGCCGGCAGGCTCCTGCAATTCTCAATATTGTCAGAACCTAAATAACATTATTTTTATTACAAAATTTAATTCTAGTTATATTTACTATCTTCATCATCAAAAACGAACTATCAGGAGTTTCAATTATAAATTTGATATCTTCTTTGCTAAAGATTTTTGATTTTATTGGTTTGTAATCTTCAGACGAATGCTTTATAAAGGCTAATAATTAATTTACAATATTTGCTAATACTAATATTTTTTTGTATTATGAATGTTGATTTCAACAAGTGTGACCAGAGGGTTGGTGCTTTAAATTTTTCGAAGAAATATGTCAGGAATATATTCTTAGAATAATTTACAACAATCTTTTTTAACACACCAGGTCAAAAAATCGTGATAGGTTTTCGTGTATCTATTATATTTTCTTTGATTTCTTAGGCCACAACTCTTTAATTGCTTTATTGACTATTTCTACAATCTCAGGAGGTGTGTAAGAGATACCGTAATTACAATCCATTTAAATAATTTTCAACTAATTTACAAGGTTTAATACGTTTAACAATATTAAATTTAAACTGTCATAACTTTTTTGTTGTTGTTTATTGTTGCCATGGAAACGTTAATTGCCGTGGATAGTTTGACGTTGCGGAAAGCGTGGGATAACATAAATCCGATTTGAAATGCATTGTTACTTCACGAGCACTTAAAATTTTACGTACTGTACTGCTGTTAATAATGACATTGTTTACGAATTGAAAATGTATGCATAATGACGGATTTTCCAAACGAAAGTAGACAAAATATGTTAATTTGGATGTTATGGAATAGAATAAGGCTCACATGTTTTTTTCGTAGTTGTGGAAAATGTTTTCTCTATGAAACGTTATATACCGTGTGTCCCTGGATGGAGTTGACAAGAGGAAAAAAAAAATTATTATTGATTTTACAACAAAAAGTCATTCTTTATAAAAAGTCCTGCTTGTTGAGTAGATAAATTAACCATCGGAAAATCTAAGATTAAATGTACAGAATGTCCACAAATTAAGATAACATGAAAATGCTTCAATAGAAAAAGTTCTTTAATTTTGTCGATCAAAGGTTGTTGTAACGTATAACAATATTGTACTGTAAAACGTCATTAATTGTAGATTTGTCAGTTATTATCCGTTGGATTTGTGTTAATGTTAACTATCAGAGAACGTATTTATTTGATTAAATGTTATGGAATTGGAAACGTATCTTATCGATACGCTATAGACATGTTTCACGAAAAATTCCCAAACACGGCAGTATCGCGCGAAGCACTGCGCAAACTTGTGCAGAAATTTGATTTAACTGGATCTGTAGTAAATGTTAAGAAACCCAAGTAAAAATACAATGAAGACGATACGGCTACACTTTTGGCAGTAGATTCAGTGATAGAAACACCAATATTAGCCTTACGGAAACGATCACAAAGACTGAATATTAGTAAATCTCATCTGCAGAGAATTTATAAAGAAAACAAAGTTCGACCGTTTAAACCACAGTTCCGACATACACTTGAAAATGGAGATAAAGAGAAGCGATTGGATTTTTGTTTATGGGTTGGTGAGAAATACCTCGTAGATACACGTTTTCATAGAATGATATTTTTTACTGATGAAGCAACCTTCTGCACTAATGGTCACGTTTCATCACAAAACAATCGCTATTGGGCTTTTCATAATCCAAACTACGTCATTCAAAAACGAAGTCAACGTTATAAAAAAGTAAATGTTTGGTGCGGAATTTTTTACGATCGAATCGTTGGACCATATTTTATTGACGAGAACTTGAATCAACACGTTTATGTGCGTCTTTTAGAAACTTATCTATTACCATTTCTACATAATTTACCGCTAGAAATTCGGCGTAACATTTTCTGGCAACAAGACGGATGCCCTGATCATGCGACGCTTTTGGTACGGCAGTGGTTGACAGATCAGTTCGGAGACAGATGGGAATGGGTAGATTTGGACCAATAAATTTTCCTGCTAGATCACCTGACCTGACACCACTTGATTTTTTTTGTGGGGTACATTAAAGCAAAAAGTTTACGGAAATGACCTGCCACATGATCGGGAAATACTAAAAGCACGAATACAGGATGCAGTGAATGAGATAAATGTACCACAAACCATACGCAAAGTCTATGGTGAATTTATTAAACGGGCGGAGGTATGTGTGGAAGTTGGAGGTGGTAGAGTAATTTTTGTTGACTTTAATTAATTGAAATTTTGTACTTAAACTACAAAACATGCAATAAATGATACTCTTCTGTTGAAGTATTTTTATGTTATCTTAATTTTTGGACATTCTGTACATTGAATCTTAGATTTTCCGATGGTTAATTTATCTACTCAACAAGCAGAACTTTTTATAAAGAATGACTTTTTGTCGTAAAATCAATAATAATTTTTTTTTTCCTCTTGTCAACTCCATCCGGGGACACATGGTATATTATGAACATTTTTCCTATCGTTATGCCATTTATCGTTATTTCTTCAGTGAGGGTTCTAAATCGTTTAATAGTAAAGATAACAGAAAAAAAAATTGGTCTAGAACAAGAAAACATTATGTTGAAAGAGTTCTTCACTATTACGGCATTAGAAACTAAATTATTGAAAAGAAAATTTAAAGAAAGAGTTAACTGAACCATTTAATTCTGTTTTGTGCAAAAACAACGGGCTAGGTACAACTAGAAATCTGTATCTGAACTGTATTCTGAAGTGAAAAACAGAAGAATTTCTATAATAAATTAAAAATTAAAGTTAAAAATTCAATTTAGTGATGTTTCGCAAATTTCTCTTACTGGCAACTCATCGCAGATTCGTTCTAATACGACTACAACTCATCGCAGATTCGTTCTAATACGTCTACAAAACTCTTGACCATCCGTTTTAAGGTTGTCGCACATTAGACCAGCACGGCACGGTACAGTCCGATACTGTCCAGCGTCTGCCGGCGATGGATAGTAGGATCGCTTACTATTCCGGGGGCGACTGGCAAACTGTATGCTGTGAACGCAAATTTTTCAATTTATATTATGTAATAGTGACAGGTATATCCTGTTTGTTAGCAATAGCTCCGATGATGAAGATGTTTGTGTAGTAGTCACCACATTATTAGTTGAAGAAGAACATAAGAAGAAAAATAAGAGGAATATGTGCATTCATCCCATTAATCAAAAGAGAGCAAATCTTAGTGAGTTTCATCATTTGTTTAACGATCTAACAGAAGATGACATGAAATTATATATACAGAGAACATGTAAAACGTCGTAAGAACTTAGATAGGTCCTCATTGATATTGTATTATATAAATAAATAAAACAAACCAAAAATTTAGAGGATGGAGAATTACAACTAGAATTATTTACCGGGTCTATTAATTTCTTCTGCAATTTCCTCCCATATGTTATTCTTACGCTGTAGATTATGGTAGTCCACGTTACCAAATCATAAATTTTCTTATATTTTTGGACTAAGCAAATTAATTTTTCCTCATCCATGTTTACTAAGGGCCGGCGTGCACTGAACTTTGAACAATTACCTAAATACTACAAAACAGATTTGCACCCGACATGTTAATGCTGGTCAGCAACAACCGGCGATGCGCCCGCTAGGCCAGCCGAGCCAGATACATTACGTCGATCGGAGACCAGCAATCCTATCCGTCGACATCCTCGCTGTTCCGTGCTGCGCTGGACTAGTGGGCGGTCGCTTATTTATTTGTATTGGTATAGTCTGGCGAGCCGCGCTGTGCTGTGCCGTGCTGGTCTAATGTGCGACAACCTTTATTCAGTTCTCGATGCGATTGTTGATTGTTTAGTTTTTCGCTTTTCCAACCTTTTCATACATCAGAGAGAAAGTTGCGGAGGTGGAGAGAGGTGGGAGGGTAGATTTTTCATCGTATTGATTGATTTCATGTTGATTGTAGAAGAGTCGGTCTAACTTTTAAATTATTTTCATTCACTATACGAAGACTTCTAGTACAAAGCAAGTTTAATAGCAGATCACCGCACGAACGGAGAGAGCAGCGAGAATACGCTATGCGCGCCTTCTGCGCAATAATGGACAACTATTTCATTTAGTGCCGAACCCAAATTTAATATTTATAGCCATGACGGAACTTTATGTACGACGTCCTACAGGTAAAAGATTAAATCCAAAATACTACCAGGAAACTGTAAAGCACAAAAGTGGTAGTGTGAGGGTGCTTTTCTGGTAATGGTGTAGGCCCACTATATCGTATAAATGGTAGTAATGACACGATTTGTTTACAAAAAATGGAATATGCCACTTAAAAGGTATTTTCAGCATGATAATAATCCTCGCTCTTTAACCATTTATAGATCCGTGGTCGATATTTCAACCGCGTCCATTGAAGACGTTTAAGGTAGGCTTTTCTATTTGCAATTGAACCTTATGTTAAATGAGTACGTATTGAGCGCACTGTGGTTATATATTTGCCCATATAGTATCCTAATTCCACGCTAATAAATATGTGGTTCTTATTTCGACCAACAGTTAGTTGTATTGAATAGGTAAGTGATTTTATGCGTTTATTTGATAACTAGCATAATATTGCTTACGTAAATTTTAAAACAATATTGTCATTAATAAATTATTAATCCTATGCATTCTCTGTTTTACTCATATATCTTGGGGTTAAGATATTATTGCAATTGTTATTCTACTGTCCACATGCTAATATCTAAAGGTTAAAGCTGAGCTTCTTGTTTTATATTGCACAATGGTGAATCTAAATATTTTGCCGGGTCTACAGCAACTTGTCCACTGATGAGATATTTGGTTTTGTGGATCGAATTTCTTAAGAACAGACCTGTAATTCAGACATTGATGGGGATAACGACCTCAACGACGATTTACCTTGTTTATCCCAAAAAACGAGAAAACGTGTGGTTGCCTGCAACGCGCAGTCAAGCAGTAGCCGTTTGACTCGGATGATTTCATAGAAGACGCCGATTACGTTATTAAAAAAAAAATCTAGAACGAATATTCTATTGAGAGAATCAGAAACCTTTCGCTGTGGAAATATCGGCCAGCGAGGATTCTTGCGATGAAGATGTCAGAGATGTACCTGACTTTATAACTGGAGTTAAACTGCAATCTCTCAGCAAAATTTTTCTGCTGCAGTATTTTCTAAACCATTTGGAACTGTGATGCCTCTAAATCTGAATGCACCTTCAGAAATTTTAGTAAATTTTTGTGCGACGAATTGTTGTTAGAAATCGTGAATCAATGCTCAACAAAACGATGTTGCACTTGATACCTTCCTTAAAGAAATGAAAGCATTCAGAAGTGTGTTACTTATAATGGGATTCCACAAAATTCCCAGTTTACGTCTATATTGGTCTACCGACGCAATTTTGTTTGTATCTCGAATTGCCGAAATCTTTACATTGAAGAGTCTTCTAAAAGTTTTTAGATTTTTTCACATAAATGATAATGAAAATATGCCAACCGATAAAATCGATCCGCATTTGATAAATTGTATAAAATCCGTCCTCTAGTAAGCCATTTACAAAAGAACTTTCGAAAGACATTCTATCAAAGTCGTAATTTATCTGTGGACGAAAGTATGATGGGTTTCAAAGGCAAAAGTCATTAAAACACTATGTGCCTATGAAACCTAATAAAAGAGGTTTCAAAGTGTGGATGGCAGCTTACGCTTCGAGAAGATATGCTTGCGCTTACGAAGGAAAATCCAAAACCAACAATGAAAGAGGCCTCGGTGAAAGAACTGTTTCGAATCTCACTAAATCATTTAGAGCAGATGAGTATTACGATTTTTTTTCGTCTTTTCTCTTATTTACCAAAATGTTGTCGTATTAATTATTTGCTTGCGGAACTCTTCGGTCCAATCGCAAACACTTTCCATCAATATTTCGCAAATATAATCAGATGAAAATGGGAGACTATGATTATGTTATGTATATATGTCTGCTGTGAAATAGAAATCGTGGCAAGAAATGCGTTTTGATACAGGCAGTACAATGCACAATCCATCTCAAACACCCACGGTTCGGAGGAGAAACAAAACAGGAGTCAGAGAAACAATTTCTTGTCCCGAACCTGTGAGAGATTACAATAGATACATGTGTGGAGTTAATCTTTTTGACCAAGTCCATTCTTGTTATGAGATTTCTTGGAAATCAAGATGGTGGTACATGAAACTTATATATTCTTATTGATGCTTTGGTTGTCAACTCATACATTGTGTATAAAACCACTATAACTCTAAAATCTACGAAAGAAAAATATATGACTCAACTGCAATACTGATCTACTCTAACCAATGAACTTATAAACAATTTTAGCTGTAGAAAAAAGCACTGTACTGTAAAAAAGCAGGTAGGACCGTCATTGTTCCAAGTCGATTAAGTATATGAAAAGAAACCTCCAGAAGATGCGCATACTGCTCAACGAGGTCCAATCCCAAAAGAAGTAATATCACTTGTTCATATTGAAATGTATGTAGCCCTTTGTATTGCCTGTTTTGAATCTTTACATACAATCAGTGAACTATATCTTTTGTATTTATATTCTGATAATAATAATAAATTATTACAACAAGTGTATGTTTTTTTTAACCATTGCTCGCTAGAAAAGATAGTGCACCCTAACATGTCCTGTGGTCGTATTTTAAACCAACACAAAAAATGTTAATGCGACTTCGAAAGCAGTTTTGGTGAATATACTGGATATATATTGGCATGCATTTAATGAGAAAATGTAAAAACAAGATATTAAAAAAAAGTTCTGTCCTATAAAGGATTAACGTGTAATATACTAATGTTATCTGTGTCGCTAAAGAGTGATTAACGAGCAAGGAGTTATTGTAATTTCTTGGCCAAGTCAATTTACTGATCGTAATCCTATTGAACATTTGTGGAAAATTATTAACTGAAGAATAAGGAAAAAACATATAAAAACGCCGGTGAACATTTTGAAATATGTATTACACAGGCCTACAAAAAAAAATTTTTTTTTTGGTGCTTCTCTGTTTGTTTGAATTGTCGATAAAGTAGGTAATGTACAGTATATTGACATACGTCATTTTAACTCATCAGCTCTAGTTTACCTACTACCCTCATTGTGAATTGTTGTCGGTCTTGTTCGTAACTAGTCATTATTACAATATCATCGATAAAGTTTGTGTTACTATTTCATTATGGCTAGTACGTCCAGACGTTGTGTTAACGATCCTGATATATTTTGTTATGTTTGTGGTGAATACATACTGAAAAATCAGCGTAAATCGATTACAAACACAGTGCGTCGTTTGTATTTTGCTTACTTCGGTATTGAAATTCTACACCAAGATAAAGTGTGGGTGCCTCATAGTGTTTGTAAAATATGCGTTGAACATTTGCGACAATGGGAGAGAGGGAAACGTAAGACTTTGAAGTTTGGAGTGCCTATGATATGGCGAGAACAAAAAAATCATTATGACGACTGTTACTTTTGTATGATTAATATAGTGGGCATCAACAAAAACAATCGCCATAAATGGAAATACACCAATATTTCTTGAGTACAAAGACCTGTTCCTCATTCAGAAAATGTTCCAATACCAACTTTTCACCAGGTAGTGCAGCAATCTCAGGAGGATGAAGCTGAAATACCTATTTCTTCCCAAGTAGATGATGCCTTTCAATACTGCGGAATAACATCAGATCCTAAGCCATTTTCGCAGAATGAGCTTAGTGACCCCATCAGAGACTTAGATCTTTCAAAGGAACGTGCTGAGATACTAGCGTCAAGATTAAAAGAAAAAAATTGTCTTTTCTCAGATGTTCGTGTGTCTACATATCGCACGAGAGAGGGAAAGTTATTGAAGTTTTTTTCATCTGATGAAAATTTTGTATATTGCTGTAATGTGAGTGGTTTGCTGGCTTTCATGGGTTTAACGATCTATCAGCCCAATGAATGGCGTCTCTTTATTGACAGTAGTAAACGAAGTCTAAAAGCAGTTCTTCTACATAATGGAAATAAATATGCTCCCGTTCCAATTGCTCACTCAACATGTGTAAAAGAAGAATATGAGGTAATTTCAAATCTTTTACAAAAAATAAAATATATTGAACATAACTGGGTGATCTGCGTCGACTTGAAGATGGTTAATTTTTTATTGGGTCAACAGAGTGGTTATACTAAATACCCATGTTTTATTTGTCTCTGGGACAGTCGAGCTAAATCACGTCATTGGACTGCAAAAAATTGGCCTGTGAGAGATGCTCTTGTTGTTGGGGAAAGAAATGTTATAAATGAACCCTTAGTTTCAAGAGAAAAATCATTCTTCCGCCATTGCATATAAAATTAGGGCTAATGAAGCAATTTGTTAAGGCTCTCGATAGAAATGGTCAATGTTTCCAGTTTATTTCTCACAAATTTCCTGGTTTAAGTACTGAAAAACTAAAAGCAGGTATCTTTGATGGGCCTCAAATACGTAAATTGATGAAAGACACAACTAATTTTGAGACTTGTATGAATGATGTGGAGAGGCTTGCCTGGCAATTTTTTGTAGCAGTTGCACAAAATTTCCTCGGAAATCATAAGGCTGACAACTATGTAGAACTAGTAGAGGAAATGCTGGTGCGATTCAAAGATTTAGGCTGTAATATGAGTATAAAATTACACTATCTCAATAGTCATCTACATCATTTCCAATACAATTTAGGAGATCTAAGCGAAGAACAAGGGGAACGTTTCCACCAAGACCTAAAAACAATGGAGAATATATACCAAGGAAGGTGGGACAGTCATATGATGGCTGACTATTGTTGGGGAATCATGCGAGATTGCCCGAGTCAGTTTCATTCTAGAAAATCACTCAAAAGACAATTTCTTGATGTTTAATGTCAATAAAATATATATTTTTTCGTGAATTGTTGTTTTTTTTTGCTCGGGAACTAGAGCTGACAGAAGAAAACGGGTAACATTTTTGATATCGCCATGTAAGACATACTTAAAATCGGGCCTAAAATCTCCAGCACCAAAATGGTTGTAGGCCAGTGTTATCAACAAAGTGGTAACAAATTTAATTATAAATTCTTTATAATTTGATAGGATCTATGCTTTGACAGTTCACAACCGTTTTTGAAAATAAAGGAAATGTAACGAAATATTAAAATTAATTCATCAAATTTTTTTTTGTTATGGATAAATTCAGAGTTGCTTGACATTTGTCACTTATAAATTATACGCTATTTATTATATTGTAAAACCTATATTATTTAAATTAAAGCATAAAATATCAATATTTATGAAAAACTATAACGTATCAAAATCAAATAGTATAATGCTGATAGTCGCTTTATTTTTCTGTTCCGACTCAATATATTGAGTAGTTACTTAACTTTTCTCTACTACTGTATATTATTATGTACTACATAACTATTAAATTTGGTAGTTACAAGTGATAAAACTAGCCTGAGCTGATAATACTAATCATTTCAGGCTAGTCAATATACTTCGGTAACTACGTTGATAGTTTTTAATATATTTTATATGAAAAATATCTAAGAAATTTGTAAAAAAATATTTGCTATCTTCTTTGATTATTAGAAGAAATTATGTTATTTAGAACTACATATCGGCCTACCTGTCCACCTACAAGTGCAATCTATCCACCATATGGGACGTAATGTTCTCATAGCAAGGTTGTTTTATCGTTGAAGAGAGAAAATCTAGGTTATTGCTATTCAGCATGTGGCTCAAAACCAACGAGTTCATGGCCTCCATACATTACAGCAGGAATATTAACGTATTCATAATTTTCTTACGCGCAGTGAAGATATAAATGCAAAAGATACAAAATGAAAAACAACTTTTATTTAAATTCATTATTCTGTACGTTTTAAAAATAGGAATCAATATAATTATTATTATTTACTTTTCCTATAAATATATTTTCTAAAGCTGTATATATATGAGAACTAAAAATATCGAATACCACAGACTTTGGGTGAGGTGTACCAAAAGCATTGACCTGACCAACCAAAAATGTGTATGTTAAATGAAAATATACAAAATTATAACACAAATAATATGATTTTAAGTTATTTTTTTCTAAAACAATTAAACCTAAATGGTTATATTTAGAAATAAAATTAAATTAATCACTGCAGTAATTTTGTAAAATAAACTCTAATTAAATTCATTATAACAGAATATACAACAGAGCTTTAACGTTTGACCTCTTGTATGCATGTATTTTTGCAGCCAGCTAATTCTGTGCTAATAACATTTTTTATACATATACCACCTTACAAGAAATTGTGTAATGTCGAGTATACATATCTTGGGCATATTTTACGCTCACGTCCTATTATCTGTTTTGTCTTACTAATTTAAAATGATTTTTTCTATTTTGCGTTCGAAATGAACTCATTATGAAACCCAAAACAGTATCGAAATGAGCTTCATTTCGATACACTTTTTTTCATTTTTCAATGTTGGCGTTGTTCGAATACAGAAATAAATATTGCTGTCATTTGATTTTAAGAATTTATGTACATTTGACAGATATGATATATGTCCGTATTTTACACAAACAACGTATGTTGTATACAATTGACAACAACATATATATGTTTCTATGTCACTCATGTTTATATTTTTAAATGAAATATCAAATAATGTTAACGAAAATTAATAAATAATATGTAATATAATATACTTCGCGGATAGCAAGATTTAAATTTGAAAATGTCAAGTATCAATGTGACCAACTGCATGCTTTGTATAAAAATTAAACTCTGAACTTTCAAATTAAATAATTCCAATTTAAGCAATTTATTAATGTAAAAAACGCAAAATAGAAAAAATAGTATAAAAAACTCGTTTCATAAGGCCTTTTGCCGCACTCGCTCTTTAGAAAACTCGCCGCTATCGCGGCTCGTTTTCTAAACTGATCTCGTGCGGCAAAATGGTGCCTTATGAAACTTGTTTTTTAATATACTATTTTCTATTTTGCGATCATAATGAGCTCATTATGACATCCGAAACCATATCGAAATAAGCTTCCTTTCGATACGCTTTTTTTTTCATTTTTCAATGTTGGCGTTGTTCGAACGGAGATGTAAAATATCTGTGTTTAAGTACATTTAACAGAATAATATACGTAGAGAAGAAAAATGCTACACAAACAACGTATATTGAATACAATTGACAACAAGAAATGTTAGTTTCTACGTCACTAATGTTAATATTTTTAAATACAATATCGAGTAATGTTAGCGAAAATTAATAAATAATATTTCGCGGATAGCAAGATTTAAATTTGAAAATGTCAGGTAACAATGTGACCAACTGGAATACTTTATATAAAAATAAAACTGAATTTTCTGAATCTCTGAACTAAATAATTTCAATTTTCTTAATGTAAAAAATGCAAGATAGAAAAAATAGTATAAAAAACTCGTTTCATAAGGTCTTTTGTCGCACTCGTTCTTTAGAAAACTCGTTTTCTAAACTGAACTCGTGCCACAAAATGGTGCCTTACGAAACTTGTTTTAATGTACTATTGTGTTATTTCTGATGATTTAATAAACATACGTATTACTATTTGAGATGCGACATCTTAGTCGGATATAAAAGAACATAGATATGCGCACCGAAAGTTAAAAAAAAAAAATTTTTTATGAGTCTGGAAAAAGATTGACGTTGTAGCCCTCTTAACGGGTAACAAAATGTCACTTTTTTCCCCAGGAAAAAATGAGTACTTCTTTCCCGGATATGTACACAAAAGTAAGAACACGAAGATATTTAATTTTAGACTATTTTATTATACAAAAAGTTACATTACCTTAATGTCAAAAGTTGTTAAATGTGCATTGTATGAAGGACATTTGAAATAAACAACTTAAGTTCGCAATTTTTTAAACCCAATCATAGAATTAAGATGGCAGATATTTAATTACTTTAAAGGTTTCCTTAGCAACGCAGGTCCAATGTCGCTATAAGTACAGGCAGTTTAAAACTTCAAATTTCACATTGATTGAATTTCTGACTTTAATACATTGTAATAATATGTTTTTTCAATATTAAATCGTCGTTTTTCCCGTCACAGAAAAAAATAGTGTAATAGTATAAAAACATAATAAAAAAAATACTTTTTGCCCTTGTACAATAAATATCTATTAATGCCAAGGCAAATTTCTTTCTCCTAATTTTTTTTCCTTTGTGGTCACTCTATAAATTAGTTTGTTTCTAATATATCAAGTACATCCTAAGTTTTGTTTTAAGTGGTATTTAGGTAAAGTAAAAAAAAATATGTATGTAAGTATGTATTGTTCCTTCATATCTTTTTTAGTTTTTTTTTACTTAACCTTAATTTGTTAAAATTTTGTAGTGTTAGAGATTGGAGCAAAGCTTTTTAGAATAAAGGATTCACGCAATACCAATACGCAAGACGACAATGTAAAAGAGCGTTTCAGAAACTATCGATACCTGTAGATTCTTAATAACACGATTTCCCATGACATTCAAGAAAGGAACAATAGTTATTTACGTATCAAGGGAGTAAAGTAATATTTTGCAGTCGAGACATGGATATTGATTTCGAGACTATGATATTACTTTGTTGCTCCCGTGTCGCGTACAGTTTTCGCCCGCACCACAAGTACTGAAATTAAATAATAGTTATTTTCGTTTTCAATATTACTCATTGTAAAGATTAAGAAAAGAAACTAATTCACAACTTTTTAATTTTTCACTGATGTTAACTGTCAAATATGATGTAAGCGGCCGTAAGCGGCACAATTACTAATACATACATTATTTGTAATTGTGTCAAATATGTAACACAATATACACCCCAGGTTGTTATTGTTTTCCTTTCTCTAGTAATGAAATTTTGTATCTTTCTATCATTGTTCAGCAAGGGGATGTAATGTATTTGATTCCCATATGTCGTTATGACTAAGGTTACATTTTCGATAGTAACTTCGTTATGTTTTCATAACATAGTGAAGGGCGGAAAAACTTCTAATTCAACAGTTGTGACATTTCGAGAAGCACCCTGCACCGAATACTCATCAAAGATCTGCACATGCACGCTCATTTTTAACGGTGAAATGTAAAACTATGTTTTTATTTTAGTGTTAAAATGCAGAAGTACAGTTCATAAAGTGTTTCTTTGCAGTTCGTACTGCCCAAGTGTGAACAGCAAACTGTACTTTATCTCTTTCTAACACACATAAATACGCGCTTACTATTATACACGTTAGTCATTTCAAGGGATTATTAGGCCTTTTTACTATTTACAGGCATAAAGTTTTGGGGAATTAGCAAAGATGGTTTGTATTTGGGTTTTTATGGTGTTGATTATTGGAATGTTGGATTTGTGAATTTTGGTCTTGACCATACGATTTGAAAGTTATATAATTAGCTTTTTTATAATCAATGGTTCTTTTTATGGTATTAAGTGTATAGTATTTTACATATATTGTTTAAACAAACCTCGGTAAACAGCTTTGAAGTAAGTACAGTATTTTATGCGTGTGTAGAAAGATTTTATTGACAAAAATTCAGATTTCAGAAGATTGGATTTGCTGAATATAAGTAGTTTTCAAAAAGAATTAACTATTATATGTAACATTACAGTTCATGGATAATGTTCAATGTTTTTCATAATGTTGCGGTAAATGAGCTGACATTTTCCTAATTAGGTTATCGAACCTAGATGAACACGTCATTGTTTTTACTGTATACGCGAAACGAATTCTTGTATTATAAAATATCCATATTTTTAACATCTTATCTATCGGATGTGATTCAGTTTCATCAATTTACATTATCCACTTTCAGAAAGAAAGCAGAATTTCGATATGAATTTATTATACTATAAATGAGTGTACGTATAGGGAAACTGTGGCCTATAGATCATTTCCTATCATAAATACTTTATTGTCGGACGAGCAAAGTTAATTTAAGCAGGTAGTTTAAATGGAAATGATTTGATTCGACTTTTACTTGATGAAGATTCTTAATTCAAAACAGAAATAGTTCACTTTATTAATATATAATCATAAAACAACAATTGTTTCACCAACACAGTGGCTTGCTTCGTCAGGTTCGTACTAACGTTAGTTATAAATTTCATTTTGAACATTGTTTTATGTAAAACGTTGTTTTTAAAACTACGACCAATTCTAATAATAGACTTATTGAACGATTTTTAATCTCTTTTAAATTATGTTAGCTAATTTAGTAATCTAATACAATATTGTTTTATTGCCGGCTGATAGCACAGTGATAAGTCACTGGCTTATCGTGCCGGGGTCTCAATATCGAATGCGGGGTTTGCTGTTCGAGAAGGTTTTTGTACGATTCCTTCTCGTTCAAGGTGAATACAGACAGCTAGCTAACTATCTAGTCACTTCTTAGGCGTGGGCATAGTAATACCTCGTACCCTGCTAATGCCCTCTGTAAAAGGCGTTAAGCTGTTGAGGGATGTTAAGGCGTGAATTATTTGTATTTGTTTTATACTAATTTATAAAAAGGGTACATTCCATCTCAGAAAAGGTGTAAAACCACATTAATATTTGTATCCTATATACATACTTAGGCAAGTTAATTGTTATCTTCAGTAGGAAATATTAATATTTCACCTTTTAAAGTTTTTTTACTTGGCTACGATCTCCTATGAAAGACTTTTTTCTCAAATTTCTCGTTTTGTATTTAATTGCTAACTACGTTACTTGGTGCATATTTCATATTTAAATTAAATTGTGGAAATATTAGGTAAAAAATAAACTCTAGTGATTTTTTATTCGAGTTCAAAATGAATAATATATTCGGAGACAACTTGTAACATTAACAAAGCATTTGGCATAGAAATAGCTCTTAGGAAGTTCATTATGGTCGATTGAGATAATCTTACAAGCTAACCCTTTTACAACTAGAGAAGTTGCCGAATAAAAAATTTGAAAGATAAAAAAAGCTGAAATAAGTGAGTGCCTCATTATCTAAATGAAAATGAAAAAAGAAATGTTGAAATGTTTTTATTTCTCAATTGGATTGTTACTTGCCACGAAAGTGAATTTTATACGATAGCCGACGAGAATTAAGTTCAGTTGAACTGGGAACATAGCCAAAATTGCATTAAGAAAAGGCCGTTGTTTGGTGCCGGTTCAAATTACTACATTTTTTCAACTCGACCAAGCGATCATTCATATCTGAGTATGCTCGACAAATCGATGAGATACACCAAAAACTGTAATGTCTGCAATTTCTCTTAACATCAACACACACATCGCACATCGGACAACCAACATTTCAAAAGTTGAATGAATTGGATTTGAAAGTTTTGTTACATCCGCTGCATTTTTCCACGAATTGACTCACTTCTTCAAGTATCAAGTATCCCGATAATTTCTTGTAAGGAAAATGTTTCCAAAACCAACAGAATACAAAAAATTATTTCCAAATAATATTGAACTTCAAACATGGAGTTTTATGCTATAGAAATAAGCAAACTTGGCGAAAATATTTTGTTGGTAATGGTTTCCTTTTTCGATTAATAAAATCATCAATTGTAATGATTTAGAATTCACGGGTTGAAATAGTAATTATTTTGCCCCAATTTTATAATATTAAAAACAACATATTTTACTAGGAGCGCGGGTTGATTAATTCGCGCGATCGTACAGAAACAAAGGAATAATTTTAAATAAAAAATTTTTATTTTTCTATATAATCTCCTTTTAATTCGATACATTTGGTCCATTTGTGTTCAAATTTCTTTATTCTGTTTCGAAAGCGATTTTATTGTAACTCTGCAAAATAATCGTCCACTGCTGAAGTTAGCTCTTCATTTGCAGAATTTTTTGCCTCCGAGCAAATCTCTTAATGTAGGAAATAGATGAAAGCCAGGTGGTGCTAGGTCTGGCGAATATTTGGAGTGTAGTACTACATAATTCGAACCTTAATTCTCCAATCTTTTTTTTTGCAGCAACCGTACTGGAATGCACTGGTGCATTATCCTGTGAAAGAGCACTTTCTTCTTAGTCATTTCTGGACGCTTTTCAGCGACAGCTTTCTTCAAACGATCCATTTGACGTTTACATTCGGGTGTATAGTAATAAACACATGTTTCGTCACAAGTAACAAATGGGCGCAAAAGTCTGTTGTGTTGCGTTCAAAAATTTCTAAATTGTTCATCGATATTTGACAGCGAACACGTCTTTGTTCCATCGTCAGTAAACGCGGCAATCAACTTGCCGAAAGCTTTCTCATATCAAGTTCTTCGTGCAAAATATAAAGCACCTGTTCCTTTGAAATGCCCGCTATTTCTTTGTCGGTCACTTAGCAACAAATCATGGACTTTATCCACAATTTCTGAACTTGTAATCGTTTTCAGCCGTCACTGCTGCGATAATTTTCTAAGCTGATCCTCCTACGCTTACATTAATTTCCTCAATTTCTGACGGTTGTATACGAAGGACAACCCTCACCCACTGTGTCTCGCATATCATCTTGGATTTCGGTAAAGATACTTAATCACTGCACGATGTTCAAAATTATCCATTTACACTTAATTAGTAGCAAGGTAAAATTTAAAAAAAATGTTTACGAAACACGCTTTGTCATAAATTTAACAGTAAAGTGACAAGGTATCAGTTGTCAAAATGTGATGTGTATTTTTTTTATTTCACGGCCTACTCTAGGCAATCTCAACCCACCCTCGTATGTACCCACAGTTTGAGGAAGCAGATATTATACGTTTAACGCTAACTTGGAGTGTGCATGCTAAAAGAAACAGTTGAAGATTATAAATGAAATAGAATTACAGTAGAACCTCTAATTATGGACACCTCCGACAATCGGACACCTCTAAAAAATGGACATTTTATGTGGTACGAAATTTTATAATGGGTTTTCTTAACAATAGTCACTCCTAATATTGGACCCTCCATAAATCGGACGCGGACACCCTTTATTTCACCGAAGCAACAAAACATCTGTAAATATATCTCTTAATTAAGGACAGACAAGACGGGCGGCGCCGAATAAAATTTTGCAATTATGTATGTATGTATGTACTTTTATTGCTGCACACGTGGAAGTACATCTACTCGGGTTTTTCCCATAATACATATGTATGTACAAAGTGCACACGTGGAAGTATATCTACTCGGGCTTTTCCCATAATACAAAGGAACGACGGTTTACCACTGGCCTACTCGTCAGGTGATAAGTGGAGTGATATGTATTTTGAATCAGTTTGAACTAGCCTTTGATAGTGTCAACATGGATTCTAGTAAAAGAAAGCGGTTAACAATCCAAGATAAAATTGATATTATTGCGGTTAGTGAACAGCAAAGCTTAAGTGTCCGAAAGCTCGCGGAAAAGTTTGGTGTCGGAAAGTCGCAAATTAGTGATATAGTGAAAAACAAAAGTGAAATAAAAGAACTTTTCGAGAAAAATGGAAACCTAGCTCAAAAAAGGAAGTTTCCAAAAACTAGTGGTTTAGCAATTGACGGAGCAGTGTTCAACTGGTTCTGTAAGGTGCGAAACAAAAATATTCCCATGTCAGGACCCCTACTCAAAGAAAAGGCGCTGGAAGTAGCACAAAGTTTACAACTCACCGAATTCAAAGCGTCTAATGGTTGGTTGGAGAAATTTTGTCAAAGACATAAAATATCATTTAAAAGTGTGTGTGGTGAATCTGCCTATGTAAACATGCAAAATGTAGACGATTGGAAAGTCAAGTTGCAATCAATATGCAAAGATTACTCTCCGAAAGATATTTTTAATGCTGATGAAACCGGTTTTTTTTTCCGCGCCCTTCCGACAAAAACATTTGCGTTAAGAAGTGATAAATGTGCCGGAGGAAAATCTGCAAAAGAACGACTAACTATATTGTTGTGTTCAAATATGGAGGGTGATAAGGAAAGGCCGTTAGTCATCGGTAAAAGTAAGAAATCTAGATGTTTTAAAGGAGCTCATGTGGATAAGTTGCCGATAGGATGGATATCTAACAAAAAAGCGTGGATGACTTTGGATATTATGTCAGCTTGGTTAAAGAACTTTGATAACAAGATGAAGAAAGAAAAAAGGCATGTAATTTTGTTTCTTGATAATGCCACTTCTCATCCGAAGATTTCATTGGAAAACGTAAAATTGGTTTTTCAGCCTCCAAATACTACCTCGCATTGTCAACCTATGGACCAGGGTGTGATTCAAAACTTTAAGGTAATTTACCGGAGCATGCTTGTAAAAAGGCTTTTGGCGTTAATGGATACTGAAACATCACTACAAATGGTAGAAAAAAACATTACGGTAGTCACTGCATTAATATGGATATCAGCTGCTTGGAAAAAACTCTCGCCTGTGACCGTAAGAAACTGTTTACAAAAATGCGGATTCAATCAAAGTGACAGTGATCTAAGTGCAGAGTGTGATATAGAAGATAATATACCATTAGCATTTTTATTTCCCAATTTTAACATCACTAATTTAGATTAAAGCACATACGCATTAATTGATAATGAGTTATTTACTGAAAATCCTAAGGTTTCCATTATAGATTGTATCGATGAAATTACTGATATCAGTGATGAAATGGAAAATGAGATTGAAGAGGAATTTGTAACTAGTATATCAAATATTTCAGAAGCCCATCAAAAATTAAAAGATCTTGAGAACTATTTCTTAAGCACTAACAGTTTTAACATTGCTAACAATATTTCTCAAGCTCTTCTTGAATGTGAATCTGAGATATTTAAACATAAAATGAAAAAAGCAAGACAAACAACAATTAATGATTATTTCAAGAAAAATCTAGCATAAAATATGTATGTATGTATGTGTATTAAGTATTGTAAATTTTTTTCGACTTTCTTATTATGTGTGATTAAATTGATATGAGAATGAATATTTTTTTTCGTTTTTTTTTTTCACCTCCACATTTTGGACACCTCCATATATTGGACATTTTAGTATTCCCCGTCAGTGTCCATTATAAGGAGGTTATACTGTAGTATGCGTACTGTTTAAATGACAGTGTGTAAAAGTGTTTAAATAATAAAAATTTATATGCTCTATCTGCTTCAAATTGTTTCATGACTATGGATTATTCCTTAGAAAGAAATATATCGTTCCAGATCCTTACCATAATAGCAACTATATTTGGAAAAGTCTCCAAAAAGGCGAACTGATATTAAATAATTAAAATTAGCCTAAAAATATCTACACAATAGTATTCAAAACAAGAATTTAGTAAAAGTGTAAATGAAAAATAAATGTTAACTGATGCAAATAGACTTATATCTGAATACAAAGTATGTAATTATAATCAAGAAAATATTTTCGTAACTATTTTTAATAATAAAATATAGAAAATTTAACATTTAACGCAAATTGTAATCATATGCATAAAGGAATGACCAAGAACATATTCTGTTTCCAAACGAAAGGTAAGGGAACTTAAACAAGAAAAGACATCCTAAAATAACTAAAACTTTCCTACTAAAAATAGAAATTCCAGAAATCAAATTACTCTTATTTCCAGTGTGGAGTAAAATGTTAGTCATGTCCCGGACAATTAGAATGCGACTGTTAGTATATATTAGGTACAAGGTGACACTGAGAAATATTTTGAATTTTAGATTGCACATGTTCAAATTATTTATGAAATAAATATTAAGGGATCAATTTCATCTTTTTGTTTTATGAATTATATACGACTTTTGGCCAATCTTGATTTTTATTAACTAAAGAATATTTACTTTCTAGATGCAATAGTTTGCAATGAAAACAGAAATATTACGCATCCATACCCACTCATACTGTGTCCTTGATCTTAAACATTAATAATTTATATATTAACCAGCGAAAGTTCTTGGTTATTAGCAGGCCTACCGAAAGAACACAGAGCACCTAAAGTGAAATGGTACTTCAATTTGAATGCACGCGAACTGTTGCGCTTTAGATGTTTATAAATGAACTCATAAAACCGCTTTTGACTGTAATTTTATCCATATAAGGTGTAGTATATTTGGTTTTCTAAGCGCCAGCAAACATTCGTAGCCGTGACTGTCTGATGACCATATGTTTTCTGACCCCTATTTTCGAAATCAACAACAGCTGTATGCGAGTTTCACTGTATGCAACATAATTTAAAATATTTTTAACATTTTGCAGTAATTACAAATAAGCGCTCTTTTATATATGAGTAAAGCTTGTTACAGATTGGTTACAATATATGTAAATACATAAATTTGTTAGGGTCAAAAGTTGAAAGAATCTCTATAATGGGCGTGCAATATTTTGATGAAATATGAAGGAAAATTAATTCTTAAATATGCGAAATATTATCTGTTAATGTAATTTGATTATAATTTAGAATTAATCATGAGATGGGAAATTGTAATTTTCTAGGCGCGGTCTAACACCGTTCCATGATCAGACAAATTTTAGCTCTAATTTAATTTCAATTGGTGTTTTGCTTGTTACATTCTAACACTAAAAAGATCCAAAATTATGAAGAGGTTGATAATGAAAACATTTAATGAATTAAAAATCTGTGAGCATATTAAAACATTGTAAAAGGAACTGAGATCGTTTGGTTCTTTAGGAAACAGCTACTTTGAAATCATTGAAATATTTTTTATATCATGCGTCTGATGGGACTACGCCATTCAATTCCGTAGAAAACACTATTTGAATTGCATTTATAAGAGAGTTTAAAAACAAAAAGTCTGCCCATTTCTTCGTTGTAATCCCTTGACAGAGACTGTAAGATATTCTAGAAAAGTATTATAGCCGAAGATGAAATTTTAGTACCCAAAGTTTGTCAGACGGTATAATAAATAAGATATAATGCTTTTGCACCCTCACTGAACGACGGCGAACTTAGAAAGACTTATTTTCAGTATTCTATTTAAAACAAGAATTAATGATTTCCTAGCAAATCTAAAGCTTCAAGATAAACTGAATGCCATAAGATAAATGTAAAACAAAATATATATACATATGTATATAACAAACAATTATGACTAACAAACATAACATATTAAATATTACAATCCAAAAAGTTTTTTACTGAATAAAAAGAATCATTGACAAGTAAATTTTTAATTCACGCTCAATCTAGCATCTTTTTAAATTCTTCCAGTAACAGCATATTTTGGGTCTCCAATAATCCCGATACTTTAGCACGATGTTAAAAGACGTGGAATGTGTTTTTCACGAATTGTAAGTTTATACCGTGTGCACAACGTCGTGCGATCGATGGATATATAAGTAATGACTGGCCAACTGCAAGTATATTCGCCTTGCTTGAACACAATAAGCGACTGATAGGAATATTCAATGTGTTAGAGAGAGATTATTTTATTCGTTCTTAGATCGTATGTAGAATGTGTTGGATAAAGAAATGGAACGCCCGTACAGTTAGACAGTAGAACAGATTGAATATACTCTCTCAACCCTAACCACATAAACTCGCTATTCGTCTTCGTCTTACTACATTGTGGTAGATCAATCACTCCCCGGCGTTCATACGGTATGTATCCTTGCGAATATGTACGTTGTTTCCATAGGGTTAATATATACACTGAAGGATTAGTATTTTTTCAGTAAATGCGCTTTTGCATACGTTTGTATTTGTTTCAGGTTACACAAAACTCGTATTGCTTTTTTGTGCAACAGAAATATCCGTTTTGCTTGTCGACTGAAACCAGAACTGGATCTGGAACTGTCATGGGTGGCAATGGTTATCATTCGACGTACGCTATATACTGCATCTGTTAGAGTCTGCTATATGCGTACTCCAGTTAAGCTTATTACCGATGTTTAAGCCTTCAAATTTCACTCATGAGTTTTCCTTGCTGTGATGGAATCTAAAGCTTATTTGCTGAGTCTTATTAAGGTTAAGTTTCAACTCGTTAGCGGCATACCAATTTTCTGCTTCTCTGTTGACAATTTCTTACTATCTCGTCCGTTGACATACAAGTAATCAACTAGTAATTAAAACGGTAGTATCATCGGCATAAAGGCAAGTTCCTGTAGTTGAAAGATTTAATTCTAGTAACATAGATCACAAATAATAGAGGATTAAGTATTGATCCCTGTGGTACGCCCCGACATATAAAATGGCGGACATGCGTTTTGTCTATCGTCGTGCAAACGGAAATGCTGAAGCATGTTCAAATCGGTCGTTATCAAGTGATAAAATTTTCACAAAACTTAATAACCGGTTGTCCTAACTGGTTCATTTAAAATTAATGGAGGTTCTGGTAGACCTAGATCAGTATCTACTCCTACAGTAGAACTAGATATTTTGAGACAAACCAGGTATTAATATTACCAAATTCGCCGCGAGACTGAACGTCAGTTATCTCCTTTGGAGAATTCTGTGCGAGCATCACCTATATCCCTACCACATTTAACGCGTGCAAGTTCTTGCTGATCTCAATTATGATCCACGTAGGGATTTTTGTCAATATGGAAACTGGCAGAAAGTCCTTTTGGGGATCAGATTTTATTTAGTAACGAAGCTGGATTTACAAGAGACTATTTTCATAACAATCACGTTTATAGACGATGGAGCTCCTGCAACTTTTTCCATCATAATTAATAGTTTTTTCAATCAAGATTACAACGAGAGATGACTATGACGGGGCGATCCAAATGTATGGCTCCCTAGGTTTCCTGGACCTGGATCCAAGAACCATCTTTCGACTTCTATGTTTGGGGGCATCTAGTACGTGCGATCTGTAAACCATTTCGAAGAATTCGGGCAAAGAATCGTAAATTGTTGTGGGGAAATTCGGAGAACAGAGCAATTTATTTAGCTTCACCTTAACTTATTTTTTGTTTTATGTACATTGTCATTAGAAATTCTTTGTATGTAATTTGTTTCCTAATAAAATTAATATAAATCGACGTTTCTGACTATATGTCAGAAACAATAGAGTTGCGGGACCATGTTGACCAGCCTTTTTTTTTTTGTTTCCACCAGGACTATAATTGGATAAAATATCCGACAACCTTTTTTAAAGCCCAGTATATCAGAATTAGTTCGCTCGTCTTGCTTGGTTAATGTGTTGCAAAATGTGTACGAGAAAATTCAATTTATAAAGGACACCTGAAGTTAAAAAAGAAATATGTAACTTTACTTAACTTGTATAGGCCACGCTACTGTGCGCTGGCAAAATGAACCTTTTCTAATTATTAAACAAAGGTCATAAAAATGTTAAAAACTAAAGAAAAAAACCGGTAATAGAAAAAAATGAAGACATGTTTTGAAACAGTTGTGATCGAAATCCGTTTCATGAGGACGTGAGATTGCTTTTCGCAAAGATAATGATTAAAATTACATTTCTAAATCACATAGATCCTACCTACTTCACTCAAAAATAAGTCAACAAAATTTTAGTAAGAATAATTTGATCGGATTAATAAAAAAACTTTTTTTTAGAATTTATTTGGATTGGATATTTACCATATACTGTAAACAGTTCGGAAAATACCATATGAATGGCGAAACTAATTATACAGCACATCCTTGAAATAAAAAGACAACGTATGAAAATTGGAAGAATGTAATTTCATATATAGAATATAAATCCAAAATATTGTGAGTTAATTACAACGCAAATCGCAAAATTAAAAATCCCCTGAAAATAAAATAACGTGCCGCATGTGGATGAGAATGTCTATAAAAAAACCATGGATGGAATTTACACGTAAACATAACGCTGAAGTGTTTGTTTATAAAAATTAAAAGGATAACATTGTTTAAAAAGGCTGTTGATGTTATAAAACCTCGACAATGGAGCAGCTTTGTTTACATAGGGTCCAATAACCTCAATACCATTACGAACGAAACATCAGCTGTAAAACTGTTTCTTTATGTTTAATGTAACTGTTGTTTGTTACTGAAAAGGAACCGATTTGTAAATAGGTGAAACATGTGGAAAGCTGAGATGAAATGTATCCGCCTTCAGTGTGGACACTTGAATAATTGTCACGAACCCGATTAAAGGGTGCCTCATGTCTAATATGCTGTGGCATTACGTGAATATTTTTTTTGTTACGAGAAGTAAAAAAATATAAAATATTAATATGGATTCATAATGTATAAAAAATATGGCTGTAAAATTTACACGCTGTAATTTATATATATATATATATATATATATATATATATAAAAACTCTTGAAAAGATAACATTGTTTAGATTGCTTTGTATGCTAGGTGTTCAAGGTGTTAAAAATTGAAAGCGAGATCAACAATAACAAAACTTGTTTTTTTTTGTTATCGTCCGAGAGTATTTATGATTCGCACAGTAGCGTGACAAAATTTTTTAAAATATATCTATGGACTTTCGCTTATGAGAAGGAATTTTGGGAAAATATTTTGGATTCCATATTCTATATATGTAATTACTTCTTTCCATTTTTCATACATTGTCTGTTTGTTTCAAGGACACCCGGTATGAAGAAATATGTACATGAATGAAAATGACACACACTGTTTTTAATGTAACTTCATTTTATCATTTTAAGGTGGTCTATATTGACAAATAGATAAGCGATGTATAAACATAATATTTTTTTCATAAATCATTCTTATATTTTATAACATTCTTCCTATTTTATAGTTGGTACTGTGTATATATATACAGTATGTCCACGGATCGAGGTTCAAAGAGGGAAAACTTCTTTATTTTGCATTTTACAACAAAAATGTATTCTTGATAAAAGTTTTTGCATGTCCCGAAACGGCCAAGTCAGTAGATTTTAATTTCATAAACTCAAAAACAAAAATGATATAATTAATAACTATTTTACTCAATCCATTCACCGCCCTTTTCAACGCACAATTCTAGCCGTCGGCGCAATTCCCTATAACTTCTTCGAATTTCTTCGAGAGTTAAAGACGTCACAGCGTCTCTAATCCTCTCCTTTAAATCTTCTACGTTCGGAGGAATATTATTTGCATAAACTATTTGCTTCAAACGACCCCAAAGATAAAAATTAGCCATTGTTAAATAAGGGCTCCTTGGTGGCCATAACACGGGACCATTTCGACCTATCCAATTCTGTCCAAATTGCTGATTTAACCATTCGACAACAATCCTAGCATAATGAGCCGGACAACCATCTTGTTGGAAATAACACCTTGCGAGGTAATTAATCGGTAGATCATCCAAACGTTCATGAACAAAATTTTGCAGCATATCCAAGTACGTATGCTGATTGACAGTATTATCAAAAAAATATGGTCCAATGATACCATGGTAAGAAATTGCACACCACACATTAACTTTTGCCGAATATTGTCGATTGTGTGGGATGCGAAAATTCGGATTGTAATCGCTCCAATATCTCACATGTTGAGATGCAACAGTACCATTAGTAGAAAACGTGGCCTCATCAGAAAAAATAATATTTCTGTTAAAGTATTGATTACCCATGATTTGAGCGCCCATCCACAGACAAAAATACAAACGTTTCGCAGGATCTCCGGGTTCTAATGCATGATTAAAAATGGGCTTGTAGGGATGGAACTTCCTTTGTTTCAAAATTTTTTGAATGAGCGATTTACTAATTCCCAGATGGACTGATCTGCGCCGCAAAGAAAGTTTTGGATAGTTCCGTACTGAATTCATTACAAGAGTGGCTGCGTCGTCTCCATCGCGTTCTATTTTGCTTTTCTTTACATCCAGTATGGAACCAGTGGATAGGAATTTTTTTATCAATGCTCGTGTACCTCTATTTGAGATGTAAATATCCGGGAACTTTTGATTAAATTCTTCGACAACTCGAGGGATCGCTTTACTGCCTTTGCCATAGCATTGAATTAGGTAAATTCGTTGGTCTTTTGACAACATTTTCAACGATTATGGTTGATTTTTCTATGTGACAGTTAATTAGATAAATAAATATCGGTAATTACCATGACAACGCAACTTAATTTCTGGGACTTCTGGGACTTTCTGGGAAAATTTTCAAATAAAACGACCAATTTTTCGATTTTTATCTTAAACTAAAAGAAAATTTGAAAAGGTTAAAGCTGACTTGGTCGTTTCGGGACAGGCAAAAACTTTTAACAATAATACATTTTTCTTGTAAAATGCAAAATAAAGAAGTTTTCCCTCTTTGAACATCGATCCGTGGACATACTGTATATAAATAAACGAAAAACAACAGATAATAAATTATGTACGTATGGATCTATAAAATGTACAGTGAAGAGAGAGAGATTATAATATTATATAGATTATCAGGAAAATGAACAAATATAAGAAATGATGTATGTGAAAATTTTGATTGGATTGATTAGCGTACATAATTTCATGTCATATTTTATTTATTACGAAATGAAAATCTATCCACAAATCTTGGTATTAACTGCAATAATCTGTAATGTAAATAAGTCCTTCTCTTACTTGTTTCTATTGGTACAGAACACGTAGGATTTGTTCCAAACAGAAACATGTTTATTAAAATATTAATAATTGATTAGTGTGATAATTCTTTAATTTTTAGTATTAGATATTTATCGTCACACCTAATATTATACGTAACCCATCACATGTTTTATTAACACGCCAAAGATAGCTTAAAATTAACTACATAGTTTAAATCATTGAATATTAATGCCTTTAATAAGTTAAAATTATGCTTATTTCTTTATAGAATAAGTAGCTACTTGCATGTTATTCAACCCTAAATACTTAAAGAACTAATAGTGTAAACGGAATGTTTGTAACATGACGGAATACATTTTTCCTACTCAGCAATATATTTTTAATGTAGTCGTAAGTCGCCATATGTGTACATGCAGGTTTTGCAATAATGTTTTGCTATTTTTTTAATATTAGGAATATCACAGTACAAAAGTGCATAAAATGCGGAATTAACATGTATTAAAGTGCTTCATACATCTGGAACTTATACAAAGAATATTGTAATAACTTTTAAATTAAATATTATGATTTACTGGGAAATCAAAATACCTGGCATTTTTAATGCCACGTCATTTCAGCAGTATTTGCAATATTTCTAGTTCGAATAATAATTTATGAGTGTTCCAATGAACGATAATACGAAACACAATTAAAAGTAGTTGTTCAATTCATATGTTACTCATAAAATATTGACTGCAGCTTAGTAAGTAAACTTTAAATGTATTTTTTAACCGATTAAATAAACCTATCTAACAAAATAAACATTGTGTTGCATACTTTTTACGATAAAAATTATCAACAGTTAAAAATAAATATATACGTTCCTACTATTCAATGTTGGAAAAGACTAATAATAAAAAAACTAATTATACATACCATAATTACATTGTTACTGCCTATTTATATGTAGATATTTTATATACAGTATGTATAATATACCATATTTCAAAAAAACAGTATCCTTCTTCTCAGTAAATAATTAAAAAGTTGTGATATTTGAGCTAAGTCTTTTAAGTTAAAATAAATTATGTATTATACTAAAGATAATAATTATCTTATGTCAAAAGGTCCCTTAACGCGCCAGCCTAAGTTTAGGATCCGACGAGGAAAGTGAAGAACAGCCACACTAAATTCCTCATGTTATTTTTTATAATTTGTATACAGGTCTCCTTGAAATAAAAAGACAACGTATGAAAAATGAAAAGATGTAATTATATAGAATATAAATCCAAAATATTTACCCAAAATTCCCTCAAGAAAAAAAAATGACAGGTATTTAAAAAAAAATTATCACGCCAATATGCGATTATAAAAAGTATCAGAGACGATATCTTAAAGCTGACCGACAATAACAAAAACTAATAGTTTTGTTATTGTCCATCTCATCCAGCCGTTACGTATGTAAACATACGCTATAGCGTATGTGATGTATTTATTATTTATACACATTCTCAATATTTTGAATTCATAGGCGTCACGTAATACAATTTTTGGGTTTGCATCGTAATCTAGTCACAATATTTTGGATTTATATTCTACATATTTACATCTTTCAATTTATCATATGCTGTCTCTTTATTTCAAGGACACTCTGTATATAAGCATTAGTAATTCAAAATTTGGGAATTTTCGTAATAGTTAGCAATATACATTTCAAAGGTGTCAAAAAATCAACTTCACGTTGTATCAGAGCATATTTTAATTGTATATGTTGAACTTATAACGTTCTAGATATAAACCATCTACTTTATGGATAATATAATTGTGATTATTTGATGTTTAATTGACTACGTTTTTGAGATTTGAATTTGATATGAAACTTTGTTTGAGCTCCCTTGAAAAACTAAATAGCACTAGAGTAATTTGTCTAAGTTTACGAATTATAAACGCATCGCTTTTGATAATATCAAATTTTGCTTTAAAGGTAATTGTATCTTATGAAAGCTTAGAAATTGTTAAAAAATATCTGGTATAACATAGTAAATTTCCATTAATCTAATAAAACATAAGGGAAGCGTCGCACACGAGACGCCAGACTTGCACTGTGTACGAGTTTGAATAATATAAAAATCTGCAAAAGATTAATAGTAGTTTAAGCTAGTGACAAGATTCATGCAAGCAAAAATGCTAAGCAAACATATGCACAATAAGTGTCTGCAGACATTAGTCAATTAGCAAAATATGTTAATGAGTTTGGATTTAGATTCGTAAACATATGCACAATGAGTATCTGCAGAGGTAAGTCAAATAGCAAAATACGTAATAACTTTGGATTTAGAAAAATAAACTACGCGATAACGTTGCTGAACAAGTGCAAGTGATTGATACGAAGCTGCTTGATCAGTTAACCAGGCACAGTACACAACGTCTTCTCTTCAAAAATGACTGCAATGCAACATATTAATCAATTAATACAATATACAATTTATGTCAACATCAAATTAATTGGACCTATTTGTTGGTAATATTATTGAAAGTACAACGCTTTAGAAGAAAAACCGATTCAGTACGAAAAAAAAGTTAATAAAAAAATATATAGATATTTTTATTTTAATCTAAATTGGAAAAGTTTTTCTTTAAGTGTAAGTAAATAATGAAAATATAAAATAAAATTAAACATAGAATTTATTTGGATTTAGAATAAAGAGTTAGTTTTAAATACAAAAATTCATTACTATATCATTCAAAACAATATATATAGGTATTTTGTCAACTCAACTTTGGTAGAAAGCCTTTATTATTAGAATAGTGCTGTAATGCTCTTTATCATCTGTTAAATGATTATGGATTTAGAGAATCTGTTCCACCCTTAGATCGTCAGCTCTTAGCCTTGTTTACTCAGTAGCTGAATACTGCGCCCGTCTTGCTAAACAGCTGCCACGCAGAAGATCGACATCAAACTCAACGAGACCACGAGAATAATTAGCGGTTGCTTAAAAAGTACGCCTCTCTCTTGGCTCTCGGTTCTAAGCCATATCGCACCTCCCATCATCCAGACAGGAAAGCCTGGTAAGAGAATATAATAAAATAATATCGAATTCCCACTTTCCAGTACACAGTGATTTGCCTAATGCTGGCCTGTCGAGATTGGAGTCTAGATCTCCTCAACTACTGCTAGCAGAACAACTTACAGCAGATTTCAACTCTTAGACGGAGAAAGTATTGGGAAGCCTTGAAATCCGCTCAAGCGGCCCATATCATTAATTCTACCGTGCCCTTACCAGGAATGGAGCTGCCTCGCCATGAGTGGAAGACACTCAATAAAATAAGAACGTCCCACGGAATTTGTCGTGACTTATTCTATAAATGGTGACTGACGACACCAACTTGCGAATGTGGAGAACCTCGCCAGACTATTCACCATATTACAGCTGAGTGCCCCCTTACAGCATATGGAGGTGAGATGAGTGACTTCTTTGGAGCTACTAACTCCACGTTTGACTGGATCAATGGCCTTGATTTTAAAATTTAACTTTTAGATGTATATTTTTAATCCATGTTAGCCATACACTAAATAATAGAGAATTTGTTTGAGATGTCACGAGGATTAAATGACGTAAAAAAGAGTAGTAAACCCGTGGAATAAAAGACTCGAAAAAGTTTTTGGGAGATAGCTTCAATATTAATTTCGCACTGTGACAAGTGTATGCAGGTTAAATGGTAGCTATATTGAAAAACTACAATGTAGTATTTATTCGAATAAATAAAATAAAGAAATTATCCGAAGTTTGAAACCGTTTCCCGTATAATAATACTTCACCATAGAAAAAAATCCTACACTTTCTGGAGCATACAACACATTTTTCCTTTATTAAGTAAAACAAAATAAATCCAAATAACCTTTATGACCTTGAAACTGGATTAGGATGATTCTATTTTCTAAATAAGAACGATGAAAATATGCTAAATCGTTATTAAACTATATATATATATAAATAGTTGATATATATATATAAGGACTCAATAATGTTTCTTTAATTTGATTTAATATATAATTTCGCCAAACAATATTTAAGACAGACTGAAATATAATTCTTTGATTATGTGCACTCGTGGTAGAAGAGGTTATGGATAAGTAAATTTAGTAAAGATCAATTGTTATTCCAAAATATTTTACAATATTTTATTAAGTTTAAAGCCATGCTGAAAAACTTTCGAATACAAGTAGACAAATTGAGAATATTAATTAAACAAACTATATGATCGAAAGTCGTACATTATACAAATACGTTCTTTAAAAAATAAAATTTGAGTTGGAAAAATGAAGACAATAAATTATAATTGTCAGAACTTGTAAATTATTGTTTATTTTACTCTTAAACTTAATTATATTTAAAGGATGATTTAGTCACTTGTTTATACACAAGGTGTATAATGTGTATTACACATAATGCGTTATAAAATCGCAATATTAAGATTAATATTCAACAAAAATGTCGGTTTCGGTTTACCATAAAAATGAGATTCACATAAAATGGATACGGCAACAGCGGGGGTGTGTGACATTTACAGATTTTGGGGTAAGGCAGCCCTAACTCAGTCACCCCAAGTTTTCACTAATGGAAATGTATATGGGTTTTATTGTCAGAAAAGCAGTAGCCGTATCGAATCGTAACTTTGTTCCCTTAAATGTAAATTATAATCGAAACAGCTAGATTCATTTTTTATGCTGATTTATAGTTATTAAATGTGGCAAACTAGTCAGCAAAAATGCTTCTAAATTTTAAAATATTTTAATTTTACTGTTTTAACTGTTACATAAATTTATTACATATTACAGTCTGCTGAATACAGAAATCATTCAATGTAACTAGATTTAATAACAATTTACTAATTAAACATTTAATTTTAATTAGTGATAAATTTATGTTAAAAAATTCGCACGAAATTCAACTTAGGTATTAAAAAATGTCAGTATTTCCAATTTATAGACTTATGTCCAACGAATGAAAACTATGTTATACAAAATTTTTGGGCAATGTGTTGATATAACTGTACTACTTAAAAAATAGGGATCATTTACTTAAATTTGTGCTACGGCTACTTAAAATTCATCTACTAATCATATGTTTCCTTTATGGTATCCGGTCTAAGTAGTTTCCGGTTTGCAGTCTTGGTTGAATGACAAATCAAGATACCTTGTTTTTCAAAATATTGAGCAAATATTTTTAAAATTTAAAATTATATCTATATTCCTTATTTTAAAATAATTAGTATTTGTTTGATATTATTTATTTAATATTCTTGCTCTGCTGAAATATATAAGAATGCTGAACCGGTTTATTGATTTATGAGAAATATATTGCTGCAGTAAATAAAATCGATAACTTCAAAAATCAATAGTTTAAAATTATATTTAGAAATTTATAAAAACTTCTGATATCTTAGGCTCATTTTTTGAAGTCTTTCTGATGTATTATACCGTTATACTATACGTAAAAAACCATAAAAATATGCTTAAGCAATCCTTTAGGTAATAATTATCAATATTTTCATTTTATTACTTTAAAATACTTGGCCGCAAAATAAAAGAAAATTCTAAAATGTTTAAAAGATAACGAAGAAAAATGATACGGTATGAAAACCGCACCCTAAATTTTAAAAGCGACATCTTCATTTGAAAAAAAATTGTATTTTTGAATTAAAGAATTCACTCGTGTGTAAAAAATATAAAAAGTGTAATTAATCTTACCTTATTTATTTAGTGTAATACTAGAAATTATGAAAATAAATTTAATATAAATTCTTGGCTGGAATTATTAACGCTCACTACTAAAGCTGGACGTACAATGGTGAATGGTTCTTAGTTGTGCCGGTTTAGTGAAGTGATGTTGCGCATCACAGTTACTTGTTGGGGGACAGTGTATGTATGTGTGTGAGTATCTCCGTTTGGTAGGGAAGGTGGGATGAGTCATAGTGTTGAAATAGTTGAAATTACAATCAATTAAACAATTTTTATCCCTTGTTCAATAAAGCTACAATTTCAAATAAAGTTTTTTCTTATTATCAAAAAATAATTGTATAGTTTTACTTTAAATAAACTTCTGTAAATATTACGAGTATAAGATCTCCAACTTTAGAAACTAAAAAAAGACAAATTAATGAAACTAGTCTCAAAATGAAGTAAATTTATTGTACTACCAATGTACATTGCTGAATCTATTTCTTCATTTCGTCTATGAAAAAATTTCTTGTTTACTGTTGATCCATTTGCGAACAGAAGTCCGAACTTCAGTGTCCGATGCAAAATTTTGATCTTTCAACTGTGGGATTAATCAGAAATCTGAAGGTACCAAATCAAGACTGTACGGAGGGTGCGAAACAACTGTAAATTTCAAGCTCATCACTGCCTTCATCGTAGAGTTTTACAATACCTTATTGAATTAATCGTTGATCCCTTCGGCAGATATTCGGTATGAATGACTCCCTTTGCATCCCAGAAAATGGTGAGCGCTCTTTTTCAAATTTTTCTATACGTGGAAAATCAGGACGATGATATTCCATTGGCTGCCGGTTGTTTTTGGGGTCATAATGATGAACGCAAGATTCGTCCCCGGTGATGATGCTCATGAGAAAATCATCTCCTTCACGTCAATACTGGTTAGAAGTTCTTGATACGTGTTTTTCTTTGTTCTTTCAATCATTCGTTAATTGTTATGGGGCCAAACTCGTGCAAATTCTTTTGTAATCCGATGTCTGAACAATGTACTGCACTCTTTCTTGACTAATGCCCAATTTCCGGGCAATTTGTTTTTATATAATTCGGTAATTTCCGTGAATAAATGTCTTTGATTCTTCTGATGCCTCACTAATATTGATTGACCTCTTATTTATCAATTTTTCTTTTTTAATATTCAATTGTCAATTTTTAGTTTGTATTAAAGACTGAGCTTAATGTAATTGGTCTCTGTAAAAGATCTATACAAAAACCTACCACATATTCCTTAGACAAAACTGACCCGATTTAAGATAACATGCCTTAGTACAAAGTTGCTTAGTTTGGGCGCTATACGGCGCTGAAGTTACACTTCTGATGCTTCTGGCTCACCTGATTTTGCTGAAATTTGGTACCTTTACATAGTTTTATGAGTAGAGCAGACCAATTTCCGTGCGCGCCATGAGCGCCGGTATGGGAGTGTAATTCGTAATATATTAGAATATGCGATAGAATAGGGACGCAACATGAGCTTGTTACCGGTATAAGTATAAAAGTAGAGACATTTATTCTATCAGAAATAATTAAATATACATTTGGTTTTCTGCTATTAAAGTAATATGCATAAACACACGAAAAATAAGTAATAATAAAAATAAGAATAGTACATACATATTATAGCAGCGTTGTATGTACCTATAAATAAAATGGAAAATGTATGAAATCAGTGATTGTGTGCACGACAGAGGATTTAAAAAAACACAATACAAATAAAAAACACAACCCATACAATCATGCTCACCAGGGGCGGCTCGTGATGACGTATTTTGGTTTGCAGTACAATGATACGAGTGCCTCGTGTGTTTTCGGTGTTTACTAAGCAAACGTTACAGTTAGTACACGAGAATACACGAAGCACTCGGATCATTGTACTGCAAACCAAAATACGTCGTCACGAGCCGCCCCTGATGCTCACATCAGCGCACATGGCGCGCACGGAAATTGGTCTGCTCTATTTATGAGTAACATCATTCCATAGGCATAGAATTTTTTTTTAATTATTGCACACTTTAAATTTCTACGCCAATGGAAGGAGAGGGGTTTAAATATAAAATTTAGATTCTGTAACTTACTTACCACAGAAAAGGTAATGTAAGACTCGATTACTGTCCTGGTTTTTGTGAAATTTGTATTTTACTAATTCCAAGTAACAGTTATGAAAAATTAGTTACTAAAACATGCAAAAAAATAATAAAAATGTCATAGAAATTGTTGAAAATGTCCACAATTTACACGTATACAAAGATTTACGAAGAAAATTAAAATGTACCATAACTTCTTCATCGACTTAACATTAACATTATTTATTGCATCTTAAATACGTTGCCACAGTTATTCTCCATTATCTACAGGTGTCATGTAAATTGTTGACTTAAGACGTCCCCACAAAAAATAATCCATTGGGGTTAAGTCTGGTGAACGTGATGGCTTATTTATAGAAACGTCATTACCTCTACCTATCCATTTGTTTTGGTACTATGGATTTAAGTGGTTTCGAACATTTAAAATACAAATTTTACAAAAACCATGACAGTAATCGATTCTTACAAAGAGTACCTTTTCTGTAGTAAATAAGCTACACAATATAAATTTTATATTCAAACTCCCTCTCCTTCCATTGGCGTAGAAATTTGAAATGTGCAATTATTAAATCCCCCAAGTTTACGCCTATGGAGTGATGTTTGTTTAAATTTTAATATGAGTTTTTTTGTGTCATAAAACTATGTCAACCTACCAAATTTCAGCAATATCGCGTAAGTCAGTTCAGCTTCGTCTAGCGCCCAAACTAACCAACTTACCAATAAGGTAAGTTGTCTTAAATCGGTTGATTTTGGCGTAAGGAATATGTAGTAGTTTTTTATAAAAACCTTTTACAGACACCTTGTATAACCTTAAATTTAAAATTTATAATGTACATATAGAATTTTGTTGTTGTCACCCGTTTTGATTTTTACTGTTGGGTGAGATGAAATAGGTAAATATTGTTATTATAAATATAATTAATTTAATTTCGACTCTATGACAAAGTTTTGTACGTCGAACCCACTGGGGAACAATTTCCGCATCCATTAAAACAAAGAAACAAAAAGATATCATTGGGTAATAGATCAGGATTGCACGATGGATGATCCAGCAATTCCATGTTTTGACGAGTCAAATATTGAGTTATTTGTGCCGATGTGTGAAGGATCGCATTGTTATGGTGAAGAATGAGCCTGTGTCGTTGGTTGTTTTCTCTTATTTCTACAAACACTTCTGGCAAACAAATGGTTGTGTAGCATTCAAAATGGACCGTTCTACGATCCTCTAGTGGCACTATAGCGAAATGTCCCTTTCCCCTCCAAAACAGGCGATCATTTGCAGAACTTCTGTTGGGTTTGGCTAATTTTGGAACACCTACTCCATCGAATGCTACTTGCTTTTGAGCTCATACCTGTGTAGATGTTATACATTCTTGACAATTTCTTTGCATCAATCGGCACAAGCCTCTTTTTGAGGGATTGTTAAATTATGCGCGATCCAACGTGAACAAATTCTTTTTATGGCTAAATGTTGATGCAATATTTTATGTACGAGAATGGTATGATGTTAAGGAATACAACGCGATTGTTTTGCATTTAGTAAAATTATTTCTTGATATAATCTTCTCGTAGCTTTATACATTTGGTCCAGCGATGTTCCAAATTTTTTAACTTTTCCTATCGATGGAATTGTCTTCGCCTTCTTCGGTGCACGTTCGTAGGGAAAAATCCATTATGCCGACTGATCTCAGCGGGCGAAACAATAGCTATGACATGAGCAGAAGTGCTTGGAAATGGTGTAATTAGTTTGAACAGCGAACATGAATTTCCTCCAAAATTTTGTGATCCTATACCTTGTAATTTCTTTTAATGGTCTTTTTAAAAAAAAATAATTTATTTAGTACAAGATGTTTCGATTACTTGCAAACGGAAATATCTTTTGACTAAATAGACATTTGGTGACAAATTGTGTTAAGTAAGTCTATATCAGACATAGCTTCAAATTTCGATGGATTACTTTGACAGAGAATTTTTCTGAACATCCGACAAATGGGAATGATTTTAGTAATCTATTAAATAATATCGTTTAAACTGGTAACTATTTCGTGATGACGCTAAATAGCTATTTGAATTTAAATACATTCCATGTCAATTATATATCAATTCTAACCTACACAGGTGTGAATAATGTAAGAAATCAATAATTTTACTTTCAAGATGTGATTTTCGGTGGCCTCGATGACACTACAGGTAGTCATTTAAATAATGCCAGCGGGTTTTCTTATCAATTGCATGCGCCTCTGGTATCTTAATAAAAGAAAGTGGTAATATGACTTGCAACAGTCGTTATTTCGTTTTAGAAAATTTGTAGGGCCCCTGGGTGTATATAAAAATTAATTTTGTTCGGTATAGATATTGATTTGAAAAATTGTACACGCTCATATGTTGTCTTCATCATTTATTTAGTTTGGTTTGTTTAATTGTTGTTTAAAGAAGTCTTATCGTTTGTTATGGTATTTATCTTTATTGTTGTTTAGTGTATAAATAGTGTTGATATTGGACATATTGCTATTTGAGTTTGTTTTCTTTTGTAATAGGAATTAGAGTGTATAAAAAACTTGAATTTTAAAGTAGTTTGTCTGTATAAACAAGTGTTTTGTACTTAGCTTTAAAAATATATTTACGTCCTTATTATAATCTATTTTAATTGCATTTTTTATTTTAAAAATAAAATGTTGAGATTTAAACCATATAAATAAATAACAATTTTTATTAAAGTAAAAATTGCGTTTTGATATACGTTGAGCAAAAATTACTATTATTTTACGTAAACTATTTCAAATGTATGTATAGTTCTTTCCAGGATATAGTGACCCGCCTAAAGGAAGTCTTTTATGGCCAAGTACTTCAGCACTGCGGTAGAAATGTTTACACAAACGAGCGATTAGAAATACTAGAACATATCCACACAAAATCAGTTCTGTATTAAAACAATATTATACAAAGGCACATGTATTATATATTTAAATAATAATAAAATTATATAAGGTAAAAATAAAATACTCAATATTTATATACAAATAAAATTAATATACTAAAAGCCTTCGCAGTTGTTAGAATCGTCATAGCCAGTGCTTTCAGTTTCATTTCCACTAAGGCGTACAAACTAAACTACGCTAAAAGTAGATAAAGCATGGTCCATTTGCATTTCGACCTTTCAAAACATATCTGTTGCTGTGCTCAGGTACTTGCTCGTAATATACTTTAACAATTTTAATCTTTTAGTCGGGTCGCTATATCGTCGAAAGAACTATATACATATATTTTTACAATGCCGCTAAATCAATCAGTTTTTCTTTAAAACTTTGTAGGAAGTTAAAATAGCTACAGACCATCAAGTAGGAAATAGATCGGCATAATTGAAGTGTGGGAGGGTTACAAATAAACTTCTTAAAAAAACGGGTATAGTTCGTTTCGACTAATTTTAATTTGATTAAATAGTAGGTAAGTACTTTTATAGCACCCTTGAGGCGAGGGCTTAATCAAACCTAAACACATTTAAGATGTGAGCTGTTCCTTACTTTAATAGCCAGAGTGGTATTAAATAAATTCTGCCTAAGTAAGCGAACTTTATTTGCTTATTTATATTAGTTCTGGGAATTAAATTTAATAGTCGTATAACTGAAATTGTTTTACAGCTCAAGATTTCTTACATTTAAGTAAAGTAATACTCATATACATTTTCGTTAGTAGCAAAATATAAATTGTAAAGCGAGAAAGCATATATTTTATTATAAGAAAATGTGGAAATGTTGGGACGAAGACAGGGAAGGTGAGCAATATGAAATAAATAGCGATAACTGTGACTCGGTGACGGACAATACAAATATTGGCTCTAAAAAGATTCATCCGGTAGTTCAAGCTAAACAACCTACTGTTAAATGTGTATAATAATTTATAAGAAAAAATGCAGAAGTTACAGAAAAGGCTATAATAGAAAGAAGGTCGAAGTTAACTGGTGTCTGCTACAACACAGTTTATAATATAGTGAAGCATCCCGTCTCTTGTTACGACCTCTGGTTTGAGGACTTGAAAGCCGAGCTGCAATTATTACATCCCTGGCACACGCTCGACCTAGTCCACGGTACATCAATTTTCATTATGTACTTTGATTAACTTTAATTTGGTTGGTTGGTTAAGTTGCCACAGTTTGGTTAAGAACATAAGTATTCTTTTTGAACTTGCCTTTGTTCTGTCTTTTAATTACTTAACACATATTTAATAATCATTACGTCACTTTAATTAAGGTCTCGTTTAAATTTCTGTAAGCAAAATTCATGAATTTTGTACCATTTTAACCGCGTCGATTACAATAACGTCAATACATTTCAAATTTACTATTTTATATAGACTATTATTTTCTTTTACACTTCACATTATAATAAGTAATTAATAACGTACTATGTTATATATTTTCAAATCATTAAACGCACTTGTTAAAATACAGTGATTCTTTTATTTAACACTTTTACGGCAACGCATTCTTACCTCTTTTGTATGAGCAAAATTTATTACACTAAAATTAAGATTTATTAAGATTTAAATTTAAGCCTTTATTCCTGTTTAATAACATCAACTACTGTGTGTACGTAACGCAAAAGGCAGTGGCCCTTCTGAGAAAATTTAACTTCAGGAAAACAATAACCTACGACCTTGAGATAAGCTGGCCGGACACATCAGTGGTTTAGTATAAGCACAAAATAGGTAGATTTCTAGAAAATCTGTCAATAAATTATTAAGGGAGGTGTACCCGATCATTAAAGTGGAGCCAGACAAGCAGTTTAAATCATTTTACTTACATAGGTCAACAGCAACATAAATTATCAAAATTTCTTAAAAAATAAAACATTAATATTGCTTATAAAACTAATAATAATCTAGCCAAATATATTAAAAATAATAAAGAAAAAACTACCAAAGACAATAAATCAGGAGTCTATAAGTTATCATGCGGGTCATGTACCAAAACATATATTGGACAGACAGGTAGAACGTTTAAAAAACGAATCCAAGACCACTATCATTCTTATATCAATAAGAAAACTGACTCAACCTACTCTAATCATTTAATAGAGAATGAACACGAATTTAATTTACAATTGGATATCATACATGTAGAAAATAAAGGTGAAAACTAAATTGTTTAGAGTCTTTAGAAATTAATAAACTCAAAAACTCAGAAATGTTACTAAACGATAAATTAGACTTAAATTCATCCCCACTGTTAAATCTGTTCACCCATTGAAATATTGTTTCTTAGTTGCTTATGTTATATTATTAAACTTAAACCTCACACAAGTAGGACATGGTATAGTTTTCAAAAAGCAAAATATAAATGTAATAGTTCCTAGAATTTTAACTTGGGTCAACTACCTGATTAACGCTGTATCTTGTATGTATCTTATGTAGTCTTAAGTTGAATTTGAAGAAGCTACTGTGTTAGCGAAACAGCTGTCATTATTTTATTAATAAAGTGTAAATCTAAAACATCTTATGTGTGTTTTATTTATTTGCAAAATAGGTAGGATATTTTTTTTAATAAATTTTATTATTATTCCTACATTACGAAATTTTGCTTTTGAAATTGGTAACTAAATTTCCAAATACAGTGTGCTCACTCGTACAGCCCTTAAAAATTTTGATCATTTTATTTTCTTTCATTCGTTCTCCTTTTATATTTGGATCTCCCATTATACTGTCATGGGCAATTAACATTAAAATATTCTTTGATATTTTAATGTACAAGGCCTAAAAATACGTAAAAGCAAACCGATTTAGCACCAAAAAAAAAAACTAAATTGGAATGAGTTTTTATTTCAAACGCCTTTATAAAGAAAACGAATTTCCAAACACACAAAATATGTCGGTTGCAAGAAATAGAAAAATTATGAAAATAAAAGCGGACTATTGCCGGAAAAAACGCGTTGCGCAAAACAATTTGTTAAACATATCAACGTTCAAGAAAATTATGGATTTGAAGCAAATTTAGCTTAAAAAATACACGTGAATACAAGGATAAAAAATAAATGTTATATTTATTTACGTCGAGTGAAAAGTCATGTCTGCCCAGGATACTGTGTGCTGACAAGCTCCAATAAGACCGAAATGCATCCACACATTCCAGAATAGATGTGACTTTTCAACGAATTTTTCATTATCTCGAAAGGTGTCTGTCAAATAATAAAAAACTAAAACAAGACTATCGATTTATGTTAAAACATATCTCTATATGTACCGCGATATCATAAAGTTTCTGGGTCAACGGTGGCCATGGGGTGAAAAACGTCTGTCTTAATTTATATCATCCTTTTGAGAAAAATCTGATAAAATTTTCAGGTTATGTGTCATACTGACATTAAGATTAATATATTGACAAATTTTACCGTCAGCATGACACTTAACCTGAAAATTTTATCAGATTTTTCTCAAAAGGATGATATAAATTAAGACAGACGTTTTTCACCCCATGGCCACCGTTGACCCAGAAACTTTATGATATCGCGGTATAAATGGATACACAACGGACACAAATTCGCATGGGAAATTTAACGTACGGATATATGTGTCCGAATCAGCGTACGACGGTAGTAACCATGTCTACGCTGGCCCACCGCATATGTCAAACTTGTACGACAAATGCCTATGAGAAATATCTCAGAACATCGCTGGTACCTAACAGTTTTCGTGAGTTTTTAAGCTACTAGAGAGAAACTCTATTCGTTAAAATATGTAATTCACTACTCGTAGTCTAGATGGACCCAATGTATGTTAAAAATAGTATGATAGTAAGAAAAGAAGACACTCTATTGTATTACAACACGTTATTTTAATGTAAAGAAAAGTACACGTAAAGACAAGGATATAGAATTAATATGATAATATAAATGAATAAACAGTAACGCATTACATTTATCCAATATATTCTTTCTGCTGCTATACAGAAAATTGTTGGAAATTTGGTATACAGGACGTAGCGAAAATTAATACATTAACTTAAGCAACAGGCAATATTGGTATATTCTTCTAACGTACATTAAAAGAACTGTTATTAAATTATACTAATATAAATTATATTGACTTACCTGAATCTATTTATTTTAACAAGAGTTGTTTAAGAGATACATATGTCTTGAAACCTGTAAATTAAAAAAGGTGTCAGTAAATGTTTCACTAAAGTTTTTAAAAGTATTAGTATTAAACATTCGAATTCATACCTAGATTCGGTTTCCTTGCAAGAGATATTAGATTTTCTGTAAAACTTAATAGACAAAAACATAACATGCATACGTACTCTAATAATACTGTACAACATTACATATATTGGTTTGATTCCCTCGTTGTGGCATCTAAGCTGTTGTCTTGTGTTTCGTTCGTTATATTTTTTCTGTTGCTGTAGGTTTGTCGTTTATAAAATTCAATAGTAAAAAACAAATTAAATTACATAAATTTACCTAGTAAATGTCCGGTAACAGGAAGTTCTACTGTGTGGTTATAACCTGGACTGCAATAATACACAGAATTTCTCACCCTGTGATCTGAGCGTAATTATGCAAATACACAAAGATATATAAAAATAATTTGATTATTTAAACATACAGTAAATTTGATTTTAAAATAATATGCTATTATAAGAGTATTTGTCTTCAAAAGTCTTATAATTTATAGAGTTGTCTAATGCATGGATGTATTAGCTTAAAACAGCCGCTCGTTAAGTTTTATGATTCATTTTAAGTTTAAATTTAATGCACAGATAAATATGTGCGTATCATTGTCCATAAATACAAATCGCTATTACGATTTTGTAAAAGAACAATATTACAATAACACTCTATTACAAATAATTTCAGAGATTATTTGAATTATGCCAGCATTACATCATTAGATGTGAAGTGGTCGTTTTCTGCATATACTCGTAAAAATATATTTTCACCGCGGAGAATACGCCTCGCTGAAACAAATGTCGAAACATATCTGATGCTGCAGTTCTTTCTCCGAACTCATCCACTATCGGATAATGAATCTTAAGCGGGTCTATTACTTAATTTACTACAGTACGTGGGCCTCATAATGTAGCTTTAATAATTATTATATTTACCGTCGATCTGTGAAATGTACATCTACATACCATGTGGCCGCGTGCGTCTGCACTATAGCGAAACCTGTAGTGTAAGCAAAACACACAGAGGTGTCCGTGTGTTAGAACGGTAAAGAAGTAGACGCAATGTTCCAATGGATTACAAGAGAGCCTAGTATATCGCATACCCTATGATGCAGTCGCATTTGTCCAATAAATTCACATTTAGACGGTGTAGTCGCGCAAGCGCATTAGCTGTCGCTCCCGCATATGGGTGTTAGTTGCAATGTTTATACCGGCAGGGGAACTACTCGCTCACATTATTTAATAAACCGCGTTGTTGGTGTACGTAACGGTCATTTAAAAAATGGAGTATTATACACCGGAGCAAAAACTCTTTATGATTAAACAATTTTACGGTGGTAATTCCGCGGAAGTAACTCGAGCTTTATTTGCAGCTAATTACCCTGAAAGTCAAATTCCCAATGCAAGCACATTCGTAGGACAGTTAATCGGTTCGAAACTACATTTTCTATAGTAACTAATAAAAGTAAAGTTGTTCCGGATAAGAATATAAGTGATATAGAAATTCGAGTATGTGCTTTAGTCGAAGTAAATCCCACTATGTCGTCTCGATAAATTGCCCGCGAATTGGGTATCAGCAAAACAACGGCCCAAATATTTTACGTACTAATAAATATCGTTCATACAAATTTAAAGTTCACAAGTACCTTTTCCCGATGATTATTATCGCCGTATGCAATTTTGCGAAAGAATGATAAATAAATATCACGAAAATGAATTCTTATAATACGCCCGCTGTCGGTGTGGCATTTCAAGTTGGCACGCCCATTATAGTCGACCAGTAGTTACTAATACATGCATCGCGCTATCGATGGCGGCCACACGGTATAGTAGTATGCTCTATCCACCCTCACTACTGCTATTCGCATCGCGCGGTTGTCCACGATTTATCCCTGCATTCGGGACAAACTCTACGCAACTCTACGACAAATTCTTTTTGTACAAAAGTAGCATATGTTTTGTAAATTTTGTCATTTTCTTTTGCGTCGATAACAAGTGGATTAGTTATTTCATTTATACCTTAAAATTGAGGAAAAAGGGAATAGTTAAAAATACGACTGATAAAATAATGCTTTTTTACTAAACAGAGTTTGAATGTTTGACAAGCGTATTGTTTGGTAAGTGTGGCATTTTTAGTTTTTGGGATTTAAGAAAAATAATAATTCCGTTTACTAAAACTAAAAAAAAAAACTGAACTATTTTTTCCACGTTTATGAAAACACCTGCAATCTTCTTAATATGCCAGATGTTGTAGAAGATTACTCCATTTCGACTTTCAAATTGCCCAATGATTTATTTTGTTAGTTATATTAGAATAACCTAGATTTTATTGTATTATTTCTATTGTAAAATGAATATAAATGAGCGTTTAGATGACTTTATTAAAAATTATTGAATGTGTCAAGTGATTATTCCTGAAGTACAGAAAAAACTCAAGAACATGTCGAAAATTCGTGTAATTTCATTGTTTATTTGCTATCGTTAAGAAATATGTACACATGAATGAATACTACAAAATCGCTGGAATTTTATCAGTCTTTTTTAGTATCCACAATAATCCACATATAAATTCATGTTTTAGACTTTTCTGCACTGCTATTACATAATTTTCGTCTTAATTTGTCTCTCTTAAATTATCCTTTTAATTATTTTGCTGGAATATTAATATAGATTAAGGATTGAAATATCTCTTAATACACCAATTAACTAAAGATCCGTTATCTCTCACAAGTGTCACGTATTTTCTGTATTTATATTATTTGCATTTAGTGTTTTCTAAGAACAATAGATTCGTATCCTGAGATTTAAGATACCCTCGTGCTTATGCGATTAATTTTCGCGCAGGATTAGAAGTAGTGGGGAGATTTGTATTTGGTTTTACATCAAATGTCAGATAATTCTAACCTCTGAGCGTATATCACTTTATGATCCGCTAGCAAATACATTATGTTCCGTCAAACGTCAATGACAAATGTATTCTGACAATTACTTGAGTAGTGGGGGTAGACGTTTTTAAAAACGTTTTCTGCACACCCCCTCCTCGCGCCAACTTAATTGGCGTTTGCTATACGTATGTATATATCATCATGTTTACTATTAGTTTTTGTAAGACTATCGCATATAAATTTTTAGTTTTAGTCATCTTATTCTGTCAAAATGGACGAGTTTGAATTCAAATGTTTTCAGAATATAGAGGTTCACGAAATAAAAGAAGAAAAACATTGGAATAAAGAAGGAAAACAACATCTTATACTGGGTGTCCTTGAATTTAAAAAAAGCGTATGAAAAATGGAAAGTTGTAATTATAAAGAATACAAATCCAAAATATTTTCCCAAAATTTCCTTTCATAAGCGAAAAAAATGACAAAGATATTTAAAAAATTTTTGTCACGTCACTGTGCAATCGACTATATTATAAAAGACGATATCTTATAGTTGAAAAAGAATAGTTTTGTTATTGCCCATCTCATTCAGCTGTGACGTATGCAAATATACGCTGTAGCGTATGTGTATGGGAGGTATTTATGATTTATACAGATTCTGAATATTTTGAATTCCTAGCCGTCACGTAATACAATTTTCAGGGTGTTTTTAATTTCGGGGTTCGTGTCGTAATTGACTCACAATATTTTAAATTTATATTATTCATAATTACATCTTTCCATTTATCATACGTTGTTTTTTTATTTCAAGGACATCCTGTATAAACACGATACATAAAAGTGCATATATGCTAAGAAAATATAACTTGCACTGGAACAGCGGTACAAGAATGCTTAAAAAAGTTAAAACGTATAAGGTAGTATCGAAAAGAGATATTCATATCAAAAAATAAAATAAAAAGTTTATAGTAAGGTAAGTTCAAGAATATTAAGACTTAAAAATTGTGAGTTAAACTTTACTACAATTTTTATAATACTTTTTTGAGTATAACACATTGTATCTAGAAGAAATATTTTAATAATGAAGAATAAAGAAAGAGGTTGAATGTCGAAAATATTGTCATTAAGAATTCACTAGCATTTATTATTGTTTGCTCGCAAATAATTACATATTTCTAATATTATGCGTGTAAAAAAAAACTGCCTCTAGTGGGCCATGACTTCTAAGCAAGATAAAAAAGCATGTCGTAACTTTACTAATATGAATTTCTTAAATGACAGTTACATCTAAATGACAGACGGCTTTAGAAAATTGCAAGGTTAATTACTAAGTTATAATCTTCCAGTAATGAATAAATAAAATTCCGTGTGATCGTTTTTATTAGATGACATTAATGGCAAATTTGACAATTCAGAACGGTGCGGTTAAGTTACGACATACTTAAAAATTTCATGGCCATGGTTGTGTTTTTTTGAACGCACGATATTTCATTAATATTAAGCTTAATCGAGAAGACCAATCTTTACTAAAACAATGTAAACAATGACAGTAAATAGAAAAAAAGATCTGAAAATAATGCGAACAATATTGGGACCAAATATAATATAGCAGAGAAGATTGAAAAGAAACACAAAAATAGAATATAAACTTGGAGGACACAATATAATAAAATACATGTTAGGAAATATGAGTAAATTTACTGAAATGATCAGTAGATAACACAGTGGATTCCAACATGATCCAGGAACAGAAAAAAACATATTGAGGTAGATGCAAGATAGGAAGAAGTGGAAGAAAATAATACAGGCAACTCGGATCTACAACAGATTCGAAAGAACAAAGAATATTAGTATTATTTCTATCATTCAATAACGCCTTGGCGTTATGCCATATTCCATGCTTGATGATAATAGTTTAAGAGACTAAAGTACAATATTTTGTTCTGGAGGTTTTATTTCATGTTTTAAAAATATTCCCCATTATAATACATTTAATTAATTAATACAACTCTTTTTTCATATTTTTGGAGATCTGCTATTTATTTCTTTCAAAACGAAATAATTTATACCAGTATTCTATTGTAGTTAATGAACAGGGCTTAGTATTAAAAACCGTTGAAACATTCTTGTTAGCTGAATCCACCCTTGGAGTTGTAGAAAATGACTACTCCGAAAATGCTGGTTATTAAATTTTATTTTCCATAGAAGTGTTCAATTCAAATCTTTATAATATCAAAACAGCAAAATTTTTATTTTTGTTAAAATCACAATTACATGAAACTAAAATGTCGCAATGGCATTTGTATCAGTCAATAATCGTCTACTGGTTATATTTAACATTAAAAGAACATCCCTTGTATGCATGTAAAAAAACATTTCACTTTAATGCTTTATAAAAATCAGTTGTTAAATATGCTTACTTATTCTATTGAATATACCTATACGTAGTATTTATTACATTGATGATTAATAGTAGACTTCATAATCTGATATATGAATTTGCTACTGAAGTGTTCACACTTAGATTTTCTATCTATTTAGGAATAACGTTTTTGTTCAATTTTATTAGTTTTATAGGTATCCGTTAATATTTTTTAAATTTCTGTTTAGGCAGGTGTTCGGTTTTGCAGAACATGTTGATCGCGCAATTAACATAAAGAACTTCATACAATTGCCTTGCATTTAAATCTAACAGTAAATATACATACTGTACTGTTGGGAATTAATAATAGTGTATTGGAATATTACGTATACTTTATTAAATAGTATATAATACTAAACTATCAATTATATAGGAGCATTACTAGTCTTTAATTTCGGAGTACGATAACCTTCTAATACCACGCACTTTATTTTATGTGTCGTAAATAGCTAATAAAACAAAATTTAATTGTATGTTTTGTTTAACTATAGAAAAATGCATTAATTATTTTTCAGTCCAGTACATTAATAACGGAAAAGAGTAGCTCTTAGGTTCATTGACCGTATTTGAAATTTAAAAGAAATTCAAGTTTCGTCCTCCTAAAACTGATACCACTAAACCGAAATTTGTTGTTTCCTCGGACAAGGTCAATTTTTTATGAGTTGAAAAGATATTTATACTATTCTGAATTGCATGTCATTAAAAGCATGTATGTATAGCGAAAGTTATAACTATTTTTAATTTTACCATGTTTAATGGTGCTAGGGGGCTAGTAAAACTTGCAGGTATTTTGTGCTGTAACTTAATTTGTAAATTTGGAAAATACGATGCATTTATAGTTTCCATAATGAAATTTATCATACATTGTCGATTACTAACTACGGAAATCATATACAGTAAAACCTCTCTTAACGGGCACCTCTAAATAACGGGCACCTCTCAATAACGGGCACTTCCTTAGGAACTTTTCTAACATTTTTTTTTTATTTTCCCAATTATCATAATTCTTATGAAATTTGCCTCTGCATAGCGGGCACAATAAGTAAAAAAAAAATACTACAGAATAGAAACTAGAGAACTATTCTTACCCTCTTTATTTTCAATGTACTGTCGTGAGCAAAAAAAATCGGGACAGTTTCAAAATCGATATGTCAATTTCCTTTATTTTTTAGCGTTGTAATTTCGACGATATTTGATTAACTTTCAAACTCTACGCCAAATTATATATCATAGTTGCTAATTCAAAATTGAAAATGCCGCATCTTTCGAAAACTTATAAAGCCAGACTTGTTACTAGCTTGAAAAATGGGAAATCATTAAAAAGTGTATCGGTTCAATTTAATATTGTTAAAAGTTCATCCGCAAGAATATATTAAAAAAATGTAGGGAAGAGGATAATTTAAATCGGAAAATAATTTACGGACGTAACAAAATTTCGAATACACAGGAAGATGAAACATTAGTTACTGAGATTAGGCACAACTTTCAAAACATTAAAGAAAGCTATAAGAACAACACAATTTCCTGTCTCATCTTGTAGCAATGGTTACAAGAGGATGAAATTTAAACTTGAGATATCCAACCCTACAGTCCTTATCTAAATCCCATTGAAAATGTATGGGGATTAATGAGATAGAGCTTCTACCCAGGAAGAATTTTGGGAGATTATTCAAAATGCTTGGTATCAAATTTCTATAAATGTTGTACAAAATATTGTCGCTTCAATGTCTACAAGATTAGATGGAGTTAATAATAACGGTAGAATGACGAAATACTAGTTACTTTAATGTAATAATTATTTTAATTTAATAAATACATAATCTTTCTCTATCGTTTTTAGTAATTTTTATTTACATTTATTTAAAAATGTTTAATAAATGTCAATAAGACACACATTTTTGACAATTCCTGACTTACTATTATGAGTAAAGATAGCCACTTAAGTAGTCACAATTTAAACCCACGCAGAAACAGTGTCCCGTTTTTTTTGCTCACGACAGTACATAAACCTTTTTATTGTGTAAAATTTACATTCACAAGACGCACATGTTTTCCATACTTATTTCGTAACTTACAACTCGTCTATATTTTGGTGAGAATTATGAGCCCTTTGCCCATTGTATCACTCGAATTTTCACCCGTCAATCAAAATGAAGATCCAATTCCGAGAATATATAGACTTCAACGCCGCCCCTTTGTTGTGCGTGCATTCGCCAAGCGCCCTAATCGCTTGGGCTTCCCCAGTTAGGCTAGTGCGCACTTATCGCCAAGTTTTAGATAAATTTTGTAATCTTAACGGCATATCTCTGAAATTTGCTAATGAGTAGAGCTGGGCATTTCCTGGACAATTGGCTAAACTTTTGCGTTTTATTGTACATTGTAAATTTAGTCAGTTTAACACGAGTTACCTAGTTGATAACTAAAATGTTACCCATTAAGAGAAAGTCCTTTACTACTGAAGAAAAAGTGGAAATTATTAAGCGTAGTGAAAAGTTTAAAATCTAATACTCGTCAACCCGCAGACAACGGACAACGTCCATAACGGACATTTTCAAATTCACGGTTGTTGAGAGGTTTTACTGTACATATTTATTCTCTCTAATTAAGCACATATTTAGTATGTTGGTTCCAATAAGCGATGATGGTATCTAATTTTGTATTAAATGAACAGTACGTTTTTATGATATATGTAAGTACGAATTTTGAATTTCTAGTGCAAGATACAGTTTGTCACACGAGCGTGTGGGCGACTAGTTTCATGAGCCCAATAAATAACAGTTTAGCGATTAGAAAGAAATGTATTGATGTTCCTTTGGTCATAATTTACTACGGCTTTATTGTGCTGATTGTAGATCTGTGCATACTGATAGCCATGAGTAAGTCTGCTTTAATATCTGATCAGTTTTCACATAACGGTGCGATAACGCTAACATGGGGTCAGTGGACGGTCGATTAATCGTATTGGAGAGGGATCAGCAACGTACGTCCTAGGCTCGTAATTGATGTTGAGGTATCGAAGTGTATAATAAAGTATGTGACACGTGCGAAAGCTCAGAAAATCTTTAAATGCGCACCAAGTGAAAAAGTTTATTGGTAAATTTTTTGATTTATTCTACGATAGAGCGAAAGTAAAATGTAAAGCATGCGATAAATCGTTAATGTGCTGGAGCAAATCCGAATGTACAAGTCATGTGGAATTCTGTATAACATCAAAATAGAAAACAGGGCGTGCGTAGCCTTACAAACTCAATTTAGGTGTGATTTATTGTTAATGCTGACAGCCTCTAATATTCCGCTTTACGTATTACATAAGCAATCATTTAGAAACTTTTGTCACAAATACAATCCCAGTTCTAGTTACCAAGTCGCGACATATCATGCAACCATATACCAACTGTACGCGACGACATTATAGAGAAAATTATATGTAGTGGTTGTGTTGAGACGACAGATCGTAAAAAAATTCTATTAGTAATATTATATTACGCGTCCTGGACCCTCGGTAATCGACATTTCCATCACTACTAGCAAGCAAAGGATGTGAAAGCGTGTAGTGGCAATACACAGATGGTGCTGGAGACGTTAGAAAAATTGAAAGTGTCAAGTCAAATATTGTTGTTTGTTGTCGATGGTTCAGCGACAATGCGTTCGGTTATGCGTTCGGTTAGCTGTTCTCTTTCACAACACGGTTGTAAATTGTTACATGTTACGTGTCTTGTGATAGAAACGATTCGTCCGATTCGACAATGTTTTCCCGAGGCAGATGTTTTAATAGCGAGTACAAAAAAAGCAAACGTCTCCGCAAGTTTCACTAAAAGTATTCTGAAATTCCCAAACCACCCCAGCCAATCCCTATACGTTGGGGAACATGGTTGAAGGATTTTATAATGCTGAAATTTTAAAACTAATAAAAACTGTTATACTAGAGTTGAATCTAGTCAAGACTGCAGCTATTAAGACACGATTTTTTGAGATATTTCCATAGAAACTGATTTAATAACTATTCATACCAACTATGAAGAAGTGTCTGGCGCAATAAAGAAATTAAAAAATTGGCGTTAGCGGAGTACCTTCAAATAGTGGACGAAGTAAATTTCCTACTATACACTGATAATGCAACAAATGAGCGAACGAAAGTGTGTTAAAGAAAGACTCCGATTTTAACAGATTAAGGCAAGTTTGTGATCATATTGCAAATAGTGATAGTGCATCTATAGATTCGTTAAGTGAGTATAAAGAGTATTTTACGTATGTTCTGTTACATCAGTAGGTGTCGAACGATCATTCTCCAAATATAAGAACATATTTTCACCACTGCGAACATCACTGTCTGAGACAAATATGGAAGCAAAATTTTTACGGATCTTCTCCAGTTCGTAAGGTTGATAACCATGATGCTAATTCATTACGCTAGTTAAGAGGGTAAGTGTTGTAGTGTTACTTTTAACAGTATAGTGCATCTCTTACTAGTTACTTTGTATTATTATTTTTATTACAATTTGTTACGATGCGTACGCTTATGACGGGTAGTTCCGAATTGAATAAACGCTTTCGCCTTCATTTGTTAAAAGCGAGAAGAGATACAATGAAGCACACGCCGTCGATGAGTTGCCGAAGCGTGGAATTTATGTAGCAACAACAAAAAGAGTAAAAGGAAATTACTTAAAAAGGAATTAAATATATGAATAAAAACAATGAGCCGATGCTTAGCCGCAAACATTAAATATAAAAATATTAATTCTAAGCCGCTTCTCATTCAAAAATATCTAATCACCAATTTATGTGGGCACAGAAAAATTGCAATTGAGATTGCGACAACGTAGTGTTTATAGATTAAGCCTCATTTTGTGTATGGACACGGAGAAATCAGTCCTTAAAAAAACTGTATATGTGGATTGCTTTAATGTGCAAAGTTTTAGATCGCTATATTTGTTTTGCGGATTTGGATGCTAAGAAAATAGTGGAAATTTATCGTATGTGTAACGTACCAAAGTGTGTTGGTGAAAAGGCGTCAAATTTATTATTTCAAGAACATAACAATCCAAAATACGGAAATCGTCTGTGCATATACTGGAAGATCGAAAATTGGGTAGCAGTATTAAATTGAACGCCTCACCTGATGTCAATCCAATTGAAAACGTGCATGCTTATATGAAAGTGAAGCCGAGGAGAAGCGTCTGTTTAATTTCAAATAGCTATCGTCTTAGATTAAATTAATTGGGCCGCATCTTGACACAACTTAGGTAGACATTCTTGTTGCAAGTATGGAAAGACGATGTCAAGTTGATAATAACGGTAACTTGACTGCATATTAGGTAATTCTTAGTGCTTCTAATGATATGGAAATTTATTTTAAAACATTTTTCTTAAAAAATCGCCCATACTTCTGACATAGACTTGGTAGTCTACAGATCTAAAACTGACATTAACTAGAAATTTAATTACTTAGCAAACGGCCTAATGATATGACAAACAATGGCAATAAATCTTGATTTTTATAAAATTTTGTGGTGGAAATTTTATTATACAGGCTGGTCCAAAATGACCGAAGGGATTTTAATTCCTTATAACTTTTTTATTATAATTTTTTTTTTTTTCAGTATTTTGTAAAGAAGACTTGGGGAATTTAAAATGGAACAGTACACAATTGAACAACGTGCCAAAATCGTTGAACTTTATTTCTCAAATCAACGATCCATTGTTTTGACTCAGCGTGCATATCGTCGTTATTTTAATGTGCGGGTTGGACCCTCAGAGTCAACATTAAACCATCTGGTTGCAAATTTTCGAGAACAAGGGGCAGTAAGGAACCTTCCTGGTGCCGGCAGACGACGAACGGTGCACACGTATGACAATATTGAACGGGTACAGGAGAGTATTCGGGAAGATGGAGAAACATCAACCAGGAGACGTTCGACACAACTTGGCTTCTCAAGAGGGTCGCTGCAGAGAATTTTGCATACAATAAGAATGTTTCCAGACAAAATTCAGCTTGTCCAACAATTGAAACCGACAGATTACCAGCAACGACTTGATTATGCAATTTATTTTCGTCAAAAAGCAGAAGAAAATCATGATTTTATTCATAATTTAACTATGCGCGACGAAGCCCATTTCCAATTAAATGGGTTCGTTAATAGGCAAAACTGCAGGATATGGGCTACGGAAAATCCAAGAGTAGTTCAACAGCGAGAATTACACCCACTTAAGTGTACCGTTTGGTGCGGTGTTTCGTCGGAAAGGATAATTGGCCCATATTTTTTTGAAAATGAACACGGTGTCGCCGTTTCCATCACTGGTGTTAGATATCGGACAATGTTGGAAAATTTTTTAAGGCCAGCCGTGGAAAACCATTCGCAAGTATGGTTCCAACAGGATGGAGCCACAGCGTACACTGCGAGGGACACAATGGCTCTTTTATGCGACATCTTTGGTGAACGAATTATTTCCCGTACAAGCGATTTTAATTGGCCTCCGCGTTCACCGGATTTAACCGCTTCAGACTGTTTTCTTTGGGATTATTTGAAAGGAAAAGTCTATATTAATAAGCCTCGAACCCTACAGCAATTAAAAAATAATATACGGGACGAAATCAACAACATAACACCTGAAGTTTTGCGAAAGGTTATGGAAAATGTTTTGGAAAGAGCACGACTATGCGAAGCAGAAAATGGCCACCACTTGCGAGATATAATTTTTCATAATTAAATCAAAAATATTCTCCATTAATATACTGTATTTAAAATTAAAAAAATTTAATAATTATGTCTTAAATAAGAAGTTATAATGAACTCAAACCCCTTCGGTCATTTTGGGCCACCCGTAGTTATGAAAATTCATAAAAAACGAGAAAAATGGTTAGAGTGAAGACTCTCGCCATCAAAATACAATTCTGTTGATATTTGCATAAATGAAGTTTCAAAGTATAATTTCCAGAAATGGTAGCAAAAAATATTTAAAGTATAACTGTTATACGCTTTGATTCAGCTGAAGCTGTAAAATTGTTGTTTTGAATCAAACGAATATCAGTAATTCATAAAGAAAATGATATAAAGTCTAGACTGTTTCAAATTGAATGAATTTTTCAATAGTATTTTTGATATTAAGATTTATGGTACAGGTAATATGAGCTATTTATACAGGGTGTAAATGAAATATTTCGATGTACGCTAATAAATAATAGATACGTAAGACAGCAATTCAAAACTACAAATTTTTTTTTTAATTTTTATGGAAATTTAGGAACACAAACTATTCAGGTTGAATCTAAATAAATACAAATTATATGTTGTCAATCTAACAAACAAATAGGCATTTATTTGTTTAAGTTCACTAAGAAATCCTCTTCACATTTCGGGTAATAATAAGTACGTCTTTGGGTGAAAATTTTACGAATGTATTGGTTCATGCATTTTCTTATGCATCAGCCGTTGTCTTGTTATTTATAAGTAGGTCAATGGCCTGACTTTTATAGTGTCCCGAAAAAAATACAATATCCAGTTTCCTTAAAAATTTTAAACGGTATAAGAGTTTTGTGGTGATATGGAATTTCTAATTTAATTGTATTAATATGAAATTCACGAGAAATAATAAATTACATTTGTAATTTTAATTGAATGTTTTTTTTGTGGTCTATCTCTTTTTTTAATAACAATTTTTTTGCCCTAAAAAGGGGAAATTTGTGTGAAACAGGTGGAATGCTTACAAGAGATGTTCAATGTGGCTGTCATTTGCGTACATACAAGTATGTACATGCTTTAACGTGGCTCGGTTTTCACGGATATGGGCCGCAGTTTGAAAAATACGTTGCCAAAGATCGTCTTTCACGGTCACGGCCTTTATAACTTGGATGCAATCTACCGCGATCTCTCAATCTGTACACGGCTTGTAAAATTAAACCATTTGATGGACCACGGATATGGTCCGCAGTTTTAAAAATACATTTCCGAGATCGTCTTTTACGGCCTTCATAACTTGGATGCAATACCGCGATCTCTCAGTCTGACACGGTTTGTAAAATTAAATCATTTGATGGACATCTTCGGTTCGGAAACCGCCCTTCAAAAATACGTCAAGCTTTTAACATTTTCACTTGTTTCACTGTATAGTAAGACGATATCCGGTAATTCGTGATTTGAATAAGTCATACTTCACGGTAGTTAATAGACTTATGGTATGTATTATCGCATCTACTACTCCTACCATTAAGCCTGAGTTACATTACACTTTTTTCGTCTAGAAACTTGGACAAGTTTTCAAACTAGACGTACTTGTCGAAACTTTGATAGTGTAATTCAGAAGAAATACATCAAAGTTTCTAAACTACAAAACTAGATCCGATCCCACTTTTCATCCAAGTTTCAAACTAGACTTGGGCATTAAACACCATTTCGTTTGTACCAACTGTTTATTTTAAATAAAAATCATATAATAATTGCAGGTTACGTAGTGTTTGTTTTGTTCTGAAATTTAATAGAAATTGTGTAAGAATGTTCAGTAACAAAATATGGGGCACCGATATATCGATTTTCGAATTAATTTTTTTAATATTTTTGTATCTCTAAGACGTAATAAATAACCACAACCCGTCTACGTCAAATATATATTAAACAAACAGAAATTTTGATTTTATGTTGGTAATACACTCAAAGTTTGGTGCCCTCTATTCAATATAGCATAAATTAAAACTTGTATGAAATCTTGTACAAGAACTTGTTCAAGTTTCTAGTACGAAAAAAAGTGTAATGTAACTCACGCTTTACGCTTCAGTAGAGGTAGCGCTGCAGTTATAAAGGAATACTAAATTTACCAGTCGGATCGAGCCATGCGCAATTATTTTTTTTTCTTTCATCTCATTCGCGATAGTTTTTGTACATTAGCATTTTATGCTTAATATTATTACAGCTATTACATATTAAAGTATGTAGACACATTTCGTTTACACTTTGTATAATAAATTTTTTACCATTTTACTATATGCATACTAGCACCTCATTATATGAGTAGACTTATCTTCCATTTCTAAGAGTTTCATTCATATTCAAGCGATCAATTCAAAGACGACGTTGAGAATTTTGAAAAGGTATAAACATAATTTGGGAAAAGTGCAAACAGATGTTTTTCATTTTGTCTTTTCAGGAAAAAACTTTCTCTAAGAGAACAGTAAAACTACTTTGTAGTTCCACAAACACTTCGCCATCTTATCAATATCTTATGACAACATATTTCTATAGATATTTATGCTTGAAATTATAAATCAAATAGTTAAATTTTGATGTATTAGATATATCAAATTACTTATAGATAGATACCATAAATAAACGCTTGTATATTTTAATGAAATTTTCAGGAAATATGTATTTTATTCATATTAAAAAAATGATGAAAATTTCAGCAAGATGGTCGAAACCATTTCTATAAACACTAACAATGCGTCGAATCCTTCTTGCTTCTTATGCGTTCAGCTGGTCTATTAGACATACTTGTAATTAGCGTATCAATGGTACCTTGTAATACTATCCCAAGCTTCTAAAATCTTTTGTTGAAGGGCATCTACATTAATCTGACTTTTATGGTTCCCCGGTTGTTGTACATGATTGCTTCTTGGATTCCGGGCGAGAACCACGTCCTCAGCACTACTTCCTTTTTGGCAGACGTTTCGTCCACTGTTACAAGGAGCATGTTTTGCACTGAAATTGAGATTTAGTACAGTAGTAGCAACAGCCTTGAAGATGTTACTTGCGATAGTGGACGAAACGTCGTCCAAGTACGAAGGAAGTACCAAAGACGTGGTTCCAGCCCGGAATCCAAGAAGACATCTACACTGCTAGGGGGTGGTTGTAAATTAATGATTCACCATCCTACCACATCAAACACATACAAAGTCCGGCAGATGAGGAGGCCATGGTAAGTGATCATTATTCAAAAACTCCATAGTAACACACGCGGTATGTGGCCTCGTATTACGCTCGTGAAAAATATGGTATTAACACTGGTTCGAGAATATTATTGCGGAAATAAATCGCATTTAATGTTCCTTGAAAATTACTATTGGAGATCTTCTTCCGTGGAAGATAGCTCTTCACATATCGACTAACAGATGTACGTCACTGTACAGAAAACTTCAGGCGTCTTCTTTCTCCAGGACGTTTTTTTGGGCATTTTACAACCATCATGAGCACATCTAGATTCTAGATAAGATCTAGATTCATTACTGAAGACGACCCGATTTCATTCCTCATTCCGGTGCAATTTTCCGTTACACCACTTTCGCCGTGCAATTTTATAGTGTGAAGTTAGAGATAAACAAAGAAATGATCGGTACGATATAAGTTCAACGGAGATTTGTTGATTAATTAAATTTCTCCAACTATGACCAATTTTCCTTGTTGACGAGAAACAAACCTTCGTTAACACAGAGCAATTGTAGCGGCACTACCTCCTACACGATCAACAACGTTACCAATGGATAATCCAGGTTCTCGTAGGTCGATTACCCTGTCACGTTCAAATTTAGTTAATTGATGAAAATTCGCACATTTTTGAATAGAAGGCGTTCCTTTACACTCTACTAGGTCTAAATAAATCTAGGATATATTTTTCGGTGACACTTAAGTAAATAATGTCAATAGAAACACACAAATATTTTTTAGTTCATTGCCAATGCAACCTTGAGTAATCGAATTTATCTTTCTGAAATTTTCATCTTTTGTTACTAAGATCAAACTACATCTCTTCTACAAATTTCACGGAAATATATTAACGTTTATTTTATTTATGGTGGCAAGTATACAGAGAAGAAAAAGACAACGTATGAAAAGAGAAAAGATGTAATTATATAGAATATGAATCCAAATTCAATTACGACGCCAACTCTAAAATTAAAAACCCGCTGAAAATTGTATTATGTGTCGCCGCCTATGAATTCAAAATGTCTATCAATAATACACTGTTGGAAAAAAGTGACGAGCACACCCTGTATAATCTGAAGAAGTGGTAGCATAACTTACCCTCACCTGGAGAGCGGCTCAGCCCTGCTGGGAAGGGATGCATCAATAGCGGGAGTATCCCTCGCGAGCGGCGCGTAGCATGGCTATACGACGAGGCATGGAGTCAATAAGTCGTTGTATGGTAGCGGGAAGGATGGCCAACCATGCTGCTTCAACTCGCCTCCATAGCTCCTCAACGTTACCCGGGGAGCCAGATAACGTTGAAGTCTCCGACCGATCATATCCCAGACATGTTCGATCGGATTGAGATCCGGAGAACGTGCCGGCCATGGAAGCATCCGTATATGGCTCTCTTTCACAAAGGTCTAGGCAACACCTGCAGTGTGCGGTCGGGCGTTATCGTGCATGTATAGAATACGTGGGCGCCGTTGAACGTAGGGAAGCACAACGGGCCGTGGCACCTCATCTACGTAGCGGCGAGCCGTCATCGTATGCTGTATAAGCAGCAGACGTGTACGTCTACCATGTGCAATTGCACCCCATACCATAATGCCCTGCTGGCGGTGGATAGGGCGTGGTTGGATGCACTCCTCGAGGTGACGCTCACCACGTCTTTGATGAACAAAAATTCGCGCGTCACCGGTGCTCAATTCGAATCTTGATTCGTCGGAAAACAAAATGTGCCTCCACTCGACAACCCACTGATGTCTAGCCTCCACCCACTGGCGCCGTGTACGGCGGTGCTCGCGAGTCAGTGGAATCCGCTGCAACGCACAGCGCGCTCGCAGTCCACCTTCTAGCAAACGCCCCCGTACAGTTCGCGTAGTGAGTATGCCTTCCCTTCTTGCTGGCCAAACGCCTCCAAGTTGGCTTGAGGAAGACGTACGCGACGCTAAAGCGCTGTGCATAAGGGCGCGATCCTCGCGTGCCGTGCTCGCATGGGGCTGGCGCGCTCGCGGCTGAAGGCGCGTACGTGCTTGCTCCATCCATTCTCGCCCTGCCCGCTGCACTGCCGATAATGATCGGTCGAGACTGCGCGCGATATCACGGAAGGATACTCCTGTCATATGCATCCCCACAACCGTCCCTCGTTCAAACTCACTCAGATAACCCGTTCCATCACGCACAAAGTACGACTACAACTACCCGCTTCCACCACACTAACAATAACCGGTTTCTCCCTCCCCGCATCGGTCTCCATGGAGACAACATATTGCAGCTGTCGGAGGCACTCAGTAAAAAATGCAGCCATAGGAAAAGTCAAAACTCGCTGCGCAAACTCGTCTAGAGGAAACCTTAATGCTCCGCTAAATCTACGCATTTATCTTGACACGTTCAGAATATACAGGTGTGCTCGTCACTTTTCTCAATCAGTGTACCTCTATTGAGCTTACACACAAACATATACGTTACATATGTAACGGCTGTCGATATAAAAACTACAAGATAACATTGTTTAAAGAGCTTCGTATGCTAAGGATTCACTAATCTCAATATATTAACGTACGAAAATCTCAGCTGTTACAAAATTTATATTTTATTTTGTATGCAAGGGAATTATTAAAAAATAAGATGTGCTCCATTTCACGTTTTTCAGCTGTACCATTAGTTTCGTGTGATTATTTTTTTATTTCGTTCAATTTCACTATTTTTGGTTTCTCTAAGTAAATAGATGTTACACAAGGTTGGCATTAATTTACAAATCTATTTTAAAAATCATACTAAAACTTATTTGTGGACGAAAACTTTTAGAACTGACCAAAATCAGCTTCATTTCATGTGTATTAAGTGAATCTTATTTTGTTAGAAGTAACAAATATTCGCAAAACGTGTTTGTCCGCAACCTCCACTATCAATCTGTTTCCAAAGTAACAAGTAATATGCCTACTTGAGTAGGTAAAACCTCACCAAATTTTGTATAAAACAAAAACATTTTTAATAATATAAAAATATTATTAAAAATCGGTTGTGGAGAGAACACAATACGAAAACACAAATATGAACTTGTATTTTTTTTTACTAAAAATGTTTTTGATTTGTACTTATTTCCTTTAATCGAAACACGTTAATAAGAATACGTAAATGTATGTAATATTGAACGTACACATGTAACGATCGAAACTGAATCGAGAAACAATTTCTTCGTTGCTTAAACGCTACTGACAAATATTTTATAAAAATCTTTGTAATTTTTTTTCTCACGTTTGTGAGGGAATTTGGAGAAAATATTTTGGATTCATATTCTATATAATTACGTCTTTCCATTTTTCATACGTCGCGTTTTTCTTTCATGGACACCCAGTATAATGAGATTTGTTTGAGAATTTTGTCTATTCAGGTGCATTTATTGTATTGAATAAAATATCATCTATTTTAAATATTTATTTTAGTGAAGCATAGTAACGTTACTCACTATAGCTAGAGTCAAATGTATGCACCCTTTCCATAAATCAAATTATAATTTAAATATTTTTATCTATAGAAAAATATTTTTTTATTATTTACATATTTCACTGATTCGATAGCAAATTAATAATCCCAGTTAAATTTAAGTAAAAATTTTAATATTAGAATATAATAAATTGAATAAAAGGAAACAACCATTTCAACATAAACTAAACTTTATTGTTAATTGCACACACCTGTATTCTTACTGTTTTTCATTATAAAAGAGTAAAAATTGAAAATAAATTTAGTTAATTCTGTCTAACAGTTTGGTTTAGACGAAAAACATTTTATAAAAGGTAGACACAAGTTTTTAAACTGTAGCCTAATATTAACAAACCCATCCAGTATTAATTTTGCAGTTTCATAAAGCTAAACTAAAAAATAATTTGTACTTCATTCTACATTTGGATATTGTCAAATTGGCAAGGGTTGGCTGATATTTTGACATAATTTAGACATATTTTATTTACCTATTATGAAAGAATGAAGTACCTACATAAACAAATTTTGAAATAAAATGTACTATTTTAAATATATTAAGTAAATCTTTGGTTGTTTGAATTTGAATTATACATAAATTTTACATAATTAGCAAATTTTAAATAAAAATATAATTTTGAATTTTAATTATTTAAATATTAGAAAATATATATATCTATACCTATCTTTTTAAATAAAAGCATACATAATTTACAAATAAATTAACTTGCATACAATCTAAATACATGATTTACATGTCTATTACAAACTGGGCACCGTTTTGTAGTCTTCCATATTTTAATAGCGCACTTATAACAACAACTAGCATGCGCAGTATTGGCATGTGCTAAAATACCGTCAATCTTTCCTACAGTACATATTATGCAACGGTCTTCCCCTTCAGCTTTCACCTCAAGCTGTTTTAGACTTTCCGTATTTTCACTTTTAATATTTATAGGTCCTTCTATTCTAATTTGCTTAGGGCGTACGTCATTATCCGAATAATTATCACTAGATTTACGTTTTCTGTTTGTAGTCTGTGCACACCCTGAGTCACTACTCCTTACAGAACTAGACGATCCGGTACTGCCCTCCGAGGAAACCCCACTAGAAGAGGAAGTACTGCATTTATCTAAGTGTTGCTCCGGTACTTTAATTTCTTTGAAGTCGAGAGAAAGAAGCTCTTGACTGCATCCGACACCTGAATCTTGGGATAATCCACTTAGGCAAGATCGTAAATTATCGACATTAACCGTCTCCTTATCTGATTTGACATTGCGCTTCTTAGAACGTTTGGGGGGCGGAGGATAGAAACTTTTCCGCACCTGAATTAGTCAAACAAAACAAGTTGTATAAAGTATTCAATTATAGGATCAACAAGAGCCCAGGTAAGAATCTTGTTTGTATTTCAGTTTCTTGCAAACAGAATAGTAAGACTAATATAAACAGAGTAACACATAATTCAAATAATATGGAAAATATCAAGTATTACTTGCTTAACTATCTAAGTAAATTGTATACGTACTCCTTGTTTGCATCGTTCATCAAATTATGAATATTAAGAAGATATGTTGGAATTATTGCATTACCCGGTATTGGGAACATTTTTGAAATAGATTTGTCTTAATTTAATTGTTTAATTTTTTACCTGATATTACTGCTGTGCATTTTTTAAATCAGAAACAGATACATTATAATTAATATAGCTTTAATATTAAATTACCATCGTTGAAGGATTCGAAAGCATGGAAAAAAGTTAAAGAATACTTTAAAACGAAATATTGTATGCACTATGCAGGTCATTGAACGATATTTAAAAATCTTAAGAGCATGTAGTACGGTTGGAAATAAGGTTAAGAGCCCTAGTTCACATTCGTCCGCAAAACAACTGATTACTGATTAGAATTTCAGAATAAATTTTCTTTCTTAGTTTTAAGTTGCTTTTTTTTTTTTGAAAATAATTTTTCGATACATTAAATACTTAACGAAAACATGCCAGTAAACATGTGCTTATTGATTATGTTTACTGATCGAAGTGGTCTTAATGTCACATAATAGTATATTAGAAAACAAATTTCATAAGACACGTTTAAAGCACGAATTCAAGTTTAAAAAATTTGTGAAATTTTTAATGATTGAGTGTTTTTTATGCTACTTTTTGCAATTAGCTTTGTTAATGTATTTTTTTAAGAGAAAAAGAGAAAACATTTCATAATTTAGGGAAATTTTATGGCAGTTGGTAGCGTCCCCGTATATTTAGAATAAAGTTGAAATTTTTTAATTTAGTTTTCTATGGTTGACTTAAATTAACTAAAATCAAAGAATGTTAGTTTCTCTTCATAATAAAATATTTGTTATTGTACTGTAAATATAATTACCGTATAATAAAATGTTTATTAATTGTCAGTTTGATCGTAACCTTAAATTATCACTATGATTAGTGATTACTGACTTGTAGACGTAATGTGACCAACTTAAAACTGAATCCGCTAAATGTTCCATCCTTTAATGATTTATAAAAGCACTCAATTTGAGTGCTTTAATAGATTTCTTAGCAATGCTAATTGCAAAATAGTATATTAAAAAACAAGTTACATAAGGCACCATTTTGCCGCACGAGATCAGTTTAGAAAACGAGCCGCGATAGCGGCGAGTTTTCTAAAGAGCGAGTGCGGCAAAAGGCCTTATGAAACGAGTTTTTTATACTATTTTTTCTATTTTGCGTTTTTTACATTAATAAATTGCTTAAATTGGAATTATTTAATTTGAAAGTTCAGAGTTTAATTTTTATATAAAGCATGCAGTTGGTCACATTGATACTTGACATTTTCAAATTTAAATCTTGCTATCCGCGAAGTATATTATATTACATATTATTTATTAATTTTCGTTAACATTACTTGATATTTCATTTAAAAATATAAACATGAGTGACAGAAACATATATATGTTGTTGTCAATTGTATACAACATACGTTCTTTGTGTAAAATACGGACATATATCATATCTGTCAAATGTACATAAATTCTTAAAATCAAATGACAGCAATGATATTTATTTCTGTATTCGAACAACGCCAACATTGAAAAATGAAAAAAAGTGTATCGAAATGAAGCTCATTTCGATACTGTTTTGGGTTTCATAATGAGTTCATTTCGAACGCAAAATAGAAAAAATATTTTACACACAACCTGTCAAAAAATATTTTATGCCAGCTTCATTTGAAGAAGTTTTGAGCAATTTGCTCCGTTACAATGGTTGCGTATTCAAATGCTGAAGTGAGCGATATGGTGTTTATGTACGGTCGTGCCAATGGGAATTCTTTAAAAGCACGTCGATTCTATGCGGAAAAGTTTCCTGATGTTTCAACGGTTAAGAGAGAAACTGGTTCGTTTCAAAAAAGGTTTCATGATACTGGACCGCAGAAAACAGCATATACATCGGAGACAGAAAAACTAATTTTGAATATTGTTGAAGAAAATCCTGAAAAAGTGTTAGAAGAATATCGGCTCAAGTGGGTAGAAGTAGCTATCTTGTTTGGAGAACTCTTCATGAGAAGCTGCTATATCATATTTAACTAGTACAGCCTTTACCGGTCCGGATTATCAAGCGAGAAGGACATTTTGTGAGTGGTTATTAAGTGAAACTGCTGAATGGCCAAACTTCGTTGCAAGTATCCTTTTTACAAATGAAATCAGTTTTACTAAAAATGGAATATTTAATTTCTATAATAATCACGTTTGGTCTGACGAGAATCCTCAAGCTATAGTTCAATCCAGACATCGGCAGCGTTTTCAGTTTAAACATCTGTTAGACATGATAGGTGACCAGTTGTTGTGACCGGTTGTTTTACCAAAACGCTTATCAGGTGCAACACCTCAATTTCTTAACCAAATCCGTTACCAGAACTTTTGGAAGATTTATCTTTATATCGGAGACGTAATTTATGGTTTACGCAAGATGGAGGTCCACCTCATTTTACGCTTGCTGTTAGGGAACATCTGAATAATATATTTCCTGGCAGTTGGGGGGGAAGCATGGCCACCGAGATCTCCCGATTTAATTCCGTTGGACTTTTGTTATCTAGTTATTTAAAAAATTTAATGTACGCAACTCCGGTAAACGAACTTTGCCAGATAATTCGGAAAAAACTGTTTTTTTTAACGATTGCGGGCTTCTTTTGAACGAAGGTGTGGATCCTGTCTTGATATGGAAGGACGGCATTTTGAAAAGATTATTTAGATGCAATTATTTTTAGCATCTTAAAAACCAAGAAATAAAATTTATTCTGCAATTCTAATAAAATCGCTTTGTATATTATGAACAGTTGATTTGCGGACCAAATAACTTTTAACCTTATTTTCGACCATACTACATGCCCTTAGGGTTTTTAAACGTTGTTTAACAACACGTATGTACGAAATTCTAAAGTTGTCTGTCTTAATAATCTGTTTTTGTTTTAAGATGTTGTATTTGTGCTAAGCTTTTTCTTTTTAGTATTTCTTCAGAAATGTTGGAAAATCGATCAATTTATTATTATTGTTGTTTGCGTGAAAATTTATTTGAAGTTTTTGATCAATATTCAATGTGAAATTCATCAGAGCACTGGACTAATAACAATGAGGATGTGTTCAAGAATTCAGAAGAAAGAAAATGAAACAAAATTAAAACGAAATATGGAAATGCTGTAAGATTACATTAATAAAGCTTATGACATAGAAATGAAATCTCTATCAACTCGAATATTGTTTGATTTTCCAATTTTTCTTGATATATTTTATTTCATTATTACTTTATCTACCGTTTCAATACATCCTTGAGGATTACTAATTTAACGTATGCTTCTATGATAAATGATAGTTTCTTTGACACTGATTGAATCTCACCTCATAGTTTAATATCTTCCTTACTCTTTTACAAATCTTCTTATTCACTTACTTTTCTTTCTGTATCGCTTCCTCTTCTTTTGTGATTCGGTGTAGTACTAGTAGTTAGTTTCGAATTATTTTTAATATTCATTATTATTTCTTTATTTACCCATCTATCAGGCCGGGTCATAAATAATTTCCATTCCAGAAAAACAACTTTATTTATCAATAAAACTAAGTATACTTGATTCTATTATATATTTTCTATTCTTTGCAGTTACTGGTTGCGGTTCATCAGGTAGCTTGTTCACGTCTGATGTAAAATTCAGATAGTTTTAACAAACTCTCGAACATTATTGTCATTAGAGAAATGTTCCCCGTCAAAGTATTTTGCACCGCTTGAAAAAGGTAATAATCAGATGGTGCAAAGGTAGGGGAGTATGTCGGGTGAAATAGAAGAGACCAGTCAAACTCTAAAAACTAAAATTTGATCCAACGTTATTTTTGCTGTATGCGGTTTTGCGTTGTTATGGACAACTTTTTCCTGTTAACGCGTGCCGGACATTTTTCAATCAAACTTTCATACGCATGCTACAAATGATGGACGCCTCTGCAACAAGTTTTAATGCGCTTTAAGAACTCGAAACAAAACTACCTCGTCGATCTATTGCCTTTTACGTTGAACATAGTAACAGTATGTGGTCCATTTTTCATCACCTATATTGTATGTTTAAGAAACGGATAATTTCTCTGTTGTAAAAGAAGCTATTACTATGGGTTCGCTTTGTTCTTCTTGCTATGAGTATATGGAATCCAACCATCCAGTTTGCCGACTTTCTCTATCTTTTACAATTAAGAAAATATGGTGGTATTCTTTTATAATTTTCGAGTATTTTTCCGTAGATTGTATTCCATCAATTATTTTAAATCTTCATCATAAATTCTGAACAACGCCCTGGTTTAAATTCATCTTCTAACGATGTATCTTGAGAATGAAATAGAACAAACCAATTACGCTCTTGTCAATTATGACGCCTTCACCATAAGCACTGCATATTTTATACGCATGTCCAGCATTTTATCCTTGCTTGAACACCCATACTACGTGTCCACTTTCGATTCTTCCATTTCAAAACTGAGAAATAATTATTTACTGCTAACTGATTCAGTCCTGTTGATTTGCACGAGTAAAATGACATTACAATTTGTTCCCTAAAACGGAAATTATTTATGAAGCAACCTAATATATAAATTTGTTCGTATGGCTCTACAATTCTTATTGCTTTTAATTCTTTGTGCTTTATTTAATTCAAGAATCAGCTTGATACTATATATCAAATAAATACTCTATCTTATTATGCTTATGTTTATTCTTTCATCGCGATATCGCCTCGAGATCCCAGTCAACCCGTCGAAGATATCGAGACGATTTAATCTCTATTACATACTTTCATGTTATCTGAATCGATTCCTTTACTTTTCTTGCTAAAAAACAAAAATCAATGGACTAGAATGATGACTGCAAATAATCGGAAGACAGCCGTATTTTCTTCACCTTAAAGCATCTTATTCATATATCCTCATTATTCATTCAAATAGCCTTTGTCTATTTATTTGAGGGAATTTGTTTCTCATACGTTTCTCTTATCTTAAGTTTTAATAATTGATAAAATCAAAAAGATTAAGGCGAGTAAAAATTGTTATAAAATTCTGACATAACCATTCGATCTTTTACAATACCTATATCTTCGCGAAATTAACACTACCTTTTTAGTACTGGAAAATCTGGCAAGTTTCACTGGTTTTAACTAATGTTTAGTTTCTAGTAGATAATGATCCACCCATTTCTCATCTCTAGATTGAAGAGTCTTGTCTATTTAAAACTGTTTAAATGATTTCAAAAAATTAACGATAAAGTAAATTTGTACTCAATTTTTAAGTGCCCTGGAAACTTATCTTACGGTAATAATAATGAAATATCTCTTCAATTGAAAAGTCTGTAACGTTAGCAGACATTTTAATTCTAAGATTTTTCAAAATAATGCTACATATTTTATGAACGATTTCTATTATTGCAATTTTTAAAGCTGTATCAAGGGGGTTGTACTTGGATTCGCGTTGCATGAAATAACTGTGATGTTAGAGCCTGATAAAATTTAACTCGTACTAACTGAGTTCATCACTAACATTTTAAATAATTGTCATGGACCTACGTACGTATTTATATCTCATATTTAACATTTTCATGTTTGAAATTGTTCAAGAAAACAAAGCAATTACCAGCGATTTATTGAAAGTTATTGTTCGATAGCATATATCATTTAATTTGAACAAATATATTCTCGGGAAACAACGACTATAGGGAAAGTATATTTCCATATGTAAAAAACTATTCTAGGGTTTTTGAACCACTTCCAATTTTTTGAATTAATGTGTTCTGTATATTAGTCATACCTATGTCACACACATACAAAATATTTAGCTACAACGTAATCGAAGGAAACACTCAAAAATGACTTGTAAATATTTACTAATTTAATGTTAATTAAATTAGTATATAAAAGATTAAATTAATTATTTAATGATTTATTAAAGTTTGGTTACCTGTTTTAAGAACTACTGAGAACATACAGTAGTTATGTTGCTAAACTTTACCTAATATCAAACATTTTAAGAGAAATGATTAAGAATAATTCTATTTATAATGAGACAAATGATCAGGGTAATCATTAGTGTATATTTAATAATGGGTTGGCATATATTTATGCAGTAAAAGAAAATGGAGCTTAAAAATCTCACAGGTTATGGAGTACTTATTGTCATGATATGTGGTGTGATAAAATGGGTACAAGTTTTTTTATGGAAATTCATAATTGATGAAATAAAAATGAAAAAACAATATCACTTAATTTCCACTTTATTGGTAAAATACCATAACAATTGTTTCGACACATTAAACGGTATTTTACCAATCAAGTGGAAATTAAGTGACAGTGTTTTTTCATTTTTACTTCATTGGGTATAAGTATTTAGTTGAAAATTTTTGTTGTTGTATGATATATAATAATAATAGTCCCCGCACTCGTGTCCAGGGCTTTCGGGGTAGTAACATGGTAGGCTTGTTACAACTTGAGCCGTTCGGTACACTAGGATGGTAACGCGGCTAGTGCTACGCACCTATTCCAGAGTTTCTGGTATCTATACTTAAAAATGAAAATTCGAGTTGTTCAGATGGTTCCATTACCAGCCTCAAAATCAAAAAAGCTTAACAATGAACTTAATACTGCTTCGAAACTCTAGGCAGACAAATTGAAATATGAATATTTGGACTACAGTATGACCTCTTTAATTCGAACATGCCTTAATCCGAACAACAGATATTTGAAATTATAGTCCGAACAACGCCTCTTTAATCCGAACATCGAAGTAATTCCTGTTGCGTAAATAGGGGAATCACCGGTGTTAATGTTTTTTCTAAGATTTTCTTTGTTTAGGTTTTTTATTCAGTAGACCGTTGACTGTCAGTTGCATGTTCAGTTCGCAAAATGACTTCTAAAAGAAAACACGGTACTTTGTCAATAAAAGAAAAAATTGAACTTATTAACGATTTAAATGCGGGTCATACAGTGACTGCTTTATCATTAAAGTACAAAGTGGGAAAATCAACGATTTGCGACGTCAAAAAGAACAAAAAAAAATTTATCATATGGCGCCACATCCAGTTCTTTACCAAATAAGCGTAAAACGTCAAAAGTGAATGCATATCTCGACGTTAATAAAGCGGTTTATACCTGGTTTACCCAGGAAAGATCTACAAGTATGTACCAAAATGAATGACATATCTACGTATATAAAACTTAAATTATTTTAGGCGTTCCAATATCGGGAAAAATTTTACATGAAAAGGCTAAATTCTTTTATGACCAAACTCACAACAATGATAATTTTAAAGCTAGTTCCGGATGGCAACAGAGGTATGGAATTCGACAATTGTCAATTACAGGAAAAAAATTGTCTAGTGATGAGGCAGTTGTAGAGCCAATTAAAATTTTTCTTCGAAAGCGGACTTTTCTAAGTATCAGCTCCAGGCAGAAAATGAGTAAGCAAGGAATTACATTTATGCCTTGTTTCTGGAACGCATAAAATCAGATTCTTAGTTCTGGGCAAATCTCAAAAACCAAAGGCTTTTGGAAATGAATCACTACCAGTGATGTACCAAGGACAGAAAAAGGCCTGGGTTACCAAAGAAATGTTTAAGAATTGGTTTTATGAAGATTTTGTTCCGGCAGTTCGAAAAATAATGCAACAGCTGAATTTAGACGCAAAAACACTGTTACTTTTAGACAACGCACCAGGACACACAGAAGATTTATGTTCAGATGATAAAAAAATTCGCGTAATGTTTTTGCCGCCAAATGTAACACCGCTAGTGTAACCAGTGGACCAAAATCTAATTCAAGCAATCAAGTTGCATTATAGAAAAGAACTTTTAAAACGGATTGTTTCTTCTGAAGAAGTAGGATCTTTCTGCAGAAGTTAAAAAAGTTAACCTAAAAGATGTTGTAATAGGATTAGCAAGAGCTTGGGAAAATGTAAGACCAGAACTAATTAAAAAATCTTGGAGTAAATTTCTAATGCATGATGATGATGATGTTGACGATGGTGGTTGGAGTGAAGATGATAATCTTCCACTGCCTCAATAGAAGAATAAAATGGAGTTATAGCGTACAGAGAAACAAACAGAGGAAGTTACCGCGCTGATGAAACACGTTTCTGGCAATGTAACTAGACAAGAAATTGTTGACTGGGCCGTCGGACAAACAGAATCATCTGAATCTATGAACGATATGGATATTTTGGAACATGTTCAAGATGAATCGAGCTCTGGTGAAGAAGAAACGATACCAAGATCTATAAAAGCACACAGAAGCCGTCAAAAGTTTCGAAACGTATTTGAAGTGGGCTTAGGAAAATACTGAATCAGAACATTTTAATTCTATCTGAAATTAAAAAAAGAGCAAAAATGAAACAGCAAAATTACTGAATTTTTCTTTCTCTTAGCATTAGCATTTACTTGTTTAGATTTATGTATATACTATGTTATACATATAAATATATCTTCTGATATCTAAGGAAATACATATGCGGTAGTAGTGTAATTACTTTTTTATTTGAAAATAAAAGGCTTTTCCTCGAAAGAATGATAAAATTCATAGATAATAGGGTATATGAGTATTTTTTATCAATTTTCGATAATCCGAACATTTCTAAAATCCGTATCAATCAGTGCTAGTTATTAGCTCGGTTTAAAGAGGTCATACTGTATTTTGAATTATATCATCAGAATAAGATAGAATAAACAAAAAGGTACATCAAAATGGAATACCAATTGTTTTCTATTTTCGTAAAAACTTGTTCTTTGATAGAAAATTAATAAAAGCCTGTTACCTGCTGACAACATGATGTTTAATTTGCAGTAGTTTTAGTGAAAATATTATCTGGATGAGGCAATTAGATGCAGTATCAATATGTACGACACAATATACATGGTAAGTCAATCATGTTCAACTAAGACAGTAATGATTAGTATAAGTCGATCTGTTAATTAGTAACTGTTTTGGTACTGTAGAAATCTACAATACTTATAACTTTTATTTTAGATGTAAATTAGAAATTTTTCTTAAAGCAGAACTTAATTCATAGAAATAAAGCAATAACTGATTTATTCACTCATAGAACAAGGAATAAATTAACTGATAAAAATCATATTTATCTATAGAAATGTAAGGGGTTCAATTTGAAATTTCTGATAACAAGTAATGCAGATTAAATCAATTATTTGCTTGGTTCGGTAGATTAGAGTGTGATGTTTCTGAAAAGCTTTTAGAACAGGAAGACATTTTTATTTAAGCGGTTTGTCATGAACAAATACATTACTCAAATTAACAATTTCGCGATAGATATGAGAAACTAAATCGTAAAACTGACCTAGCATAAGTTTCGTAATAGATATCGATACTAACTATAATTGATACTAATGGAACAAGTATGAAATTTGGGTTCTTCTTTTAAGTAGTAATCTATATTGACTAAGTACAAGTACAAATCAATTTGTAACATTTTAAGAATTTCCGTGAAATGGTGCTGTTTTATTTTAAAGAAGTAAAATAAATCAATAAGGGGAATGGGTGGGAAGAAGGGGGGCCTTAAATGTCAGAATTGAAGTTACAATAAAAAATAATAAATAGTACGTTTTCGGTCGTCGAATAAACGTCTTAAGATTGTTCACCAATAATCAAAGAATGTATGATACGCCATGTTATATCAGTCTATCATTATAATAGTCGCCGTAACTAGCCTTCCACGCCTTTAAGGTTAGTAACATTGATAGGCTTGTTACAACTTGAGCCGTTCGGTACACTAGTAGGATGCTAACGTGGCTAGCGCTATGCATCGACCGCCTATTATTACCCTAGAGTTTTTCTCCAGGTACTCATTTTTGCCAGCCTGAGTTGAGCTGGGATCGAAAAAATGCCATCGATATTATTGGCTTCACCAGGGTTTGAACCCGGTTCATTAGATTCATAGTCTAATGGCCTACCCATTAGACCAACACGGTCCTTGAAAAGTCATAATTAATGAAAAGGTTTTGAAATAGGCGAAAGGAGAAAACGGTGGAGATGCGGTTATTAATTCCATAGAATAGTAGGAAGTAACGAATATCAAAGAATATTTTATTTTCTATTTATTGTAAAAAGAAAAGCAACAATGAATGAAGTTTTGCAATAAATTTTGGAATTATTAAGGGCTCATAAATGAGAAATGAATAAATTCAATTTTCAAATAATGCAGTGATATTTTCAACAAATCTATTTGAAGAAAGTAAATCTTTACGATACATTAAAATAAAACGGTTACTAATAATGGATAAATATATAAGAAAAATACCCTCTCCAACTTGCAGGTGTAGTTTTCATGACGGGCTGGTTGCATTCTTCATATCAGCAGCTTAGTCAGTTCAAAGAAAAGGCAGATCCCTTTTATAAGATCAGTTCAAGTAATACTTACTACCAATGTAAGTCAGTTCAAATATACTTGTCTTCTTTTCTAGATCAGCAATACTTGTAGCATCCATCCACTTAAACATTTATTTTCTCCAAATTCAAGTAATATTTACTACCAACGTAAGTCAGTTCAAATATACTTGTCTTCCTCTTTAGATCAGCAATACTTCTAGTATCCATTCACTTAAAGATTTATTTTCTCCAAATTCAAGTAATACTACCAACATAAATCACTTCAAATATATTTTTCCTTCCTTGTTAGATCAGCAATACTGTAGTATCCATCCATATAAACATTTATTTTCTCCAAATCTTCTTATACAGTGATGTAACATTCCTTATAACTAGTCCTACATGGGTACAGTTTCTATTTCGTTTTCTGCCGTCGTAATTATTCTTGGAGCAATATAATTTAATAGTTTTTTTACATAATTTAATAATCTTTTGAGTTAAAAGATATTTATGCATTATGTAGAAGTAAAATACTCGTAGTTGTTTTCGTACATGTATCTCACTTTCATCTTGATAAGATTTTTTTTTGCATTTTTCTTATTTCTTTTCAGTATGTTTTCCATAAAATGTTTATCCAGCAAACATTCAAACATGGTATACTTGGTGTTGTGCTATTATACACATTCACAATTATATTCAATTACTAGCTTTTTGCAACATTTGGCATAGCTAAATTTATGGAACAAATTTTTAAAAAATACCATTCAAACATCTCTTCCAATTACTTATAAAATTATAAACCATAGGTTTGTTTTTCTTTTAAGTATGGTTGTAAACATGTACTTAAGTTTACATTGCATAGCAACAATATTAAGAATAGCTGTACAACATTTTTAAAACTTCTTGGTTTTAAGTTTCACGTGTAGTATAAAAAAAGCAATCAATAGTTTTATTATAAATTCTCAAATGAAACGTCAACTATTTCTTTCATGATGTTTTCATCAAGAAATTTTATATCGTCATTGAAGTACTAATGCATATTATATATCAAGGATATTTCTTATTTAATAGTCCGTCGCTTTCGAGTTAGTTCTTTCTACTTAAAAATTCAAAATATTCATATAATTATGAATACAATATATCATTATGTGAAATGAAGTGTAACGATTGTGATATTGTTATCTTTTATTGAAAATGTGAATTGTGCAAAATTAGGTTAATAATAAAATTCAATTTAATGTGTATGTTTTTACATGTAGTATATATTCAATTCAGTCATTATTTTGTTTTATACACGAATTTCTAAATGCATAAACCATAGTAAACTTCATTTTTAAGATCTCATGAATAACTTTACGAAAGAATATTAAGAAAAAGTCTGCCTACATTTAGTTTGTATTCTAATAGTAAAAGAGAAACGAAGAAATCGAGATTGCTGCAAATTGACAATAACCAAGAAAATAATGCTTTCTTTTATAACAGCAAATAATGTCAAATTGTTTTTTTGACTTCAGTACACAATTGGAAGTTACATAGAGCAAGATCGGGTGAGTAGAGAGGGTTAGCCATAATTTCCACCCCCAATTCTTCAAGTGTTCGTTGACAAATCGCTGATCTGTGGGCCGGAGCATTGTCATGATGCAGGATCCAACCGATGTCTTGACAAAGAGGCCGTTTTTTCTTTAATTTTGCTTTTAGGGTTCATCGAAGCACAACCCTCAATCCGTGCAGTTGGTGGTCGCCCGCGTCGACGTTCATATTCTATTGATTTACGATCGTCTTTGAATTTCTTATGACACTCAAACATTCTACATCGTGATAAACTATCATCTGGACATGCAGTTTTAATCATTTCATAAGTTTCAGTTGGAGTTTTAGCCAACCGAACACTAAATCTTATCGCATATCTTTACTCCACTCTCATTTTTTTTTCGATGGGGACGTCAAATAATGACAATTCAGTAATTAAATTGTTTTTTTGACTTCAGTACACAATTGGAAGTTACATAGAGCAAGATCGGGTGAGTAGAGAGGGTTAACCATAATTTCCACCCCCAATTCTTCAAGTGTTCGTTGGCAAATCGCTGATCTGTGGGCCGGAGCATTGTCATGATGCAGGATCCAACCGATGTCTTGACAAAGAGGCCGTTTTTTCTTTAATTTTGCTTTTAGGGTTCTTCGAAGCACAACCCTCAATCCGTGCAGTTGGTCGCCCGCGTCGACGTTCATCTTCTATTGATTTACGAGCGTCTTTGAATTTCTTATGACACTCAAACATTCTACATCGTGATAAACTATCATCTGGACATGCAGTTTTAATCATTTCATAAGTTTCAGTTGGAGTTTTACCCAACCGAACACTAAATTTTATCGCATATCTTTACTCCACTCTCATTTTTTTTCGATGGGGACGTCAAATAATGACAATTCAGTAATTAATTTGTAATAAATGTCAAAAATGAAATCAAAGCCTACTTGAGGATAAGTACATTAGAGATGGGGGTATCATATTCTATTCTTTGTGGAAAAAGTTATAGCACCAGTCTCGTTACATTTTGATATAACCTCGTACAACACAAAATGCCACGCTTAACAAGAAATGAGTGCTTCTTCTCCACGAGAAGAATGTATATGCTGCCCCCCCCCCCCCCACTTTTTCCAACTTGGATGTGGAGATAATTACCGAAACTAACACATATTGCAAAGTTTGCTAATGCATACTTTTCTGAAAAAGTGGAAAGACTTAAATATCGGCTGACTAAAAGTAATGAGTAAAGACCGCCACTTAGGTAGGAAGCAGCGGCGGTATTGCGTTGGCTTTATTGAAATAAAAGTGGGCGTTATTTAGAGAAATGCTTTCCGTTTGAACTACACCTACGCGTATTCGTAAATACGTCTATAAACAACTTCACACTATGATCGTCATGTATTATATACATACAGAGAATTTCACTTAAGATGCAATATACAAACATGTATAGGTTTTTTATTTCCATAGAAACTAGGTAATACATTCTTACATTGTCCCACGTAAAATGCAACATATCAATATAATTTGACATTAGTTAAGTCAAAAGTAGCAGTATTTCTATTTCGATATTAGCTTAGTATCAATCTTAAATGATACACACAAAGGAAGAGAAAACTCAGTTAGTGACATGGTATCTTTCGGGTTTCAATTCAATAAACGATATTTATCGGAAATGTAGTTTTAATCCTAAAACACTACATTGAATTAAATAGGCTTTACTGTCAATAATTTGACAAAACAACCATGAAAGATATCATATCGATCATAACTATTACATATTGCATTTTATGTGGGACAGTGCAAGTGCATAGTATTTTCGTATCTATGGTTACTACATTCATATATTGCAAGTTACATGAAATTCTCTGCATAGCACACGAAGTGCTGGTTGGGTGTCTCCCGAACCTCTTGCTTCTCCACATCTCTGTGAGCCAATCGAGAATGCCGGTCTTTAGTAATGGGTTACAAGAAGAATAGGTTGAAAAATAAAATAATTTTATCCCAAAAGCTTACGTTTCCTTATTTAGGCTTACTAATTACTGAATCTACCTTTTGAATAAAAAAATAAATTATTCGAAACATTACCGGAACGCGATGAAAATTTTAATTTATATTATCTACAGTTGGCGCCCTAGAAATCGGGACACTGAAATTGTTGTGTTGTAATTATAACTGTTAGTAAGCATTGATAAACTTTGAATTTTGTGTGACAGATATATGCTTGACATAGGTAATACTACAACGAGCATAAAAAATATGACTGCATCAAGATTTGATGATTAGTTTTATTGTAGAAGTGATTAGAAAAAACAAAATAGATAAATGATAAATATCTTTCCTCGAGGACAAAAATGTTTATTATATAACACAAACAAGAAATAAGTTAATAATAGCCAGATTTAAAAAGCAATGATATAAAGCGTTATCACAAAGTTCGTCATAATTCCTCGGATGAAACACTAATATCATTATTTGGTAACCAAGTCCGGTCCACATTGGCAGTATGAATTGGAGAGTTATCGTGTTGGACATGAAGTCTCGATATAATTGTTGTACCGACGGTAGCATTATATTCTCCAAAATGTCAACGTAAACTGTTGCAGTTAATCGCTCCCCAATATCCCAATAAATTCCAAGACCTATGGAACTGATCCACGTTCACATATTGGCTCCAAACAAACCGCTTTTGCGTACTTCATGCACGTATGTCTCATTATCACGTCTATTCACTGGTCGGTAAACTCTAACACGGCCACTTTGACACAACTGAAGAAACATCTTCTCATCACTAAACACGACAGTATTACAAAATGCAGCATCTCTATTAATAAATTCGTTTGCAAATTCTAATCTACTATAAATATACTGAAAACCATAACAGTATACGCCCTGTTTATACGATAGAAAATACACCAAATTATGTTATACCACTTGTCTCGATTTCTTGCGCACCGACTGTTCATGCAGATAAAATGTCTATTCTTAATTAAAATTAAGTTTCATGTAGATCTTAAAAATGTAAAATTAGCATATTAATAACTACTTGAGTAAATCAATAAGAGGTAACAATATCAACACTCGTTGAAATACATAGTGAAAATGAAAAAAATATATTCAAACAAAGTTTTAAACTGGAATGTTTAAAATCTGTATGAAAATATTTTTCTATAAATATTTAATATATTTAATAATAAAAATAGAAAGATAAAAAGTAAAAATCTTACCAATTCCCCTAAATAAAAAAGGAATTAAAATAGTTTAAAAATTCTTACCCAACAAATATTAAACACCTGAATCGTTGTCATAACAATCTTCTCAGGCTAACAATATTGCAAATGAAATAAAAACACGTTCAAATGTTCATTATGGGTTCCGGTGCAGAACCTATCTTTTTAACGACATATACAAATAGACGCTGGTAGACACAGTTCTAATCAAAAACGTCCAAATGCACACAACACAAAACTTGGCACTCTTTATTAATTATTCTAAATACTATCGTCTATTTCTTTAGATTTGGTAAAACATCAATTAGATCAACATCTAGTTACATCACATTAACTTTGTGCAATGTTTATGTGATGTATTTTTTTTATTGGCTATATAACTTTTTTAAGTTTTAAAAATATGTTTAATATGTAACATTGTGTTTGACATTTAGAATTCATTTTTTGTGTATTCACATTTGTATATTCAGGGAACTATTAAAAGATATAAAAATAAAGACTATTATTCTTAAGATAAATAACGTACATAATCCCATAAGTAAATCTTAATAATTGCACATAACATTTAAACTTAAATAATATTTATTTAGGCGTATATTGCAAATTTAATATTGCAATGTGTTAGGAGTATATTTCGTACAATTACACGATTTGCCTATTAGTTTTTAAATATATAATTAAAAATGACTATTAAATTAAATAAACCGTATATTTTCATACATATAGTTTCAGTATGCTCGACATTTCGAAAATTTTCTTGTTTTTGTTCTACATATTTTGAAGATTGATAGTTTGGTCAAAAAGAAATGGCCACTTTCATGTCATATCTGGTTCATACTATAGCACAAAATAATTTGTTAAAGTAGGCGTCTCTTATTGACTAGTCGTGATTAATATTCAGGTGTCCGTTATTGTTAGCTGACAGCATGTGTCAAATTTTGGTTAAGTTTGTAGCACTGCACTTGATTTTGACCGAAACAATTAACATTAGCCTCCCATGCGCTAATTATTTTTGACGTAAATATAAAAATTGTTTGACAAAATCAAACACAATACCCTTACCTTTCGAAATGTTTATTAATTGTATTTGCTAATTACAATTATTTAAGAAAATGGGATAGGTTATGCCGCGTTCCAAACAAAAAAAATGTACTGTATTGTTTAACGTTGCAGCCAAATTTCAACTTAAATAATACGTTTTTCTTAAAGGTAAGTATAGCAAACGCCAATTAAGTTGGCGCGAGGAGGGGTAAGTTCGCGCAGGATTAAAAGTAGTGGGGAGACTTGTATTTGGTTTGACATCAAATGTCAGATAATTCTAACCTCTGAGCGTGTATCACATTATGATCCCCTAGCAAAGACATTATGTTCCGTCAAACGTCAATGACAAATGTATTCTGACAATTCATTGAGTAGTGGGGGTGGACGTTTTTAATAACGGCTTCTGCGCACCCCTCCTCGCGCCAACTTAATTGGCGCTTGCTATACATTTTATGTTTGAATACAAATGTGTACAACTTGTGATTTGAACAACTTTTTTATGCGGAAACAGCTTTGTGTTTAAAAGCTAAACTAAATATCTGTCGCATTATCCATCACTGTTTTGTATTGTTTGTGTATTAACATGTTCCTACTAATTTAAACAGTAGGACGGCTGTAACAAAGAACATGTTACAGTTTAGCTCTATTGTTAAAAACTAATAAGCAGATGCATGATATTTTTAAATATAACCTGGAATTTAATAACCAATGTTACTTACACAAATTTGAAAACATTATTTTAAGAGTTATGAAAATAACTGATTGTGAATATAATGAAAAATTAATTGATACAATGAATAGTGAATAATAAAAGCTAATGGAAAACAGGCATGTACAACTATGGCAAATATAATCAAACACTTATTGACAATAACTATAATTTTCAGTATGCCAAATACCATATGATAAAATAAATTTACCACTCTAGTTAGCCATGAAATTATTATTCAAAATATCATGTTGGTAGTGACAAATAAAATACATCTGTCATTATGTGAACTGTATTGACACTCAAAAATGTTTACAATAAGTCATAATCTGTCAACAATATAACCTAACCTACACTACTTACACTTAAACACTAACTGAGACTAACACATTTTTAAACTTATACTGCCAACTTAAGTTTAAAGAAGAAAAATTTCATGGTCTTCTAGAGGTTAGAAATATTTTATCATATTGAATTAAGCAAATAAATTTCTAAAAATTTGACAAACGTCAGATTTAATCAATAACGGGCATCCGATATAATTGTTTTTACTAGACATTTTAGCATTTTAGTGTCCCCCCGTACATTTTTATTTTTGTTGCAAAATGGCGTCACTTATCTTTAGGGCCAGTCTTTCCACCTCCAAATATACTTTCTAATAAAATTTACTATTCACTAAATTTAATAATAAACGCTAACCAGTATATCCACATATTAATACCATTATTCCGTAAATAAAAGCGGGTTATTTTCTAGGTACTTCCATATATAAAATTATTTGTTTAATAGTTATGCTGACAATACTCAAAAGATCTTGTCGAGTGGCAAATATGAGTCTAAAAATTCTGTTGATGTTTTAGGTTATATTTAAATTTTTGTAAATAAAATAAATATTTTAGTGTATTTTGTATTATTTTTGTGTGTAATAATAGAGGTTTTTAAGTAATAAGTAGAAGACGACAATGATTTAATTAATTTAGCAAATCCTGACCGTAAAACATATACTGTACGTTGTCGTGATCATAATTTAGATAAATGGACAAAAAATGAATTTCTGAAATGATTCCGGCTTTCTATCTATTCATAACTTATAATATAGTCTATAGCGACATACAAGATTACACAACCTATGAATATTGCCATATGCTGAACAATAAACATAACTAAAATTATGTCTCTTTCTAACACGTCATATGATTAAGCATTGTAATTCAGTTTTTGTATAATTGAGTTGGTGTGTAGGGGACAGCAGAGTGACATTTATCTGTAACCTTTCATGCAAAATTATATAAGCCTAATTTAAACCGATTAAAATATGACTGTGCAATTTTTTTTTAAATTTGATAGTACTATCGAATCACAAAAAAGTGGTAGTCATATTTTAATCGGTTTATATTAGGCTGCGTGAATGTAGATATATATAAATGTAAGCGCCAATTTAAATATTCAAATAACCTATAAGTGTCAAATAACATATATGTTGATATACAGATAGGTATAAGTGTCAAAAATGACTTTTGCACGTTACTACAATCTTAAGTACCTTAGCAACGGCACAATACTAAAATGTTTAAAAATTGACTTTACATACAGAGAATTTCATGTAACTTGCAATATATGAATGTAGTAACCATAGATACGAAAATACTATGCACTTGCACTGTCCCACATAAAATGCAATATGTAATATTTATACTATGCACTTGCACTGTCCCACATAAAATGCAATATGTAATAGTTATGATCGATATGATATCTTTCATGGTAGTTTTGTCAAATTATTGACAGTAAAGCCTATTTAATTCAATGTAGTGTTTTAGGATTAAAACTGTAAACCTGTGTCTTTAAATAACCCCAATAAAAAAAATCAACTGGTGCCAAATCAGGCGAGCGCGGAGGCCAAGCTATTTCTCCGCAGCGTCCTATCCAGCGTTGAGGAAATGCTGCATTTAAATACTGACACACATTTGCAGAATAGTGAGCAGGAGCACCATCATGTTGATACCATAATTGATGTGGAAGGTTTAAAGCATTTAAAGCTGGAAGTATTTCTGTTTGTAGTAATAGTAAATATTTTTCACTATTTAAATATCCGTCAATAAAAAATGGTCCTATAATCTGAGAACTAGTGATTCCCGCCCATACATTTACCTTTTGAGGGTATGGTGTTCTAGATTCATTAAACAAATGTAAATTTCTTCTGCTCCAATATCGAGTGTTTTGTCGATTTACTTCACCGTTAACAGAAAATGTTGCTTCATCGGTAAATACAATTTGTTTTAAAAAATCAATCTTATTATTGATGATTTCAAATAGCCGATCACAGAAAACAGTCCTCTTCTCATTGTCACCGAATCTAAGTTCTTGATGATTTTCAAATTTAAAGCAGTTATATTTTTCACTTTTCAAGAGTCTGAATACACTGGATTTGCTAATTCCCAACTGTCTTGCCAAGTGCCTAGTAGAAAGACGATTATTATTTTCGATTGTTTCGATCAACTGATTTCTTCGTGCCTCAGTTCTTGCAGTATTTGGTCTTTTACGTTTTCGATGACTTAATTCTACACAACATTCACTTTTAAATTTTGAAACGAACATTGATATAGTTGACGAATTTGGTACTGGCCTGTCTGGGTAGGTAACGTGAAACACGTCAGCCGTTCTTTGCAAACTGAATCCCGAAAGATACCATGTCACTAACTGAGTTCTCTTTTCCTTTGTGTATATCATTTAAGATTGATACTAAGCTAATATCGAAATAGTAATACTGCTACTTTTGACTTAACTAATGTCAAATTATATTGATATGTTGCATTTTACGTGGGACAATGTAAGAATGTATTACCTAGTTTCTATGGAAATAAAAAACCTATACATGTTTGTATATTGCATCTTAAGTGAAATTCATTGTATAACTTCACTACTGTACCACTTTTTTTTTAATTCGATAGTACGTTATAGCTTATAATATGTGACAAATGATGGCAGTACTTTTGATGGCAAATTTAAATTACATATTATTTTTGTGTAATATTATCAGTGTAACCTATAGCAAAAATGAATGAAACTTTAATAAAACTAAATCACACCCCTTTTATAAGGTTACATTTTTGTTACTTATTTTGTACGGTTATGTTTATTATAGCAACTACGCTATGTTCATATTTATTTAATCAAAGAATAAAATTTAATACCATGATTTTCTAGGGAGTACATTACTTGGTAGATACATTTACTTGTATAGTTATATTAAATCAGTAGAATATTATTTTTTATCGCCAACCGTCAGTAGATGCATGTAATACCATAGTGATTTGCGGAAGTAAAGTAACACTTTATCTTACTGTAAAAATCAAACACTTTACCTGCCGCTAATATCTATCAGCATACCCATGACTGTATGGCATTAGACAGAAATCTCGTTGGTCGCTGTCACAGCTCCAACAGTAAAAGTTTTACCGCGAATTATTTATAAAAAATAATGGAAGAAGACATTCAGTGCACGCCGCCTGAAATTCTGAAAAAGTCGTTAGAGACGTCTTTCGAAATTCTACCACAAAAAATCAGTCAAAAAATACAATCGCTAGTATGACATATTTATGGAGCGGTGCAACAAATACGGAATTAAAAAGTTCAGTGAAAACGTTTTACTGGCGTATTTTTCCGATTTATCGAAAGAGTATTCTCCTTCTTCGGTGTGGTCCTATTATTCCATGATGAAAGCAACAAAAAGGAAGAAATCAAATTTCAAAAAACCCTTTCACAAGAAGAAATACTTACATTTTTAATAAATGCACCGCATGAAATCTACTTGATGACGAAGGTAATTCATGCAAACCTTTCAAAACCAATTTGTTACGAATGTAGTAATTATTTTAGATTTGCATTGTGTTTGCCACTGCTGGGGCTGTACGTAGTGAAGAACTTTTGAATTTAAAAGTGACATATAGCATAAAGAAACAATTTTGGTCGTTCAGATAGCTAAAACACTACAGAGTTTGAAGTAAAAGTAAAATCCGAAGAATTATTTAACAAATATTTAGCTCTGCGTCCTAAGCAGACGCCCCACGACCGACTTTTCTTAACTTATAGAAATGGAAAATGCAGTCCAACCAATTGGAATGCATATTTTTGGTAGTGTACCAAGCAAAATTGCCAACTATCTACATTTGCCAGAGCCACTTTATACGGGACATTGTTTTCGTCGAAGGTCCGCCACTCTCTTTGCCAATGTAGGCGGCAGCAAGGAAAATTTAAAGCGCCACGGAGGATGGAAAAGTGACACGATTTCAGAGTCCTATGTTGAGGAATCTGTGCTCAATAAAATGAAAATTGCAAAGACGATTTTAGGTGAAAGTTAAACTAACAGCTAATTGGTAACTAACAGTTACCAATTTTAATTCTAATTGTTTACACGTTATTAACATATATAATAATCCTCAAGCATGTTCAATTGAAACTTCGTCCACTGCAGGAATTAATTTTCATAATGAATTAGGTTGTTCGTTTACTTTTAATATATCAAGTAATAAGTAGATTTGTTTTTTATTCCTTGTTATTTTTCTGTGCTTACTTTGTCATAATAAAATGTGATAAGTTATAATATGTCCATTTTTTTTAAATATAATTTTTTCCGTTGGCGATAAAATTTTGTATGCACCACGTCAGTAAAGTGACTTTATTGAACTCGCCTGTTACTCGCCTTGCTCTCTCGGCTCATAATCTCATACTCGTTCAATAAAGCATGACTTTACTGACTTGGTATATAAATAACTATTATAATACCCGCTCTATTTGAAGTAAATATTCTAAGTACTATAACAACTAAATAAAATTTAAGTTTAATTATTAGCCAATTAATTAATTAACGAATTTTCTGATGTGTAACTATCATTATTGAATATTAATTTTGTTTGTAGGGCTAAAATTACATTTTTATATCATTTATAGAAACAAAATTATTCCATAGTATTGCAAATCAGAACAATTAAAGCTAACCCAATAATTAAGTTATAGTCACGCGCATTATAAATCACGCTTGCGGAATTTCTTGTCAAAAAATATGCAAGAATTTGCGTTTCAAAATTTATGTTTCCTTTCATTCCTATTCATTTCTTGTTATAAGTGCGTTTTTTTTTTGCTAACTACTGTAGATTCTGTATTAACAATATATGTAGATTAAACAAGTTTTTCGTAAATATCGAGCAATTCTTTAGGTCCCACGATCATTATTTATATTTCCAATCTTGTTTTTTCCAATACCTGGTTCTAACCGCTAGATATAAATAATGTAATTTTTTTTTTAATCTAATTTTTGTTTAATTTTTTTTTTATGCTTAGATCTTTGCTTTGGAATATTCACTTCTATTCTAGTTCTATTTAATAATTGTTTTCAGAAATATAGCCAATAAAATGATGTAAATCTTCTACGTTTTACTGTCCAATATCTAACCTGATAACATTTCTCGCAATAGAGGAAGCGTGGATTATTATTCTTTGATTTGCATTGCACACAGGGGCGAAAGTCCGTTTTACCAAATTGCTCACTATCCGTTGTCGAATGGCAAGAGTCCTCCCCACTGCCTGTTGTCCAGGCTTCTGTTGAAGTATCCACGTCTCCTAGAACTGCAGCTATGAATTCTTCCGTCACATAGATGTCCTAAAACGACGTTACAACTTTAATCACTATTTTGTAAATATTTGAAATGCAATATAGTAAATTCCAGAAACGTAAAGAATGTGACATAAAATTAATTTTTAGCAAACCAATAGGAAGGATAAAATATGTTAATTTCTGTTTAAACCAAGAGTAAATTAAAAGTATGGCTTTAGTATTAGTTTAAAATCGTGCCAAATATCGTTGACTAACATTGTGTTTCAATTTCTGTTTATACATACATATTAGCTTTATCAAATATCAAATATATACTAAATTCGTGCAATAAGTAAAAATATAGATACAAATCGCTTAATATAACACACGTTCATACATACAGGGTTAGTTAAAAGTAGGGAGCGATTTATTGTCGTTAATATTCATTTTAGGGAATTATTTTCAATATAAAAGTTTAAAAAAGGTATATAACCCCTTACCACAATTATTAGTCGTATCCTAAATACGTATTTCGACAACTAAGTTGTCATCATCAGTAGGTAAAAACTACTAATTAAAAGTCGCACATGTGGCACAGTAAAGTAAGAAAAACGCTTCCGCACAACTACTATACACTGCAACCCTGTAAAGACTGTTTGTCAGAAAGTTTCTTAGGATATTTTGATCTACATTTGAGAATATTTGAATTTTTTTTTCTTCAATTGTTTTTTAGTTACGCCTGTCCGCGCAGTTTTTTTTAAATGGGAACTAGTAAATTTTACTCTACCATTCGATAGAGATTTTTTTTCTCTTTACAATAATATTTTTGTTTTTTTAAAATTCATTGTAATAACTTTTTTATAAGAAAAGGCCGGTTCATGTGTTTAACAGATGTTCGGTACATCGCAGATAGACAGAAGCGAAGCGATAAATAAACTTGAGCGACATAATTTTATCAGTGGTTATTGTGTACGTCAAATCTTTGACATAAATAATTCATTTGTGCAATTTGTTGCTGTTAATATTAACAATGGCGAGTTTAAGTGAACATGAACGAATTGAAATACTTATGATGTTGGGTTATGGAGATAGACGCAGAAGTTTACAAGATGTTTGTAATTTATTTAATGATACGCATCCAAATAGAAATCCAATTTCTAAATCCGTTGTTGATAAAACTTTAAGACGCTTTGAACAAACGGGTAGCGTTAAAGATTTGCCAAGGAGTGGTAGACCTAGAACAGCAAAATGCGATGATAACAAACTGGATATTTTATTGGCTGTATATGAATATCCCCATTTATCAACCAATCAATTAGCGACCAATTTCAATATTTCACAGTCATTGATCGTGTTACACGAGTTAACGGAAGATGATTTTGATAGATTACAATTTTCTGAAGAAATGTTAAATATTTGCAATAATAATGAAAATTTTGTCAACAATATTCTTTTCTCTGACGAAGCTACTTTTTGCCTTACTGGTGAAGAAAACAGACATAGCTGCAGATACTGGTTATCGGAAAATCCCTCTTGGTTTTTGGAGCACCATACGCAGTACCCCCAAAAGGTTAATGTTTGGGTTGGCATTCTAGGCGGTCATATTATCGGTCCCTTTTTCATCAATGGCAATTTAACTTCGGCTCTGTATTTGCAGTTATTGCAAAATGAAATAATACCTGCTTGTGCTACGCTCTATCCTCATGAAAACAATGAACACCTGCCCAATGACAGTATCTGGTTCCAGCAAGATGGCGCCCCACCACATTATGGTGTAAATGTTCGTCAATATCTGGACAACGTTTTTCCCCACAGATGGATTGGAAGACGAGGAACCATTGAATGGCCAGTCCGTTCGCCAGATTTAAGTCCTTTAGATATTTTCTTTGGGGATACGTAAAAAACAAATTTACAAAGATAAGCCCGATAACGTCGAAGATTTACAAATCCGAATTACCAGAACGATACAAGAAATTCCCCGAGATTTTTTAGTAGAGCAAAATTTACTAGTTCCCATTTAAAAAAAACTGCGCGGACAGGCGTAACTAAAAAACAATTGAAGAAAAAAAAAATTCAAATATTCTCAAATGTAGTTCAAAATATCCTAACAAACTTTTATATTGAACATAATTCCCTAAAATGAATATTAACGACAATAAATCGCCGTCTCCATACTTTTAACTAACCCTGTATATGTACGTAGTTAATTAAAATATACTCTAATCGCGATTATTTATTAAAAATCTGTTAGAAATTGCAATAAAATAATTCCTAAGGCCATTAAAGTTTGGCTTAAAATTTTTCAGAATTAATAGATGTAACAAATTTGACCAGAATGTAAATAAGCATGGAATGACGTTATATACCACGATCCACTCATCGTTTACAGATAATTAAGCTTGTGTTACACTTCGCATATATTAAGAATGTTTTTAATTCTATTTTTAAATTATATTATTTATAAACATATTTAATTTCACTGGTCGTAAATGCCAACCTTCCGAGAATTATCTACCGAACGGTAAACCCAGGCATTCTCCAATGTTCGTTACCAATTTCTGTTATATCGGATATATATATATATATATATATATATATATATATATATATATATCGGTAATTTAGTTATTAATTAATTACATAGGACTTTTGTTTTAGTTATTTCATAATTAGTAATATTATTTATTACTGAGCTATTTTTTCTACATGCCGAAATTATACAGACTCTGTATTAATAGTGACATAATTTATAGCTGCATTTAAATCAGTTTCATTACTGATAGAACACTACACAGCTAGCCCGGACACAAGCCGCAAACGTCCATTTTTTAACAATTTGGCACTCCCACGGGGTAAATTACACAACCCAACTAGCGTTCATTTTAATGATTGGTAGTTCCCCGATCTTATTTCCACATTTCGTATGCTCTTTCTCATGTTTGTATAAAATTTGCTTGACGATAGGGATAAGTTATCACATGAATGCAACGAGGAACGGCCTAGTTGAAAAATATAATCGAGCAACCGCGTGTTTACTTGTAATAACAGGAATAAAAATTGAAAGCTAATAAATTAACCGTAAGTGATAATAGGTAACAAGTTTTTAAAGCACTAAAAAGTTTGCTTAATTATATCCTGATGGGATGGGAACGGATTATGTATTTTGGTAAAAATTTGAGACTTCTGAAATTTAAAAATCATTAACATGAAAAAAAAAACATGTGAGAAGTAGGATCCATACGAATTACTGTAAACTGCCTTAAAAACTGTTTATCAAGAAGTAGTGCTTTCAATTGAGTAACTTTATCAACTGAACAATGGCGGCATTTTCTAAGAATATATTTGTCAAGTTGACGGACTGTTAGGTGTTGGGGTTTGTGTATTAAAGGCTCTTTGGTATATTCTATTAAAAGTGAGAGTTACAGTATAAAAAGCATAGTTGTATGTGCCAGTATAAAACAAAGTAAATAGTACTTGAGAGATTCTTGAGAGAAAAGTTATTCTTCATAAAAAGTTCTGCATGTTCTAAAATCTAAAATGCAATCATCAGATATTAAATTTTTTCAGTCGTATACACGGTTTGTCAAATATGAATTTTACTCATGAGTAATGTACCGTTATGTTTGACAATATCGAAAATTGTTAGAAAGAAAAGTTAATCAGAACTAAAATCTATGTTTAAATACGCAATTACATCTATTTACATTGAAAAATTTGGTTTTGCTATTTTTTTACCAATCTTTTCATTTTCAACGAACATTTATCTCTTGTGATTATGAAACACATGATAACTTTTTCGTTTCTAAATGTTTTCTAACAATTTTGCAATTTAAACACGTAATTAATGCAAGTGCATTTATTTTGCAAATAAGAAAATACATACAAATACTAAGTTGTGCTTAATACTAGAAATAAATAGAATTAATTTAAAGAACTAAGAATTCTGTTTGACTTTGCTTTTCAGTCTACAAATCACATCCTGTAAATCTGTAAAGCAGCTACAGAGTTTTTGAAATTTATTTTTCACTCATTCCACTAATGCCTCGACATATCCACCCTCTCGTTCAACACATTTAATCATTCTATTAGTAAATTGACGTAATACATTCCTTATCATTTGTGGAGAAATTTCCTGGCATGTTTCTAAAATTATCCTCTCCAAATGGTTAACATCTTGTCCTTTCTGGTAAACTTTTTGCTTCAAGTAACCCCATAAGAAGTAATCAAGGGGGTTAAGTCAAAGGACCTAGCATGCCAAAAAAGATCAGAATATCTGTGAATAACTTTTACATGGAACATATGTTCAAGATATTCCCTAACATTCAATGTACTATGGCATGTGGCACCGTCTTGTTGGAACCAAATACATTGACGTTCTTGTATGGGTACTTCGTCTATGTAGTCATTGATGTGAGTTTGTAAAAACTGTAAATATCGTTTGGTATTCATAGATTGTCGAAAAAAAGGTCCTATGACTCTGTTCTTATAAATGCCACACCATACGTTCGTCTTAAATGAATATTGGTCATGAGCCTTTATTGTAAAATTTGGATTATTGTCAGACCACCAGCGACAATGTTGTGACGAGACAGTTCCATTTGAGGAAAGCGTTGCTTCATCGGAAAAAATTATATGACTCGTTAAAAAAAAGGGTCCTCTTCTAACTCTCCTTAGATGAGACAGCAAAAATCAAAGCGACTATCATAATCACTTTCTTTCAATGTGTTAATGATTTTTGGTTTGAATGGTTTGTATTTATTTAATTTTAAAATTCTTGCCACTGTATCTTTACTTACATTTTGTTGCATTAACGATTTCCTTTTGCGCAATGACAGTTTTGGATTTTCTACCACAGACAGCATGACTTAAAACTGCGTATTCTCATCGGCAACCAGCTTTTGGCGTTTTCCATTAAAATTATTTTTAATACTTCCAGTACTCTTAAATTTATTTACTATTTTCGTTAACAGTTGAATTATTAATATTTTTATTGAGATGTCTACTATTAAAAATAATAGCTGCTTCTCTATGTGTTTTATAATTTTCTCCCACAATCAAAATAATTTCTATTTTCTCTTCACAAGTTAACGCTACCATTTTTATGTGTCATAAATAAAGACGGCAGACTATGTGCCCACACTGTTAAATTTAATAATACACATAAGGTGTATTAGATAAAAATGTAGATTTTACAAAATTAGGGCAACTTTTTACCAAAACTGAAGATCCATTGTACAGATACAAAGAGCACTTTAACTATGCAAATATAACATCTCTTAACGTCGAACAATCCTTCTCAGTATATAAACATATATATACGTCACTACGTACGAACCTTTCCGAGACTAATACAGAAATAATTTACTAAATAAAACACTTGGTATATTTAGTAAATTATTAATCATGTTTCACCAAGAGCCAACCGTGAATTCTATACATTATATTAATACAGAAACATATATTATGGTGCAGTTTTTTCATCGCGCACATCCGCATTTTTTTGCAACAATGTAAACATGTTGGGTAAGTTATTTATGTTTTTTCTTAACGTTTTGTATAGGGATTCGATATACCGCGATATCATAAAGTTTCTGGGTCAACGGTGGCCATGGGGTGAAAAACGTCTGTCTTAATTTATATCATCCTTTTGAGAAAAATCTGATAAAATTTTCAGGTTAAGTGTCATGCTGACGTTAAAATTTGTCAATATATTAATCTTAATGTCAGTATGACACATAACCTGAAAATTTTATCAGATTTTTCTTAAAAGGATGATATAAATTAAGACAGACGTTTTTCACTCCATGGCCACCGTTGACCCAGAAACTTTATGATATCGCGGTATTTATTTTTAAAAAATTTAACCGTGTATTATTAAATTTGACAGTGTGGGCACATAGTCTGCCGTCTTTAGTCATAAATTCTAACGCGTTTTGAAACTCACTGTCAAACATTTATTGCTATCAACAAATCATTTGTATGTCAATGCATCCTAGATTACATGTAACAACAGTTAAATTTGCATTGATATTGTAGACAAAAAAGAAAAAATAATTTTTTCAATGTAAATGGATGTAATTGCATATTTGAACATAGTTTTTAGTTCGAATCATCTTTTATTTATAACAATTTTCAATATTGTCAAATATAAAGGTACTTTACTTTTGAGTAAAATTCATATTTTTTGACAAACAGCGTATACGACTGAAAAAATTTAATATCTGATGATTGCATTTTAGATTTTAGAACATGCAGAACTTTTTATGAAGAATGACTTTTTTTCCTAAAATTAATAATAAAAAAGTTTTCCATATGATTCCAACTTAGTGAGACATAGTGTATACAGACTGTCCCGTAAAAAACGCCAACATTCATAATTCCGTTATTTATTGTCCGGTTTTATTTAAACAAAAAGTAAATTTAATAGCATCAAAAACACTATAAGATAGCAGTGTTTTATTTGTTTTCAATTGTTTTCATTAATGTCAAACGACAGTCAAGTTTTTTATTTTAAATGGCAACATATATATTTTTGGCTATATTCGGATTGTATTTTTTTTTCTGAATTCAACGATGTATAACATGTTTATTTTTGATAAACATTTATTGCAAAAAAAAAACTTTATAAATTTCATTGTTCGAATTGATTACTGTCATGCTCAATACAATACTGGCATCTCCTTATAACACCATGGGTGGCATTTAATACGAAATTATCAAGTATTTCCCGTTTCAATTATTCTATTATTATGATTAACTGACTAACCTGAAAATTTAATCAAAATTTTTTCAAAAGGATGATAACGGGTGTTCAGAAACATTCGAAGTCAAGTGGGCTCTGAACAAAAAATCGTATATCTTTACTTAAGTATCTGATTTGTAATAATTATTAAATGTCAACTGTTGTCTGTCAAAAATCAATCTATCTCAGACATGACTTCATATTTTCAAGGACTACTTTGACTTCGAATGTTTCTGAATACCCGTTATAAATTAAGACAGACCTTCCATGGCCATTGTTGATCAAGATAATTTTTGATATCTTGGTCTTCTAAATTATCATTGTTTGCCATGATCAATCTGCTCTCAGTAGATCTCAACATTTTAGTGAGAATAGTTAAAGTAAAATTAAAACTTATTTATTTACTGTAGTATATATGTTGAGCACTTGTGAAATTATTACACTATTAAACTTAAATAAAACACCTTATATTTCACAAACAATAGTATATTGACTATATGTACATGTCATGTGCACTGCACACATCCTCAGTAGTTACTAATTTAAAAGTATTATTTTTTAAGTACATGTATAGTAAGAAATATCTATTTTTTCTGGTTAGGGGTGTAAAAATTACAATTATAAATGGTCAACAAATGGTCAAAACCATGCAAATAAAAATATAAAAATAAAAAATTATGGTCGTATATTGTAACAGTGCCTGCTAAAATATATTGAAATTCCAAGGACAAATTATGGGAAAGACCGTTACCTATGAAAAACAAGACATCTGACTGTGTTTGGCATGTCGGGTTCTATTAATAACAATATAGTAGCGTGAAAAGGATCTATTAGTTATTAGATACTGTAGGTATACAATTTAAAAGTTTATTATTAATAGGTGACATGTCATTGTTAAGGAGGTAATTTTTGTATTTTTTCATATGTATGGCTTCCCACATGTCTAAATTTTTTCTATTACATTTTTTAATTAATTTAACATTATCTAAGCTGAAATTATGTCCGGTATCTAAATGATGTAGAACTAATGCTGATTTATCTACATTGTGAAGTTTTACATGAGCTAAATGTTCTTTGAAACGGGTTTGAATATTTCTTCTTGTTTGGCCGATATATAATTTTGGACAGGAATTACAGTTAATTCTGTAAATACCTGATTCTTTCAGTGGGTCTGTGTTAACTAACTTTGTTTGAAGATATTGATGTAACTTATGAGTGTTGGAAAATGCAGGAGTTAGATTATATTTTTATATATATTTTTTTTTTTTTTGTTATTAAACTTTAGATTTTAATTCTATTTTCAAAATATTGTGTCTATGAATATTTTGAATACTACTTAATTCTGAGTGATATCAAGTAAATAAAGAAATATACTAATATGTACATATCTGTGAATTCTCTTGCAGCTTAAAATTTTAATATTTTCATGTTTTGTTCACATGACTACATATATTTTAACTTATCATCAAACTGTTAGTTAACTAACAAATAGGTATTTGCCAAACATTGTTCCAGTATTTTAAAATTATTTTAAAACATATTCAAACTAATTTAATTTGGATGTCTGTTATTTTTGGTAAATGCATGAAAATCTTATTCATTTATTATAAACAATACCATAAGTACATATTAATAATTACTTCCAAACAATATTGGACTTTCTAACTAAAATGGAGATTAGGCAATTTATTCTTGATTATTCTTTCTTATTTTGCTAACACAGTTAAGCGTGTTGTATTAAACAATGATCAATTAGAGAGAGCTCAAATATATGTATTAAATTGCTGTTTAGGAATATTTGCTATTATTATATTTTAATCTATTAATATGACCAATTTAGAAACACTAAAATGAATATGCTTGACCAAATAGAATATACTTACATCATCAGTTACATATGAGGAACTAGAACCAGCGGCTTCAATGTCTCCTTCCGATAAACTAGCTACCTCATATTCGAAGTCAATATCAGAATCAGTATCTGCTGAATCCTGTACATACTCTAGAAATAAGTCACATAGAAAATTGTCGAAATGATGTCCTGTTGGCTCAGTTTCCTACCAGTCTCTCTCCCTTGAAGGCTAGTAATACTTTCTGCATCTTCTGATGTCATCGAACTTTCACTTTCTAAGCGATAATAATAATTTAATCTGCCTCCTTTGTCCACAGCTACAAATTATTCAAAAATTAATAAATTAATGGTACATGTATATAACTGAAAATATACATCAGAAATGTAAACAAACTCATTAAATGCTATTGATGACATTTATGAAGCTGTAAGAGCAATATTTGTTTACACTGTAATATTTAAAACCAATAATTATTTTAAGACAAATATCAATTTTAACAATTTTAATGAGAACATGGAACATTTTTTTTATAGAATATTTTCTTCAATACTACACAACAGCAATTTGTATACAAGATTAACTTATAGAGCAATATACCAAAATCAAACATATATACATGTAATATGATTCATTGATTAATTGGAACACAACATACAATAACACAGCTACAGCCTCAAGCCTATGTTTGTTTATTAAACTTTTGAAATATTATGACTAAAGACAGCAGACTATGTGCCCCACACTGTTAAATTTAATAATACACATAAGGTGTATTAGATAAAAATGTAGATTTTACAAAATTAGGGCAACTTTTTACCAATACTGAAGATCCATTGTGCAGATACAAAGAGCACTTTAACTATGCAAATATAACATCTCTCAACGTCGAACAATCCTTCTCAGTATATAAACATATTTTTATTAAATTTGACAGTGTGGGCACATAGTCTGCCGTCTTTAATTATGACTGAAATGAGCACTTTCAATTTCATACATCAATAATTTAAAAGAAATTCAAAATTATCCGTTTCGAATAATTATTGTTATTAATTAAACTTAATTGAATGGTTGTCAAACTTATGAAAAAAATTTCATACATGCCATTTCAGTGCATTAAAATAATGCAAATTTGTTTATTTTGACTAACAAAAATATTCACTAATTTATTCAAATTGCCAAAATTAATAATATATTTCATTAAATGCATATTTCACGTGACTGATTCAAGCGTTTGTTTAAAAAGGATTATACAATTGTTTTGAGATATTTCAAAATTATTTTTATAATAAAATCTGTACCATTTTGGTTAAGGTTATTGAAAATTGAAATTAACCTGCAATAATTATTTACGTTTTACAAAAATGCTGAGAATGTTTTCTTTTATCATAAATGTATACAAATTATTTACAAGAAACTAATTCCATTGTGTTTACGCAGTAATTAATTGATGTATGTACCTATTTTATCACTGTAAAACATATTTTTTTGTACACTATGTTTGACCTAATGGTATTGCATACACATGCTAGTTAAATTTAAGATTTACATTTACCCGAATGTCCTGGTACTTGAAAATCATTCATCTTTGTTGTATATATATTTGACAAGAAACACAAATTATTTGAAATATAAATACATATATTTTGAACTAGATAACCACACTCTGCCGTTTGTGACGTATAAATTTTTAAACGCGTATCAACTTGTTACACTATTCTACGAAAACGGAAATTTAACGAATGTCGATATTACGCATGCCTGTAACGTTGATTATTGGTATGCATTTTAAAATTAGTACTGCCAACAATTCTAAATAATAATAGTTTGTTACCCGCCCATTGACAGTGGCGGCGTTCATGTTGGCATAATAAATGAGTAGTAATATTCGTATGAAACGTATTATTAATCAAAATAATAGAAGAATATTGAAGGAAATTAGAAAAGGGAAGCATTATTTTTTCGTGTAATTTTGAACTTGTTTACTATGATAAAGTTCTTTTAATGTTAGATGGGAATCAATAAAAAGTTCAAACAAGAGGCTAAATATACATTAAAAAATAAATAGAAAAAATTTGACAATTTTCCCTCTATAAATCAGATAAATTCATATATTAGCAACGACGTCACTGACAAATTCTTTATCCATGAAAAAATTCCCTATAATTCCCTATAATAAGACAAAATATAAATTGGCAACAATGAGATAACCCTGTCGTCCAAAAAGATTTAAGAAACAAAGTCCCTAGTCCCTAGTTAGTCTCAGCTGTATGTGTGTGAAAGTGTATGTGCGTATATATACCTTTATGTGTTTCCAGCCATAATTGTTGTTTGGTGAATGTTTATAATAAGTAAAACAATATTCTAAAGGAACAAGTAGTTTTAATCAGATGTTAAATATAAAATAATATAATATGCCGTTAGCAAATTCAGTTGAACCATGGCAAATACAACACGCCGTCTCAGAGGTATGTTTTGATTAGTTCTGGTCTCTTAAATTCCCTTCTTCTAATATTATTTAATATGTTTTCACCACTTTGTTTGTTTAGCACGCGTAGCTACGTTTTAATTAAGTTATAATATGTATTATTCATTTGCAGCTATCGGAGTATCCAGGTCCCTAAGAATAGTGTCTGTACGTAAAATATTTACGTTTATAGCAACTCACCTATGTTGCACGATAAAGCACCTTTATATGACCAAGTGCTTACAATTTTTCATAATATAAAAACGCCTATAGTATTACAGCTTTATATACAAATCTCACAAGTATACATAATTTATTTGTCCTTTATTTTTGTATAACAAACCAAGGAAAATTGTAGAGTGAAAATCTACAGTATAATAACATATTTTATTCAAAGATTTACATATTTAACTGCCCAAGGATATGTTTAGGGATTTAAAAAAATTTTGATATCTTAAGAAGCAATAAAAGTTCATTTCATTATGTAAACAGTGAATTATATACAATTCTTATTTTGTAGGAAATAGGGTACTTAAAACAATGTGGAATTTATAGATAAACACTTAATTGTGTGAAAATTACACTTTTGTCTTAATAATGTATCTTGAATAAGTAGTACTTTATGGATCTATTTAATTTAGCTATTAGTGCAATAAATATCATTATGTATAAACTATTTTACCAATTAATTAAAAAAATAAACATACTTAAATATCTTACCAATCAAAAAAGTTTATCGTATGAACATTTAAAGTCTTATGAACAATTTGATTTTTAATATGAAGTTGTAATGTAAAGGCAATTGTAATAACTTGGTAATCCTACTTTGCATGATATTTTGTTTACATTATGGTTTTGTATTTCTATTCTTCATATATCTGATACACATATGTTTCCCAAAAGTAACAAATAAAATTCATAATTCTGTTTCTGTTTGTTTGAAAAACGCGAAGAGCCATAGGCGGTCATATGTTCTTAAACTACATCTTGTCATATAGGTATAGTATGTTTGACGTGAAGCTTATCTTGAAAAAATGTGTAATCTTTCAGGAAATGTTCCTGTATGATTTTAGCGCAAATAACAATAATAGTCAATGGCTTACTATCAGCTACTTTACCATAACCATTTCGATATTCCAATTTTTCAACAGCTTTTCCGGCGGTATACTGTGCCACAGTGTCGTATTTAAATGACATCAGAAAAATAGCTTAGAGGGATTAAATCTTGGGAATCGCAGCCGTCATCTAATTGGATTATCCTCCTACGTGAAAATGTTTCATGGAAATAATTTCTCACATTGGGACAAAAGTGGGCAAGGGCGCCGTCTTGTTAGAAATGAGTATATTAAGAGCCGTGGGAATATATCAAGAGTTAGATTGTTGCGGAAGGAAAAAGATTCAATATTAAAATTCGAATAATTTCAATTAAAGCATGCGTTTCTGCCAAAAACACAAATTATTTTGTCAGTTGTTGCGAATTGTCAAGACTCTAAATGTATGTATTTTATTTATTTATTAACTAGTGAATTTATAGTATTTACAAGATATCTCCATCAGTTTTTATACTTTATGTGTGTGTAGAGTTATAAACAAAATTCCTTGATCTATTTGTGGTATGCCATCACATTTTTCATCGAGCATTGTATATTTATTTTTCAAAATTAGAAGTTTCTTCAAAAGTCTCACTGACGCTGTAGTAACTATCAATTCTCAATTTAAAAAAAAAATCGTTTCTTTCGCTGTTCGAGTTGTCCATATCTAGAACCATAAATCATAAATAAATATCAAAATATTTAACGGTGTTTAACTGAGATATAATCTATAAAATTTAAAAAATATGAAAATCAAACAGTGGATCGACTCTATTGCTTTTCAAAATATTTTCCACAAAAATTGATACGCTTCTGCATTCGTTCAAACCAATTATATTAAAGCAGTTATTCCAGTCTTCAACTGGGACAGTCAAAATTGTCGTTTCGAAGGTATTTATTGCTTCTTCCGGGGACTGAAATCGTCGACTACGCAATGCATTCTTGATTTTGGGAACTTAGGTCGGAAGTATACGGAAGATGATCTAATATTGTCTTTCTAGCTGTAAGAACTCGCGTCGTCATGATGCAGGATGATTCGCCGTTATGGGTTGGTTTCTCGGAACACGGCGATTATTTTTGACAAACAAACGGTTGTGTACCAATCCGCATTAACCGTTCTTCGATCTTGCAAAGGAATTGTAGCTACATGACCTGATTTTGTGACAAACGTTGCGACCATTTTTTTCGACCCAGTTCGCGAACGGATGGATAACTTTTGCCGGATTCTCTTAATCTTGAAATACCCAAACAGCGAATTGACGTTTATTTCAGGTTAATATAGACGTTTTTTGAGTTTCCGTTATTGAACCGCCTCAAAGTTTTCTGGCATTAATTAACGCAAGGCGACTTTTGCTCTTCGGTTAAAAGATGCGGAATCCAAAGGGAAATTAACTTTCTCACATTAAGTTCATAATGTAGGATCGTTTGGATTGAGGTTTTTGAAATACCCGTGGATGTCTCAATTTCAATCTTTCTTAATCAGGCAGCACACAGCATCGATGTCTTTCTGAGTGACTGCTGTTCTTGGCGGACCTGTCCTGGGATCGTCGCTGATACTGGTGCATCCTCGTTGGAATTCACAGTACCAACGTAAAATTGTTTATTGATGTGATGCTTCATCTTCAAAAAGGGAAACCAACTCAGCAAGACATTTGTTGTTGAGTTAATCCTGTCCGAAAAGTGATAAAAATATTGCACGAAAATTATCTCGACTAAATTCAAACTTATAAACTTTGAAAATTCACTATGACTAAATCACTTATCGTATCTTGATGGAACTTTAGATTTAGGTTAACGAAAGATTGATATTAATTTTGACAACTGAAGTTTGATTGCTGGCGCCCTGTATGAGGCTATAGCAGCACTAAAAGGACATCACTCGTATTAGTTTCATAATAATGTAGAATAATAATTAGTCTGGTGTGATGCTATTTCCTTTTATTTTCTTTTTTCCATGGAAATGTGTCTTGATTTGACATCCATAGAAATTATAATTCAAGTATCTATCTCATAACTGGTGTTTAAAATATTTATGTATTTCAATAATTTATAGTCATTGTCATTAATAAAGATATGCGGCTTATTTGCAGAATTGCAGTTATTAAAATGATTTATTCTTGAACATTTAATGGATTTTAATGTTGAAATTTTAATTTGATTATAGTATTTCCTAGGTGTTAAGAAAGTAACGGTGTCTTGACAGTTTTAAAATTTCTTGTAATAAATTCTGTCAGCGCTATTTTGCCGAAAATACATTATTTGTGTGTAAGTTCATTTGTAGCTTGTTTTTCGTTTCCGTTAGAGTTTTAATTATTTTAGAAGACATCTCTGACAAGATTTTTACGTTTGTGAATGTGGCTTGTGTTTTAAAATAGAAAATATGCTATCCTAGATCATCATGAAATCAATGGTACATATGCAAAATGTGAGCAATTGCATTTATAGTTATTAAACTTTTTCAAGTCTAAATTTTTCGCAACTCTTTAGAATTTTTTGTGGATAAGTAGATAAAACTTTATATTGCTGCAGCATTAAATATAAATATTCAACTACCTACAACTACAAATTAAAACATTTTACTACGTTTCATTCGAAATACAGACATAAACATTATTAGGAATTTATTAATTATTTTTGGGACGCAGTATGTAGTGGTTAAGTTTGCTTATTGCTTCAAAAGTATAGTAATAGTAAATAGCGCACCTCTACATCAATTTATTTACGGAAATAGTATTTGCTGTATTAATCATATATGTTCTAAATTGTATTATCAAGTCTAAGATATTGAAATATACGTAGGAATGAAGTTTTAATACTTTATTAAATTTCGAACATTTATGTGTAAAGGAAACGTACAGTTTCAACAAAAAATAACTTGTTATGAAATTAAAATGTCAATTTAATGCCGTTCGAATAATAAAATTTAAATAATGTAATAAACAAGGGCGCAAAAATAAGAAATTGAACAAGAAATAATATATACATTTTAATGTAATATTTTCTTACTGGTCTAATTCGCTATTCTACTGAATGAGATGTTAAAGCTCAAGCCTTTAATGTTGTTAAAAATACTAAAATCGGAGTAGTTAATACGTATATCTTAAACTCTCGTGATTCTTTAATTGATGAAAAATACTATCAGGAAATTTTTACATTAGATATTCGAAGCTCTTACCATTGTGCCATTCAGTTCTTAATAATAATCTAATAGGAGTAATCTTGTTGTAGAAAGTCTATTTCTAGAGATTTTAATTTACCTTACTTCCTTTTTATAGTTAAGTTAATATGTAGCAGTCTGAACCATACATTTAAATTGCTGTTACTAGATATTTTGTTTTAGTAATATTTATGTATTAATTGTCTTTCCTTTAGTAGTTTTTTCCATAGCGAGTATTACATTTTGTTTGTTTTTTGTGAATAAACTAAATATTCCAACTTGAACTCTTCCTACAATGTTTTTAAGGGTAAAACTAAAACAGCAATAGCTTTTAATTCGTCATTTTTAGTTTTTGTACTAACAAATTTGAATTTCTTGAGAGAATATATTTAGTCTGGTTTATTTCTTGTATAGCTTACCGGAGAGCGGACTCGAGCGATTGATGATTCATAGCCCATAGACGTCTGCCTTGTATTCGCAATAGGTTTGTTTCTGTAAGCGATCCGTGAGTTTCGAACAATTTGAAACGTGTGGTTAGCTGCATAAGTGGCACATACCTACCTATGGAGTTAATATGTATCTGTCATTGCACAACAGAGCGAATGTAATAAACGGTTTGGTAACCGGCAGCAACTACTGATGAAACAAAAGTAATGCTGACAAGCGAATTGCGTATCGAATTTTGAATAAAAATAATTTGCAAAGAACAAAACTCAAAACTATGTATTTTCTGTCAAACATTGAAAGTGTAAAACATTACTATGAACAACCAAAATTTGTTCAAGATGTTCCTGTGTTAATTTAGTTCTTTTAGATGTTAAAACGTCTTTAAAAACAGAAAATGTCCGTTCTACATCACAATTGGTGATGGGTGCGTGATTAAAATGTTGCAAAAGTACACCATACTTCGAATGTATAGATTTTTCAATGGGCTCTGTGCAGAATTGATATAATATATTCCAATCTAGATTTCTGCTAAATATGGCATCAACTTTTTGACTCAGCTTTGAAAAGTATCTTTTTAAATGATGAAACTAACTTATCAACATTTGGAAAATGACCCCTGATGTATTCACATATTCTGTATAGTGCATGTGCTGCACAGGTAACGTGTAGCATATTGGGATAAGATTGCTTTAATAACTTCCCTGTTTTTAACATATACGCTGCCGCATCAGTCAAAAGTAATAGCATCTTGTCTTTATAGTTGATATCCGATGACATAATATTATGAATACATTGATAAATTACTTCTGCAACTGTATCACTATTTTCGACTGGCAATATTTTAGTTGCAATTAAGTATGGTTGGTATGAAGTTGTTAGATGTAGAATACCAACAACTACATTTAACACATACCGTCCCATTGCATCTGTTGTTTCGTCTGCACTTACCCAAAGATAATGACCAGATAGGTTGGTTTGTATTTTTTCAACAATGGTTCTCAAATAACATTTTGGTAAGTGGTATTTACGTAAAGTAGATTTATCTGGTATATGACGATCAGTATATTTTGTAAGAAACCTCTTGACGACTGGATTGTTAAGCTTTTTGAATGGGATATTGGCCGCCAAGAAAGCTTTACACAGTTCTTCATTAAAAGTGTCAGGTGTTTATGGATATATATTATCTAGATGAGTTTTCGAAGAAGCATGTCTGCACATTACACTTTCGTGGACGCCTTAAACTTAATGAACAGGCACTGCAATATATCTCGGTATCATTACGAATATGCAACCAATCTGTATGGCCTCTAATCCATCCTACCATGGTTGCCCTACGAGAATTCTCCATAGTTAATGAAAATAAAGAGAAATACTAGGAACAGAAAGAAATTGACTAAAAGGAAGAAACGAAAACTACTCCAAAAATAAGGTAGTAAATTAAACTTAATATTTATAAAAAATTACAGAATAAATATAATATATGATCAAAAAGTCTTTGGATCGTGATAGCCATGAAGTGTAAAAACCATCTATAGAATTATTTACTTCTGTACTTTGAAGTACACATGTCACAAGTAAAATAGATTTTAGGTTATGGTAATTAGTTGCATTTTATGTATATTTTATAACCAGCTGACTTGAAAGTTGTCAAGTAAATGTCAAAACTAATTGAAATAAATAATTTCATAGATATCTCGTAAATTCCACGGCAATAGCTATCCAAAGACTTTTCGATCGTACGATACAATATAACAATATAAAACAAATTTTTTAAAATACTAAAAGTTATAACCAAATAACACTGAAAGAAACGAAACCAGAAACACGACACTGTAAAATAAAATTTTATGAATGAATAGACACAATAACGACGGAAATATCATCTGCTCGACGAATGCAATCGAGCAAGCAAATAGTGGGGCTGTTATAACATGCATATTGTACATGATACCACCACAACGTTTTGTCGGGGCAATTGGTCATTCAATCGCTTCAGTCCACTCTCTGTAGATTACTCTGTACGGTATTGTGTAAGAAAACCAGGTCAATATTCATATTTTGTCTTTAATTAACTTCTAATTTATACTTTTCTAATTGAAATATGTTTAGTAGTAGTAATAAATACATATATGTACTAATTCAGAATTGTTCTTAGATTAAAATCCGACATAGAAACGGATCGATTATTTTTCATATTCGGCAACTAGCAATGAATATTTATCTTGAACAAAAAAAATTGGTTAGCTGTTGAAAAAGTACACCACCTGCAAATATGCATGCCACAACTTTCCCTTTCATTGACTCACCTACCTTTTCAAAATTTCCTGTAGTTTTTATTATATTTCATTATAAATTGGGATACTGTAAGCCAGCATCTTCAAAAGTTCAGATTGTTAAGGTCTGGGGACGGCCATGACAATGTTACTGTAGCGATTGTTTATAGCTAAAATGTGCGTGAACTACATCTGATTGAAAATTCTTTCAATGGAGACTGTGGTTAAATAATAATTTAAAAAGGTATATAACCCCTTACCACAATTATTAGTCGTATCCTAAATACGTATTTCGACAACTAAGTTGTCATCATCAGTAGGTAAAAACTACTAATTAAAGTCACACGGGGCACAATAAAGTAAGATGAACGCTTCCGCACAACTACTATACACTGCAACCCTGTAAAGACTCCAGTCTTTACAGGGTTGCAGTGTATAGTAGTTGTGCGGAAGCGTTCATCTTACTTTATTGTGCCCCGTGTGACTTTAATTAGTAGTTTTTACCTACTGATGATGACAACTTAGTTGTCGAAATACGTATTTAGGATACGACTAATAATTGTGGTAAGGGGTTATATACCTTTTTAAATTACATCTGATTGCTTATTAAAATGGGGACATCTTTCAACAAAAACATTCAAGAAGATATTCGTAAATTTTCTTCGAGAATTTCACGATAAGTAGTCCTTAATATTTTCCTGAATGATGAAAAAACACAAATACATATTCCTCAATAATTTCAGCTCACATATTTACTGAGAACTGCTCATTGTGGCGGTAGTTTATGATCGCATGCGGATTTCTTTGCCCTGTAATTTTTCTTATGAAAATTTCGGATAGCATTACTCTAAAAAATTTTCATTCGCGAACAAAATTTTAGTGTAAAATAAAAGATTTTCGGCAACTTTTAGGGAAAACCTTTAGCAGAAATTAATATGCAATTGAAAAGGCCCGAGAAGATAGGGCGGCCCTTTAAATATGATAGGAGTATAACAAATAATCTTCCAAACTAAAATATGTGAGATATTTAAGATATTCCTGATTTTCGCCATACGAATTTTAGCATTATCGTCAACTGAAACAGCTACTTTAATTTTTGGTGTTCTTGCAATCCGGTATGTTCCTTTGAAGTGATTGAGGGAGCAGTCATGCAATCGGTAAAATTGTGTATTTGGGACACACTTCGTTACAATCGCCCGCCCGTTCCGCCAATGTTTGCTAACACCGCATTTGGGAAATTTGTCATGTTTTTTTAACGGCAGTATTATACATTTTTATAATTTACATGACAACTCGCTTAATTAAAACTGTCAAAACTGTTTACGGTTATAAAACAAGCAGAACCTGTTTCTGACCTATTAAATGTGCCTTTATTCGGCAAGAATAATAGGCACATAGGGAAATGCAAATAAATGCCTCTTATTTTTTTAATTGAAAATCTCGTCTGATGGAAAAAGTCAAGAGGCCATTCGAAATAAAGCGAAATTATGAAAATAATATTTATTTTGAAAAAAAGCAGTGGCGTATTGTTTTTTCGATAAAAATGTTCAAGGGCAAGGAGTATTGTTTTTAATAACAAAAACTTTTTCAATATCAGTTGGATATCCAGTTATTCAATGAATTGAAAACATTTTAAACTTTCGCAAAATTTTCACATTCATGCCAAATTTTGGAGAAAAAAGGCTATATAATTAATACACAGACATTATTTTCCTGTATCTCGTTTGCTTTAATTCCTTTTGACATGCTTTCAATATATTTTTGGAGTGCTTTTCTCAATATTTTTTCTAAACTTCGTTGATATTTCACGTGATATATTTAATGTAAGATTAACGATACTATAAATTTGAAATTTGAAAATATTGATTCGATTTCAATTGGATTAAGATTAGACATATTTTTGCGTTAAGGAAGTATAACATTTGGAATTTACTGCAAGTGAGAATTAATGAATATTAAATCACATTCTTACATGTAAATGTCGACTTATTTAATGCGTTCGTAACTACAATCCGACAAACTAAGTTTGTACCAGTATGCAGAACACACCCTTTCGCGACAACGAACTTCCTGGTGATTAGGTTAATTAAGAATTAAGAAATACTGAAAAAACAAGTCAATCAACGGGAGGAAACGTACAGACGACGTTTCGTTCTAGTTGGAACTTTTCAATGTATGGTATTCCCTCGATGACGGACATTGCTTTTTCATTTCTATACTTTCTGTATATATAGTTAACATTTGGAATTTACTGCGTACATTGAAAAGTTCCAACTAGAACGAAACGTCGTCTGTACGTTTCCTCCCGTTGATTGACTTGTTTTTTCAGTATTTCTTAATTCTGAATTAACCTAATCACCAGGAAGTTCGTTGTCGCGAAAGGGTGTGTTCTGCATACTGGTACAAACTTAGTTTGTCGGATTGTAGTTACGAACGCATTAAATAAGTCGACATTTACATGTAAGAATGTGATTTAATATTCATCAATTCTCACTTGCAGTAAATTCCAAATGTTAACTATATATACAGAAAGTATAGAAATGAAAAAGCAATGTCCGTCATCGAGGGAATACCGTACATTGAAAAGTTCCAACTAGAACGAAACGTCGTCTGTACGTTTCCTCCCGTTGATTGACTTGTTTTTTCAGTATTTCTTAATTCTTAATTAACCTAATCACCAGGAAGTTCGTTGTCGCGAAAGGGTGTGTTCTGCATACTGGTACAAACTTAGTTTGTCGGATTGTAGTTACGAACGCATTAAATAAGTCGACATTTACATGTAAGAATGTGATTTAATATTCATTAATTCTCACTTGCAGTAAATTCCAAATGTTAACTATATATACAGAAAGTATAGAAATGAAAAAGCAATGTCCGTCATCGAGGGAATACCGTACATTGAAAAGTTCCAACTAGAACGAAACGTCGTCTGTACGTTTCCTCCCGTTGATTGACTTGTTTTTTCAGTATTTCTTAATTCTTAAGGAAGTATCTTTAAGAAGTTTCATGACAAGGAGCGCCAGCCTGCATAAATATATACAATGCTTCAACACTGTTTAATGAATGAAAATACACTTCTTTATTGATTTTGTTGCATTGTACTTTCTCTCTTTTTCCAAGTATGTAGGTCCATATCATTTCATATGGGGGTTGTTTAATAGTCTTTCGTAAACAGTCTTATTAATATTCTTTACTTGATCTTTTCACAAACTGGTTTGTTTCGGTGACTGCTTCAAGACTACATTTGTCATTAAATATTATTTTAAGTATTATAAAAATTACAATTCTAAAAAATTACTCGCTTAGCCCAGTTTAACTACCTTTCCGTTCTGCAGAACTTATTTTTTTTGGCAAACGATTTAATTTAAATTAGTTTCATAAATGAAGGTTTGTGAAAAAAAATTACCTGAAAAAGGATGGAGCCAAAACAAAAGATTTTTTGTAAGGTTTAGAAAATTTTCAATTCACCGAACACCTACTGTATATCAATATAAAAGTATAAAATACGATCTTACTCTTATACTAATACAGTAAAATCCTAAAATAGATATTAAATTCTCATAACGTTTGTTTCATTAATTATTTAATTATCTCTGGAAATTGAAAGTTTGCTTGATCTCAATGTATAAAATTCGTAGTTCAGAAATTAAATTGTTATTTCGAAATCCAAATTGCGAAGTAATTAGCTTTAGATTCTTTATTCCCATGTAAATGTTCGAATTTTAATAAAACTTCATTTTAGTGGTTATTATATGTTAGAATCTAAAATATTAAAATTTTTGAGACCATGGGAATTTAAGAGTCCAAATATTAATACTTTGTATGTGTGCAGTGTGTTCTGTTCTAATTATTGTGTATTCAGTACTTAAGGTACTTGAGATATTATTGGCACATTGATTGAATTTTATTAAAATTTTGTCTGAGATTTGTTAAATATAAAAAAAAACTATAGTAAATGCGTCAAACTGAAACTCAAAATGAAAGCTACTTAGATTTTAAAGATACAATTGTCTTCATTATGTTTTTTCTTTTAAAATTCATTATTTTGTGCAGGTTTAAAACTAATTGGTTACAGAAACCTAGTAAATACTTCATTTATAAAACAGCTTATTAGAAAATATCTTGAACAAAGTTGCTAATGGGATATTATTTTTTATTTTATTATTAAATAATAAGCGATAATTCATAAAATGTTTTTGTATCTGTATTTTATCAGCTAAAATCCTCTTCCAGATTAATGCAAGTAACTAATTCAGTAGGTTTATTTACTTCTTAAATATTGTTTACATATTTTCATTTATTAGAATCCAACTATGCAGTGATTTATTAATAAATTCCTTTATCGAGTGCGCATTTGTGAATTTATCCTCAAATTTATAGAACCTTTTCGATAAGTTTGTGACTAGTGCAAATTTATTAAATCAGATTGTTTTTAGTAATCGATCGCTCTATGTATTAAAATGTATTTCATATTAGGAAAAAACTAGAATAACTAGCAGTAATTCATTGACATATTGCGGACATAATAGAAGAAAAGAATGAAATAACCACATTGAACCTCAACAGTCTTGCAATAATAAAAGAAAACTAATAAGGAAACAGATTGCAAAACACAGTTATGAATAATCTCTTTCCTAATTACTTGAGGAAATTTAAGCCATTTTATTTTTTAAGCTATTTATTATTTTCAATTCTTGTTTAAGTAGTTGCATTGAATTTATCCAATTAGACCGTTTTTATTTGTTCATTAATGTCTAAGATTAGATAAATTTATGAATATGATTTGGTGGGAGAAGAGGCTTGACTCCTAGTACACTTTTTCCGAAAAACTTAGGATTATATTCCAATTCTGCCATCTTATGGCGATGAGTAAAGTTTATACAGAAGAATTTCCGATATTGGATTTGAAAATTACAACAGTGTGAGTAAAGTGTCTAAATGGAAAATTCTACAATACATAAAATCGCAATTCATGGTGCAATTAAATACATTTTTTTTTTTAAAGGATTAATAGATCTGAAAATTTGGGCTAATATGCAACAAACTTTGGATAATAGTGTTCTTTCGAAGGCCACAATTTGTTGCTGGGTTACACATTTTAATGTGGTGATCTGAGCATCAAAGATGATGTGCGGCCAGGACTATCAAAAACTGCAACAATAAAATTAATGATGTTGTTTTGAATATCCGAAAAATTGACATCAACGTAATAGCATCGCAAACATATCTACTGAACGCGTACTCACATTTTACGCGTAGAATTGGACATGTCAAAGCAAGATGGGCATCATAAGAAACTGAAAGAATGTAAAATCTCACGCGATAACTTGAAGCTGTTTAATAAGAACCAAGCTGATACTCCGCAAAGATTCGGTACGGTCGATGAAACCTGTCTTCATCACTATGTCCCTGAATTTAAACGACAGTCTCAATAGTGATCATGGTAGCTCTGCTCCAAAGAAACCCATGACATTTCCATTGGCGGATAATGTAAATAGATAATGTAAATAGATTTTTGGGGATTCGAAGGGGTTAATTCTCATAGACTATCTGAAAAGGGTCAACCGGTATCTATTAAATAAATTGAAGAAAGCAATTTCGGAAAACGATCTAGAATGGTCTATAAAAAGTTCTCTTTCATCACGACAGGGCACCGATGAATTTGTTCGCGATAAATGGGATCAATTGAGATTTCAGGTTGTGCCTTATTCACTCTATTAGTCAAATTTAGCCACAAGTGACTTCCACGTATTCCCCAAACTCAAACTTTTCGTTGCTGGAGAGAAGTTTTGGTCGGATGAAGAACTATTTGTAGCAACGAAGCAGTATATTGTTTTTTTTGAGAAACGTCATTGGAAAATGTCATAAAGACACTTCATTCTAAATTATTTTTGTTTTGTTTTATCGCAACACTATATTGATTAATTAATATATTGCGCAATGTGAAAATGGAATGGGAAATCCGATTTTACTATATTTTTTTTAGATCTTCCTTCTATTTCAATAGTTTATTATTGATGAGTTCAGCAAGCATTTTATCTATTTTAAATTCTACTAAATAATTATGATATTCTTTTTATTATAATTTCGTGTTAGAATTTGTATCAAGCGAGCCACAAAATTTGTATCCTAGGTAGGCCATGAACGATTGAGATAAACATCTGAGCTTAGAGAATTGACGAAGTGTCATTTGTAAATAATCATAAGTCAAATTGACAAGTTGGATGATATCTTTGCAATTTGTTAGCTATTAGCTATACCTTTGTATTTAACGGGCAACAGAAACGCCACATGGTTAAAATTTGTTTTAGAAATGGTAGTGAAATTAATTAATGGTGAATTTATTCTATCAGGGATGCATATCAGGATTTTTTAGAAGAATTTCCTGATATTGCTATCCCATATGATCAGTTTTCCATATGCATTCGCAGTTTTGTGCAATTATTCAGGGAAACACGAAACGTCGATTGCAAATAGGGCAGTGGTAGGCTAACAGTTAGAAATGAGAAAAATGTTGAAGCGGTAAGGCAATTGGTAGAAGAACGTCCCCAGCTTTCTGTGCGACATTTACACCAAGAATTCGATCTTTCCTATAGTACTTGCAGAGGTATCCTTAAACATAATCTACACTTACCACTTGCAAGCGACTCATGAAATACTTCCTGTGGACAGACCAAAACGACAGGAACTTGACAAAGATTTATTGACCATTTTGTTGTTAATGATGGAGGCATCGAAAAGGTTATGTTTACTGATGGATCCTGGTTTCACTCTGGCTACGTAAATTCTCAAAACATGAGGATGTGGAGCACAAATAATCCGCACTTTTTTGTGGGAGCACCACTGCATCCACAGAAAATTGGAGTTTGGGCAGCTGTTTGTCAGAGAAATATTATTGGACCTATATTTTTTTAAGGTATGTCGAATAAAAATAAAATTTTAAACAGTAGCAAAAAAATGCTTACACCTTTTGGGAATATTAAACGCTGCGCGTTACAGACTGGAAACATTGTAAATATGTTACACAATGATGAATTACAGGAAGGCTACTTCCAAACAAGATGAACGTATACATACTGCAATGAAAACATTGTTTTTTTTGGAGAATTTTTTTGATCAAATTATTAGTTTAAATACAAACACAATTTGGCTACCTCTTTTCTGCGATTTAACACCGCGCGATTTCTTTTTATGGCCGTACTTAAAAAATTATATTTTTGTACCACCTGTTTTTGATCTTAATGACCTACAACAAAGGATCACTAATCATGTGGACGGGGCATGGATCCACCACAACACGACGGATACCAAGCAGCTGTCGAAACAGTGTTTTTTTTTTCGGGCATATCGGCAGCCACGAAGGCTAAAGTGGTTCTGTTGACCAAGGTCATCGTGACAGAGTTTTGGGATGATACACATGGCGTAATCCACATCGATTACCTCCAAAAGCAAAAAACAATCGACGGCGAATATTACGGCAACTTATAGTACCGGTTCAACGGCAACTTGAACAAAAGACGACCGCATTTGGCCAAGAAGAAAGTGCTCTTCCATCAATACAATGAACGGAGACACGTGCGTAATCGCCATGGCGAAATATCATAAATTGGGATACGAATTGCTCTCCCATTCACTATTTTCTCCAAACTTGGCACCCAGTGACTATTTCCTGTTTCCAAACCTGAAGGAATGACTCAGCGGAAAGAGATTTGGCTGCACCTATGAAATCATCGCTCAAACAAACGCCTAGTTTGAGAATTTCGATAAATCTTATTATTTGGTGGGGATCAAAAAATTGGTGAAACGTTGGACGAACTGTATTAAGCTCTGTGTTGAAACTGTGTTGAGAAATAAAACGTTTATTGTCGAGAAAATCTCATTCAAAAAGTCACGGACATAATGATCCATTTTCAAGAACGCAAATGAAATAAATCCATATTTGTTATATCGGGAAATAACGTTATTTTAATTTTTAATTTTTGCATGTATGTATCAATTTTTTGATATTAGAAACCTTTCAAAATTATTTTATAAATGAGAACAAAATGTAGTTTTGTTAAATAAGCTATAATTATTGAAGCAAAAAAGTAAAAAAGAAAGGGTGATATAATTGAAATTGTTACAATAAATAACAAATAATAGTAATACAAAATGATTATGATCTGGTATATATATATATAAATATATATATATATATATATATATATATATATATATATATATATATATATATATATATATATATATATATTAAAAATTATTAGAAAACGCCCATAACATGTACGTGTGCTAGTGTTTAAGAATAATTAATGTTTAAATAATTTGTTGTAAATATTATTTTGAGCGCTTTAAAATTTGTTATACAAAGTTAATTACATAAGTACAATTTGTTTTTGTGTTAAACAGATGTTTTCATACATTTAAGCATTCGAACTATTTTTAAATTCTATTCTTTTCTGCTTGTCATAAAAGCAACACCTACATTTTAGGGTATTTTCGTTTCAAAGATTATATATAATGGGACAATTTCATTGCTTATTCTTGTAAGTAGTTTTATCGATCAACCGAATCTTAGGTTAGGCGCTTATCAAAATTACGGATGCTCTTATGGTTCGGAATATGCTGTGTAAAATTTTACACCACTTTATTACTTCACTTGCTCTCTAAAATTTAAAAAGTTATGTGCTTTTTAATATATAAAAACTATTCAAATGAATAAAGACATAATTATATTTGCCAATAATTCTTATTATAACGAAATTTGTCTATCATTCAAAAAATATCAAAAATTGGCGAAATAATGGTCGCTTCTAACATAATAAAGAATTATTGTGTATAGTTCGTACCCAATATATCATCTACATATAACAAGTGTTCATTTGAAAAGTCAATCTAGTAACATGTGATTTACTGAGAACATTTTGAAGTATGTCGTAAATTAAAATTTACTACTTAACCTACGAAGTCGTATATTAATGCACTTTAAAATCCTCCGTTCAAAATTTCTGATGATATTCTGCAACATTACTGGATTTGTATTAATTTCCATGCATTTCTGTTCGATTCTCTGTAGCATATCATTCAAATTCAATATAGGTGTTCGAAATATGTTATTTTTTAGATAGGGCTACAAAAAGAAGTCGCAAGGTGTTAAATCGCATGAACGTGCAGGCCAGGCAATTTCAGTATTTCGACTAATTATACGCTCATCAAAAAATTCTCTTAAATAATCCAAAGATTCTGCAGTACAGTGACAAGGTGCTACGTCTTGTTGGAAATGTGCATTTTGAAGTTCATCATCATGCAACTGATTGACAAATGGTTGTAAAATTTCCGTGCGGTACCTTTAAGCAGTTAACGTTCCCTGAAAAAATATTGGTCCAATGATTCGCCTTTGGCTTATCGCTGCCCAAACACCAATTTTCTCTGGATGTAGCGATTCTTCTTTAATTACATGTGGATTTTCACTACTCCAAATTCTTGTATTTTGTGAATTTAGGTATCCCGTTTTATAAAACCATGCTTCATCAGTAAAGATGACTCTTTGCGAAAGTTCTCCATTATTGTTCATATTTACAAACCAATTACAAAACTGTAGTATACGTGGGTAATCAATTTCTAACAATTCTTGTACTGCTGTGACACGCTATAGATAAAGTTGCATATCTTTTTTTAATAACTTGTGAGTTGTACCAACAGAAAGGTTTATTTGTTGACTCAAATGACGAACAGATGTTTGTGGTTCATTCTCCATTATTTCTTTAACACCATTGACAACTTGAGGTGTACGTTTCTTAACTGCTCCGCTGCCTGATTTTCTTAAGAGACTACCAGTTTCAGAAAAAAGTTTTAAAGTTCTATCCAAAGTATTCTTAAATTGTATATAATCTATTACAAAATGTGGAAATTCAACTTGAAATTCTACCATGCAATCTTGAACTGAATAAACCCATAAACCATAAATTTTATTACCACTTCGAAAATAAGCCTGGACTAAAAAAAATTTATGTTCTAAAGTGAAAGCCATTTTAAAACTGAGAAGCAATTTACTTAAACCAGAATCGACGCACGATTATTTCATGCACTAACTGATATTTGTGATTGACATTATCAAATGTCATTTGGATTTACGTTTACGGAACAACAAACACATACTAATATATTTGCGTCTTATTCAATCAAAATTTCAAAGTAACCTAGATTGACTTTTCAAATGAACACTTGTTATTGTATATTTACATATTCTCGATAAGTTGAAATAACACTCACACTGCTTGCAAATACGTAACACTAACTTAGTTTGTTTACATTTTTCTTTACTTTTTGAATTATTTCCACTTTTTGCATTCATTGTGTAGGATGGGGACTGTTCTGAAAAATTTTTGTTATACAAAAGTTACGAGATTTTTAAGGAATATAATTCTATTGTTTTTCAAAATAATCTTTAGTTAAAATACACTTGTCCATTCTATGCAACCCCTTCTCGAAATAGGCAGAAATTATTCTTTTGGTAAGTCAGTAAGTCGCTGAAATTTAGCATTGGCGCCATCTCTTACCACGCATCAAATTTTTAATCAATGGCGTTGGGAGCAAAATCTAGATTATAGGGTAGATGAGTGGTCGGTTGGATGGGTCATGGTTGTCATGGTGTTACAAAATTCCACACAATCTAGATTTTGGATGTTCGCTACACAGTTCTTCAACGATTTGACGACGATAAACTATATTAATCGGCATTTACAATTTTCCCATCTTCAAGAAGAATTACTGCAACTGGATCATTGTACTTGAAGAAAACAGCAATCATTTTACCGCGAATAACTTTTTTGTTTGTTGGCTTTTCCTCATTTCAAACACTCAAACAAATATTAATAACACAACGTTTAAGCTTCAAAAAGATATAACAATTTTACAGGATTTTGTGGCCAAACATGTAGTGTTGTGTTTATTAATTATAGTAATGAAGTATCAGCACGATCAATTCAATCAATTAGTTACTCAAACAATTGATTGCTATTTTTGGAATTCATGGCCCGCAATAATATTAAATATCTTCGAAGATCCTTCTTGGAATTTTTCTAACATAAGTCTAGACCAATCTGCCAGTGCTGTTTTTTTGTTCTTCGGTTTACAAACATGGAATTCATTGACTTGTCAGCTTCGTTACACGCAGATGTTTGTGTAAAATGATATCTGCTGCAGATGAACCAAAGCCTAATTCTTCTCGAATCTCTCTATGGGTGATATTAATGATAATGTTTACGTAGGTCGCCCAGGTCTTTGTCTATTTTTTGTAACGCATGTCACACAAGTTTTGGGGAAAAAATTAAATTCTTTAAAATAAGTCTAACCTAATTATTTAAATTAACACTTTACCAACATTTTATCATATATCTAACTTAAATAAATCTACATCTAAAATAATGACAGAGAGCCATGGTTTGCAATGTTACGTCCCATCATGCTTTGGACGATGTTTATTTCAATTTCTCTTATCTTTTGATATATTCTACAACTTAGCTGTGTTTCATTTTGAGCTTCACAGCAATTAGCATATACTTTTCTGGTCAATATTCCCTAAAAATCTTTGATTGGTCGAGCCTGTGGTACATTTGGTGGATCGTCAGCTTTCGGCACAAAATGTGTTTTGAGCTTCTAACCATGTTCTGTTCGTTGCATAATGTCAACTCGCTAAGTCTGGCCAAAACATAATTTCGTCACGTGGATGAGTCGTATTTTTAAATTGAAGCAATTTCGGTAGACAATTTTGGCGTAATCTAAGACAACAAATTGGAATTCTTGTAACTCATCCTCTGTATAACATGGATATTTACGTCTTTTATGGTACTTTGACTTTTTTCTGCAATACCCTTACAGTTTCATGAGAAATATTTAAATATTCTGCATAACTTTCAATATGATATTCAAACTCGGTCTTTTGCATTTTCAAAGATACGGTTAGCGCAATTGTCGGTCAGCAATTTCGAACGTACACTTTTTGGTAAATTGAGGCATTGTGTACTCTGTTCACATTCTGCGATTACTCTATAAATGGTTGTCTTTGAAATATTTTGATTGCGAAAAATGTTTACAATTTCTCGCTTGGGCACATCTGCAAAAGCCTTTTTTGGATTTCAAGCTTGTACGACATAACGACGCAAATTATTTGACATCTACGATTTGCGATAACAAGTTTGAGTATTAATGAATATTTGTTTACCATGGTTACTATACAAAGGTCGGCATAAGTCAGGCAACGCTCTCGAAAAATCGGCATAAGTCCGGCAACGCTCATAAGTCTGGCAACGCTGTCGAAAAAGATTAAAACGAAGCATGTTCGTGCTTCAGACAGTTGTCTCGGTGTCATGATAACACGTGCTCGTCTAGTAGACGCGTTTTCAGAATGAATAACCGATACAAGTTCACGCTTCAAGAAAGAGTTTTTCGTTGAGTGGCCCGCACGGTCATGTGATCTGACACCCTGTGATTTCTTCCTGTGGGGCCTTCTCAAGGACCGCGTTTTTGCAAGAGGACCACGTACCTTTCCCGACCTCCGAACTGCAATTGAAGAAGAATTAGAAAATCTTCGCGGACAGCTTGACGTGCTTCGCCGGACCTGCCTCACCGTTGAGAAACGTTGCAGTAAATGCATTGATCAAGATGGCCATCAATTTGAACACTTACAGTAACCCTTTTTCGAATACCTTTTGTAATTTCTTTGAATAAATTCATTTTGACGCTGCATTTTTTTCTTTTAATGCAAATTTGTTGCCTGACTTATGCCGACCCCTGTATTACAAGCCGGCGAAAATTTTCCCAAAAGTTATGTGACATATGTTATGTACACCTGTCAGGTATAAATTTACGAAACCAGTAAATAACTGCAGCTAATGAAAGAATATTGTCACCAAAGGCTGACACCAAATTTGGGTGAATTTTGTTTAAAATTCTTAAAAATCCGGTCGAAAAGCATTTCGTGGAGTTTTCATATTGCTTATTAAAATCGACTTACAATAATAAAAATTTTGTGTCTCTGTGTGTTCTGAGTTTAATCTTACAAAATTGCAACTAGAAACTGTCAAAATGCTGTTAACTGAAACAAACATTTTTATTTTAGTTCGGATCTATCACCTACTACTAAAAAATTTCAGAATGTCGGTTGTATTAATATCAATTTAAAAAATGAAAATAAAAATGTACTTTTAGTAAGTATCTCAACTAGTAAAAATTAAAATAATTCACAGTTATGTATATAGTTAAATGTATAAATAGTTGAGAAAAGAGGTGCTTAAAATTACCCCCAATCAGTGGAAAATACATAAGACAAGGTAATTCATTTTATTACTTGAAACGCACTGCTTTTTTATCTTTACAAGGCACATATTATTTAAAATTGATTTGTTTTTGTGATGACGTTTCTTAATTACTGAAAAATTCTATCAATTTACATGGAAGCAGTTGGATTAGGTATTGTATCTAAAATGTATTGTAAACATCGCAAAAAATATGAAATAAATATCATCCTCATTTAAATATATTTGCGTATTTGTATAATTTGGGGCGTATAATGAATTAGTGATTTGTTTCATGTTGTTTTACAATTATTTCTCACGTTTCTGACATTGGGGCATTTTTGAATATTTAATATTCGAACTTTGATGTATTTGAATGCATTTCCTATTATTTCCAATTCTTTTAAAGTTAATTATGTCAACGCTTTATTGACGTATGTTAATGTAAAAAACAAACAAGAAGAAACGAACCAACATATGTGGGTAGTAATGTTATTCAAATCGATCGACGAGCTGATATTTCTGAGTAAGAAGTGAAAAATTATGTAGTATGTATTTGCCTCAACAAAAATTATTTATCTAAAATACATTAATGTATAATCTCTAGTTTACATTTTTGTATATTTTGATAAGCTTGACTTATTTATTCTGCAAATATGACTCAGTAGCGTAGTTCACAGGGAGGATTGTTTCTGTATTTTTTCTTTTAAGAGGTAGAACGTAGTTGTAATTATTTTAGAAAGAAAAAGACATGAAAGAAACTTAATAAACGGAATATAAGCTTCTAGTCTTTCGCGATGTTCTTTATTCTCGGAATGTCCTCCAATGTAATGTTCTTTCTCGCAAGTAGGAAAAGCATCTCCAAATTAAAACTCAACAGTGTTTTATTGTTCATACAACATACGCGAAGTATTTGTCTCATCTCATGAACAGTCTTCTTCGTTGATTGAACGCTGGTCGAAGAGGTTTTTGCGCTGCTATGCGGCCGTGTAATTTCTTTTGTCTTTAGTGGTGTTAATTGAAATAGGATGTTGTCGTTCGCTACTAAATTAATTCTCTATTTCGAACGCCATAAGTTTAGACACATACGATCTTTTAATTTGGCTGTCATGATATTAGAAAATTACGTTACTTACTGTCGATTTGGATAAGTTTAATCTTTTGCTTATTTATTTGTTGGTATAAGCCTCTCCATGTAGCATGATTATGGTTGTGTATTTTGCAATACCGATGATTTATCAGCAGGATTACGAATCAGATATCAGAGTTTTATAAGGGAGAGCAGAGCTCTGCAAACAGATTCGAACCCACTTTATCATATCGGTGCCCGTATTGAAGAAGATTGTGGATTTTTACCCTTAATCATATGCCGACTTCGCAAGCTTCTTTAGCAATTTCGCATCATAAAATACTTAATTGAGTTTTTAATTAGTTAATTAGTTACTATTAATTACATTTATTAGGATATTGAAAAGAAACGAGAAGGAAACTTAAATGCCTGGAATATAACAATGAAGGAAAATACAATGAGAATAAATAAAATTAAACGAAAGTAATGATGATTGGAGCAAATAGATAAAACCTGAACATAGAAATATATGGAAAAAAAATTGAACAAGTAGATCATTTCCAATATCTAGGAGTAACCATAGATCGGACAGGCACACAAGAGATAGATATTAATGATAGAGTACAAAAAGCCAATAGGTTATATTATGCAATGAACATTAAATTCATATACAAAAAGGAAATATCGAAACAGACAAAATTATGGGTCTTAAAAACTATACCGTGTAACGTGGTAAGTTAACGACACTGCTGCGCAAGACGCATCCCCGCCAACTTTACTTCCCCGATATGTTTATTCAATTTATAGTGTAGCATTTGATTGGATAGGTAATAAGGATAGGTCAGAAGTCAGTGTGGTAAACATAATGTACTTGTATTTCTGTCGTATCCATCCTCGACGTATCTGATCAGACTGCGCACAGACACGCCTGGCGCCTGGTATGGTACCTCCCTTTTCTCTTATCTAGTGTACTGGTGGGGTATCGTTCACGTCTCCATCGTTAACTCACCACGTCTACAGACGGTATATAGGTAAACCAGTCCTGACTTTTTGATGTGAATCATGGATCCTAACGGAACAACAAAAGAGTAAAATACAAGGAGTGGAAATAAGATACTTAAAAAGAGTTTGAGGAGTGACAAAGAAAGACAGAATCAAAAACGTAGACATAAGTAATATTGAGACCCAAACGATACTAAGATTCAAAGAAAAAACATCTGCAACGAATGAATGAAGAAAGACCAGTAAAAAAATATGGCAAGCAAAAATCCAAAAGAACATAAAGGAAGACTAAAAAATCATGGGATGAGATGACTGGAATTCTGACAAAGAGAGGCAAAGCTTAGAAAGCGGCCACTGTGATGGCAAAATGGAAGAAATTTGTTGAAATTTAGACATTATACCCCACATTATTAAAAGGTAGAAGGGGTTTGGATTATATATATCCTATCATTATTTAGATAATTAAGTACTAGGTTTGCTTAGAATTATTATACAATAATATTATCAATTATCCAGAATTCTTTCAATTCAATAACGGTATTTCGAAATTTTGGCCAAACTTTTATGAAAGGTCTTCTTAATCTAGATCATGTAAAATCGAGTTTTAGTTACGAAGGTTTCAAATATTTATTGTTAATAATTTTTTTAATATAATAAAACATATAGGTATGCACATGCACATAGACAGTAACATCTAAGTATCCAATGTGTTGAGAAAAGTATGCTGATCTGATTGTCTGTATTTTCTTATTAGTCTTGAGTAAAAAGATACAAAAAAAATAATAAAAAATTAAAAATACTAATTAATATTCTTCACAGAATTGAACTCAAGTTGTAATTTTGGTTAAATATAAATATTTATATAAAAGTAATATAAAATATGTGTAAATCAATCATTTTATTAGTAAAAAATTGAGTTAAATAATTATTTCTATTCAAATTTTGCCATTTATGTTTTGATTGAAATTGAAAAATTTGATAAACGTTCTTAAACTATTGAATTTGTAATATACGAATAGATTGATGTGTATTCATTACAATAAACATACATATGAATAATCATGATTTATCACAGTTAGCACAAAATTGTTATCTAAAACCAATAATAATTTTTCCTCTGTGGTTTTTATATTTTTATGATAAAAATTGGGCGGAGATGTAGAATATTTATATTTCCTAAATTCTAGTTTTCTGTATGAAACACTTTTTACATAATTTTCCATATTACAGTTACGTCATCATTTAAAGTGGTAATCTTATAATTCCTGTAAATATGAGCCATATTAAAAGAAAAAAGGTTGACATAAATATTTCGGAAAAAGCAATTATTTTCTTTTACGTATTTTGTACTTTCAAATTATTTAGGAATTTCAGAAGTATAGTAATTTTAAATTTTTAAATCAGTTAAATGTAATACACATAGCTAAGTTGATTGCTTCTTTTTACACAATGGTGAAAGCATAGAAGCGAATAGGTACCTCATATATTCCAAAAATAGAGCATCCAGCTCCCATAAACAGTCAGACATGCTAGATCCCATGTATTGCACACAACAGTTTCAAAACTTAATTATTTAAATTATGAAATGTTTCAGTATGTATCATATTCACTAGACTTAGAATTAGATCAGATTATATAGATTAATTCTTTTAAAAAAATTCCTAATTATAAAGAGAATCGGCTTTTTTATGTTATTTATGTCCGATAAACGTTGGAACGAGATTATTCATATATACGAGGCATGTCTTTAGTGTTGCATATAGCCTCATAGAGGGCGCCAGTAATAAAACGTCTTATGTTAAAATTCATCTCAACCCTTCGTTAACCGAAATCTAAAGTTTCATCAAGAACCGCAAATGATTTAGTCATAGTGAATATTTAAAGCTTATGAGTTGGTCGAAAAATGGAATTGAGTCGACAAAATTTTTGGGTAATAATTTTTTACAACTTTCGGAGAGGACTCAATAACAATGTCTTGCTGAGTTGGTTTCTGTTTTTGAAGATGAAGCACCACATCAATCGACAATTTCACGTTGGTACTGTAAATTCCAACGTGAACGTACCAGTAGGTATCAACGACGATCCCAGGACAGGTTCGCCAAGAACAGCAGTACCCAGAAAAACATCTATGCTGTGCGGTGCCTGATTAAAGGAGATAGAACTGTGACATAGCGTGAAATTAAGAGATCCATGAGAATTTCAAAGACGTCAATCCAACCGATCCTAGATGATGAACTGGGTGTGAGGAAGTTAGTTTCCCGTTGGATTCCACATATTTTAATCGAAGAGCAAAAGTAAGCTCCCTTCAATAACGGAAACTCAGAAAACGTCGAATCATGGATTTATTCCTATGAACCCGACAATCTGTTCGCGAAGTGTGTCGAAAAATATTGTCTCAACGTTTGTCACAAAATCAGGTTATGGTGCTACAATTCCTTTGCAAGATTGAAGAATGGTTAATGCGGATTGGTACACAACCATTTGTGTGCCAAAAATAATCGCCGTGAAACCAACCCACAACGGCGAATTATCTTGCATCATGACAATACGAGTTCGCACACAGCTCGAAAGACAATTGAGATTTTGGAACAGCAAAATATCGAATTATTAAATCATCCTCCGTATAGACCCGACTTAAGTCCCAGCGATTTTTTTACTTTTCCAAAGATCAAGAATGGAATGCGTGGTCGACGATTTCAATCGCCCGGAAGAAAGAATAGATGCCTTTAAAACGGCAATTTTGACTGTCCCATCTGAAGACTGGAATAACTGCTTTAACAATTGCTTTGAACGAATGCAGAAGTGTATCAATTTTTGTGGAAAATATTTTGAAAAGCAATAAAGCAGTTTGAGTCGATCCACTGTTTGATTTTATGGCTACATGCAAAACTATAAAGAGACATCTCTCGTACAAGGATACTAATTACTATACTATATAGTATATAATATGAGAAATAATAGTAATTCATTTATTTCTTAATAGGGATTCGTTCTACTACATCGTTAGGTATATTAATGTAGACTTTAAAAAAGTCCTGGAATATTAATATTACGAAAAGACGAAATAATATTAGTTTCGTACATAAGAGAACTTTCTATGCTCAATAGTTTTGATTTAATACAACTTGATGAGTTGTAAATCCTATCGACTTATGTAAAACGCCATTTTCCATTTCTGTTCTTAAACCATTGGAAACGGAAAAAAATATTCCCAATATTTTGATGACTTTGACTTGGAAACTATTAAACGAAAGTGATATATAACTTTCGTTTAATAGTTTCCAAGTCAAAGTCATCAAAATATTGGGAATATTTTTTTCCGTTTCCAATGGTTTAAGAACAGAAATGGAAAATGGCGTTTTACATAAGTCGATAGGATTTACAACTCATCAAGTTGTATTAAATCAAAACTATTGAGCATAGAAAGTTCTCTTATGTACGAAACTAATATTATTTCGTCTTTTCGTAGTATTAATAGTAGAAATAATAGTAATTCATTTATTTCTTAATAGGGATTCGTTCTACTACTTCGTTAGGTATATTAATGTAGACTTTAAAAAAGTCCTGGAATATTAATATTACGAAAAGACGAAATAATATTAGTTTCGTACATAAGAGAACTTTCTATGCTCAATAGTTTTGATTTAATACAACTTGATGAGTTGTAAATCCTATCGACTTATGTAAAACGCCATTTTACATTTCTGTTCTTAAACCATTGGAAACGGAAAAAAATATTCCCAATATTTTGATGACTTTGACTTGGAAACTATTAAACGAAAGTTATATACCGAAATATTCAGCTTTTGAAAGACTACAAAACTTTTTCTAATTCACCTTAGCACAATTAGCCAAATCAGCAATCCTTAAAATTAGGGGTAGGGGGTGGGGTTAAGCACAAAAGTCTTTATTATTATTTTGAACTCATTTGCTTATTAACTCTCAGTTACCCCAATAAAATCATGGTTAAATATACCATGATTTTATTGGGGTAACTGAGAGTTAATAGGGAAATGATTTCAAAATAATAAAGACTTTTGCGCTTAACCCCCATGGTATATTTATATTTGGTAAATGCATATATGTATGTACGATTTGTATTTAAATGACTAATTTATGTGCATGTACAAAAACAAGAAAATTTCACTGTCTTCATCTACTAGCATGTAGCTCTCCTACCACTTTTATATTGAATGTATTAAAAAGCTGAATTTTCATGTCAAGTCACTTCCCTTTTTAGTTTATGTGTATGATATTTGATACGCAGGACAATACGATTATATCCGTTCTTAAGATTTTACTAGGTTACCAAAATTATTCTCGCATTTTAAATCTTCCTGAGAATTTCATATATCAAACTAATTGTTGATTGTATTTTGAAGCACGTGTCAGTTATTACAGCAGGCAAATTAACGAAGAATGCGATGATTAACGTAATTTTTAGTTATTGTAATTATCGTAATGCTATTGTTAATATAGGTTGGTATTGAATTTCTTTTGACCATTTCCGATGCTTTCATAGGATTTACTAATAAAAAACATGGTCTTGCATTTAAATAATTAAAATTGCTTATAGTCACGTTCGTATTTAATGTTTAGATATGTTTACAAAATATCTGTGTTTAACTTTAATTGCGTCATCCTTATTGAATGTATAAAGAAAATCTGGTGCGACTAAAAATTATATAGAAATTAAAAACGAGTGTTAAACATTATGTGTGCGTAGCTTTTGAGTTAGAATTTTTAATCCTTTTTAAGCGGTGTTTGTATTAAGTATTTTTTCCTTCAGATTTTAAACTAAACTTAAAAAATTCTTTACTATAGTAGATTGATACCTACATATGTTAAGGGTAATTTTGTGCTTTTTCGTCATATCTCTGGCGTGCTTTTCGTATTACTAACATTTAGCGTAGTGATTATCTCATACATGTATTATACTTGTGGATATCATAGTGTTTTTTTTCTATTTTTAGTCACAATCTGGAGATGGCGACGATGTTCTCACAAATGAAGACGGACCTGGAGAAGGCGAACATGAAATTGAACTTGGAGAGGTAATTGTTTTAGAAATTATTTACCAAATATAAATGAAGTACACTGATTTAAAAGTTTCAAAGTTTTATTGTAGATTTCCATTACAACGTTGTTTCACCGCACTGCGGCTTCATTAGGTGGATAAATAATGGTAAATTTACAATAGTACAAGTTATTAATGTTATTATATACATTACATTACATTAATAGATTACAAATCTAATGAAAGTAGTAGGGAGTTACATATGTAGTTCCGTTTGATCTTTTAAAGCTAACCGTAATTTTGTATATCTAGAAATTTCTAACATATTACGAGGGATATTTCCAAAGTTCTGGGAATTTAGCTATATTTTTTTATTTTATCAATTTTCTTTAATAATACAATGTAGTTTTTCAACATAATCCCCATTTACTTGAATACATTTATCCCAGCAATAAATTCATTTTTTTAAGCCATCCTCGAAGAACTTTCGATGTCCACCCAATCCAAAACGAACAACTCCGTAAAGGTTTTTTCAAACATGAAAATCACTCGGTGCGAGATCCGGTGAATAAAGTGGATGCCGAAGCAATTCCAATCGTAAATCGTTGAAAACATTCTTCGTTTTCATGCGATGTGCGGCCTTGTATTATCCTGTTGCAATAACGTACGCTTATTCACCTTCCCAGGCCGTTTTCTGATAAGTGCCTGTCGCAGTGGTCCGTATAATAAGTTCGAAATATTCTGCGTTAATTGTAGTGCTTTTCGCCAGATAATCCATAAAAAGAATCCCTTCGCAATCCTAGAATACAGTAAGCATTAACTTTACAACAAACGGAACTGCACGTGCCTTAAGTGGAGGCCATTCTTCGGGTTTACGCCATTATTTGCATTGAATTGGTCTCAGGATTGAAATAAGGAATCCACGTTTTGTCAGGGGTTTATTATCCGTTGCCAAAATTCATCACCGTAACATCCTAACAGCTCTTGAAATTGACGATAAATGTCAGGACCTATTGAGTTTCTGTTCCGGTCCTAACAGTCTTAGCACCCAGCGGGCTGAAACATTGCCTACGCCCACACAATCATGTAAGATCTCATGAACTTGTCGTGTTCCTATACCTAGGCGTACACTAATTTGAGAAATAGTCATTCGTCTGCCATCTTTCAGTAGGTTCTCCACGGCAGTAATGTTTCATTCGTTTACCGAGAGTGTTCGGGCGATCACTGCGTGGATCGTCTTCGAATGATGTTCTACCACTTTTAAAACGACCGGTCCACCGGTATACAGTACTTTAAATTCTGCAAACTCACCAAACACTTTTCGCAGACGTTTAATAATTTCACACCCTCTTTCCACAAAAGGAAAATTATTGCTCTTTGAGATTTAGCTGCGTCTTCCATGATTACTTACACACACAATGCTACAAAAATGCGTCTATATTTGTCGAACACCTGAATCAGACTGAACGATATTGCACTGGATAGCTGCATAAACATGTTAAGTCTATCACTAATAGCATTGTCTAAAAGATCTGCGTAATTTAATTAGAGCACAATTCCCAGAACTTTGGAAACATCCCTCGTACTTTTATCTTGAATATGAAGTACTTTAAAATTGTCATTGAAGTTGTGGTTATGTTCTATACAATGATTAGCAAAGGCAGAATCTGATTTTTTTATCTCTGTAACTTCTTTTATGCTCGGACAAGACACTAGGCAAAGTTTCTTCCAATTTGGCCAATATAAGACATATTTACACTTGTAGTGGAAATCTATAATAAAACTTTGAAACTTTTAGATCAGTGTACTTATATTTGTTATGGAGTTTCAACAAGTGTGACCCTCATCAATTAAGTTACTACCATTTTTTTATGTAGGTAGTACGCAATGGTCATGATAAAGCGGATCCTTCCCAGTTTGTGTTGTTGAAAGTTCTTGGCGAAGGTTCTTTTGGAAAGGTCTTCTTAGTTAGAAAAGTAATGGGAGCTGACGCTGGAACTCTGTATGCAATGAAGGTATTGAAAAAGGCCACATTGAAAGTAAGAGACAGGCATCGAACTAAGATGGAGAGAAATATATTAGTCGACGTCGAACATCCTTTCATAGTAAAATTACATTATGCATTTCAAACTGAAGGAAAATTGTACCTGATATTAGATTTCTTAAGAGGTGGAGATCTATTTTCTAGACTCAGTAAAGAAGTAAGTGTTTTTTAACTATGTACATTATTTTCCTCTTGCATGCTTTAAGTATGAAGTGTAAAATGAATTCCCATCATAAATACATTTAAATTAATATACAAGAGCGGATTGTCATTGAGTAGTGGAGAGAGAAATAAGTTCTGACCTGTAAACGGTAATTTCGGGCATCTCGTCTTAGCATGCAAACTTTTATTTTCCTGTGTACTGTTGAGTTACAGTGTCATGTATCATGAATTCGATTTCTGAGATGCGTACCAAGCAACAATCCGTAATAGAATTTTTAACGCTAGAATGTCACGCGACCTTCGAAATTTACCGGTATTTGAAAGCTGTTTTTGGCGACAATTGAATGATTGCGGAAAACATTCACCAGTGGGTTCGACGTACAAAACTCTGTTATAGAGGCGAAATAAAGATGTTTGACTAAAAGCGATCAGATCGACCAGTGTCAGTGACTCATGAGAAAAATCAAGTGAATATTCGTACCCTGATTCAGCTAATTCCCGAGCAAATTGCTCGGGAATTAGGTATTAGTTAGGAAAGTGCAGTACATTGTTCAGACGTTGAATTACAGAAAAATTTGCGCCAGATAGGCCACACGAAAATTAACGGATGTCATGAAAGAACAAAGAAAAAACATTTGTCAAACTTCTAAACCAGTATCGACGTGAAGGAGATGATTTTCTCATAATCATCACCACCGGGGAGGAATTTTCGCTTCATCATTATAACCCCAAAGACAAGCGACAGCTAAAGGAATATCATCGTGCTGATTCTCCACGTGTACAAAAATTCAGCCAGAAAGTCATACTCACCATTTTCTGGGATGCAAAGGGAGTTATCCATACCGAATAATTGTCGAAGCGATCGACGATGAATTCAATCAGATATGTACTGAAAAACTTTACGATCACTAAAAAATCGTATCCATAGGGTAAGGCCGGATAGAACGAATTTTCTCTTACACCTGGACACGCCAGACCGCATTAAAGCAATTAATTAAAACGATAAAAATAGTGACGAGCCTGTAATTCACGGTTGTTTTGCACCGTCCGTACAGTTTTGATTTGGCACCGTCAAATTTCTGGTTGTTCCCAAGGTTGGAGGTATTGAAAGGTTATGACATTAATCAATTCCTGTCTGTCTAAAATTATTACGAGGCATTGTTTTTTCCATGTGCCTCACAAATTTTCAATTGGATTAAGATTCGGGCTTTTGGCATAGTTCAAACTAAAAACTAAAACCAATTGTAACGTTTGACACGAATAAAACTGACATAAGCTGACAATGAATAGCACACGATCAAATTTTAGATTTCCCATTTTCTTTGGTGTTGGCAGTAATAATGAGATTGTAATGTATAAACAGGTTTTTAAGAATATTTTTAAAACAGTATAAATTTACAGAGGAATCAATTTGATGTTATGATTAATTAAACAATTTACATATGAAATGAGATTTAAATGTACAAACAGATAGTTAAGAATATTGTAAAACACAAATCCATTTGCTTGCATACGTATAAAGAATATTTAATTTATAAATGGTTTATTCCTTTATTACTAACAGTACTATAGATTAAACAAATTAATCTTCTTCGGAACTGAAGTTGTCGTCATCACTCACTCTCATTATATTCGAGGGGGTATTGATATCTAGTTGGCCTAGACCGGTTCCGTGGATAAAAAAAATATTGCGATACCATAGCAACGAAAAATAACATATTAGAAGTGTCAGTGTAAAGTATCACGTCAAAAAAAATCAAACCAAAGTTGCGCAATAAAATTTGAAAAAATGGATGTCGATCGAAATTGTGAAATTCGAAAAATTCGAGTATCGAGCCATCACCAAGTGTCTGTATTTGAACGGGTTAAGAGGTAAGCAGATTTACGAAGATATGCTTAATACCCTTGGCGATCCTTCGTACGCGACTGTGAAAAATTGGATTGCAAGCTTCAAAAGGGGTAAATTTTCCAGTTTCTGTGTCCGTCCCCGAAAATGTTGATGTAGTTCATGACATGATTTTGTCAGACCGTCGAATTGGGCTAAAACGAATATCTGAGACACTGAATATTTCATATGAACGCGTCCATCATATAGTTCACGTCAATTTGGACATGAGAAAAATTTCAACAAAATGGATCCCCAAATGTCTGAATGTTGATCAGAAGCGTGCCAGAGTGGAAGCATCGCTCTCAATCTGCGGTTTGAAAGTGATGCATTTCCCAGAAACAAAGCAACAATCGATGGAATGGAGACACTCTGGTTCTCCAATGCCTAAGAAGTTTTGCGCTCAAAAATCTGCTGGAAAAGTTCTTGCTTCAGTTTTTTGGGATTGCCAGGGAGTAATCATGATTGATTTTCTAAATAAAGGTAGAACAATAACTGGAAATTATTATTCTACGATACTGACCTCTCTACGAGAAAAAATTATGGAGAGAAGACGCGGAAAGTTATCCAAAGGTGTTTTGTTTTTGCAGGACAATGCCCCTGCACACAAATCGCATGTTGCCATGCAAACAATTCGTGATTTAAGTTTCGAATTACTCGAACACCCGCCTTATTCACCAGATCTGGCTCCGTCCGACTATCATGTCTTTCCTCAACTGAAAAAAAGTTTAGAAGGTCGTAAATTTTCTTCCAACGAAGAGGTAATAGCTGTGGAGGCCTGATTTGCAGAGCAAGATAAAAATTTCTTATTGAAAGGCAGGCGCGGCTCGTGATGACGTATTTTGGTTTGCAGTACAATGATCCGAGTGCTTCGTGTATTCTCGTGTACTAACTGTAACGTTTGCTTAGTAAACACCGAAAACACACGAGGCACTCGTATCATTGTACTGCAAACCAAAATACGTCATCACGAGCCGCGCCTGTTGAAAGGTCTAGAGGCGTTGCAGGTTCGTTGTAACAAATGTATCCAATTAAGAGGAGAGTATGTTGAATAATAAAATATTTTGACTTTCAAATTTTGTTTGTTTTTATAGTAGGTTAAGAATTTTTCAATACATCCTCGTACATTAATAATTAAACTTTATGTCGTTTCATCAACTAATATTTCTGATTCTAAATATTTATTTCACCTAATAGCAACGATGTACTTTTATGTTTATAAAAATAATTGTAAACATTAAAAACTACTTCTCGCGTTTGAGCGTATATCACTTTATGATTCCCTAGCAAAGACATTATGTTCCGTCACTGACAAATATATTCTGACAATTACTTGAGTAAGTGGGCGTGCACGTTTTTAAAAACGACTACTGCGCACCTCTTCCGCTCGCCATCTTATTTGGCGCTTGCTATACCTCTATTGAAGTTATACACACACACACACCGTATGTTTACATACATAACAGCAGTCGATGTTATAAAACTATAGCATCCTGCATCTTAAGTGAATTATTGAAAATTAAGGTGTGTTACATTAATTTACAAACCCATTTTAAAAACATACTAAAAATAATTTGTGGACTTTTAGAACTGAAATCATTTCATATGTATTACATGAATGTTTTTTTTTTGTTAGGGGAAATAAATAAAATTTCACTATCGAATTTAAAGGCGGCAATGTTTATGTTTATAAAAACGTTAGAAAATAACATTGTGTCTAAGTTGTGTTATAGTAAGGGTTCGATAACCTGGTGCGAAAGTTAGCCAATTTATATGTATTTCCTTGTGAATTTTTGAAGATGACATATTAAAAGAACATGCAAGATGTCTGCTCTACAGGAATTTAATGTCCTATTTGGTAACAATCTATCTTTAACCGAAAAAATGTATCGAACATACGTAACGATCGTCAACTGAACGAAACTTAAAGCGATATGGACAATAACAAAATTATCATTTTTGTTATTGTCGGTCAACTTTACGATATTCTCTTTGATAATACACACACGCACAGTGGCGTGATATATTTTTTTTTAATATCTTTGTAATTTTTTTCTCGATTATAAGAGGGACTTTTGGAAATATATTTTTGGTATATATTCTATATAATTTAATTTTTCTGGGTTTTGTACGTTGTCTTTTTATTTCAAAGACGCCCGGTATGTATAATTGATCGATTAATGATTATGTGTCACAAAAGCTGCTCAAGTAAAGTAGAAACTAACGAAAATTCGAAATTTAGATGTTTATATTAAAAGCTCGATAATCCAACATGAAACTGTTCAGGCATTTCACTACATTGTCACTAATATTAATGTAGGGTTTGAATGTTGTCCATTATCTGGTGCTCATAGCATAATAATTAGTAATACACTATACATGAAGTTGACCGTACCTAGATATTTTCAAAAACCAACTTATTTCAATATATAAAAAAGCTCAATTACAATTAATACCTTTTAAAGATTAGTATTATCAAAATATTACCAAAAATTATTAAAGTTAAATTTAAATGCTTAAATACCTAGAAACTTTAAATATTATAAATTATTTATTTTTTGTACTGTAGGTTATGTTCACTGAAGAAGATGTAAAATTTTACCTAGCAGAATTAGCTTTAGCTTTAAATCATCTGCATTGCCTAGGAATTATATATAGAGACCTGAAACCTGAAAATGTGTTATTAGATTCTGACGGCCATATTGCACTTACCGATTTTGGACTCTCTAAACAACCTATAGAAGAAGGAAAAGCTTATAGTTTCTGCGGAACGGTAATATTGAAATCTGTTTTTAAACTATAAAAATGTTAGTATTTTATTTAAGGTTGAGTACATGGCACCAGAAGTTGTAAATAGGAAAGGACATACGTTTGCTGCAGATTGGTGGTCTTTTGGTGTTTTAATGTATGAAATGTTAACAGGTAGTCTTCCATTTCAAGGTGCTACACGCAAAGATACTATGACACAGATATTAAAAGCAAAATTAGGAATGCCTGGAAATTTAAGTACGGAAGCTCAAAGCTTATTAAGGGCCTTATTTAAAAGGAATCCAGCCAACAGATTAGGTGCCGGATCTGGTGGTGTCGAAGTTAGTATATTTTTTTTTTAACTAGAATTAATAACCTTACAGAAGTCGAGTTAACGGGAATTAATAACTTTATTAAAGTGAATAAATACTAATTATTATAAGGATATTTTGGGCGAATTCTTTTGTTTCATCTACGTATGGGCTATAAATCATTTGATTTATATGGAAAGTAGATATTTTAATATGTCGCATCTAAGCATATGAGTTTCCAACCATTTCCTTTGGGAGGTACAAAATGTGACAGAATTTAGCTTATTAAAAAGTTCTTAAACTTTATTTTTTTTGCAAGTTATATTTTCGATGCTCTACTGTTGGATGATCCAATTATTGACAATAATTATTAATTAAATAGTAAAGGTGTCGCAAGTAAATAACCAGATCTTTTTTGCGCTCGAAATGGCAATACTGGCGCTTTGTCAACTGTAAATGCATTTAGTAGGACTTTGGTAGTTTGTCTTGCAAACTGCACAATTGTAGTTTTCGAAATATACATTTTTGAAATTGTGGTTTTTGAATACCCTAGATCGAATAAATGACTGACGTGCCAAAAGAACAAAAAGGCAATATCAAATTTCTCCTGAAATTGGGCGTAAAACCGATTTAAATTCCATGCTGTGTACGGGGAAGAATATTTATCCAAACCACTTGGGAGGCTGTAAATTCTGCATCCTACTTCAAAGTTTTAAGGCGTTTGAGAATTAGTGTGGTCTGCGTTCGGCCGAAATTGCTCGAGAACGTATCTAGGCAATGTATCGTCATTCAGCTTGTATTATTCGTGAGTTTTTGGCTACGAATAGCGTTCTTTTGCTTTTGACTCGCTCGTACAATTCTAACCATGCCTCTTATGATTTGTTACTCTTCTCTCACGATGAAGGCTTAGAACGAGGGGACCTTGTTCGACGGAGTTGAAGATCATCAATTGCTAGAGACCGGACACATCGGGCTGAAATGGACGTCATAACGATGGACGATATAAATAGTCTACAACATTTGTAAGTACATCACGCAGTTGTTGAATAGCACTGTTCATTCGGTTAACTGCACATCTACTTTTTGTGTGCAGTTAACCGAATGAATAGTGCTATTCAATAACTGCGTGATGTACTTACAGATGTTGTAGACTATTTATATCGTCCGTCGTAATGACGTCATTTCAGCCCGATGTGTCCGGTCTCTAATCATCACGTATATTCTTAAGAAAAGGTTTTAAGGCTTTCATTTTGGGAAGGCCTTTGAAAGATACATCGTGCTAGGCCTATTGTATTTTAATTTTATTATACTGTTCAATATACGTTTGTAAATAATAAAGTTTTGTTATTTAATTGTCGCACTTCGTAATACTTACATGTGTGATAAGTAGAAACCACAATTTTTGGTCAGGTCACAATATCGTAGAAGAGCGGTTTGGTAGGTTCAGAGCTACTCTTGACTTATGTCGTACGTCTCCCACCTAGTCAGCGGTTCGTGTGCTGTGTGTATGTTGTGCATGGATAGCGTTAATAGTACAAAGTTGTTTATAATATAGCTATTTATGTAACAAGTACATAATGTAGAACTTTATTTACGAGCCGAGTTTATTTTCCGAGCAAGCTTTTGCGAGCGAGGCTAATAAAAAAAGGAGAGTCAATAAAGTCCATTATGTACGAGTTGCATATATAGTTTTATATTCGACTGTTTTGAATGCTTAAAAGTAGGTAATCATTTTTTGAAAATTCCAGTGCCTGTTAATGATTTTTGCTGTTGCCGTTAGTTACCCATATTAATGTCAAGTTTAATAATTTTGACATTTGGCAAAAGTAAATTTAAAAAGAAGGAATTCGATCAAATAATTTCTGCCGATATAAGTGAAATAGCGTTGAATGCTAAACAATTATTTTTGCCAGATAAGTCCAAATACTTATACGAAGAGACATATAGTATATATCGCAAATGGTGTTTAAAAAATAAACTTTTATTTCGACACTGTCAGTAGAGTATTTTTTGCATTATATTATTTTACTAGTAAAATAAAGTACTGCTTTATAGCCGCAAAACAGTATCATAAAGCGTCTGTTTATAATCCAGTCGTACATAAATATATTTACGAATACGCCTAGGTGTATTTTGAACGGAAAGCATTTTTCTAAATACACCCATTTTTATTTCGATAAAGCCAACGCAATGACGCCACTGCTATCGAACTCAGAATGTGGTCCCTAGTGATAAGTAACGGAATGAAATATAGCCAACAGCTTTCTTCGTGAATCTTCTTCTTAAATAAAATGCTATTTGCATTTAGACTGAATACTCGTTTCATAAAAGATTTCATCACTGTATATTTACGATTCTCTTTGAAATAATAAAAATAGTATCATCTTTAAGCAAGAATTTAAAATTTGTTTTTGTTCGATTGTTACTCTTCTTTGGACTTCCGGTTAGTGTTTAATTATTCAACTTTATGTAGTATTCATTCGAAGCTTGTTTAACGGTACGGTATAAAAGAAGAATAAATTTTCAGGTTATTCAAATTCTGAATGTGGAAGTTTGTAAATATCTAATTAAATTACTCTATTGTCAATCTTTTAGACATATTTTTGTTTTTTTCTCATAAAGAAAGCTATTTATTGTATTCTGATAACTAGAGAGGTTCGTTCGAGTAACATCGCACCGACGGTTCTTCGCGTGTATATACAAAGTGTCCCGTATCGTTATGTTGAAATTTTAGGAGTGTAAAGTAGACTTCATTTCAAGTAACAAAAACGCAAAACTTGTATATCCATTTTTATTTGTTTCAAAGTTACAGATCTATGAACGTGATCGTCAGATCATGAAAAAAAATGTAATCCCAAAGTCAATAAAATTGATTTTATTAAAAACAGTTCAATTAATAATATTTTCGCAATGTCCACCTCCTTGTTGAATGCAGGCTTGTGCCCGTAAGCCAACAGAAGTACTTATCCGAATTTCATACTTGTTTTGTCGGATTTGCTTGGCAGCCACGTGAATACGATCCAACAACTCTTCTCTTGTGTTCGAAACTTGCGCGTAGACTAAATTTTTCATGTACTCCCATAAATAAAAGTCAAGGGGATTAAGATCGAGTAATCTGGGTGGCCATGCAACAGGACCACCTCGACCAATCCATTTTGGATAATTGACGTTAACCCAATTTCGGACAGCAATTCCGAAATGTGGTGGTGCCCCATCCATGTGAAACCACATGTTTCGTCGAACATTCAGTGGGACATCCTGTAAAAGACCTGGCAGTTCGTCAATAGGAAATTGAAGGTAATTGTCCGCATTTAACCTCCTAGGAAGAACGACAGGACCAATCAACAAGTCATCGATTAGGGCCGCCCAAACGTTAATAGAAAATTCATGTCGAAATTTAGATGGGCGTATAGCTTTGAGATTTTCTAATGACCACCTGTGCAGGTTTCTCAGATTTGTAACACCACTTCTCGTGCACGTAGATCCATCTGTCCAAAGGACTGTTCTGCAGAAACTAAAATGAAGCCGTGACTGTCTTAATATCCAGGTAGAATAAACTAGACGAGCATAGTGGTCTGCCTCAAGCAAACCGTGTCCCCTTGGATATAAGCCCTCACGTTTTACAATTCGCCAAACTGTCGTTCGTGGCACGCCTAGTTTAGCGATTCGACGTAAACTGAGAGTTGGATCCCTTGTAACAATAGCTACTGCTTCTTCCTCTAAGTCTGCTGGCAAATTTACTCCTCGGTCGAAAAGATAATCACGCAGTCCGCATTCCCGAAATTGTCTGTGTACTTCCAGAAACGTTCTGTAATTTGCGATGCGCCTATCGGGAAACCGATGTCGGTATTCAATAACTGTTTGACGTGCACTGCCGTTACAGTAGCCATACACAAAATGCATATCCGCATACTCTTGAGAAGAAAATCGGTAAGGCATCTTGAATAAAGAAAACGTGTCCACTCACTAATAAGCTGTTATATGAACTGAAACGTAATGTAATCCTTTATTAAAAAATGCAACGTTAACAGTCATCTGAACATTTGTTTATTGTATGATATTCATGGTTCAGCACTTACGAAATAAGTAAGAACCTTCTTTATCATAAATTAAGTTCCAGTACTTTTTTTTGTAGATCTCCAAGAAGTTTCTGTATGCACTACGACACGTGTTTAGTTATTTTAAGATAAAATTTTATTATGCAACGTTAGCAATCACAGGCCTGTTATTGAATCGTATAACTTTTTTTAAATAAAATCAGTTTGTATTGACTTCAGGATTACATTTTTTTTCATGATCTGACAATCACATTCATAGATCTGTAACTTTGAAACAAATAAAAATGAATATACAAGTTTTGCGTTTTTGTTACTTGAAATGAAGTCTACTTTACACTCCTAAAATTTGAACATAACGATACGGGACACTTGTATAGTCAGCCGTCGCCGCATAACGTTAATTGAATACATAAATTATCACTGTTAAAAACCGAAGCGCTCCGAAACCTATATAAATAAATAAAAAGTGGTGGAACACTTACCGTTTTAAGCATCTTCCATGAAGTCGCAAACTGGGTAAAATATATGCAATATCAGATGTGGTTCCTTAGCAATTTCGGCAAACCGAATGCGTTGTGGAGAAAAATCTGAATCTTTCTCTAAAACACTCAAACCTTTCTAGAACGCAAACATTTCTTGCCTCTTCAATCGCGCATAGCTGCGCGTGAACTTGTAACACTATTTGCAGAGATTCCACTAACGGCACCACTTTCATATTACATATCACATATTTCCAAAATGATTTCCCAACGCGCAAGAATCGGCTGTGGTGGTTCAGGAATAACGGGATACAGTCTGTGAAATTCGCGAACACGTTTTGGGGATTTGAGAAACCCTGTTGTACTTGCAATTAATGCATCTACTTCGGAATAACATCTACAAATAGTTTCTGCCACCAAATTTAAAGTATATACTTTACATATAAGATATATCTTTCAATGTATTTAACACTAACCCTGAAATTATTTCGGCAGTACGTTGTTGTACTCTTCTGCAAGCTAGTAAAGTTGAAGGTGACGATTGATGTGGTTCAATTGTACGTACCATAACATTAACAACTTAATTTTTTTTACAATCTATTTCAGTCAAAGATAACCACAGTTTCTTATTTTTCAGTTCGGATTTAATCATATGTTCAATACGTCCACGAAGGGATAGTATGTTCAATACGTCCACGGAGGGGTAGTGTAGAAAATGTAGTAATCGTTTCCGGCTAGGTAACGTTCCTTTACAGTAGTGCTTCTGAAATGATTCGTTGTCTACTAATATAAGCAGTACTTCAACATAATATGAAAGTTTATACATAAATGAAACAAAAATATCTTCCCACTTTTTTGCGATTATGCATTACACTATTTACGCATCTTTCGCAATGAAATTTCTTTGAACACATTAGCGGTTTATCACACTCTTTACTATACTGCCATTGTACATTAAATCCGGAAAACTCGTTATCAATTTGTGAGCTACATCGTAAAACGGTTTCGTTCTGGCTGTTTGTGACATTATAAAATTATTATTTATCACTGCAAAACAGCGAAGTGCACTGAGCGGCGTTCGGACGGCGATTGACAAAATACATATACGGCTAGGACGAGCCGACGGTGGGATGTTACTCGAATGAACCTCTCTACAGATAACGATCATTTCGAATTTAATTACACAGATACAGATATTTATTATATTTCGTGATACGTGTACCATAGACTACTAACTTTTTGTAAATAACTTCGGATTAAAAATATAAACAAGCTAATTATCAGGAGTTTCGGTAAGCCAAATGTGTTAAATTAAATTTTTTTGGGATTTAAGAAAGTTTCATGTTTCATTTACATCCCTGAAATTACAAGATTAAACATTGTTTTAGGATTTAAAGAGACATGAATTTTTTGCAACTATAGATTGGGATGCATTGTTAACAAAGAGAATTAGACCACCTTTCAAACCTGCTGTACCTGCACCGGGAAATGATGCTTGTTATTTTGATTCTGAATTCACAAGTAAAACACCCAGAGATTCTCCAGGCGTACCTGCAAGTGCAAATGCTCACGAATTATTTAAAGGGTAACTAATACATATATATTTCTCACATAATACTGAATATTACATTGAAATTGCAGGTTTAGTTTTGTTGCCCCTTGTCTGTTAGATGGCAATCCTGTTGCAAAGAAGAATGAAACCCCGCAGAAATCACTTTGTACAAATGCAAATAACTTTTTTGAAGAGTATGAATTACTAAATATATTAGGAACTGGTAGTTATAGCATTTGTAGATTAGCTAGGCATAGGTCAACTGGTCAACAATATGCTGTCAAGGTAGTAATTTATTATATTCTCCTTTGTATATATCTGTGAAGAATATCAAAATAATATTACAGAGAAATATAATAATATGTTAAAATAATTTTAGTTAGATTATCATTTAACCAATATTTCCGTGCTAAAAAATTGTTAGTATACGTCCGCTCAAACAAGGTGCTATCCAGAAATTCAAGGAATTTGAATGTGGCACGCGAAGTAATGGAAGTGCAGCATTATAGCTATGGTGTAAGCTACGTCTATACTGTCAGTCTGTCAAATGGTACTTGGCTAGGTGGTGGTTAACAGTTTTTGGGCTAGGTGGTGGTTAACAGTTTTTGTGTTTATATTTGCTGGGTTGTGTTTGAGTTATTCTGCGACACTGCAATGTCTGACGAGAAGGAACAAAGAACGTGCATCAAATTCTGCTTCAAACTTGGTAAAATAGCAGTGAAAACAGTGAAAATGATTAAACAAGCGTTTGGCGAGGATGCTTTAGGCCAGATACAAGCTTATGAGTGGTACAATCGTTTTAAAAATGGACGCGCCAGTTAATCATGGTGAGGGTTCCGGTCCTCCGTCAACGGAAAACAATTCATGATATTTGTAACATGCAATGTATTGCTGCGAAGTTGGTGCCAAGATTACTCAGTATTGAACAAAAACTGCACCATGTTCAAATGTGTACAGAGCTGATTTAACTGTCGAAAAGGATGCGGGCTACAGTACTAGAATTATTATTGACGACAAATCACGGGTGTACGAGTATGATCCCATATCAGCAGTCATCGCAGTCGTCAGCACGACCGAGGAAAGTAAGGGAAGTTCGAAGCAACGTCAAAATTGATTTGTTTTGACGCTGAAGGCATCGCGCACTAAGAATTTCTCCCACCAGGTGAAACAGTTAATAGACGATTTTGTTGCAATGTTCTTTGGTGACAGACAAAACATTCAACATATGCGGCCTGCCAAGTAGTGCAACAATTCGTGGATCTTATACCACGACACTGCACCAACTCACACGTCACTTCTTACGCGTCAGTTTCTAGTCTCAACGAAGACGGCAGCACTACTCCACTCTCCCTACTCTTCAGATCTTGCATCTTGTGGCCTCTTCCTGTTTCCGAAGTTGAAACTGAAGCTCAAGGGGCGCGTTTTGAGACGATTGAGGAGATCCAAACTGAATCCTAGGCAGCTTGTTGAATACGATAACATGTGAAGATTTTAAGCACTGCTTGCAGTTTCATTATGAAACAGACATGTAAATAATTTACATATCTGTAACTGTATACTTGGACAATACCTCGTATTTTCAGCATTTACTTCTGCTTAAGACATATGTTTCTGCCATCTATAGGCGTCGTCAGTTAAGCTAGTGAAGCAATGTATACAAATGATACAAATCTTTATAAATAGATCTGTATCTGTATATGACATTATGCCGAAATCACTTACTAGATAAAGCAAATTTCATCCTATAAGGTGGCACTTATTTAATAAGTGACATCTGACGGACGAAAGAGACGTTGCCGAAAAAAGCGATCTTTCGTTTGACCAGCTATGCTGATACGAAAAACGAAACAATACGGGTAATCCTTCAGATGGCATAAACATATGTCTTAAGCAGAAGTAAATGCTGAAAATACGAGGTATTGTCCAAGTATACAGTTACAGATATGTAAATTATTTACATGTCTGTTTCATAATGAAACAAAAGCGTTATACGTGCATTAACGTATATTTAAGATATATTTAAAACCTTTTTTGTATATTTACCGCCATCTGGCTCGTTTTTGAAGGACTATCCGTATTGTTTCGTTTTTCGTATCAGCATAGCTGGTCAAAACGAAAGATCGCTTTTTTCGGCAAAGTCTCTTTCGTCAGTCAGATGTCAATTATTAAATAAGTGCCACCTTATAGGATGAAATTTGCTTTATCTAGTAAGTGATTTCGGCTTAATGTCATATACAGATACAGATCTATTTATAAAGATTTGTATCATTTGTATACATTGCTTCACTAGCTTAACTGACGACGCCTATAGATGGCAGAAACATATGTCTTAAGCAGAAGTAAATGCTGAAAATACGAGGTATAGATATATTTAAAACCTTTTTTGTATACTGCTTGCAGTCGTTGACAAGTCGCTGGGATTGGTGTTTTTATGCAGAGGGAGAGTACTTTGAAGGGAATGGTAGTGAATAAGCTTTTTCACATTCCGGAAATTTCTGGGTGGCACCTCTTACATATGTGTAAAAAGTTACTGCTATTTTTTACATACAGTATTTATCTTTAGTAGGATTAACATGAGAACATACATATACACAAATTGACGATTTCTGTCGGTGGGGTAATGTTACTGCGCAGACTTACAAATATGTAGGTAGGTTACATAATCTGTATTCCTCTTTACCTTTCGGTATTTTATTGGCCATCTAGGCGTTGTCCGTTTTACTATGTCAATTATATTATTTTAACTACGCTGCCGTACTGTCTGTAAGTTTGAACGAGTTCAGTTATTGAAATAATTAGTTGTGAATATCTGACATCTAATTATAATCTACTTAATAAACACTTTGACCGTGATTTTTTTTCTACAAAGACTTAAATGTAGTGTTTTATCTTGAGGTTTACTTATGTATTTCGATAGAATCAAGTAATCCGCTAGCGTCGAAGTACTTTTTTGCACTAATATAGTATCAGTTACACAATCTAACAAGTGTTCATTTGAAAAGTCAATCTAGGTTACTTTGAAATTTTGATAGAATAAGACGCAAATATATTAGTATATGTTTGTTGTTCCGTAAACGTAAATTCAAATGATATTTGATAATGTCAATCACAAATATGAGTTAGTGCATAAAATAATCGTACGTCGATTCTGGTTTAAATAAATTGCTTCTCAGTTTTAAAATGGCTTTCACTTTAGAACATAAAATTTTTTTAGTCCAGGCTTATTTTCAAAGTGGTAATAAAATTGATGGTTTATGGGTTTATTCAGTTCAAGATTGCATGGTAGAATTTCAAGTTGAGTTTCCACATTTTGTAATAGATTATATACAATTTAAGAATACTTTGGATAGAACTTTAAAACTTTTTTCTGAAACTGGTAGTCTCTTAAGAAAATCAGGCAGCGGAGCAGTTAAGAAACGTACACCTCAAGTTGTCAATCGTGTTGAAGAAATAATGGAAAATGAACCACAAACATCTGTTCGACATTTGAGTCAACAAATAAACCTTTCTGTTGGTACAACTCACAAATTATTTAAAAAAGATATGCAAGTTTATCCATACCGTGTCACAGTAGTACAAGAATTGTTAGAAATTGATTACCCACGTAGACTACAGTTTTGTAATTGGTTTGTAAATAAGAACAATAATGGAGAACTTTCGCAGAGTCATCTTTACTGATGAAGCATGGTTTTATAAAACGGTACACCTAAATTCACAAAATACAAGAATTTGGAGTAGTGAAAATCCACATGTAATTAATGAAGAATCGCTACATCCAGAGAAAATTGGTGTTTGGGCAGCGATAAGCCAAAGGGCAAATCATTGGATCAATATTTTTTCAGGGAACGTTAAATGCTCAAAGGTACCGCACGGAAATTTTACAACCATCTGTCAATCAGTTGCATGATGATGAACTTCAAAATGCATATTTTCAACAAGATGGAGCACCTTGTCACTGTACTGCAGAATCGTTGGATTATTTAAGAGAATTTTTTGATGAGCGTATAATTAGTCGAAATACTGAAATTGCCTTGCCTGCACGTTCATGCGATTTAACACCTTGCGACTTCTTTTTGTGGCCTTATCTAAAAAATAACATATTTCGAACACCCATATTGAATTTGAATGATATGCTACAGAGAATCGAACAGAAACGCATGGAAATTAATAACAATCCAGTAATGTTGCAGAATATCATCAGAAATTTTGAATGGAGGATTTTAAAGTGCATTGATCTTGAAGGACAACATTTTCAACATTTGTTATAGTTTTCAATAAATACCTATTATTTGTTATTTATTTGTATGTATGAAACTGTCAAAATATACGACTTCGTGGGTTAAGTAGTAAATTTTAATTTACGACATACTTCAAAATGTTCTCAGTAAATCACATGCTACTAGATTGACTTTTCAAATGAACACTTGTGATATTTACATCAGGTTTCCATGAGGTAATTTAACTCATTATTTTTTTTAAATTTAATATTATTTTAACTATTGTCAAAATACAGAGAAACAACAATATAATAATAACAATTAATCAATTTATACAATAAAATTAAATTTATTTTTGTAACTCTTTTAGAATAATTCTATTGTATAGTAAAGACTGATTTTTTTGATAGATATAAACTTATCTTACAATAGAACCCAACTTGTAGATAATAAACAAAGCATCATGTGATTGCATAGAAGAAGTAGAAATATTGCTAAGATATGGTCATCATCCAGGTATTGTCTCGTTGAAAGGTGTCTACGAAGAAGCGGGAAAAGTTTATTTAGTATTGCAACTACTTCGTGGTGGTGATCTCTTAGATTATATGATAGCAAAGAAACGTTTATCAGAATGTGAAGCGGCGGCCATATTGAAAACTCTAGCTGAAACTGTGTCATTTCTCCACGAAAATGGTGTTGTACATAGAGATTTGAAGCCTGCTAATATACTATTTGCTTCAGAAGACTGTTCTCCTGAAAGCGTTACAATCTGTGATATGGGCTTTGCTAAGCAGGTAATAAGATAACTTTTTATTGATAGTTTCTTAAAACTGATTTGAAAATCTTTTATTTTAATATTTTAGAGCTTTTTTGTATTGTAACAGAATAATTGAAACATACGTGAGTGGGTAAAACCTATATTATTAAAAATATTTTTGTATTACACAAAACTGGTAAGGTTTTACCCACTCATTTATGTTTCAATTATTCTGTTACATTACGCATGCGGTTATTCCGTAAGTATGAGTGAAGTCACGAACAAAATACATTTTCTAGAGACAAGGCAGTGCCACCTCTGAAAAGCTTCGTTAGTTCTGCATTAGTTATGTGGACAAAGCAGGAGTACTTCGGCAGTCTGACAATATGCAGCCCTGTATATACTTCTACGCTCGGTCTTAATAATTTCTGTGAGATAGTGAAGTCGTTCTTTTTTTGTGAATGTGTCTGAAGATATCCTTTCTCCAGCAGGGGAATACTGGTGAATCTGTAGAAAGATGAAATACGTACCTGCATCTCTGGGGAGGGATTTGGACACGTTCACAAAAAATATTAATTTTGAACTTGTATTTGTGTTCTTCACACCAGATTTTTAATAATATTTTATATTATTAAAAATACTTTTTTGTATTGTTTTTTATTTTACACATTTACATTAAAATAATGTAATTTGTTTGTTTTAATTTCCTCCTTCACTTTATTGTAGTTACGTGCTGAGAATGGTTTATTAATGACTCCTTGTTACACAGCGCATTATGTGGCTCCTGAAGTTTTGAAAAGACAAGGTTATGATGCTGCTTGTGATATATGGTCTCTCGGTGTTGTGTTGTACATTATGTTGTCTGGCCGATGTCCTTTTAGTACAGACGCTCATGATAGTCCGCAACATATTTTACAGAGGATTAGTTCTGGGAATTTAGATTTGCAGGTAATATGTGTTTTTCGAAATTATCGATACCTGATTTTTTTTTATTAGCGCTCGTTCCGAAAGTTTTAATTTATTTCACTAGCAGTATTGTTCCGACAAACGCAACTCAATTCGGTAGATTTCGAAAGCTTTCATTTGCTTTGATTTAATCTAAAAATAATAAATAATATAACTAGGGCGGCCGCATAAAAGTTTACACATAAAATAAATGAAATAAATTATAAAACGTGTTAAAAAAAACACTTACCATATTAAGAGTCTTTCGTGAAATCACAAAGTGGATAACATCTGTTAAATATTTCAGTCATCAAATATGTTTCCACAGTTCTATCAGTCAAGCTAGTACGACGTGCAAAATAAATATTTTTTAATGTCGAAAACCTTAAAAAATCGGAATCTTTGTCTAAAACACTTTTTTAATTTTTTTTTGCCTTCTACAGCGCTTAGCTGCACATGAATGTCATTCACAATTTCAATAAAATCCACCAACGACATTGGAATTGTTTGTAAATCTGCTTTAACCTGACCATGTTGAAAGTTTGGCTGACTTTTCTTAGTAGCTGCAGCTTCTTTCGAATCTAATTCTACAAGTACCTTCTTTACACCATCAAAATATTTGTTGTAGTAAAACTCAGCCTGTAACCATGTTCTCCAATGTGTAACAAGCAATTCAGGTATTTTTGGACCAGTCTGTGAAATTCTCAAGTACGTTTCGGACACTTTCGCCTTTGCACTAGCAATGACTCATGGAAAATATCTACGAATTGTTTGTGCCCCAAGAATTAAAGCATGGATTTTACGCGTTACATGTAAGAAGTTACCACACTATTCTTTAAGAGATCGGCCTAAGGAAAGCATGATTCTGGCACCATGTTTCGTTGTCTATTAAAGTAAACGGTAGATTGCGTACAATAAGGATAATACATAAATCAAATTGAAATGTTACATTGGATAGTCCGACATTTTTTTATAAGAGGAGAGGACTAACACATTAAAGAGATACTATCCATAAGCAACCAATTTTTGGGTACTTTTAAATGATTATCCGCAAGATTCGGAAATATAAATTACCACTTATTTCCATCAACATTTTTCCATCAGATTTATTTTTTCTACTAAAAGGCACTGCTTCCTTCGATTAATATTCAAAAACCTCAGAGCGGTTTCTTTCATATGTTTACAAAAAAAGACTCATGGACACTAGAGCCAAAGAGAATTTAAGGTTTCTGGTATGTGTTGTTTTTACAAAGCCTGACGACAATTACGATGCGAACTCCAAAATTAAAGCCCCTTGAGAATTGAATCATGATCCTCCTATGAATTCAAAATATTCTTTTTGTTATAGTGGGTCAACTTTAAGATATCTTCTCTGAACTTTTTATAATATAGCCGGTCGCACAGTGGCGTAACTATTTTTTTTAAATGTCTATAATTTTTTTCTCGCTTATGAGAGGGAATTTTGGAAAAATATTTTGGATGTATATTCTATATAATTACATCTTCTCATTCTTCATATGTTGTTTTTTATTTCAAGGACACCTCATATACTATATTTTTTAGCATCACCACGGAAAATAATTTTGGAAATATTCAGTTACCTTGCTAAGGGAAACCTTCAGCTCAGATTTTCTCTTTTAATAAACTAAAACGGTCAAATTTATTTGACGCGATTTCAGTAGTCGGAAGAATATTAAGAACTATGAGAGGCTGTAATTTAATTAATGAATGGTTTAAATCGAATCGCTTATCTATGTTACATGCTAGTACATTTCCAGTTTCCTTCAATACTGATAGATGGAGTCCAGGCACACTTCAGAAAAGGAGATGGATGGAGACCATATAGACTTCACAAGAGGAAGAGTGATTCTCAACTTGTCATGAAAATACAAAATATCAGCAGTAATGTTGACTGAAAACTTTAAGAATATATACAACTTGATAAAAAAAATAAAATGGAAAATTGTAAATAAGAATGTAAACAGTCACAGAAGTTGTGCCATATTTGACTTCAGAAATGATAAAAAGAATAAAGAAACATCTACCTTTTTGTTCACTTGTGTTAGAAAAAATAAGTAATAAAAAACAGTTGAATACGCATGGAAATATAATTTGTAAAAATAATAAAGTAATAAACTACGCAAATACACTAATCACAAGATACGAAAAAGAACAAAAGGAAGGTGCGAAATGATGTGTAGAGGTGGCGAATAAAACTGATTAACAGATAGTAATGAGAATTCAAACTCAATTGAAAACACAAACTTTGTACTAACCACCAACAAGACATTTTATCTTGCTGGAGAAGATAAATAAGTAGAAGCATTCATGTATCTATTGGAGAAAGATTAAATCGATTACTAAGATTCAAACACATTGTCATAAATGCCAAAACAATTTATATACACTGCCGAGCAAAAAATTTAGGTCACTTAATGTAACTTAAGAAATTGCAAATAACTTTAAAAATTAAACTAATCAGGGAGTCATAGGTCTAGTAAGCAGTGAAGGTTATATTGTTACATATTATCTGTCATATTTGGCGTCTGTCATATTCTGTCACTGTATTCGCAACGTTTGTTAAACAAAAATTAAACATTCATATTTTGTTGCTTATTTTTCAGTTAAATGTTAATTCTTTTTCTCCAAAACCCATTCGTTATATAGTTTCTTGCGGATAGTGACGGTTTACTGTTCTTAGTGTTTATTTACCAGGCCGAAATGCCTCTAGATCCTATTGTGGCAAAAATTGTGGCGTTGATACAAGATGGTAGAGGGCAACGTGAAACTGCCAGAATTGTTGGTAGGAGCCTATGTTCTGTACAAAATGTGTACCAGCGCTATCAGGGGAATGGTCTTATAACTAGACGACCCGGATCTGGGCGAAGAAGTGTCACGAGTCAAAGAGATGATAGGCTTTTGTTGATGTCAAGCTTGGGAATAGAACATCTGCGATTTTGCTGCAAAATCAGCTTCAAGAGGTTAGAGGTGTTAATGTTAGTGAATGGACAGTTAGAAGAAGGCTAATGGATTGTCTTGCAGAAGAATGGCTACAGGGCCAACATTGAACCGCCAGCATCGAATAGCAAGATTGGCTTTTGCTCGAAATCATTTGGCATGGAACGATGTTCACTGTAGCAAGGTATTCTTTACAGATGAGTCTCGTTTTTGCCTCAATGGACCAGACGGACGTCGACGAGTATGGAGAAGACCCGGAGAAAGATACGCCTCCGTTTGTATTGAAAAAATACGTAAATTTCGTGGTGGGTCTGTTATGGTTTGGGTAGGTGTCATTTCAGAAGCACGTACAGAGTTAGTTTTCATAGAGAATGGCTCACTAATAACTCACAGATACATAATGGAAGTCCTGGAAGATCATGTTATGCCTTTCATGGTCACTATGGTCGAGCAAGGCATTTTCATACATGATAATGCAAGACCACACGCTGCCAGGATTGTCAGTGAATATCTAGATGAAGTAAGAATTGCGAGGTTTGATTGGCCAGCATGCAGTCCAGATATGAATCCCATCAAGCATGTCTGGGGTGAGTTAGGGCGACGTATCCGACGGCATGCACCAGCTCCAAGAACTTCCCAGGAGACAAGAGAGTTTCTATTGCAGGAGTGGAATATCATGGATCAGAATGTAATCCTTAATTTAATTTAGAGTATGCCTCGTCGAATACAATCAGTCGTTAATGCAAGAGGGGGTAATACACGTTATTAATTATCATCAATTTTTCAATAATGTTAAGTTTTACTCATTAATTTTCTCTAATCTGAAAATAATGTTAACAATAGTCGAACTTCTTTTAAAATGTACAGTTACTGTTTTTCTAGAATAAATCATAAAAAAAAAATAAATTGTGTTGTCCGATTCCATATTTAAAAGTTTCGAAAATGCAGTAGGTAAATTTACAATATGCAGACATAAGCTGATGCATTTTATTTTTAAAATTATTTGCAATTTCTTAAGTTACTTAAAATGACCTAAATTTTTTGCTCAGCAGTGTATAATATATATCAAAAAGATGAATGAAGAAATGTACAAACACTATAATGAACAAAATGTGTATGAAATATAATAAGAAGGTTATGGTTGTTGAAATACTTAGAAAGGATGAGGAGTGATAGGATCGTAAATAAATACCGTGGAAAGAGCTGGGTTGCAAGAAAAAAGTTAGATCTATAGTGCGACCAAATAGATTTAAACCCTGGAAATTATATGAACAAATTCATCAATCCCTTTACCCTACTTCTGACTTTAAAAGTTTGACAGTCAAGTACAGTCCCGTCACGTTTGTTAACTCATTGTTTATATTCTCATAGATTAGAAGAAATTCAAATTTTGTCTTCGAATCGGTTGTGCTGCTTCAGCTATCAATTCTATTTGGTGGCACAATAGAAAGAAGTGAGAGAAGATACTTAAAGTATAACGGAACGCACTCGTAATCACCATACTTTAACTAAATAAAGCGAAGGTGAAGATCTTAAGAGTTATGAATATTCCCAACTTAATCGATTGAGGATGATTTTGAATGGAAGAAACATTATTTTAGTAGACTTTGTTACTGTTGATCATACAGCTAATCAGTTTAGAGTTTTTTTAAAACAGTAGTTAGCTTTACTTTAAGTTTCTAATTTTACTGAAATAATAGATTATTTGAGAAACATACTATATTGTTGGATATTGAAAGAGAATAAGTCAGGCAAATGTCTTTCTCAAGTTAGCATTTCTGTCTCTGTAGTATCTAATATCTATAATAACGAACAACCAATATTGAAAGCAATTAGGTTTGCTTAGGATAAAAATTTGGTAATACCAGTTCAGGAATTTGTCTTTGTAACAGTTAAAAAATTGTCAATGGAGAATTGATGTAATAATTTATGAAAACAACTTAAACTAAATTGTTTTCGTAAAACTTGAGAGACTTGCTTTGATACAAATGCTTTATATGATCTGTTTTATATTTTCCATTTCATAATTTTTAAGTATTTACATATCGGAAATAATTTTGTGATTTAATAACTTATAATTAATTATGTATAAATAATGTCTTATTTGAAATTTTGTTAAGTACTTAGTTTCTTTTTTTTATTTTTTAAACTAGGGCGAAAGATGGTCACATATATCTCAACATGCTCGCGATTTAGTTGCTGACATGTTACACGTTGCTCCTCAAAGACGACCGACCGCTACTCAACTAGTAAAACACTCTTGGGTTAATATGCGAGCGCATCATGTACAAATCAATCAAATGGGACCTGTTATTACACAAAGTCAATCGTTTTACAACCAAAATTACGTACCACTGAGCGACATCTCCAGTCGAAAAGAGGCACCCCATCTGAAAGAAGCCGTTGCAGCAACCTTTAGGGCAATTGCAACTTCACCTCAGGTAGCACATCTAGGTCCCGTCGCTATGTCAGAATTAGCGCGAAGGCGATTTAGAGACAAAGGATCGAATAGATTGCAACATACATAATTGTCAATTAAGCAAGAGAATTGGATATCGCTATACATACATAATTTAATACAGACAAACTATTCGTACTGGTATAAGAGGAATGTTGTTAAAAATGTTGCACACTAATACTTTTATAGTAGTTTGTATAAGGTTTCTGACGAAAAAATGAGGGGATTGAGATAGAACAAAACTGGCTTATACAAAGTACACAGATTTTATTTCAAACATGTGATACATTAAAATATATGATATTTATATAGGGGAGGTATAAAGAGTATTTAAGAAATTGTTAAAAATGATTTTAATATTTTAAAAATATCTGTGCAATTTTATAGTATTATTTTTATTTTACAGGAAATGTTTTAATATATATTTTGAATACTCTTTTTACTTTAAATTAGGTAGATTTTTGGTTTAAAAATCTCTATTGGAATTTGATTTTTCCACACGTATATACATCAAATTAAGTCAAATAAAAGAAAACTTCTATGCATTCAATGCTAATGTATATTCCTTTTTAAATACAAACAAATGTTTATATAGATATAAAGATAAAACAAAATATTTAATTAATTTAAAAATTTAATATATAAAATTGAATAAAACATTATTCACTAACTTTATTTTGATTATTTTGAAGTTCCTGTGTTCTTTTCATCATCCAAATTGAAATCGTAATACTTATTGTTTGATGTTTGATGATGAAATCAATAATTGTTTAGATAATACCTATAGTGAAGAAAAAAAAATTAATAATTTATGAAGTTTATATGTTTATTTACAATGCACAGTTCAAAGAAATTTATTTACATATATAAAGTTTATTTTGAACCCAATATAGACGATACATTAGAAGTCAATGTTTTTGAGGCTCTAATGACAGTAATTTTTTGGAAACATATCGAAATTTAATTACAAATCTCACAGGATTCTTAAAATGGTATGTTAAATTTGTTTTATTTATTACTAAAGATTGGTATTCTCGGTTGACTCACAGAGGCGTGGATCAGCGATAGGTTCGAAAGACTCGCTTTACCAGCGCTTGTCAATGTGCTATGTGTATATAGTACATGAATACGTCAACAGCTAAAGACATTTACTTGGTATATTTGATGCCATCTGGCATCGTGTTAATGGACTTACGTATATATAACGGATGTTTAGAAACATTCGAAGTCAAGTGGGCTCTGAACAAAAAATCGTATATCTTTACTTAAGTATCTGATTTGTAATAATTATTAAATGTCAACTGTTGTCTGTCAAAAATCAATCTATCTCAGACATGACTTCATATTTTCAAGGACTACTTTGACTTCGAATGTTTCTGAACACCCGTTACGTATTTTTTTTTTATTCTGTACCGACATAGCTGGCCGAGAGAAAATCGCTACTTTCGGCATAGTCTGTTTTGTACGTCAGATGTCACCAGATTATCTGTTGCCACCTGATAGGACAAAATTTGCTATACCTATAAGGCGTTCCATCAAACTTTACTTCACTAGCCAAACTGACGAAGTCTATTGTAGCGACAGAAACACGTGCATTTGGCAGAAGTAAATGTTGGAAAATACAAGGTGTATGTCCACGTGGACAGATACAGATGTGTGTAATGCATATCTGTTTCATTTGTAACGTGAACAGCTATCATAGTGTGAAGTTGTTTATAGACGTATTTACGAATAAGCGTAGGTGTAATTCGAACTGAAAGAATTGTTCTAAATAACGCGCACTTTTATTTCAGCAAACCCAACGCAGTGACGCCGTTGTTTGCCTACCTAAGTGCCGGTCTTTACTTGTAACTTTCCATATAATTTTTACTTTTTTGTTTCAATAAATTAAATCTTTGAACACTTTATTTATCACTAGAATTCTGTCCTATTAAATTTCATGTAATGAATTATTTTAATTTTATAGATAGCATAGACAAGGTTTCATTGGCATTTTTATTGGCAAGAAAAAGTAGTTGTCTTTTTTATTGTACGAGGGTGGTTCAATAACTCCTTAAAAATTCAAGAGATGGCGCTAGTAGTATGACAAAAATTTGCATTTATTAAGCGTCATTTGTCATTAGATTGCTGTCAAAGTTTCAGCTAAATCCATCGCGTGGATTAATTTTTATACTCGATTGAAGCAACGAACTTTGGTTCATTTAGAAAAATGGAAAACATGAGATTCGTGTCGTGATTAAACACTTTTATTTAAAAGGTTTAACACCGAATGAGAATGCCGAGTTGGATGAAGTTCATGACGCATCTGCTCCTGTGTTAGCGACCGTTTGCAATTGGGTAAATAAGTTTAAACCTGGCCGTACATCCACAAAAGATGAATGTCATTCGGGACGTCCAAATGACTTCCTCCGAAATGATTGACAAAATCCACGTTATGGTTTTAAGTGATCGACGAATCGAAGTGCGCGAAATACTTGAGGTACAATATTTTCAATTTTACACGAAAAATTGGATTTGACGGTAAAATCGACCAACAAGGTGATGGCCAGTGTGTTTTGTATTATGCAACGTTATTGCACCGGTTGAGCGAAGAAATCAAGGAGAAACGGTCCTTATTTGGCAAAGAAAACAATTCTCCTCCACCAAGACAATGCACGGGTACACACTTACACAGTTTCGATGGCGAAAATCATCAAATTAGAGTTCAAATTCGTCAAATTTAGGCCTCAGTGACTTTTTCTTCCCAAACTTGAAAAAATGGCTCGGTGGAAAACGATTCACGTCGAACGAAAAGGTCATCGCCCAAACAGATACCTATTTTGAGGACCTTTCGAAACCCTACCTTTTGGACGGCTTAAAAAAGTTGGAGAAACCCTGGGAAAAGTGTATATGTACAACTAAGTAATTTAATTAAAAAATAATTTGTTTTTCTATCTTTTTCTAAGTAATTATTGAACCACTCTCGTTTTCATATATTTGATTCTAAATGTATTAGAATTATTCAGTTTGTTCCAACTCGTTAAAAAAACCGTACTGTGACGGCGCTCCGGTACATGCGTAATGTGAATATTTCTTCGCGTTTTCTTTAGTGCGCAGGTACTCGACCCTCAGTGTACGGTTGTCTTGACTAGTTGGAACAAACCTATTAAAATGTAATACATTATTACTGCACAAACAAAATAATTCCAAAAAGACGAAGTAATCAACCATTAATTATCTCAATCTTGGCACTTGTATGACTCGCCTTTTAGTAATCGTTTGAAACGGTAAAATACGGTCTAAGAAAACCTAAATGATATGTATACGCACAATTTTTGCAAATTGAATGAATGAATACTTTATGATTTATATGATTACAGGAATTGATAAAGTTGAAAAAAGTAAAAAATATTTAAAAATGTAAATGGTTAGTGTGTATTAAATGTTTACGAGTTGAAGGGAAGGATAAGCTAAATTTTATGAAAGGGGATTATAAAATTATGTAAAAAATACAACATTATGCAAAGATTTATAAGCTTTAAATGTCTATAGTGAGATTAAGAAACTAGGTCAATTAACAAATTATTTTAGTTTCTGAATTTATAAACTAAAATTCATAAAAATTCAACACACTCATTTGAAATTTTTAATATAAAGATCAATAATTTAAGTTTACCATATCTGGAGGTTGCTAGTTTTTGTTGTTGTTAGAATTATAAAATAGGTGTTGATGTCAATAAACGTAATCAATTACAACTAGAAAAGAGCTTTATTTGTTACTAATCTGCAAACATCAATTTGTCAAAACACTGTATTATGAAAGTTTATTTTTGCAAGATACTGACTCGTAAAATTTGTACGAGTTACCTGTCAGTATTACAAGTCAATACCATTACTTACATTAGATAATTCTGTTTTATTTATATCATAGATTCTAAAAATCATAGTACAATTGTTATTGCCGCTAATACAAAATTTGGACAATGAATTAGTTGAAATTGAACAATCTCCTGGTTCAGTGAATACTGAAGTAACCGACAACGGCATAGCATTTGTAGACTCATTAGTAATGAGTCTAGGTTGCCATAAATTATTTCATAGTAATGAGTGTAATGACTAATGAGTCATTACTATGAAATAATTTATGGCAACCTAGACATGAAGGTTAACCGAATGTGTTACTGGTTCAGGTTGCCACCTGTTGTAACCAGAAATATTAGCATTACGATAGAGCTGGGATAGTTTTAAAGATGTTGTTTTGTACTTTGGTTATCAGCTCATCAAAAAATAATGGTGAAGTAATACTATGGATAGTTAATTGACGAAGGAGATACTTGTTGAAACTTCATTATAACACTAAGAAATAAGTAATTAAACTTCTAGTTTCAAAAATCTTTTATTTTTGAAGCTAGATGTTTAATTACTTATTTTTTAGCGTTAATACTATGGATTTGAAATATTTTAAAAATAACTGTGTCAAGCTTGCATTCTTGACTATTAATACTTGAATATCTTTGTTCTACAAATTTAATTGATACTCATACAATGTACAAAATTTATTAAGAAAACAATACAAATTAATTATTGCAAGTTTATTCTCTGGATAAATATAATATCAAGGTATTATGCAAAGGGTAATTGCTAGTGTTGTTCTCAATTAACTCTTCGTAAATCTTTGTAAATCTAACCATCTAATTAGTGTAGTATATTCTGTAATACAGAGATTGATACAATTATTTCATAAATGTATATATTATCCACGCATCTTATAAATACAATCCAGCAAGAAGTAAGAAATTAAGTTCATACAAACGATGTCTATTGCAGTGTCAAAGTTGTATTAGGAACAAACTATAAAAGCAATTTAGATCTGGTATGACATTTACTGTGTAAATGCCTTATTGTGTAAATTATGTAATTTTACCCTCCCTTACTTTTTCTTGCACATTGTTTAATACCTTTTTTAAAAGTACTTTCGTTTATATTTCTCATAATTTACACATTGCCACCTCTACTTATTGATATGAATTATTGAAAGAAGTTATAGTTTATTGCCAGCATATATTTTACATGATTATTCTGTATGATGATTTTCTTCTTTTTGGTTTAACTAGCTTGTTGTCTACGGAATAACAAGTCATGCCTGCTAACAATTCATTAAAATACGACTTTACTGAAAAAAAGAAATGTATTACTACTGTGCAGAATATGTAATTTGCCTATTATTATATTGCTTCTTTTGCAAATTTAATAATACTTTTGTAAATCTTTTGTCATAATTTACCATGAGCTTCCACCCCGCCATTGTTGATGATTGAAAGAAATCTTCATTTATTACTTGCTTATTTATTTATTTATCAATGTTGTGTATGATTAGTTCGTCTTCTTCTGCTTTCTTAGGTTGGACGCCCAATAAGTCCAGACACTTGATTGCAGTACTACCCCCAATAGTTCTCTCAGTTCCACTCAGTCTGGCGTCCTCGATAAAAGCCATTCAAGTGAAATTTAAGTATCCTCATAGGATCCAATAGATCTCTTCCGACATGTTTCTGTCTGAGTCCTTTCAGATCCTGACAAGTGCATATTACATGAAGACTAGTTTCCTCCTGTTTTTCACATCTACACCAGGGCTCGCTAACCAAGCCCATGCTGTTCAGATGCTTCCTTAAAGAAGAGTCTCCAGTTATTAAGCCAGTGTTCATTTTAATTTCTTTTTGTTATTACGAATTAGTTTGGCTGAAAGCCTAGCGTCCAGCTCTCCTAGTAGTGTCTTAGTATGGGGTTGACTTTCCATTAGCCTCCATTTCTTTTGATGTTCTCTTTCTACCATAACCAGATCTCTCTTCTAGCGAATATTCGGCGATTCCACATACAGATTCTGGTCTATGAAATTCTTCTTGAACCTTCCCTGGCCAGTTCGTCGCCTATCTCATTGCCTTCAATTTCCTCGTGTATGATTAGTTATCGTAACTACAATTTTTTATTTTATAAAATCAGTTAATCTTTATATTATTATATGATGTTAGGTACGTTGAAGAATAATCTATGGTCATATTGAAACAATACGAAAAGCTTGGCCGAAATTTGATAATTTAACTATGACAACAAAAACGGATCCAATAATATATACCAGAATTATCAAAACTGAAGTAATATGATCGGAAAAAAAATCGCAATTCCAAGAGGAAAGATAATAGAATAAAATTTTCGATATTTTTGCTTCTAATGAAAACACTTTTTTTAGTTTAAAGAGTCAGCAATAATAATTTTAATTTGAAAATATTTTCAAAGCTATTTAAAATACATATATGTAATAGAAACTCTAGTTTTTTTCTTGTTATGAACTATACTTTTACTTATAAAATCAGAAACTAAAATTGGCCTAAAATTAAATTTTTGGAGTGTTTTTCAATTACGATTACCTATAAGCACTTTAATTAACATTCTTGTTGATATTTTTGAAAGATTTTATTAGCTTAGTAATAGGACAATAAATTGCTTCACACTGCCTGGAAATTATCAGTAAGGTGGTAATAAAGCTTTATTTCTGCATATCGAACAATATTGGTGGCTTATAGCATTAAATCATTGCTATAAATGTGTGCTTATAAATGTGTTTTATAGCAAACTAAAATATACATGTATTAACGGGAGAAAAAATATAACTATAATGTAGTTTTAATAGTTTAATAGATTGCATCTAATATTAATTTATACTTTTAATATATATGTAATGGCATTTTATTTTATTAGTGTATGGTGACAAATCTTTGATAACGAAATATCTAAAGGCATCTGTGAATAGTCTTAATTTTCTAATTAGCTTCAAATTACATATATTAAATAAAATAAAGTTATTTTATCAAATTCAAACATAATCCATCTTGCAGATTTTGTAAAAATGATTTTAACGTTTAATAATAAACGTGTGGGGTCTTAAACTCTATTAAGTAAAGTAATATCATTTAATTCTTGGGGATTGCCGTTCTAGACGAATTTTATATTAATGATATTTAAATATACAGGGTGTACCTTATTATTAATATGCGAATATTTTAGGGTGTGAATCTACATGCATAATAAATGATAGTTGAATTTATAAACTATGGTCCAAAAATGTTTCTTTACGAAAATACAGGGTGTTAGAAAATGGTAGACCTATGTTTTTTCCAAAATATAAATTATTCCCCGTTCAATTTGAAGTATAAAACTTATTAACAAATGTCAGATGTAAAAAGTGACATATTCCAGGGCAACTAGATTTATTGCGAAATTGTATTCGTCAATACTTACATTAATTTTGTCGGACAATTCAACGGTTTTTATTTTTTAACTCAAAAACGGCGCATTACAGGAAAACAACTCAAGAGAGCTCTTATGTTTCAAATTGAACGGGGATTTCAAAAATAATTTATATTTTGGTAAAAACATAGGCGTACCATTTTTTTTTCTTCTAAAATATAAAAGTGTGCCTGTACGCACGCCACTGTTTAAGCTATTTTTTTTAATATGCACCTTTATTAACAGTCGCTACGTATTAAATTTAAGTGAAATATCTCAAGCGGTTTCGAAAATATTAATTTCCATTTTTTTCCGAAAACTTTAACACCCTGTGTTTTCGTAACGGAACATTTTGGACTATGTTTATAAAGCAAACTATCATTTATTTTTCATGTAGATTCACACCCTTAAATATTTGCATATCAATAAGGAACAAATGGTATATGTATGGGAGCTCTATTCTACTATAAATGTATGTATATAAAGTTGCTGTTTTTATAATTTTACTTTTGAATATTTCACAAATTTTGAACGCTTGTGCATTTAGAATTCATTTTTTTATGTTATTTCACTTAATGATGTAAATACTAATATGAGTAGAAATTTTTAAACCAAATTAAAATCTTCGTCATTGTTAAATGTCAATTGTTAATTTTTCATATTATTGCCATTAATTTAATGAAGATGCATATCAACATTTCAATTATATTGCAGTTACTAAACTTCCCTTTTCTTAGATTGAATGATTAATAGATTGTTGACTTGCCCTACAATCATATTTTCTAGAGGGAAAATAAGCGATATAATTGTAAATGTTCAAATATTTTGATATAGGAAATATTGGACAATTGATATATCATGAATGTACAAAGATATACTTTTTAATAAAAAGATGTACAGTCCTTAAACACAAAAAGAAACATATATCGATGTAGTACATATATTTACATACTTATGTAATTTTTGTAAGTTATTTATTTCATTCTTATTTAATTAGATATTATTACACTAAATATAATATTCTGCATTTTATATTAATATTTTCTATTTTCCTTCATGTCTAACTATATAATATATTCGAACCATTTAACATAGATGCTATTTGAACATTTACTTTCAATGTTTAATATGGCAATAGTACAAATAAAACACAAGTCGCTTTTGTATTGAAGATATTAAAATTAATTTTATTTTATGTATATATTTATTAAATGTTTAATATGATCAAAGTACAAATAAAATACACGTCGCTTTTGTAGTAAAGTCGTTAATTTTTGTATTCCTCGTTTCTAACCAATTAAATATTATCTATACTCTATTTTTAAAGTAGAGAGACGAATTTCTGAACAGACCACTTTGACAGTGAAATCTCATTGGTTGAAAGCAATTTGGCCTTGCTTTCAACCAATGAGATTTCACTGTCAAAGTGGTCTGTTCAGAAATTCGTCTCTCTACTTTAAAAATAGAGTATAGTCGCTAATTACGCTAGAAATTAGAATTTGTAAAACAGTCCAGAGTCCAATTTTTAAATCTTGAATTGTTTCGACCTTTACTTGATGTAAATCCATGTCACAAATTAAAATTAAAATAAAACTCACAAATGATGTTTCTGGATCACACTATATTTAAAAAATATATATGACAGCTGTTTCGCTACACAGTAGCTTCTTCAAGTATAGCAATAAACTAATGTTACATACTATATATCCAAAACAACCATATTGGATTACTTCAAACTATTGTCTTAATTGCTATACGTCAACCTAAACTGTATCTAAATTCGTGGAATGTACAAAATTAATAATGTGACAGAACAATTTGGCAAAACCCCGTCTCACAGAACTAACAAATTTAACAATAGGAAATTTTACAACCGGGGAAAGTACAAAATTTATTAATAAAGTAACAGAACGATTCGGCAAAACCTCATTTCACAGAACAAACAAATTTAACAACGGGGAAGAATTCAAGTCTAATTTATCATTTAATAGTATATCAGAATTTTTGAACTTATTAATTTCTAATGACTAAGCAGTTTAGTTTTTTCCCTTTATTTTCAACATGGAGAATATCAAATTGTAAATTAAAATCGTGGTCCCTTTCTAATCAATGATTAGCGTATGTTGAATCAGCTTTCCGATTGATGTAGGAATATTGAGGATCCTTGATACGTTTATTAAAAGTTCTTCCTGTCTGTCCAATATATTTTTTAGTACATGATCCTCATGATAGCTTATAGACTCCTGATTTATTATCTTTAGTAAATTCAAAAAGAACTACATTTTGATGGGATACACAGGAACAGACAGACAGTTGAATTTTCTTTGAATTTATTAATTCTATTGATTCTAATATTACATTCACTATAGAGAAATAACTTAATAACAGCATTAATATTTTAGATCTCGCATTAAAACGAATAAACAACAATGTTCGCTTTTCTAGTTACCACAAAGATTCTTATACAGATACTACTATACACAATAAATCCAACCATCCGTTCCAACATAAGTTAGCAGCTTACCACAGCATGACCCATAGATTGGTTAATACCCCGATGCTCTATGAAGATTTTAATAAATAATATAATATAATTAAACAAATCGCTTACAACAAGTTTAGGTTGACATATAGCAATTAAGATAATAGTTTGAAGTAACCCAATATGCTTGTGTTAGATATATAGTCTGTAATATTAGTTTATTGTTATACTTGAAGAAGCTACTGTGTAGCGAAACAGCTGTCATATATATTTTTTAAATATAGTATAAATCTACAAACATCATCTGTGTTTTATTTTTATTTTAATTTCTCCAATTTTTAACAATTAATTAAATCTTCTATAGAGCATGGGAAAGCTGGTATCAATTACCAATACTACAAAGGGTACTAGAAAAGTTTTGCAATACAGCTTTATTTATTAATTTTTTATTAGTACACAATAGTGTATCTAGTAGTAAAAGCGATACATGCCTGGACGATAATGTAAATTGTTGGCCGAGGCATTAAACCGAGGCTAACATACCTTTTAATACCTACTTACCGCAAAAAAAAATTACAATGGACAGTGATGATGATGTCCAGGTGTGCAGGACACCGCCAGAGTTAGTAGAAGCTGCTGAAAATGTTTCTGCGTTAATTTATTTACTGTCTAAAATGTATATAAAAACCGGTAGGGGGAAGCTATCGACGTTTTCGGTTTAGGACGAAAAAAACTCCCGGACTGTTTTCTGATGGTTGTTTAGCAAAAGACTAAAATACCAGAATAGCTTATTTTAGGAGCTGAAATTGCGCCGAGAAAGTAGGCAATCTTGACCGATTTCAGAAAAAAGTAATTTCCGGCATATTCAATATACCCCTCCATCCTCCGAAACCAATCCTTAAACCAACTCTGCCAAGTTTCATTAGGTAGTAAGGCACACTCGTTGATCTAAGCCTTCAGAAGGTCTTGATCACTGGAAAATCGCCTCCTTTTCAGATTCATTTTCACATGCAGGAACAGTGCAAAGTCGCAGGGAGAAAGGTTCGGGCTGTAAGAAGGGTGCTCAAGAAGTTTCAGTCCGGTAGTGGTCAAGTATTCGGCGCGTGAACTGGAGGGTTATGATGGAGGAACCAGATGTGTGGTCAAGTATTCGGCGCGTGAACTGGAGGGTTATGATGGAGGAACCAGATGTGTGGTCAAGTATTCGGCGCGTGAACTGGAGGGTTATGATGGAGGAACCAGATGTCCATTCTTGAGTTTGGCCACAGGTTCTTCAGAGACTCGATTACTTTAGGCATGCATTGCTCAGTGTACCACTTTGCTGTTACTATCTTCTGTGTGTGCAAAACGTAACGCTACACAATTCCTCGCGATTTGAAAGATATAACTATCATTTTCAGATCAGGATTTTCTCACAGCTACGGTTGTGTCCTCGTCATTAAAGACCCCAAACTTTGTTTTGAGTCTTGGTCGGCACATTATAACAATCAAGTATCGTCATCTGTTACGATATTGTTCACATACCGACATTATTCCGCGACAAACTTTTAGCATTTGCCGGCACTAAGTCACACGCCGTGTCTTTTACTCTTCAGTCAGTGTATGCGGCACCCAGAGACAAAGTTTCTTTATGTGCAAATGATCATGCAGAATCGAACGAATTGCTGGTGCATTTAGGCACAAGGTATTCTGTATCTGCTGGTAAGTCGCTCGCCTATTTTTATCAAGCATTTTTCTCACAGTAGTAATGCTTTCCTCTGTAACTGACGTCTGTGGCCTGCGTCCTCCAGCGTGAAATTTCCGCTTTGGATTTCTCTATACCAGCTGAATATAGTTGAACGATATAGACAAACATCACCTAGTGCGAGAGTAATTTCTTCTAAGCACTGATCTACGTTTAAATCACGCGCGAAATTATACCACAAAACTGACGGTATCTCACTTCGTGGCCACAATACTTATGAACAATTGAGCTCACAGACATGGCGCAGCGGCTACTGTGCGAGTTTGAACGTGTCTCAACATGCAGCTACAAGAAGTCATCGTTTCGTCATATTGAAAAACTTTTCAAGTACTTTTTGTATACGCGCGAAATACTATTAAAGAAGAAAAGAAATAAATAATCCAGTAGAGTTATTAAGAGGCTGATTGGAGAAAATATTAGCTTGTTTGATAAGTACATGTAAAAATTAATTACAGGGGCACGGGTGCAATAAATAAATCGTGCCCTGCCAATGCCTAATGTAATTGATTTTAAACTGTGGGGAGATATATTGGCATGGGTTATTATTATTATTATCTCTATTATAAAAAATTGAGGACCCAATTTTTCGGAAAAAAGCTTGTTTCCCTAGGTTGTTTTCCTAAAAATCGTTTTTTCTTTATGCCTGCTATTACCCGATCGAGCAAGGTTACATAATATTATTTTCTAGTTATCGTTTTATCCATCCAGTTAATGGAACGATGTTCCCTTTCTTTGGAGCAGATTCCCCCATTATAATTTATTGTTGTGACTGTTCTTCAGTCTTAGCTTGGCAATGTATCCATGTTTCATCTATTGTTATAAAAGGGCGCAGAAATTCTTGGAAATTACGTTGAAATGGCCAGAAACTGTACTTTCAAAGGTTTACTATTCAATTGTGAGAAAACGCGGCCCTTATCTCGCGTACAATCTTATATGTAAATATTTGTACAAAATATTGCAGATCTGGTCGCTCGCGATCTTTAGTAGCTTAGCAATCTCATGTATTTTCAATATTCTAACTTTGAATGAATTTTCTTAATATTCTTTGTAGTTGGAACTTCAACAGAACGCTTAGCGTTTTTATATTCATAAGGCCACTCGCAAAAATTACTAAACAGTTTTATTTAAATAAGCAGGCTCACTGCAATGTCTAATCTGCTCGGCTTTAGTTTCTGGTTCCGTCTTGCCTTTTGAAAAATCATGTTTGAACACGATATGAAATTCTCTTTAAACTATTGTCCACAAACCACAATTGCTACACACTGAAAATAACTTTTCATTTACCCAATTGGCATCCTTTCTCGGTTTTGTATGGATTTAAAGATTTCTCTTCGTCAAAGTCCATCTAAAAATACATAAAACTATATCAAAACAGTTTAAATAGAAGAATGCTAGGTGATGAAATAGAGGCACTAATTATTCAATGGAGAAAATAATGCAATAATTAAAAAAATTATTATTTCAGAATACTTGTAAAATATCTAAAATGAGTTATAGCAATACACGATAGTTGACACCAAAATAATTTTGCTTGATTTATCTGATAATTGATATAATACTAAGATAATACAAATATATATGGAATCACTATTGCTCTGCCATGCTTTCCAATTCAAATATTCTGAAGAGAATTTTCGTTTTTCTTACCTATTTTCATTCAGTTTTGTTATAATATATTTTAACTATTTGTCTTCGTCCTTGTTCATGTCTTTATATTAATATTGGTATTTGTGTACGGATATTTTTTTATTCATTATGCTTCAGTCTAGTTATTTAGTTTTCTAGGATATTTTGAAAGAAACAAAGTTCTGCGTTAAAGATATGGTTGCATAAGCAAATAGATTCAGTTTACAACAACGCATCAAATTTAAGCATAATTTTAGTGCTTTTCTTAGTTATTCTTTTTTGCATTAATATTGTCTCATTATCATCATGCTTGAATATGTCCTTAAAGTATATCTAACACTACGACTTGAATCTTTTTCATAATATAATAGCTTTCATTTCATTTTCGCAAGCGAATAGTTATGAGGGGCTAAAATAAATTCTCAATATTTTGCGAAAACTAATTTTTGCATTAGATTTTGATTAACGTGTATAAATTTGAAAAAGAAATTCAGCTATTTTCAAACTCGAATGACGCTAAAGGCACTGAGTTTGACTTGTAAAATAATCATTTTAAGGCTCGGCGCACATTGTACACAGTAGACGGTGAGAGATGTATTCTCCCATTCCGGGTGTTTACATGGAGGCGGAAGAATACGTGCTTGTCTCTGTTGATCGCAGGTGTTCTTTCATATAATAGAAGTGTTAATTGAGTTTAGTACGTCAAAACAAAGTTTTTTACTGGTTGGGAAAATTATAAAAATATTGGTGTACATATATCGGCTTTCAATATATCCGTATAATTTTTATGTAAGAATGGTTTTCTGTATATTTCCTCAATAAATTAAAAAGATCAGGACTGTTAATGTTAATACGTTAAAATAATATATTCATGTGATTAAGTAGGCAACAGTATAATATAATACCTTAAACTTTGCCCGCCAACCGTTAATCATTTATCACAAATATCTGTGTTATCTTTTAGTAATATGTAACATATATTAGCGATATTTTTTTTATAAAAATATAGATTAGATACTCGATATTTATCGGTCGAACAAAATCGATATAAAATGTCGGTTTTTTATACAATAATATTTAATTTATCAAGGAAATATAAAGATAACCTTTGTTACATAAAAAATATACCGATATATGAATATTTTTAGTCCGATATATGTATATTGATGACAATATTTTTAAATTTCATCATCCTACCCATTACGTTATACTCTTCTGCCGCAAAAAATGTTTTGCCGTAGTAGCTTAATCAACACTTCAATTGTATGAAGGAGCATTTGCGACCATCGAAGTGCAAAAATTCTCCTGCTCTCGTGTAGCCACACGAAAGTGGGAGGACCTGCGGGTCTAATATAGTATTTAATATAAGATTTTCCAAGTTAAATACAAAACCAACAGCACTTGCTTTAGCCGACAATAAATTGAATTTAATATGCTTTTATATAACGGGTGGGGCAAAAGTAATGTCATGATGTAAATGTGCCATAATTTTTGCAAATGGCGTTCAAATGTCATTGTGCTTTACATTTATGTTGTAGACAAATAGAGCATTAGTTCACAACAAGCAATGAAGCGATACCCACCTGAAAAATGCAGAATTATTGTTACTGCTTATTTGACCAATTTCCAGTCTTGTTTTAACGCAGCGTGAATTGCGTCGTTGTTTTCCTCATCGTCTTGCACCATGTGCGCGAACAATTAAGCATTTGGCTGAGCGTCTCGTGCAAATTGGGTCCACTGGAGATGTCACAAGAAGTGGCCGGCCCCGTATTGCTCGTTCGACACAGAATATCGCTGCTATGGCTGAGGACGCCCGAGAGAGTCTACAAATTTCGACGAGACAACGATGCAACAATTTGGCATCAGCAGACGTTCGTTGTGTCGAATTTTGGTGAAAGGCCTGTTCTCTTACGAAGTGCAAACCGTTTACCAATTGCTGTTTGCTGACCGTTAAGTGAGGTTAACTTAATCCCAGCTCTGTTAAACTTGGTCCAAGAAGAGGATGATTTCGTATCCAAAATCATAATGAGCGACGAAGCCTATTTCCACTTAAGTGGTTGTGTGAATAAACAAAATTTGCGTTTCTGGGGCACGAAGAATCCACATGAAATGCATAAAGAGCCATTGCATTCTCTCAAAGTGACTGTTTGGTGCGGTATTTGCTGTGAAACGTGATTGGTCCTTATTTTTTAGAGGACGCCGACAGCACTACCGTAACTAGTGAACACTACAGACAGATGTTACACGAATTTTCTTTTGTTGTAAGCTGCTGAATTTGGTCTCAAGCATTGTTGGTTTCAGCAGGACGACGGAGCAACCGCTCACACAGCTCGGGCAACGATGGAAATTTTGAAGCACCAATTTCCGGGCCGTGTGATCTCCCGTTTTGGTGATTTGAACTGGCCGGCCAGATCGCCAGATTTGAGGGCGCCAGACTTCTTCCTTTGGAGCTTTTTGAAATCTCGCGTTTACCACAACAAACCACAAACTTTACAATTGTTGAAAGTCAACATTGAAGAAGAAATAACCAATGTGGAGCCAGTTGTTTTATGAGCAACAATTCAAAATATCTTAAACCGAGCACAAATGTGCATCAACTCAGGAGGTGGTCATTTGACCAATATCATTTTTTCAATTTAATGTAATAAATTTTGCATGAAAACAGAACCCAATTTTTTTCATTTCTAACAAAATTGCAGTTAATTTAGATTATGACATTACTTTTGCCCCACCTTATATAAGCAGAAGAAAAATCAAGTACAAATTAAAAAGCAGATGTATAGCAAGAACTCTATTTATGTGATCCGAGTAAGAAATCCTTTATCATTTTGATTAATTGGTAATTTGCATGAATTTCATCAACAATATTGAAAATCAAAAGCACATTTTTTACATGAATATAATTTGATATTGTTGAAAATGCAAATTTTATTAATCACACTATTCAAAGATAATGTTAGATAGGACATTTTTCTACTTTTATGTTACTTAAAATACTGTAGATTAACAGTAATTTATTTATTTCGAAATATTTTGTCTGTAGAGCTATTTTAACTACAAAAGTATTTAAATTAATATAATTGAAAGAACAATATTGAACTTTGATTTGTTTTAGTACATCATATATACCAATAAATTTAATGATCAAGTTTTTTTTGAATAGAGTGGATGGATGATAAATTTGTAATATACTTGGAAAATATTATTTTACATGAATTTAAGTGTCAACATTAATAAAAAAAACTATATATGAAGATATTTTTGTAGAACACACATGGATCGTATCTACTTTTGAACAAGATTTAGATTAGTTTTGCAAATTTTTCTGGAGATATTTTATTTTGTGTAGGTTTGATTGCTTTGATATTTTTCTTTTATTAAAATCAGAGGTAACTGATTCAAGTATAAATAAAAAATTAGGCACGAAAGTATTTAAATTTAGTAATCTTCAAACAAAGTGATTTGTGGACCTAAAATACTTGACATCTAAAATTTTACTAATTAACAAATCAACATATATATACGTAGGTAGTTCGAAGTTTTATCTTATTCATTTCTAAAAGTTAATGTGATGTAACTCATTCCTTCTCCTACTTTATGTATTTAAAATAATATTTCGCTTTTAATGTACAGCTTCAAAAATCTTATGCTTCCAATATTTTTATATACTTTTCTAATATACATATACATACTATATATTATATATATTGAATATTTCATTTAATTTGGTACTTGTTATAAAGTAGTAATAATTGTAATATTAAGATAATGTACCAGGTATTATAAATAATACATCCTCTCTCTTTCCATTTGGATTTCAATCTTTGATGTTGCTATGTAGTTTATTTACCATTCCAGACGAGACACGTTATAATCAGTAATATCAGGCCCAGTAACCTAAAGCACAGTATAAAATTTAGCAGTAAGAACGATAACCCAAATTATTGAAATAAAATGGTTACTCGCGCATACCCCGCGCATATACTCTTTCCTTTGTTAAATGCAGGTTGTAAATAGGTAGTAGTCAGCTGGGCGGCTTATTCAAAATGTCGAAACAGTCTGATATCCCTTATACATGTTTAATAGAGAAAGAGAACATGCAAAAATACCTTCACGCATTACAGTTTCATTTCAAAAGATCAAAAGTGCCAGCATGATCTGCTTTATCTTACCGCTTAAAGTTTATGCTGTGCCTAAAAATCACATACTGACCCTGTTACTGCTGCATTTAGAATATATTGTGTTACCAACCCTTTACAACGTTGTCAGAGTGTGACATGTCACAACTATCATTATTTCTATCATTTAAATTTATCAATCATAAGTTATCATAACTAAAGACGGCAGACTATGTGCCCACACTGTAAAATTTAATATAATATAATAAATTTAATATATATATGTTTATATACTGAAAAGGATTGTTCGACGTTGAGAAATGTTATATTTGCATAGTTAAAGCGCTCTTTGTATCTGTACAATGGATCTTCAGTATTGGTAAATAGGATGTTATATTTGCATAGTTAAAGCGCTCTTTGTATCTGTACAATGGATCTTCAGTATTGGTAAAAAGTTGCCCTAATTTTGTAAAATCTACATTTTTATCTAATACACCTTATGTGTATTATTTATTAAATTTAACAGTGTGGGCACATAGTCTGCCGTCTTTAATTATAACTTAAAAAGCATTCAAGGGAAAATTATAATCAAAACTTAGCAACGCTGTGTGATACGATATGATGATACCTATGATGTATGCTTATGACATGCCTCGTCTGTAATCGCAGATTTTAGGTTTCTTTTTTATATAAACATTAAAATTATATAGTCTGTTTTTTATACACATTTTTGTGCTGTTCTATTTTGTTATTCATTCGTTCTAGGAGAAAATAGTGTACTTGAGCCGAAAAAAAAAGCATAAACGTTTTCTAATGTTCGATTCGACTACAGATTTTTGTAAGCTTTTCAATTTATGGTGATATTATTGTTTTCTGACTTTCACAAGATTTATACATTTTAGACAAGAATTACTTTTATGAAAAGAGTAAAATACCAAGGCACTATTAATTTTAAGGAATAAATTTAAAAAAAATGAAACGACTTGCCTACTGTTTTATGGCAGTGTGAATTATTGACGATGGACATTTCTTCATTATTAGGAATAAAATTTCGTATTATTCTTCAATCATATATATAATTGCAAATTATTAATTTGTGTTTATTTTTTAATATTTTTTCAGACAATTTAACTAATACAAATAAAAGGTGCGTCTCATTTGGAACTAAAGAATTTGATTTTTGAAAAAAATAATATTTTTAACACTTTTTTTTTTTGCTTCAACATAAATTCTAGGCCTTAGGGCTACAAATGGCAAAAGATATTCATATGGCCCCCTCGACTGCTCTGGCATGATCTTATTCACTTAGCAGAATTTTCAATAACACTGGTACATAAACCTGGCTCTATTTCTAATAATACGTATATTTTCCTTGAGGTCTGTGATTGTTGCGAACTTGTTGGCGTACACTTTCCCCTTTACATAACCCCAGAAACAAAAGTCCAATTTACCTCACGTGCTGTGTGGCACGCTGCACTGTCCTGCTGAAACCACATGTTGTTCAAATCCGTCATCAATTTGGTGGAAAAGGAAACTGTTACGATAGCGTTCCCGGTTGATGTCAAGAATACGTATACCAAATATTTTTGGAAAAAAAATATTGAAACCTCTAAAGGACCTCAAAAGAAACAACTTTTTCTTATTAAGTTATTGGGGTAAACGCACCGGAATGCTAAAATTAAATCAAATACGTTGCTTACCTTCTTATGTTATTTATGCGACCATCACACATTGTTAACCAAATTTTGGCAATTAATAACCATTTCGAATATAACAAGGTAAAACAAACATTTTTATTTATTCTAACAACAAATGCACTCAAACATACTTCTCGAAATACATATATTCTCCCCGCAACATATATGTGATCGTGTATGTGACCCGCATTACAAGTATTTAGTTATGTTGTTTTTGTGTATATAGGTATACATAATATATGAAGTGGGTAACGTATTTTATTTTATTGTAGCACTCCAGTATGATTCCCCTAATAACTTTATTAGAAAAAGTTGTTTCTTTTGGGGTCCTTCAAATATTTGGCACACGTATTGTTGACATTAGCCATTCTCCATTTACTGTGGCAGCATTACCAGCTTCATCTTCAAAATGTATGGTTGGAATACACCACCACTCCAAAAAATTTTGTTACAAAAATCAGGATCATCTCCCCATTCAGAAATGTACGACGTTACATGGTTAAATGGTTTGTAACTTTTAGTTGAGTCAACTGAATTTTGTATGCTGTCAGATGCAAATTTTTCTTTAAAATCCAATGTGTTGTGGCTCTTGAAAGGTTCAATTGTTGCTAACAACTCGAATTCATGTGTTTGGATCCTGAAGTACACTTTCTCTCACTGCAGCAATATTGGTATTTGACTGAGCACGACAAGGACGTATTCGTGTTGCCTTATCGATAACAGTGTCCGTCTCTTCAAGTTTCTTGATCAAAGCGCTAACTGTTAATTCTGTAGGCGCTTCGTTTCGTCCTAATCTTGTGCGAATTTAGTAAATTACCGCCTATTTTTATAAAACAGTTGTACATAAAGTATTCGTTGTTCAACTATTAAACTCACCAGTCTTACGGTTTGTAGATGACACTTGCTAAATATTGGCGCCCTCAATTTCACACAACACAAATGGCTCGCAATTCAAATCCTGTAGTTCTAAATGAGACATTCTTTATTACTGTTTTTTAGTTGGGTTTTTCATTTTTAAAATTTGAAAAAGTGAATTTTATTATACTGATTCATCAAAAATTATATTCAAGCGTTTTTTTTATGTTACTATTGTAACGTTTTTTTTTAGTTTTCATTACGAGCACTTCCATGATAGACATCCATCTTTGGTCTATTAGTATACATAATGTTTATGTCATGGTATGTGATAAATTATACAATTAGGTTCACGATAGGGCACGCTATTTTCTTCTAGGTATATCTTATAATATAAATAAATTATCATAAAAGTTTCTAAACTGGGGTCTTATTGCTGCTTATTGCATATCGTATATCGTATAACGAAAATAATATCAGTCTTTTTATATTTATCTAAAAATAACATAATTATACCTATTTATCCATTAGAATTATAAACACAGTGGATCCCTGCTATTTGCGCCCCCTGTGTTTGCGAATTCGCTTATTCACGATTCTGTTTTTACTGACATTTCTCATTGTTCGCGGTTCAGTATGGGTAGTTCCCCTAAAGTTTCGGTATTTCCCTTGTTCATTTATTTCGTTATAAGTAGAGAACGGACATTCTTACCACATGACCTCGGCGTAATTCAATGAAGTATTTGTTAGATCATCTGGTCGACAGCGATTACAATGGACAACACACCTATTGTTTTCGGAGGATATATTCCATTAAACGCAATCGGCAATTGGAAATGTTTATAAACATCGCTAAGTACATCCCGGCGTAATACAATGAAGTATTTGAGTTTGATTTTCTCGGCCACCTGATTTCGCCAGCGTTAAAAATGGACAACGGCCATTGTATTCGGAGAACTTAGTCATGTGGTAAGAATGTCCGTTCTCTAGTTATAAGTTCACAAACCGTATTTGGCTTTTATACGCAATATGCATGTCTGTATATCTATTTGTGTCGATTACATACATATCTGTAGTTTATACGCTCATACATACCTATTATTTTTGTACCCCGATATTCGCGAATTCAGTCTTCGCGGTGTTTTCGTGGAACGCAACCCTCACGAATAGCGGAGGCCCACTGTAATTTGTGTTAGTTAGATAATGATGTAAGAACTAAGTTTACAAAGTTATTATCATAACTAGGTATCCAGTATTTAAGAGAGGTAGTAATGATCTTTGAAAATACATTTTTCGGTGTTAATTAAAGTAAAAAAATATGTTTGTTTGTCAAGGCTTTCGTAATTCTTCAGAGTTAATTAAATCTGGTGCCATAATTCTTTTTTAGGCAGTGAATTTCTTAAGCTGGAATTTTGGAAAAAATGCACGAAGTTCTCTGCTTTAAATAGCTGTCCAAGTTTAACTAAATGACGCAAATTTTTAAACTTTGACAGTAGTCTATTGACAGATGGCAGTTGACGGGAGCAGTGTTGCTTTTCAATTTACAATGCGGGAAACTCAAAATGTCGCGGACGTAATGATCCACCCTCGTAGAGGCATGTTTTTTAAGTAAGTACCGTTTTGAAATTAAAAAAAGACGTGCAAAGATATCTCAATAATTTTATTTTTACATGAAAGCCTGTACCTTAATCTACTTTTCTACATAATTTCCTTCAATATAGAGGCACTTGTCGTAACGTTGTACCAGTTTATGAATACCCTCCTCATAGAAGTCTGCCGCCTGACTTGTTAACCACTGGATCACAACTGTTTTGACTTCGTCATCGTCTTGAAGACGCTGGCCGCCCAGGTGATTCTTCAAGTGCAGGGACAGATGGTAGTCACTGGGCGCCAGATCAGAGCTGTATGGAGGATGATCTAGAGTTTCCCATTTAAAAGATGTGATGAGATCTTTGCTCTGATTAGCCACATGCGGACGGGCATTGTCATGCAGCAAAACGATGCCCTTGCTCAACTTGCCTCGTCTTTTGTTCTGGATTGAACGGCGCAGAGTTTTCAAGATCTCACAATAAGCTGCTGCATTGATTGTCTCATTACGAGGCAGAAATTCCACAAGCAATACTCCTTTTCTGTCCCAAAAAACTGTGCACATGATTTTCCGGGCAGAAATTGTTTGCTTAAACTTCACTTTTCCGGGTGAATTTGAATGCCGCCATTTCATGGACTGTTGCTTTGATTCAGGTGTGACGTAGGCCACCCATGTTTCATCGCCCGTAACAATTTGGCTTAAGAAATCATCACCGTCGTTGCGGTACCGCTCAAGGAAAGTCAATGCACTGCCTAAACGTTTGGTTTTGTGCACGTCCATCACCATTTTCGGTACCCAACGTGAGCACAATTTTCGGTAATTCAAGCGCTCGCTCACAATGCCATACAAAACACTACGCGAAACATTAGGAAAGCCATCACACAAGGAGGACATCGTAAAGCGTCTGTTTTCTCTCACCTTATTGTCCACTTCCTGCACCAAACTTTCATTAACGACCGAAGGACGCCCACTCCGTTGTTCATCATGCACATTTGTGCGGCCATCTTTAAATGCTCTTACTCACTTTCTTACCATTCCATCACTCATAATGTTTTGTCCGTAAACTGCACAAATCTCACAATGGATATCGATCGGTTTTAGGTCTTTAGTACTAAGAAATCTTATAACAGCCCGTACTTCACATTCGGCGGGACTCACGATTATCGGAGGCATCTTAAACACTCAGTAAACAACGTAAACAAGGTAGAATCAGACTGTAATGGCGTCAGTGCGTAGGCAAGAGATGTAGGTCCCCGGTGCGCATACGCAGAACGCCGACCGCAGCGCTGCGATCGCGGTGTGGAAAAACGGTACTTACTTAAAAAACATGCTGTTGTTGTAGTTCTATCGTAGTCTATGAATACAAATATTTATATTATAAATTCCATTTGAAAATTACAGTTCTAATGATGTAAATAGGCGATTTAATTTCATTTTGTTTGTATAAGCAGTAATAAAGACACACTTAGTCAAACATAGTTAATTTTTTACAAGAACGAAAGGTGGAAAGATTGAGAACTTATTCGGTAATTTTCAAATATTAATATTTCACTGGTGGTAATTTAAAATATTATTTATTGTTAGTTTTAAATTAAATTTTCAGTCAATTATATGAAGCCTCTCTATACGGTAATGTGACCAGTTGATTAAATTTTTGTTGTTTGCCATAAAGGGTAAGAAACGATCGGTGTAAAGTTAAAATTAAGACGGCCTAAGATTGTCAATAAATGTAAATGCTTTCGAAATGTACTATTTTTTGTATTATATTGTAATTGACTGAAAATTACAAAATTATTGTGATGCTAAATGGATACTTATATCAAATACATTATTACCCATTAAATGGATCACATAAAATTCTGTATTTATCTTTAAGCTCATAGATTTATAAAGCCTAAAAGTACATATTGTGAGACTAAAACGTTGTCTGTTAAAAATAATATTTTAATAAATAAACACTTGGGAATTGGATATACGTTCTTGAAATAAAGAAACAACGTATGAAAAATGGAAAGATGCAATTATATAGAATATAAATCCAAAATATTAAAATTCAATTTAATTACAACGCGAACCCCAAAATTAACCCCTCTCCCCGAAAATAAAATTATGTGTCGGCTATGAATGAGAATGTTTATAAAAACCTCGATGGAATTTACACATAAACATACGCTGAAATATTTATAAAAATTCTAAAGGATGACATTGTTTAGACTGCTGTCGATGTTATAAAAACTCAACAATGGAGCAGCTTTGTTCACTTAGCGTTTAGTAACCTCAACACGATTACGTACGAATATATCAGCTGTGAATAATTCTTCCTTTATGTTTAAATGTAACAACTGTTGGTTCAGAAATAAACCGATTTGTAAATAAGTTAAACGATTTGGAAAACGCTCCCTATGCATACGGTATGATGCAAATTAAATGCATTTAAATGCAAATAATATCGAACAGTTCATGCGTTGTGTAGGGCATAATCGAAATTATCTGAGACACAGGCAGAATTATTTCGCTAGTTATAGTCCAAACAAAAGTGGGGCGACAAGTATTTTCTAAATATCTTTGTCATTTTTTTATCGTGCAGGAATTTATGGAAAATATATAATGATTTAGAAAACACATGCTGTAATGTTTATATTTATAAAAACTCTTGAAGGTAATACTGCATTGTATGCTAAAAGCTCGAGAAAAGTCAGCTGTTAAAAAAAAGTGAGACCGACAATTACAAAACTACTATTTTTGTTATTGTTAAGATATCGTCTGCGATAGTATTTATGATATAGTCGGTCATAAGTGGGCCTACAAACATTTTTTTTTTGAGGGACTTTTGGGAAAATATTCTATATAATTACATCTTTTCATTTTTCATAGTAGATTGTCTCTTTAATTCAAGAACAGCCGGTATATATATATATATATATATATATATATATATATATATATATATACATACATACAAGTTTACACAATTTAGAACACCTATTTTTAGTTGTGTAAAAAATTGATACCTAAGCTATGTGTAGATTATTATCTGTTATTATTACTGTATAATTGTAAATATATATTCCATTCGTTTCGATGTGCCATGTCTAATGTTACTTACATGCATACATATGTTGAAGTATTAAAAATTTAAATGAAAAATCTTGTGGTGTGGTTATTGAGTATTTAAAACACCGTGATGACAGTGTTTAATTTAACTAATAAAATTGTAAATCTATAATTTCTTTATTAATCTATCCCGTTGTTCGTTTCTCTAAAGATAACTCAATTGACATTTTTATTTTTACGTATGTTTTGAGATGGTAGCTAGTAATGAAGGTTGTTTTAAAGAAATTACCAAATAGCACATTTCTAATAAATTTTATTTTTAATTTTAGTTACCTCTTTTAATGAAATATGCATCCCTTTTCCAATATTTATGCTGTAGTGAAGTGCACTCTAATTTTAGATGTTGATTTTCTTCCTCAGACAAGTTAATAATAAATCTTGAAATTTTAAAATGTCTGATTGGAACTATGTAAAATGTAAAAACAAGTATGGCAACCATTAAAAGCGGAAATATCACTAAATAATCAAAAGAAGCAAAACGATAAAATTAAGTTCAATTTTTTTACATAATTCTTGGAAAAGGAGGAAAAAGGCAAGTAAGTTAAAACGTTATTAAATGGAAGAATAGAATAAAAATTATCAAAATTTTTAAGTGGTTTACAAGTGAGCAAACTCTATCTGGAAATTTAGTTATTACATTTAGTTATTAGTATGTTAGTAGTAAGTAAAATTTTCGCAATATGTCATCCAAACAATAATAATAAAATTTATGAAATATATTGATGCTGCGTTCGACACAGTTAAAATGTTAACAAATTCATGAATTTCGCTTACGGATAATCTACATAAATTTAAATGAGGCCTTATTATGTTAAAGTGAAGTAATGATTATTAAGTATGAGTTTAAGTAATAAAAAAAAAGGATAAAAACAAGTTAAAAAAACTAAAATTCGTAGACAAACTCAAAGGTTGAAATTAATGTACAGTCGGCGCCCTGGAAATCGGTACACTGAAGTTGTGTTGTAATTATAGCTGTTAGTAAGTGTTGATAAACTTTGAATTTTGTGTGACACAGACATATACTTGACATAGGTAATACTACAACGATCATAAAAAATATATCTGCGTCTAGATTCGATGATTAGTTTTATTGTAGAAGTGATCAGAAAAAACAACATAAACACATGATAAATATTTTTACTTGAGGACAAACATGTTTATTATATAAAACAAGAAATAAGGTATTAATAGGCATATTCAAAGAGCACTTAATATTTTGTTATTGCTTCATTTTTAGCAATCGCTGCTTCTAATCGGTGTGGCATAGAATATATTACATTTGCTACAATATTCGGATCTAGATTTTCTCAATGTAAAATGTTATCACAAAATTCATCGTAATTCCTCGGATGAAAATTATCTTTATTTATTTTTTTTACCAATAACCACCAAATATTTTCAATAAGGTTTAGATATGAACTTCTAGTGGGCCATCTTGAAATATAATATCACTATTTGATAACCAAGTGCGGGCCACATTGGTAGTATGAATTGGAGAGTTATAGTGTGGAAAAGTGAAGTCTCGATATAATTGTTGTACCGACGGTTACATTATATTCTCCAATGTGAACATAATGTTGCAGTTAATCGTTTCCCAATATGCTAACAAATTTCAGGGCCCATGGAACTGATCCAACGCTTCTGTGTACTTTATTCATATATCTTTCATTATAACGTTATTCACTGCATCTCTATTAATATAGTATATTAAAAAACAAGTTTCATAAGGCACCATTTTGCCGCACGAGATCAGTTTAGAAAACGAGCCGCGATAGCGGCGAGTTTTCTAAAGAGCGAGTGCGGCAAAAGGCCTTATGAAACGAGTTTTTTATACTATTTTTTCTATTTTGCGTTTTTTACATTAATAAATTGCTTAAATTGGAATTATTTAATTTGAAAGTTCAGAGTTTAATTTTTATATAAAGCATGCAGTTGGTCACATTGATACTTGACATTTTCAAATTTAAATCTTGCTATCCGCGAAGTATATTATATTACATATTATTTATTAATTTTCGTCAACATTACTTGATATTTCATTTAAAAATATAAATATGAGTGACATAGAAACATATATATGTTGTTGTCAATTGTATACAACATACGTTGTTTGTGAAAAATACGGACATATACCATATCTGTCAAATGTACATCAATTCTTAAAATCAAATGACAGCAATGATGTTTATTTCTGTATTGGAACAACGCCAACATTGAAAAATGAAAAAAAGCGTATCGAAAGGAAGCTCATTTCGATACTGTTTTGGGTTTCATAATGAGTTCATTTCGAACGCAAAATAGAAAAAATTCGTTTGAAAACTCCAACCTCTGTTACCTGCTTTGCTCTGTTAAGAACAGTTTGTTTGCAGCTGAATAATATCTTAATTCACTAGCTTTTAATATTTTTTGTGTAGTTCTAACACTACCTGGAAAGTTTACTGCCTCTATTGCACTGCTTACGAATTCGAATGGATTGTTCTTATAAAATATACAAGCCTTTCATCCTGCTCCGGTGTAGATATTTTTCTATGGCTTGTTCTTAATTGTCTATTTAATGTATGCTATTGTCTCAACTTTTGTAATATTCTATGTACAGTACTTATGCCTACGTTAAACTCAATGGCTAATTGTCGTGTAGACCATCCATCTTGAAGTCCCCGAAGCATTCTTGCCCTCGTTATTTCATTAGCGTGATGCGTCACGATGAATTCTAACAAACTGATGTAACACACTCAATACTGACATATAATACTATTAATATACTGAAAACCATAAGGGGGGTGAAATGATGGCAACCATAAGGGGGGTGAAATGATGGCAGCTCGACTCATATCCTCAAACCAAAAATTGTAATAAAAGGAGCGGAATGCAACTAAATTGCAAAATTTTACAAACACAATAAACTAAAACTTTTGTTACTTGGTCGTTGTTACATGAAATCCTGTTAGTACAGCGTGTACGTAACACACGAGTCGAGTTACACAAGTAGTGTAGTGCTTTTGACTGGTGACGATTCGCTAATGATCGTTCTGTTTTACTTTCGAGATCGCACAACGGGTTTTCCCCGAATAGCATTACTTGGGGAATACCCATCAATAAGTTGACACTAAACATATTTGATAGGTGACGTAACAAATACAGAAACGCAATACCGATGGGAAATACTTGATTTTGAATATAACTAAATTGTGCGAACTTGAAAAATGATGCAATAATAAAAAAACGCTTTTCGAGTGTAACATTCTCATTTTGCCATCTTTGTTCTAGCATAAAAGTAACGAGTAAAGAGTGCTCATTGAATATTATTTGTATATTGATAATAAGAATTGCAAAGAGTCGTCGATTACCTGCCAGCAAAAACACGGAAAGAGTTGGATCACCTTCTCCCATAGAGGCGTTGTAAATTTTAGTTAAATATTATTAATTTTACGTTAAAATTAGTTTTCTAATTGTTTGAATTGTTAGAAATGTTTTGAGAGGGCTTTTTTGTGCGTGCATTCAAAAAGAGTTAAAAATGAGTTTAAATACAGCTGCAAAATATTTATGAAAATCTGAAGAATTTGTAAAATTATGGAGTAATCGATATAAACCAACAAGGGCAGCAGATACAATAATACATATATGCTAAAACACATCTGTATACGTACAGAACGCATACCAATTCGCATTGGAGAGTTAAACGTACGGACGCGTGTTTCGGGTTTTATTTTTCCTCATCAGCTTACGATGGAAGTAATCAAACCGTTTATTCTGGGGATAAATTTAATTTCACAACACTAATTTTATTTTTTGGTACCACAGGTGACTACAAATTGATTAAATATCTACATGAATATTTTCGAATCTACAATAATAATTAACTATTGCTTTCCAAGTGCACCTTCTCAATTGCCTGCATTTCTTTATGGTTGGGCCCCAGTGCTCAGAATCTTTTTTGTTTCTAAGCAGAAAATTATTATTGAGTAGCTTAGTCTAGGCATCAGGGTGGATGATCTTACAGATTTGAATAGTAATTTGAGAAGTAGTAGTTGTGTTATCAGATATTTGGTGTATACAATCTAATTTATAACTGCACTCTGAGGCAATAAAAAAGAATGCGAATGCACAAGGAAAAGAAAAATGTAGGACAACTTGGAAAAGAAACATAATTTTATAAATAAAAATTTGGTATTATTTGTTATATATCCCGTTCCCGTAGATATCTCTTCTTTTCTTTGCTGCATTTCGATATCGAATTGTACTTACAAGGTAGATATGCAAAATCTATAAAATAAGGAAATACTTCTGATTATTATTTACGATTTATAAATTAAAATCACATTTGCACAACAAATTCATACATTTAAAAATTTTCCAAATTTCGAAGCACTCTTAAGAAAGTATACTGTGTAGCACGTAGATGTAAAAAAGTACCTAATGATTGATAGCAAAGGGAATGACAATTCTGCACGAGGATTTTCGTGGGATAATTCGTACTAATTATTATTTTTATTTTTTGAATATGGAAATATATAAATAATTATAGAATATTACAAAAATAATTTTATATCGTTGTTCTTTTGTAGTTACATTTTTTTCTATATTTATGGAATAATTTAGAGTAAACAAAAAGGAACTTGTTTTTAAATGTGTTCTTTGGCCTTTCTAAGACTATATAATTTCATTGAGACTCGCGATTTCTGATTGGAAGATTTTCATCATTGGTAACAAAACTTTGATTTTTTAATTAAATTTTGTTCTATGAGAGCGGTTTGATGGAAGAGTGACGTTTCAAAGGTTGGTAACACTTTCGCTACGGCGATTATATTGGTGACTTCCAATATGTTTCTGATGTCTACTGTTAAAATTTCAAACAAATCACACAGGTTGTGTTTTATACTCATTTAAGACTATTTTCGTTGCGTAAATATTAAGAAAAAGAATTCCGCGTGTAAATTAAACATTATTTTTTTACGTGGAAAAACAATTAAAGAAGCCGAGGTAAAGGTTCGTAAATATTAAGGTGAATGCGGTCCGTCCCATGGAATGATTTGTAAATTTTCTACTATTAAATGTGGCCATATGAGGACGGATAATGCAGAGCGTCCCGGGCCGTCATTTACTGTAACTACTCCTGAAATTATTAATAAAGCCCATGCCCTTGTAAGGAGCAATCGTCGATTAAAAGTACGAGAGGTAGTTAATGAAGTAAACATTTCAACCGAACGGGTATGCAATATTTTGCATGTCTTTGGCTATCTTCAAATATAATCCAAGGGAATTCTTCCATTGCTATGGCACATGAAACTTGGCTACATCATTATATTACAGAAACGAAAATACAGTCAAAACAATGGATTTATCGGGGAACGTGTCTTCAGCAAAGCAAACACTGTTTTTTTCGGTCAATGAGGACATGGCCACAGTTTTTTGGGATTCCAAAAGGTGTTTATTGATTATTAAATTTAAAAAAGGGAAAAACGATATCTGGTAATGCAAAACTGAAGAAGAACGACCACATTTGTTGAAGAAAAGAGTGTTGTTCCATCACGATAATACGCCTTCTCATTCGTCCTCTGTTGCTGCAATAAAATTGCGTTACGATTTGCTGCTTTATCCACTAGATTCGCCAGTGATTCTTTTTTATTTACAAATTTAAAAAAAATGGCTCAGTGGAAAGTGATTTCGGACAAATGAAGAAGTGATATCCGAGACAAAAGCTTATTTTGCAGAATTGCTGAAAGATTGCTTTTTGGATGGTTTTAAAAAATTGGAAACTCGATGGGATAAGTGCGTGGTTTTGCAAGGGGATTATGTCGTAATTTTTTTTAACCTAAAATAAGTATTTCATTGAAAAATCACTCCGCCCTGCCGTCAAACCGTCCTCGCACGTATTTTTGTAATACTGAGAACACGTAAGTGAAAATGTAATATAAAAAGTATCGAAAAGGTAAAATTATACATAAATTCACTAAAAATTATAAAATTTCGACTAAATTAACGACTCAATGAATTACATGACATTCCTTTGATAACTGTGTCCAACAAAGATGCAAATATGTGAGACTTGTCTTCGTTCAAAATTATACATATATTATACATACAGGGTTTTTCACGCAACCCGTTCATTAGAAGTTTTCTATGTTAACGCCTTAGGATATTTTTGATAATTTGTGGAACGTAATCTTGATACTTGATGTGTTAAAATAAAATATTTACATTCAATTCATGAACCACTTTCGGTTATACCGGAAGTCATAGCCAACTTTGATATTTTAAATGAAATGTTATACTTTTATTGCTTTTTTAGATTCCTTGTAGAGTACTGTAACACTTTATATTGAGGTTTCATTGCAAAAAATTAACCATTTTCGAATTATTTTGATTTTTGTGAAATTTTTTGTTTTTTCAATGTACGTTTTAAAGCCATATATCTCAGGCGTATTTGATCTAAATTACGTCATATTTCTTCTGCAAACAGTGAAAGGTATAAGATTCCGAGTAATGTCGAACCATTTAAGAAATCTCTTATAGCGTGTTCTAAATTTATTTATTATTTAAGTAATCTTTAATTAAACAAAAATCGATTTTTTTAAATAGAACATCTGTAGATGAGCGCGCCATAGTAAGTAGATAAACATTTTGCATCGTACAGGTATAGATTTCCCTATGTCTATCTCTCATAGTTTTAGAGTTATTAATGATTATTTTCTAAATTGAGCATTATCAAGAAAAATCATTGTAGTAAGCCTTGAAAAATAAATCTGATCTATCGAAATTGTCACAAAGTGTATTTTGTGTCTAACTGGTTTTATATTGTTCACAAATATCCAAGACGAATTAAATATTTATTCTAATAGAGATATTTTGAATTTATTCTATATTCATGGTGAATCTCTTCAAATTATTGAAAGAACATGTCGACTTTTTAATGAAAGATACCCACATTTACCAGCAATGAATAAAACTAAATTCAAGCAAATAGAGTCAAACTCCATTCGCTTTGGTATTCATGTCAAGAAGACAGTTCGAAAATCGATTACAGGCGACGAAGCTAATGAAATTGTTGTTTTGGGATATTTTCATGCGCATCTAAAGATCTCTATACCGGGGGCGTCTGCAGATATAGAAATTTCATGTACATCAAAGGATTTTAAAGAAAAATAAAATGCAACCTTATTCTTTCCAATCAGTTTAGGCTTTTTGTCAAGGAGATCAAGATAGAAGAATTCAATTTTGCGTGTTCATTTTAACTAAAATACAAGAAGATCCCAATTTTTCGTCTAAAATTTTAAGGATTTTTAGTAGAAGAAATTGTCATCATTGGGCACAACAAAATCCACATGCCATTAGAGAAGCAAATTTTCAAGACACTTTTAGCTCTAATGTTTTTGCAATAATTATACATATCCACGTTGAAACTGAAATTTATATCGAGAATTTAAAAAGCGCCAAGTATCTACAATTGTTAAGGAAAGTAGGACTGCCATTTTTGAATAACCTATGTTGGTTTCAAATATATCGAGCACCTGCTCACTCTTCACATGAGGTATATCGGGAATTAACCAATATCTGGGAGGATTAGTGGATTGGTCGCAATGGACCTTGATTCTACCTAGATTCCCTGATCTGACTCTCCTTGATTTTTATTTATGGGGTCAAATAAAAAATGAGGTTTATGCGTCTCCTGTGCAAAACAGACAATAGTTTATAACTAGAGAAAGAGACGGTTTTCAAAACTTAGACGTTGAGCAAGTAAGAGAAGCAACTATAACAGACTTAAAAAGAGTCCATGGTTTGTTTAGATCGCAAATCATTTTGAACATTTGTGAATATCACTATTAATGCATTATGCGTCTTTAATATATTGATCTTATTCACTTTTTTTGCTTGTTAGTGTGTAGAATGATTGTTATCTCATATGATATATTTCAATCATTTGAAGAGGTTCACCATGAATGTAGAATAAATTCAAAATATCTCAGAATAAATATTTAATTCGTCTTGGATATTTGTAAACAACATAAAACCAGTTAGACACTAAATACACTTTGTGAAAATTTTTCACAGATCAGATTTATTTTTCAAGGCTTACTACAACGATTTTTCTTGATAATGCTCAATTTAGAAAATAATCATTAATAATTCTTTAATTGTTTCGACCTTTGCTTGATGTAAATCCATATCACAAATAAATAAAATACACATAAGATGTTTTAGATTTACACTTTATTAATAAAATAATGACAGCTGTTTCGCTATAACAGTAGCTTCTTCAAATTCAACTTAAGACTAAAGATACATACAAGATACAGCGTTAATCAGGTAGTTGACCCAAGTTAAAATTCTAGGAACTATTACATTTATATTTTGCTTTTTGAAAACTATACCATGTCCTACTTGTGTGAGGTTTAAGTATAAAAATATAGTATAAGCAACTAAAGAAACAATATTTCAATGGGCGAACAGATTTAACAGTGGGGATGAATTCAAGTCTAATTTATCGTTTAGTAACATTTCTGAGTTTTTAAGTTTATTAATTTCTAAAGATTCTAAACAATTTAGTTTTCTACCTTTATTTTCTACATGTATGGTGTCGAATTGTAAATTAAATTCGTGCTCATTCTCTATTAAATGATTAGAGTAGGTTGAGTCAGTTTTCTTATTGATATAAGAATGATAGTGGTCTTGGATTCGTTTCTTAAACGTTCTACCTGTCTGTCCAATATATGATCATGCGGATCATGTACCAAAACATATATTGGACAGACAGGTAGAACGTTTAAAAAACGAATCCAAGACCACTATCATTCTTATATCAATAAGAAAACTGACTCAACCTACTCTAATCATTTAATAGAGAATGAGCACGAATTTAATTTACAATTCGACACCATACATGTAGAAAATAAAGGTAGAAAACTAAATTGTTTAGAATCTTTAGAAATTAATAAACTTAAAAACTCAGAAATGTTACTAAATGATAAATTAGACTTGAATTCATCCCCACTGTTAAATCTGTTCACCCATTGAAATATTGTTTCTTAGTTGCGTATACTATATTTTTATACTTAAATCTCACACAAGTAGGACATGGTATAGTTTTCAAAAAGCAAAATATAAATGTAATAGTTCCTAGAATTTTAACTTGGGTCAACTACCTGATTAACGCTGTATCTTGTATGTATCTTTAGTCTTAAGTTGAATTTGAAGAAGCTACTGTGTTAGCGAAACAGCTGTCATTATTTTATTAATAAAGTGTAAATCTAAAAAAGAATCATTAATAACTCTAAAACTATGAGAGATAGACATAGGGAAAGCTATACCTGTACGATGCAAAATGTTTATCTACTTACTATGGCGCGCTCATCTACAGGTGTTCCAATTAAAAAAATCGATTTTTCTTTAATTAAAAATTACTTAAATAATCAATAAATTTTGAACACCCTGTAATAGATTTCTTAAATATTTTGACATTACTCGGAATCTGATACCTTTCGCTGTCTGCAGTAGAAACATGACGTAGTTTAGATCAAATACGCCTGAGATATACGGTTTTAAAAAGTACATTGAAAAAATTTCACAAAAATCAAAATAATTCAAAAACGGTTAATTTTTTGCTAAAGAAAATTTAATATAAAGTGTTACAGTACTTTACAAGGAATCTAAAAAAGCAACAAAAAGTATAACATTCCATTTAAAATATCAAAGTTGGCTATGACTTCCGGTATAACCGAAAGTGGTTCATGAGATTAAATATTTTATTTTAACACATAAAGTATCAAGATTACGTGCCACAAATTTTCAAAAGTATCCTAAGCCGTTAACATAGAAAACTTCTAATGAACGGGTTGCGTGAAAAACCCTATCTATTTCTGAAACAGAAACAGAATAATAAAACGTGTAATTTCCTTTTTTATTATTTGCTGGAAGTACATTGACTATCATGGTAATGTATCTGCTAATTTAAAAAATGAATAGCGTTATATAATATCTACGAATCTGACTGACTCTTCAAAATCAAATTTTAAATTTAAATTTTTTCATTACAAATACTTCTGAAAGTTCTTTAGAGCTTTGTTTATAGAGTTAATTTGTGATTGGCTTCTAACAGTTACATGTAACAAAGTTTAATGCTACTCGTTTATTTTAGCTTGGCAAACGTCCAAATTACTATCGTTCTTTTATCTTTATGCGACGGAAGGTAGGTTTTATTGTAAATAATGTCTTACAATTATTTCATCTTATTATAATTCTTTCAGAAAATATAAAGTTTCTTTATTGTTTGAAGTACATGAATGTGGAAATCTAGAAAACGTATACAAGATGTAGGTTTATTAAAATGATAAATTAACTATATTGCTGAAACAAAAGAAATTTTACTATACTCATATTATAAATAAAAAAATTAGTGGTTATTAATATCAGTAAATACAAGTAAAGCCGCAAATATTTTTTCCAGAAAATTGTGGAAATAGAAAGTGATTGAGAGAAATCATTAAAAGCTTGTTTATAATAATAATAAAGGTAAAAACTCACGCAAAATATTTTAATACGTGGGTGAAATAAAAGAAATACTTTACTTCTTGTTAGTTTGTATTTTCATACATTCTCCTATATTGTTCCAAAATTTTTAAAACAAATTACCATAAAATATATGGAGTTCCTTTATGTACGTAGAAAATGAAACTGCTTGTAATCTATATTTAATTTTTTATTTATAAAAATAGTACAAGGGAATTTTTAATTTATTAATTTGTTGACAAACATTATTTACTACATGTACTTCAAAATTGTATACCATTCTGGTCATTTCTATTAGATTCATGGTTAAGTGGATGGACATTATCATCAATATTTAAATTACATAGAACATAATGTCTGTATTATATCAATTATATGTAGAATTGTTTGTCGGTTCCATTAAAGTCTTTTGCCATACTTAAGAAACATCCATCAGCTGCAACGAATCACCGAATATGCAAAACCATTTCGGCTGGAACTAAGCTTTTCTTCTTCTTGTAAATTCTGTAAAGCACTTATTGAAAACAATATTATACTTATATAGAAATAAAACTAATTGTTAAAATCTTAAGTTTATTAATATTTGTTCGTAAACCGACAATTGTTTCGCCAGCGCAGTGGTTTATCAGGTAAATACTAGAGCACGTTACAAACTAACATCAGTATACATAAAAAAAGAAAATGAAAAAGGTTAATATTATTTTACAATGTCTTTAAAATTTGAGAATTTACAGTAAAAACATGTGGCCCATCTGGCCAGCCCTTACTGTTTTACCATTGGGCACTAAACTTGTTTAGAAATAAATTTTTTTAATAAACTAAAGGTGTATTTCTATTAACGTCTAAACGGTTTGTTTAAATGAATAAATTTGACTATGTAAATCTAAGTAAAAGTCGAATCAATGCCATTAATATAATGTACATTTACCAAAATACATATATTTTTTGTTAATTGGGAGAATTTTATCAACATTTACATTATTATAAACGATCTTGTAACACCTTTATTTATTCCAAACTATTACAAAATTTAGGGTTTATTTAAGAATATGTCACTCTAATATTTTCGAGAAATAATTACTGGAACCTCTAAAGAACCTCAAAAGAAACAAGTTTTTCTAATAAAATTATTAGGGGAAACGTCCTGGAAAGACAGAATTTAATAAAATACGTGTATACTTATATCCGACACAAACACAACATAATCAAATATTTGCAAAGCTGGTCACATACATGAACATATATTCAGAATGGTTATTAATTAGTTACCAAAATTGGGTTAATAATGTGTGTTGGTTGCCTAGATAACCCATAAGGTGAGCAAGGTATTTGATTTAATTGTAGCATTCCAGTACGTTTCCCTTAATAACTTTGTGAAAAAGTTGTTTCTTTTGAGATCCTTTAGAGATTTTAATAAATATTTTTCGAAAATATTAGGGTGTCGTAGTTTAGCCTATGCTATTCTAGTTTGATTTTAAAATAGCAAAATTAATTTTTTCATTTTATCAACTAATATAAACCTTTATTTCTAGTATTTTCCTCAATAAATTATGTAAATTACATCTTTCAGAATCACAAATCCTGTCAAATACTTTAATTCTGACAATTGTCATTTGAATATTTATCATTTATTAAGAAAGACCCACTTTAATTTGACTTTGCAGTACCAGTTTGATTCATACCGCAATATAATGAGTAATGACGCATCGGTAAACATTGACGACTTCTACCTTACTTACATATAAGAGTAAATGAATAAATTCTAGGTAGGAGTTTGGGAACATTACAATTCTGTGCGCAATTCTATTTGGACGTGATTCCGATTATAATTTACTGGAAGATCGCTAATTCTACTATTTTGTCCACTCGACAAAATTTCTTTCGCTAAATTCATTTTCATTTGGCCGTAAAAAGGGTCCGGCAAAATTGTGAATAGAATACGTAATTGAGGCCGTGCTGATTTTATTCATATTCAATCACTTAATTGAATTAAAATTTACTGAATTTTATATAAATATGAACAAGTAGCATTGTCTTTTTCTAAAGAAAACTAAAAAAAATACAAAAGACAAAATATATTTATCTTATTGCGAAATTGAAGTATAAAATTGATTGTGGAAACCGTTACTATTATATTGACACACAAACAAATGATTTATTTTTAATAATTTTATTATAACAGATAATGTTACTGCAGTTTCGACATTAAAAACATATTCTTAAACGAAATTAAAAATACGTACGAGAAACAAAGGAACAGGTATATACCGCCTAATTCTGAGCAAACGCAACGATGCGAATGTATGAATATTTCTCCCGCTCCAAATAGAATTCCCCTGAATGCTGTAGGCGTGTCAACATCGATGTCATATGTCATACATACTTACATATTATGGAGCCGCGTCAGAAAAATTATCTGATTACCAAATTACTATTAAAGGACTATAAATTGTTTAGTCCTGTGTTATTGTAATGATTTTATAATAAATAAATTGCAATACGTTATACTGACGATGGTCACACAAAGCGTAATGAAATTATTAATAAGCGGTTAAGAAAATAGCAAATAAGGCATCAAGAGTTATAATAAATTAAATTTTAATAATAAAGGTCACAAAAACTATTCATAGAAAACTAAATAAACTTCAGAAATAAATATAAACTAAATTAAATTCTACTAAGGTAAAGAAAAATTGACTCTTACAAATAATAAAATAAATTGTTCATAATGAGAAATTAATTTTATAATAACGGAAATTCATCCGTTTAAACTCATCGCCGTAAAATAATTGATGATGTTTGGAATATTTATAATTACGAAAACCATTTAATTTTAGTATGCGGTTAACGGAAGAGCAGCATATGCCTAAATCATTGGAAATATCGCTAAGAGTCAAATTTCAATTTGGTTCTATTGCAGCGCATACTAAAATGGACGTATCATTAGGAACTCTGCGATTTGGGAATAATGGTTTTAAATTTTGTACAGAACCAGTAATGTCTATTTTCTTTGTAAGTCTACAAATTGTAGCTTTGTTTGGGATGAGCCTGTCGGGATACCTTCCGGCAAATAAGTCACATACTCTTTGATAAGAATTATCAGCGTGATACCATTTCATCATTTCGGCTTTCTCTTCTAGTGTATAACGCGGCATGATCACTATTCAAACGCTTAAGAGACTCCGTATATGGTGACAGTGGTGACACTAATTTGTGACATTAATTGTCAAATCGTTGCGCGACAGACTGTTTTGTGATTGGCTAAACGCGTTCAGGGGATTTGTATTCGAAGCGGGAGAAATATTCATACATTCGCATCGTTGCGTTTGCTCAGAATTAGGCGGTATATAAACTACAACCAAAAATAATCCTAGCCTTAAGATATAATTCAGATATAATTATGGGGAAGAAAAATACATTAAGATTGTTGTGGAATAATAAGACTAGTGAAAAGATTATCTAAAACTCAGTATACACATAAACAAACGGGTGTTTGCATTTTCGTCACCAAGGTAAGAAAAGTGATAATCGGACATGCATTTTCGTCACCGTCCTGAAAAGCAGACGTTACTTACACATGCATTTTCGTCACCGACCATTTTCTTATCTTATTAAGTAGGTACTTAGCAATTGAAAATGAAACGAAACAATTTATATAAAACAAGGTTGTTTATTCAAATATATATACATAGGTACAGAGCTATATAAAAAATATGTAAAACATCATTTTATGTAAAATAACAATGATATGAGAGACATTTAACTAGATGTAACCTGCTTATTTCATTGTTTTGGTATTGTGTAAGCATAGACTCAATAAATTGCTGCCTTTTTTTAACTTTACGATTGTGAATTTTTGTAGGCATATGCAAACTTTGGATTTTAATATAGGTATCTATTTGAAATTCCTTCAATTTTTCTATAAAAACAAATAAATTTGGATGATCCTTGTATAACGTAATTAAGCACTTTGGTGACGAAAATGCATGTGTCATAAATGCCCCAACTATTGCGCACGGTTTATCTACCTGGTCGGTGACGAAAATGCATGTACCCAAACAAACACACTGTATAACATTCATTGGATCATTAATATAGGTAACGTTTCATCAAAAATTAATTTTAATATCAGTTCCAAGGCACAGACAAAATTATCTTATTTATTTTTCAATAACAAAGATAAAATTCAAATATGTAAAAATCCCGGAGTTTATAAGTTGCCTTGTTTAGAGTGTGACAGCTTTTATATACGTCAAACTAGTTGTTCTATTGAAATTAGATAGAAAAAAACATTTACGTTCATTTAGAAATAATAAACCGGATTCTACTACCACGAACCAAATTTTAGAAATAGGACATATTTTCCTGAGTTGACTAATACATTATTCTACACAGTGTCGAAACTAGTAATGTTTAAAATAAAATACTTATTTTCGAGGAAAGGATATATTTTATTTTTCAACATAAGTCTACACACTTATCTCAGTGAGTTCACAACTTTTTCAAAATATGCATTTGTCTCGGATATTACCTCTGCATTTGTTCGAAACCTCTTTCCGCCGAGGCATTTTTTAAATTTCGAAATAAAAAGAAACACCTGGGAACCAGATCTAGAAATTCGACAAATTTTGTTTTAACAGCAACGGACGAATGAGAAGGCGCATTATCGTGATGGAACAACACTCATTTCTTCAACAAATGCGGTCGTTTTTTATTCAGTTCTGGATCAAAACGTGTCAGCAAATCAGTATAATATTGGCTCCTTATTGTTTTTCCCTTTTCTAAACAATCAATAGAGATAACACCTTTGAAATCTCAAGAAAATGTGACGATGACCTTATTGTCCAAAAAAACTGTGACATTTGGTCAGCATTAAACAAACGCAGCACCCATCTCGCGGGTTTGGAGTTTATTAGCTATTTCTGGAGTAGTTACAGTAAACGACGGTGTGGGACGTTCTGCATAATCTGTGCTCATATGACCACTTTTAAAAGCAGAAAACCACTCACCAATCATTCCATGGGACGCAATAATGGGATAGCAATAATATTTACGTAACTTGTGCTCAGTTTATTGTTTTTCCACGTAAACAATAGTATTTTATTTATCAAGAATGAAAAGTGACATTTTAAAAGGCGAGGAAGTTGCCTATAGCCGAGGTATCACCCGAGGAAGGAATTACTTGCGAGGACCTTTAAAAACACTTTTCGTTCGTGGTGAATACAACGGTTTATTTCATACTGCAAGTTCAATGAATTCTAAATTAAAAAAAAATGAATTTATTTCATACTGATGTCAAAAATGATATTTATATCTCCTAGAAATTATTCGTAAAAATTAAGTAAGTGGTAACTAATGAAAAAGCCGCGTAAATTTTTTTCGAGTTTTATTCGATTATTCGTTTTAAAATACTCGTATTACAAATGAGATATCGCAAGATATTTATTGTATTAGCAAGTAGTTAATAAAGTAATGTTATTATTGCTATTAAATTAAATCATTTCTTCAAATTTGAATTACTCCTGTGAATAACTGACGTATAATTTTAAAGTACTAACACTTGAATGTTCCATTTTTTTGTACCATAAATAATCCGAAAAATGTCATTCTTGTGGAAATAAATAATACAAAAAGCTTGTGTTTATGTATGACAATACGTTATGCACGTATAAAGCATTGTTACAATATGAAACAGACATGTAAATAATTTACATATCTGTAACTGTACACATGGACAATACACCTCGTATTTTCAGCATTTACTTCTGCTTAATGCATATGTTTCTGCCATCTAGGCGTCATCAGTCAAGCTAGTGAAGCAATGTATACAAATTGATACAAATCAATAAACAAATAATTTGTATCTGTATTTGCATTTTACTGAAATCACCCAACAAAGATAAGTTTCGTCTTATAAGACTTATAGGACGAAACTTGCTTTATCTTTGTTGGGTGATTTCAGTAAAATGTAAATATAGATACAAATCATTTGTTTAATTGATTTGTATCAATTTGTATACATTGCTTCACTAGCTTGACTGATGACGCCTAGATGGCAGAAACATATGTATTAAGCAGAAGTAAATGCTGAAAATACGAGGTGTATTGTCCATGTGTACAGTTACAGATATGTAAATTATTTACATATCTGTTTCATATTGTGAAATAAATAATGTTTAATTAACACTGAGAATTATTTTTTTTTCTCCATATTTACACAACGAAAATAGTTTTCTTTAAATAAGTATAGCAAACGCCAATTAAGTTGGCGCGAGGAGGGGTAAGTTCGCGCAGGATTAGAAGTAGTGGGGAGATTTATATTTGGTTTTACATCAAATGTTAGATAATTCTAACCTCTGAGCGTATATCACTTTATGATGCCCTAGCAAAGACATTATGTTCCGTCAAACGTCAATGACAAATGTATTCTGACAATTAGTTGAGTAGTGGGGGTGGACGTTTTTAAAAACGGCTTCTGCGCACCCCCTTCCCGCGCCAACTTAATTGGCGATTGCTATACAAAACACCTATCTTTCAGAATTGTTTGAAATTTCGACAGTAGGTATCAGAAACATGGCATAAGTCAGCAACATAATTACCGTAGTGAAAGTGTTGCTATCCTTTGAAAAGTCACTCTTCCGTTAAACCGCCTTCGTATATATTTTCCTACGGTTGTTTAAGGGTTTATGAAATGGTTGTTCATAAATGTTCTGATATTACGAGAACAAAGGACTAAAGATACGTCTTCGAAAAACCTAATTTCGTTATTGAAAATACAGTTTGTTTACAAATTAATGTTGCTCTTAGTCACGACTAAATATTAATCTTTCAGGTTTGAGGACGAAGCTTTATATTGTCGCTTTCAAATATGTCACACTTGTAGTGTGAAGAGAATCACCTTCCTGTAATACAAAAAAAAATAGAAAATGAAACTGTTCGTAACCTGCGTATTATTAGTCTCTGTTAAAATACACATAAATATATTTCTTTTTATATGAAACATATTTTACTTCGAGTTTACCATTTTCAATTATATCTATTACGGGATACAAAAATTCGCCAATAAACTAGATCGTATTTATTTCTAATTTGAAATTGTTGTGAAATTTATTAAAATCGTACAGAGGTGATGCTTGAATGTCAGAGACCGGTCTAACGTCACGCCCAGATACTTAGGGTGGGGGTTGTGGTTGATCCAACTACCACCAAATTCGACATTCAGCTCTGTTGACTTTCTTGTTGCACAAATGAAAGGCACATGATTCGGAATTTGACGGGTATAGCAAACGCCAATTAAGTTGGCGTGAGGAGGGGTAAGTTCGCGCAGGATTAAAAGTAGTGGGGAGAATTGTATTTGGTTTTACATCAAATGTCAGATAATTCTAACCTCTGAGCGTGTATCACTTTATAATCCCCTAGCAAAGACATTATGTTCCGTCAAACGTCAATGACAAATGTATTCTGACAATTGCTTGAGTAGTGGGGGTGGACGTTTTTAAAAACGGCTTCTGCGCATCCCCTCCTCGCGCCAACTTAATTGGTGCTTGCTATACATACTATATACTGTTTGTCGAATGATGTCAACATCTTAACTTGGTACTTTCTTTATAATCTTTTATCACTTCTAACTCTTCTTTCCGTAATATCATGCTTCACTATATTATAAACTGTGGTGTAGCAGACACCAGTTAACTTTGACGTTCTTTCTATAATGGAGTTTCTTGTAATTTCTGCATTTTCTTCTTGTAAATTATTATACACATTTAACAATATTTGCTTAACTTAAACTACCAGATGAATCTTTTTAGCGACACTATTTATTGTCCGTCACTGAGTCGCAGTTATCGTTATTTATTTCATATTGCTCACCTTACCTGTCTTCGTCCTAATGTCTCTACATTTTCTTATAATCAAATATATGCTTTCTCGCTTTGTAATGTATATTTTGCTTCTAACGAAAATTTATATAGACTGTATTATTTAAATGTAAAAAATATCAAGCTGATGATGTTATTTTAATTATACAATGTTAAGTAATCACTAGAGGCCGGACACATCGGGCTGAAATGATGTCATTACGACGGACGATATAAATAATCTACAACATCTGTAAGTACATCACACAGATATTGAATAGCACTATTCATTCGGTTAACCGCACACAAAAAATAGATGTGCAGTTAACCGAATGAATAGTGCGAATCAACAATTGCGTGATGTACTTACAGATGTTGTAGACTATTTATATCGTCCGTCGTATTGACGTCCATTTCAGCCCGATGTGTCCGGTCTCTAGTAATCACTGTTAAATTTAATTTCCAGAATTAATATAAATAACTAAATCAAGTTCGCTTACTTAGGCACAATTTATTTAATACCACTCTGGCTATTAAAGTAAGGAACAGCTCATATCTTAGATGTGTTTACGTTTACTTGTTCATTAAGCCCTCGCCGCAGGGGGTTTATAAAAGTACATAGCTGCTATTTAGTCAAATTAAAATAAGTTGAAACGAGCTTTAATAGAATAGAATATTACGTGATTTTATTGTTAGTGTTTAAATATGTTTCCTACAACAATAAGAACGATTCTATTATGATATAAGTATTTTTTAGTAGCTGTTAGTAATACATTTTTTTTCGTGCATTTATTTTATGATGGATGCCTTTTCACTTGATATTATTACGAAATAGAATAAGCAGACTCCCATTCAACAATTCAATGACATTAAGAGTAAAAGTTTTCCCCCCATGCACACCGAAACGAAATATATTCCCATCGTCTTTGAAATTTGGTCAATTTTCTTTTCGACAAGAAAATATCAACTAACAACGTATTCGATTTGCTATCATATGCAGAGAAGCAGCCCATACTTCAAAGGACCAAAACTCCCGCTATCTCTTATTACATTACTTTCGAGTCGCTGGTCGAATGACTCCGACAAAATACACAAATATGATATTGAAGTAAAAAACCAATATGCTAGTTTTATTGGGTTATGAGTATTTTTCCAAGAAAACGTTTTTATTTTGGAATTTCTTACTATTAGGGTAGTATATTACTTATTTTCTTTGATTTTCAAATGGAGATGTATTCTGGTTTTTCCTAATCGGATTTTATCGATTAGATCGCGAAATCTTTGGAGTTAATTGTATTTTATAGAAATCTAGTTTACTCACATTGTATAAAGCGTGTAAACTGCTCGAGTGTTCGCTAGATCGTTATACAATCCTTGGAAAAAATGAAACTAATAAAATTAAAATATTAAGTAAATCTTTTATTTATAATGTAATCATTATACAGGGTATCCTTGAAAGAAAAAGACAACGTATGGAAAGATGCAATTATATAGAATATGATTATATGAATCCAAGAAATTGTGAGTCAATTACGGTGCGAACTCCAAAATTAAAACCACTTGAAAATTGTATTATGTACCGCCTACGAATTCAGAATGTCTATAAATAATACCTCTATTGAACTTACACACACACACACATATCCTATAGCGTATTATTACATACGTAACAGCTGACGGCGTTAAGACAACATTGAAGATAAGGCTTCAATAACCTCAGTATATTTACGAATGAAAACGTCAAGTGTTAACAATTTATACTTTTATTTTGTACGCAAGTGAATTATTAAAAACCAAGATGTGTGCTCTATGGGAAATTTCACGTCCACAACCTTCGTAATTTGGTAACAATTTACCTGTTTCCCTTAATGGAAACACGTAAATCATATCGAATGTACACATGTGCACATGTAACGATCAACTGAATCTCGGCGCAATTGTTTCGATACTTAACGCTACCTTTACTCTTTATATTATAGTCGGCCATACTACTTGAAATGCAGTGGCGGGACAAATATTTTATAAATATATCTTTGTCATTTTTTTCTCGCGTCTGCGGGCATTTGGGGAAAGTATTTTGGATTAATATTCTATATAATTACATATTTCCATTCTTTATACGTCGTCTTTTTCTTTCAAGGACATCTCGTATTTTATATATCCTGACATTAACCTCCTCCTAGCCCTCCATATTTTTTCAATTTTATAATGTTGTGTTCAGATATTCTCAATATTTACCTTTAATATATCTGTGCTAGTGTTTTTTTGTTTACGAATTAAAGATTTTTAGAAAGTTGAAAGCATTTTCTATAGCGTTTAGGGTTACCGGGCCATAAAAGCACTGGTAAATTGTGCTCTTGAAAAGGATTTTAGATAATGTAGCTTGTAGGCTTCCGCGGTCATCGTTCATGATTGCTTCTGGAATTCCTGAGTGGAACTGCGTATTTAGTACTGCTTCTATCTAAATATAGTTCCATTGCAAACAAACGGGCTTTCAGTTTTAGTGCAGCAACAGTAGTAGCAGCCTTGACGATGTCTCTTGCGATTGTGGACGAAACGTCGATCAAGATGGAAGCCGTGCCAAGGACGCGGTTCCAGTCCATAAACAATAATTCTTTATAAATTTAGCAAGTCCAAAGTTCCTATATACGGTAGTGTCACATATTCGAAAATCCATCTTCTTCGTGTGTCATGCAAGACCAAACCATTACTACGTTGTATTTATCAAAACGCTCTAATAGCTAGTTTCTGTAATAACCACCAAACGCGGTTTATGGTAAAATATTATTTGCATAAAATAATATAAAAGTCTGAAAAAGTTTCCTTTTTTAATGTTTGGAAAAATAATATAAAATTTTGCCTATTCTAGATATAGTTTTTGCCAATTTAGTTTTTTTCCTTTGCTAAACGCTTTATATTGTATGCATTTTTGCTAATGCAGTGTTAATTATTAATCTCCTTGAAGTCGGAGACTTAGAGACCTTGCCTAGAGAAAACCCGTGACAGGAAGGGTTGTTTTTATGATCTAGTTTAGTTTAACCAATCATATTGGAAATAGCGATATGTGAAGAATTAAGAGTTAATTAAAGACGCGACCTAAAGGGTTGTGATCTGAATAAAGTTAATAGCATTAAAATAATCCTTGCGAAAAAATCATTAAAATGATAGGTCATATTATATGGCTTAGATAGCTTTAACACTAGCGAATTAATCGTGGTTATAAATTTGTCAATTTATACGCGGTTGGTATAATTTTGCCATGTAGAAAAAATATAAATTCGAAACGAAAGTTATAGAATGATGAAATTTTCCCTGGCCGTTTGGTAGATAGATTTTTCGGAATTGGGGTGTCGTTAATGACTAGATCTATGAAATAAAAGAGAGGTTTTCTCTAGAAAATATGAATAAAATGCCTCACTGTCTTACGAATTTTTTTAACATTTTTAATTTATTTGTGAATAATACAATTTAAAACGGTATTAGAAAAATTCTTGATGGGCATATTTGCGAAGGGTAACACTGTATTATGTTTTGTTCACTAATTAATTTACATTTTAAAAAATTAAACAGTCTCATAATATTATTAATATAGAAGTATTATAATAGCAAACTTATAATTGCCTTGTTTGAGTAAGCGCTTGTAAGTATGTTTATATGGTAATTGAATTATTTTTAAAGCGACTATCTGAGAGCTGATTAGGCTGCTTGATCATATGGAAATTGGTAATCAAGAACGTATCCAACTGATATTTTACAGTTAATAAGACGCTGGCTAATCTTGTAACGATGCTATTGTTTCTTTAGTCAAGTAGATTACTCATTATAACCATGTATACGCTCTATTCCGCAGCAAATTGATTATGAAGAATTAAATTAACTATTGATGCTAACAAACACGAAACCAAGCCATACGTGTATAATATCGTACCTAATATATACGTATCAACACATGTAAAATATTAAGTTTTCTGACTTTAGATATCATGCATATAGAGTTTATGTTTGTGATGAACTAAGAATTTAATGTTATTTACGAAACAAGGGTTAATAATTACTTTCTGCTTATCTACTACATAGTTGTTTGATACATAAATTTGTTAGATTGTATAATACCACAGAATAACAGAAAGGACAATATTATTTGATGTTTTAGGGTATATTTTTCATGAACTTGAAGCTATTGTTTACACTGTTGCCATTTTGAGACTATGTCAAGATATTTAAGCGGTCATTTTAAAATAACATAATTGTAAATAAAAATACTAAACTATATCAGCTACTATAGTATTATGGTTTTCTTTATTTATACATCAAATAAAATTTAAGCCAAGTATTATTTATTTGTAGAAAATTCTAGGATATATATATATATATATATATATATATATATATATATATATAATGTATCACTAATTCATCGGGTAAGCGCTCTGTTAACTAAAAAAAAACATTTATTTTACCCTCTATATTTCGCAGCCATTTGCCACTTCTTCAGGAGACTACAAGATTAATAAAAACTCACAATGTATTAATGGATATGCTAATACTAACATATTTACAAAAACAGAGTAAAATTAGCAGTGGACGTCACTCAACATGTTAAAAATATCTTGGTTTCACATTCAACTTTTTCAAAAAACACATACGTTAAAATATAAAACACATAGCAAAAAACTGTTGTCATCAAAATATCGAAACCAAAAAATGTAAACTATACATTAAACAATACGAGGACTAGTTAACAAAACTTGGCAGGTCAACTAACCGCCAACACCGAATCCTGTAGACAACATGACTATTTAAATACAAAGGTGTTACATCCTTGGTCTAACTATACATTTTTTTCAAACTATATGTTGTATTTGGCAATTTTAATATTTTAATCTGATTACACTGTGGAACAAATTCAGGTTTGCAAAAGTTAGGTCGATTCTGAGAGTGAGGGGTGAAAATAGAGGCTAAATTAGAAGACCCGTATCGCGGCGTTTGTTTATGTTAGTTCGAATTTTTTTTTTAATCGACCTTCGAACTTTGCAGTCAAATGCCGATTTTTTTATTATGCTTCTCAGTTTCTTCTTTGTCTTCCCCTTCTTCCTCCTTTTTTTCCTCGTCTTCCCCTTCTTCGAAGGTGTTTTTATACCAACAAAACAACTTTTTTGTTTTCAACGACCGCACAGGCAGCGATTTTTTTTAATTTCGTACAAGCGAACTAATTTCAAACATAAAGATTCAGTTAAGACTCGGAACTCAGCCGAAGCTGATGTCTTTTAATTTTCGCTCGGTCGTTATAAAATTCGCTATTAATTTTTTTGGAACTTATTTCATTTTGTGAGTGATTTAAGTTAAGTGCATCGGTTTCATAAAAATAACAAAAAAAAACATTCTATAATATATATTGTATTAAAAATGTCGGAACCAAGATGTAAAATGGACCATTTTTGTAATGTTTGTGGACGTTTCATAGCAAGCGATGAAAAATGTGGCAGTGTGAGTGTTTTTTTTTTGAAGCCTATAAACAATATTTCTCGCAAGAGTTTATCACTGACGTAAACTATGCCCCTAAAAAAGTTTGCTTTAATTGCTATTCAACTCTTATGCAGTGGAAAAGTGGAAAGAAGAAGGCTACGCCTTTTGGTATACCAATGATGTGGTTAGACAACAGCCCGCATCAAGAAGAAAATTGCTATGGATGTATCAACTACCATAAAACTTTGAATAGAAGGAAAGCAAAGAATAAAACTTATGTAGCAGTGCCAAGTGTCCAATTACCATTACCGCACTCAGAATTCGTTCCAGTACCAACATACCGAAGTATTGATCTTCAAACAGATATCAGTACTACAACCGCCGCTGCTACATCCATGGATTTCTTCTCAGAATACGACCCTGGTGAAGGTACATCCTATGAAACATCAAAGGACCCAATCCTAGTCACACAAAACCAATTGGATGGAATTGTTGCAAATTTGTGTTTGACTCAGAAAAAATCAGAATTACTGGCTTCATTTTTGAAAGGAAATAATTTGCTGACGAAAGGTACCAAAGTAACAGCATATCGAAAACGCCAAAAAGAGTTAGAAAAGTTCTTCAATGTGAATGATGCAAAAAATTTCGCTTATTGCAACGATATTGAAAAGTTAATGGAGACGATAGGGTTAACCTATAAAAAAGATGATTGGTGTTTATTCATCGATAGTTCACTAATCAGCTTAAAAGTTGTGCTTTTGCACAAGACAAATAGAATGCCTTCTGTTCCGATTGCGTATAGCACTGACACTAGTGAAAATTTCGATAATTTGAAACACATTCTGGAAGTAGTCAAATATAACGAACACCAGTGGCGCATTTGCTGCGACCTCAAAATAGTTTCATTGATTACAGGCTTAACAGCATCTGGGCGTCCAAAATATCCGTGTTTTTTGTGCGATTGGGATTCACGATATGGAGAAGGTATTAAAGGAAGAAACCAGTACAAACAGCATAACTGGAATAGTCGCATTGGACGGAAATGGCCTAAAGACAATAGGCTATACGAAAGTCTTGTTCCTGAAATGAAAATTTTGTTGCCGTTGCTCCACATTAAACTTGGCATTGCTAAAAATTTTTTGAAATGTATCGCAAAAAGACCAGCAGTATTCAACCGCTTAAAAGACATTTTCCCAAGACTAAGTAACGCCAAAATTCAGGAAGGGGTTGTTAATGGTCCCGACATACGGAAACTAATCAGTCGTCAAGATTTTGACCAAGTTCTGACAGACCGAGAATTAAATGCATGGCTCGCATTGCAAGCAGTCATTAAAGGACTTTTGGATAAAGAACGCAAAGACAACTACAGGCAATCTGTTGGAAACATGATGGCAGCTTTCGATGAAATTGGGGTTAATATGTCGTACAAAATTCATCTCTTGCATCAGCATCTTGATCAACTCGCTCAACAGTTGCCAACTGAATCTGATGAGCAAGGCGAACGTTATCACCAAACTGCGCTCCCATTTGAAATAAGGTAACTATAGAGTGTGCATATTTTGAATTCCTAGATTTGTCTAATATCTTTGTCAGAGTGCACAATTTAAACATGTTCACGATTGAAAACTATTTTCGTTTCAGATACAGAGGAAAGAAATCTCCACATGCAATACTCGCTGAAATTTGTTGGTGGTATAAAAACACCTTTGAAGAAGAGGAAGACGAGGAACAAGAGGAAGAAGGGGAAGACAAAGATGAAATTCCAGAATATCTGTTGGACGAAATTATCGACCTTTCTGATGATGATGACGATGACCAAGATATTAGAGAGAGCAGTGATGTTGATCCACAGCCGCCTGCTAAACGGCAACTGGCCAAATCATTAATTTAATTTATTTAATTTTTTTATTTAAAACTTTTCCTAACTAACATTTAAAAATTATATTTTTTTCCATATTTTTATAATTTCTTTTTCAATGTTTCTTCGAAACCAACACTGAACAAAATTGGTACATAAAAAATGAGAAGTAAATTAATATTAAGCTGGAAAACGCAAGTTTTGTATTATGATTGTTTTCCTTTCAAATGAAATTTATTGAAGAAACTGAGAAGCATCAAACAGAAAGCAAAAAAGACTTAGTTTTGTGGAAAATATTTTCAAAAAGCATAAAAAAAAAAATTTTTCCAACATTTTGCTTCAATTTTTTTAAAAATTTTAATTGTTGCACAGGTCTCTAGCAATAATTTGGCTTTTACAGATTTAAAAAATATCAATTAGTCGACGAGTTATAACCAAAAAACCATATAAACAATATGCTGAAAATCGGCATTAGACTGCAAAGTTCGAAGGTCGATTAAAAAAAAAATTCGAACTAACATAAACAAACGCCGCGATACGGGTCTTCTAATTTAGCCTCTATTTTCACCCCTCACTCTCAGAATCGACCTAACTTTTGCTAACCTGAATTTGTTCCACAGTGTTATTATTGTTATCTTTTACAAATAAATTATTACAAGCGTGGTACTACGTGAAATAAATATTACATAATTAATATCTAGATTATTTCTTTTGCTGTTTATGTCTTTTTCATTATCCTCTTTCGATTACAATTTAATAATACAGTAAAAATACTAAAGTTATATATTTAATTCGAAATGTTTCAATTATTTACTTACCCATATATACGAGTGTATACATATATTCATTTACAAACATTTGGTACGACTACACCGTGAAATGTTGAATATTGTAGACTACTTACGAGTATAACTGAATAACGATAATAAAATGAATAGAACGATGACAAATCGTAACAATGAATTCATTTCTACTGATACTACTTACAGATAGGTCCATGGATGTGGAAATCTGGAATTTTAAACTTTAGAGAGAAAAGAATAACAAAAGCAATTTGGATTAGTCACGCTAAATATATTGCCGATAGAAAGCAAATAAATAATAACAGAATAAAAGCTATGTATACGTCCAATAAAATTAAAAACTTGTAGTATTATGTTTGTAAATTGAGATATTTATAGTTGTGTGTGTACGAGGTGTGCCTATAAAATAACCAGATAGATGCTACTACAGATGAACTATGCATGCGTCAAAATCGTGCAACCGACAACTGTGTAGCGTGAACCCTTCTCTTTCGATTGCCTCCCCTCCCCTTAGGAGATAAATAGTAATTGCAGAGTAATTTGGTAACCTTGTGTGGAATCTAAAATTTTTTTTTATCACAAAGTTTGGCTGTCCATTTTGAGATGGTTTTCTTGTATGTGCATCAAAAAGGGCCAGTGTAAATGCAGTTGCAAAATATTTATGAAAGTCTGAGGTGTTCGCAAGATTATGAATTAATCGATATAAATCAACAGACAATAGATGATATTTTAGGTTGAGGGAGGTCACGTGTAACCACAATAAGGCACGATAGGGTTCTTGTTAATTTGTTAAAAAAAACAAGCAGAACTGGTAAATGATATAAGAATCAGTTTCATATCTTTATGGAGTAGATTATGCGAGAGTAACGTTATTTATCTCACATTAACAAAATTGTTGCTCTCACAAAATTATCGCGAAAGAGGTTTTGCTTGGACGGATGTCGCCATTTAAGATTTCAAAGTTATTCCTGCCCGATCTACATGAAGGGAGAGCGAGGGACTAATTCTAGCAATTAAATTTTAAATCCGGACATTTTTTATGAACTGCTTATTTTTCGAGATATTTGAAAGTTTCAAGTTAAAAAATACATCGGGTGTAAAATACACCCGATATATATATACTCGTATATAGGTTATAAGTAAAAATTTCATTAACGGGTGAGCGGTCTGTCAAGTAAAAATAAAACTCCTTTATTCCACTCTATATTTCATAACGCATTGGTTACTTCATCAGGAGTGTAATTCAGAGTTAAAATTTAGTAAATAACGGCACTAAACATGTTAAAATTCGTCAATTTTTTTTTTTTTTACTTTTTCAAAAAAATTGACGAATTTTAACATGTTTAGTGCCGTTATTTGCTAAATTTTAACTCTGAATTACACTCCATGTTTTCATAAAACTCAATTATTTATCTTAGCGATTTTTTGCTTTTAATAATTAGAATCAGTTTGCCGCCGGTACTTTGTTTATTTCATTGCAATAATCAATTAATCCTGTTAAAATAGCCATATCCTGTTAAGTAAGACCGCCTTAAGATTACTACAACAAAGTTTTTTTTTTATTTACAGGTAGGTAACTGATACGAAACATGGCTGAATCTAAGAAGAAATGTCGACAGTACAGTGTTGATTATTTAAAATTTGGTTTTCTTCCATCAAAGGCAGACAAGCGATTGCCCATATGCCTTTTATGCAACAAAGTTTTGAGCAATGACTCTATGAAACCATCGAACTCGAAGATCATCTAAGAAGGTGTCATCCTGATAAAATAGGTAAAGATTTGCAATATTTTCAAACATTGAAGGAAAAATATGAAGAGAGACCCACCGTGCACAGTATGTTCGCTTCAACGTCGGAAAGTAACGATGATGGCTTGCGGGCATCTTACAATATCTCATTACTTATAGCGAAATCTGGAAAATCGCACACCATTGGAGAACAGTTAATTTTACCCGCTGTTGAAGAGGTTTTAAAAACTGTTCTGCACAAATCTCCATTTGACATACTCAAAAGAATTCCTTTGAGTAACAATACTGTACAAAGACGTATTGACGAAATGAGCTCTGATATTGAAAGTTTCTTGTGTAATTGTCTGCAAACAACTCATTTTTCTATTCAACTGGACGAGTCAACTTTACCTGGTAATGAAGCATTATTATTGGCATATGTTCGATTTGTTATGGACGAAGAAATTCATGAAGAGCTACTATTCGCGAAAACTTTGGAGACGGCCATTAAAGGTGAATCAATATTTAATGTCCTGAGTGATTTTTTTAAGGAAAAATCGATTCCATTCACAAACGTTATTTCGGTGGCAACAGATGGAGCTCCTGCCATGGCCGGGCGATGTCGTGGGTTTATAAGCCATCTTAAAAGAATTATACCAGAGGTAACTGCAATTCACTGTGTCATCCACCGACAACACCTAGTAGCGAAAAATTTGAGTGCTAAATTGCACCAATCGCTTCAATTTGTGATTAATGCAGCTAACAAAATAAAAGGCAATGTATTGAATACGCGTTTATTTGCACAATTGTGCGATGAAAATGATGAAGACTTCCAACGATTGCTCTTACATACTGAAGTACGCTGGTTGTCGAAAGGTGCATGTTTAACAAGATTTTTCTCACTTTTTGAATCAGTTTTAGAGTTTCTGGAAAGTAAAGATCCAGATTTAAAAGAAAACCTGATCAATTTGAAAGCAGACATCGCGTATTTGACAGATTTGTTCAAAAAATTTAATGACATTAACTTACCATTACAAGGGGACAGCCTCAATTTAATAAAAACGAAGGGTGTAATTTCAGCTTTTCTTGGAAAATTGAAATTTATGAAGCAAAATATTAGTCGGCGCGAATTTTCCCAGTTTTCAAACTTGTCACAGGTAGAATGCCTTGATGAGGATATTCACACATACGTTCAACATTTAATTGCCCTGCATGATGACTTTAAAATCAAATTTGAAGATATTCTGACGATGGAAATACCACCATGGATCATAAATCCACTTGATGAAACGGAAGTGGAGAATGTGATATTACAAGAGGAGCTACTCGAGCTTAGCACTAATGAGGAACTGAAGGTGAAATTTAAAAGAGGGTATCAAACATTTTGGCTGCAGGCAGAAATACCCGAAAAATATCCTGGACTGTGGGGAATTGCGAGAAAGCTTTAGATAGCGTTTCCCTCGTCATATCTTGTCGAGAAAAGTTTTAGTGTCGTTACAAACCTTTTAACAAAAAAATGGAGCAGATTGAATATCACAGAACGGGGAGATTTGTGGTTATTCCTAACAAAACTGAAGCCAAATATTGATAACTTGCTGTCAATCCATCAAGTACATCCCTCCCACTAAAATTATGACTATTTTGTGATTGTCATTGTAGAAGTTACGTTACGTTATTAATATTTAATTTTAATTATATTGCGACTGTTATCATATTACAATGTAATATGATAACAATAATAATTAATAGTGTAATAATTACATATTTGAATAAATACAACACAAGGAAATATACTATTTTTCTTGTTATTTTTACCACTCCGAATGGGGAGTTTTCTAAATAAAATATGTGAGAATTGATTGGTTTCTTGTGCTGTGAGTAGATGTCAAAGGAGTAAAGTTGGATGGAATGACTTTTTTGATTGGCTAACTTTACTTTTTTGACATCCACTCACAGCACAATCAATTAATTAATTAACCAATAACTCAGCCGCAACGCAAATTGCCATAGTTAGATCTAATCTTCACATTTTTTGTCGAGTTTTGGGAATATGGTAGAAATGTAGCTGCAGGGGGTCCACCGGAACCAGCAATACTTTCAAAGTGGTCTATGAGAAAAAAAAGTTTGGGAGCCTCTGATCTACAATCAATCAGTAACTACAATTTTCGCCTGCTAGAACAGCTTGCTATTAGCAAGAAATTTTACTTGCTAGAACACAATATTAGTATTACGCATGCGTTATACAATACCTAATAGTTTCTTACTGCTGCTAGAACAAACCTATAGTTGGAATTTATTTTTTTTGAAAGAGTTTTTTCAATATCTTCTAGAACTAGTTGTGCCACCACCTGGGGAGCGCCCATAACACATCCATATACTTGTTTGTAAAATTTCTTTTTGTATTAAAAATATTTGGTGGATAATGTTAATTCTATAGCCTCTAAAATGCTTCTAGAATTAAACTAGTATGAACTTCTAATTTGTTCCATTTTTTTTTTTGATAATAGTTTTTACTAAATCTATGGTATATTTGTGTATAACGATGTAACATCTAAGGATATCAACATTTCATCACTATTTAAGTTTATTGTATCTATAAAGTTTTGAAATTCAAAGGAATTTTTTATATAATAGTTATTTTTCCCTGCAATATTGGACATATCTACTAGATGTTTGGATAATTTATAAATTGGACTTTGGACACTTGATAAACTAAAACGACAAGATAGAGAGAATATATTCAATTGGAAAAGGACAAGATTATCGAAAGAGTTGTACAGGTTGTAAAATAATGTTTAAGATTTAGAATTTAAGTTAGTTAATAACGAGCGATCATTAAAATTTTCACTCAAGCCATGTCGTAACTTAATTTACTACAGATCAGTCAATTGTTTTCAAACGTCATGATTGTCATAAAATAAATTAAAATGTTGAATTTTATTTTAAATATATTTATAATTTGCATAAAATATGTGAGGAAGAACATTCTACCAAACAAGGTTTATGCATATCGTTAAAAGACATCTTTTCTTTTGATCAAACAATATATATGATATATAATTGACATTGATAGACGTTTGAATTAACATCTTACTGACTTAAGTTACGACATACTTTTTATATACACGGCCTGCTACGAGTGAGAATTTTAATGATCACTCGTTAAAGTAAATTTAAAATATGGCAAGAGTTTCGTGTGATGTTATTTATTCTATAAACATATATTAAATTTTTACAAACATTTAAAAAAACCTTTTTTTAATTTTTGATTTGAATTTTGAAGTCAAATATTTTAATCATCATTATCATTTAAAAAAAGTAACAAGAAAAAGGTATATAAAGTTAGTTAAATATTATACGAAAGAAATCTTATTTTTAAAAAGAAGTTGTGCAGGTATAAAATTGAATGGGAATATTAGGAATAGCTTTACATTTATCAACAATCATTAAAGAAATTATTAATATTTTCAAGAGTACATTAAAGAGTTTTTAAATAATTCATATTTCATCAAGGCACTTGAAAAATTAACGAAAATGATTTAATTAACTTTTTTTGTCTGAAAATTATTCGTTCTTCCTAAAACATGTTTCCTTTTTTTTAATAACATAAATCCGTTCTTTATTCCGGTTCATTAATATTCATTTTAGCACTGAAATATATCAGTACAGAAGAAAAAGTCGATTAATCATGCGAACAATTTAAAAATGTAATATACCCTTAATTTCGCACGGCATATGAAGTTGTGCTTTGTCTGTTAACCGTTTTATATTAAACTGCAGAAAAATAAATTTGAAGTCGTATCTGTCAGAGGGTTTCAACGAGCCATTCATCATCGAGTATCCGTTTTGGCATATGTTGCTTGATTTATAGTACTACTAGCGGGTCACATGTATGGATAACATAATGATCATTTAATATATTCATCAACTCTCCAATCCGATATATGACTACCGTTGGTTATTGTTGTATATGCCAACGCCTGTAAACGAGAATACGAAGTAATTGATATCGATCAGTGTAAATTAGACTACTAAAAAGAAGAACTCTCCTTAAGTTGCATCCACAAGACTGCGATCGATGCAGAGGCTGGAGTTAAATATATAATTTTTGAGCAATATGTATATATACATAAATGAACAATAAAAGAGCTGATTATTTATAATTCTAAGTCACTAAATATATCTAAATAAACTAAAAGTAATCGCCATTTAGTTTGTATTAATTTGTAATTTGATTTAGTTGTTTAATATAATATATTGTATCTTTCCACTTTGATTTATTCCATTCACATTTATACACGTTAATAAACACAGTGTAAATATTGCATTCTACATTTTTCGGCGCTAATTATTCGAATTATTTTTTTAATTGACAAAATTCGCCCTTAAACAGGATTCGAACTCACGTCAATGGCTTGCCGGATCATTGCTCTGCTACTGAGCTATTAAAGACAGTAGTTTCGAATACATCAGGAAGTCCGAAGTTGCATTAAGGAACAGATGTTAATATTTTGCATGTAGTCGGCACTTGTTGCAAATTAATTGCATTTTCGCGAAGTAATGTAAATATAAATATTGCTGTCTACATTTTACGACGCTAATAAATTTTTTTAATTGACAAAATTCGCCCTTAAGCAGGATTCGAACCCACGTCTATGTTCGAATCTTGCTGAAGGCCGAATTTTTTTTCAATTAAAAAAAAATCGAATAATTGGCGTCGTGAAATGTAGAAAGCAATATTTACGTTCACATTACTTGGCGAAAATGCAATTAATTTGTTATTAAACACAGTGTTTCTAGATTCCACTTGAATGAGGTAATTTACATTGTTCATTATCGTCGTATTAAAACTACGTTGCATTGAACAATTAGAAACGTTAAGTGTTTTATAATGTTCAGTTTATAAAGTACAAATCTTGTTAAATATTATGTGAAAAATTCTAAATAGTAAAGTTTACCGAAGGTGTAAAATTTTTCATTCGATATAGTCCAAAAACTTTCAGGCGCACATGGATTGCGCGTATACCAAATGCAGTAAAGAGTTTCACTCGATATTTGAAAACTTATTTTTATTTATTTGCAATAGCAGAAAGCAGAAAGCCAAAATGCCGAGTATAATGTTTATTAATATATTTTATTATAGAAAAGACAGAAAAATAAAATACACATTACATAATATAATAATAATATACAAAATACATAATAAATCATAGAAAATACTGAAAAGCACCTTCTTTCTATATGTATTTTTCATTTAAAAAAATTCACAGAACATGTACTCACACTAATCATGCACAAACATAAATGATTGCACATTAGTGTAATGAAACGCATTTAACAAAATGAAGACGTGAAATTTCGCCTGCTTTATATGCTTTAATTTTTTCTTCAATGAAATTCTGCCTGCGTTTAACATTATGGTCGTACTGTTGCCCAGGTTGGTTCACACTTTGCAGTTTCACATATTGCAGTGGAATGTGCTTTTTAATTGCTTATTAATTTTTTTATTCACACTACAACTTATGCTGCCGGCTGTTCAATCTAGTAGATTCCTTGAGATCACTTCTCCTGGGTCGCTCTTCTCAGATTAGGGCCAGGTTATGTTAGAAGTAAAACAATAAATGTTAATAAAAGTCTCGTTTAGCTAATTTACAAATTTTAATCAAAAAAAAATAAAAAAAAATCCCTTTACCGAATGTATAGGGTGCTAAAGCAACATTAACAGTAGCATTAGGAGGAAAGACTCTTTGTGAATATGACTCGCACACAGAGAAAAACCCCCTGTGACTCTCGAACAAACATATAAATTAATAAATAATGGAGAAATTTGTCAAGTTTGACCTCTACTTTAACCCCTACAATTTCAAATGTCAAAAACAACAAAGTTATTGAAACCGCGTAAATTGGCTTACAGTCATGCGCAAATAAAACACGACACAATTCAACCCACAACTAAAAAAATCCAACCTGAATTTAAAACGTTCTAGAATAATATCTTGAAGAAAAAACTCCACTAACTAAAAAACATGACAACTTTCTCTAGTATTCATATACTACTTCAAATATCAAAATTATCACAAATAATACATGAAATTATAATAAGCAAAATAATCGTAGTATCAATTATATAAATTAAATATTTTTATCGAACTTACATAGATCTATGCACTGATAACACAAAAAAAAAAACTACGTGAGAGATATCATACTTATTTTAGATCCCAAACTCTCGTAAAAATCGAAATAACATTACATGCACATGAATAAAATGCATAAACAAAAATAAAACCCGATTTTACTTAAAACAGAGAATAAAAAATGAACTTCTTATACTCTAACAACCGGTCACTTTGCAAGTTTAGATATCTCTAACAAAATTTACCGCGAAAAATTCCAACATCTACTTCAATAGTACCACAACTGTCCACATCCATACGTTTAAACTAATAAACATACAGAGTCAGTTCAAAAATATAATTACAAATATAATAAATATTAATAAAATTCAACAATTGTTCAAATTTTAAATCTTCCATCTTTTTCTCTCTCTCTGGATAGAAAAATCCACTACAATATGTGTTAGTTTGAATGCCATTTAATACGCTATTAAATATATTAGGATGCTTGTAATAAAAACTTTCATTAAAATGGGAATGAATCGATTCGCACGCGTTGGTTGTACGTTCCGTTGATGAAGAGGCTTCAGCCCAAAGAATTGGAGGAAATGAGGCTTCTTCGCTGACATAGGTTTCTACTAGATAGTCGACAAATTTTCGAAGTCGCCTATGGGTTGGAATTCGGTGAAGTCAAAAACGAAACTGTCAGGCACTTCTTTTGGAAGTAAGTATGGCAATCCAAAAATATACTTCAGCTATTTTCCCACTTCGCTGTCTCTTCTGTTTTTATAATCTGTAGAAAGACCAAGGGTTTGAATTTTTCGATACCATACTTGCATCAAATGAAATTTGCACCCGGATATCTTACTTGTTGGCCATACTACACGAACTGCTTTGTGTATAGGTTTTCCGAAGTCCACAACAGTTGATTGCGGAGTGAAATTTAAGTTTATTTCTAAACACTTTTGTTTTAATATTCCGAATAAATGTTGATAAGTTTTTCCTTTTTTATTTGGAAGCGCAAAAACGACTGGTATATAGTGGTATATTTTCAATTATATGAATAGTAAACAGTTGATAAAAGTGCTTGGTACAAAACGTAAATGTACCATCCATATATATTTTCAGCGCACCGCACTAAAACCGTAAGTTTGTACGACAAGAATATTCGATTATTTCTTTTTCTGAATCGCTTTGAAGGAGAAATGGTTCACCCTTTTCTACAATTTTGATCACTTCGCCAATTGACTTTGGAGTTGGTGGTTGTACATTTCTTTGATTTTGATAAATGTTAGTTTTTATATATTGCACGTTATGAATCGTTAAAGTGTTGAGCTGTTCTGACTGCTTTACTTTGGAATTAATTATTGTAGATGGTTTTTCATTTAAGTAGTCCACAGCCTTTCTTTTCACAGAATGATTATGCACGAAATTACTTTTTGAAATTAAGCGTTCTTCTCCCAGTGTGTATACTTCAGCCCGACACGACTTGTTTGTGCATAGCCAGGACGACTCACCGGTTTTTAAGTCAGAGAATTTTCTAAATTTAAAACTATTCATTAACAATAATTCACTGTTGCGTTCACTCAATATTACTTTTATACTCATATTGAAGATATGTTCACCTGCAAAAATCTGTAGGAATACTAATAAAAACAATAGCATTTACTTGCAAGTAAACAGTTGAATTAAGATTTTGAAAGAATACCTAATTACTCACAAGAAAGAAAGTTAAGAAGGTTAAATAAAACATTACGCGCAATTCATACCCACCTGCACGGGGTACACAGCGCAGTTCATGGTAGGTATTAACGGGCTCAGGTAAAATTCCGCGCAATTCATGTTCGCCCAAACTTCCATTACACCCGTTATAACTTTTAACCCTAGGACTACCAGGAAAACGGCCTATCGCTACTTACCGCGCGGGTCCATTGGACCCGTATTGCTATGTGCTGGGTTTGAGCTAATATTCGGCGATTATTTTGAATTCAATATAGCGTAAGCATTATTATATTTGACTTATTTTATTCAACATAAGAAAAGACCATTAGAATAAACCCAAGCAGTAGTAATAATAAGACATAAATATTGTAAAATAAAATATATAAATGATTTACATAAAAGTAAAAGTGGGTTAAACACATTTCTTACATATAACGACAGTGTTCGCCGAATAGATTGGTTTTACAACGTGCACAAGTTGTTCTTATTTTTCTGTCTTTTGAAGATGGACAAACATCACATCTCTTCTTCTTTCTTGGAATCTCAGAACTAGTAGATGCTTCAGCTTCTTCTTCTGCTTCTGGTTTTTCGTGGTTCTTGTATTCTGCTAGCTCCTTTCCTAGCTCAATTTAGAAAGTTTCTTCTTTTTTTCAAATCAAAAGCTCAATTAGGTTTCAAGAGCTTCCATAGTATGTATGAGTTCATGGCGCTGATGTCTATCATGTTATAAAAAAACTACAAAAGGCCATCTCTTCGTCATCCTATTCACGGTGTATGATCGTGTCATTTTGTCCATGTTGTTTACATCACCTTTTGATTTATTGTAGTCCAGGATTACCAGACGTTTCTTTTTTTGGCCATTATCAGCATTTTTCTCACTGTACAGAGTACTCAGCAACGTTACAAGCTTGCGTTTCTTTGGGCAATACGAAATTATCGTCCAAACTGTGTGGCAAACACTTGATGATTTTTTGGCTCAACAAATGAAGAGATGGCAATTCAGGCTTATTTTTACGGATCGTACCAACTAATACTAGTTTTTTTGCTAACAAATACTTTGCAAGATTGTACGAGGTAAGGAAATTGTCGCAGGTGACATTCTTTCCCGAGTTTTCAATTTCTTTTACTAAACGTTTTAAACCTTTTGGCCTTGATTTTTGTCTCTTTTCTCTCTCTGCTTTCCAGGATAAATTCAGTTTCCATGCATAGGTTGTTACACTATCACAAATGGCCCAAAATTTTATTCCATATCGTCCAGGTTTTGATGGAATATATTGTCTAAAGGGACATCTGCCTCTGAAAGTTACAAGCTGTACATCAACCGTCATACACCATACGCATCCCGCAAATAAGTAATCCATAACTCAAAGCATTCCCGTATTGGTGCTATTTTGTGTCCACTCCTTTTTCTTTGTCTTTCTGCTGCATCGTCGAATCTAAGTACACGAAGTATATTTTGAAATCTATTTCGAGCGATAATAGTACCAAAGATTTTTCGATAATTGCTTTTGCTCCAAAGTTGTGTTACGTCCTCGTTATAAGCCAGGGATACACCTATTAGTATCAAAACTCCAATAAATTTCTTCAATTCTTGGACATCCATTATTATCCAATTTTTGCCGAAAACAATATCTCCTTCTTCATTCGTCCACTTTAGGACAATTTCAAGAAGATGTTTAAAAGCACGTGTATCGATCTCGCGATTTCCAAAACGCGTTCGGCTTGAACGTTCTCGTAAAATATTGTGTCGTGGTTGTCTTCCGTGATGAGGTAAAATAGGATCTTGGTACCAAACAACTTGTTTGTTTTTTGGTATAAAAGAATTAGCTCCAGCCGGATTTCTGTTGTGGTCATCATCGCTGCTCTCAGCAGATTCTTCGCTATCTGATTCTGATGTGCTTGTATCAACTCCATCGATGAGGCCTTCGACTGCATCTACCTCTCCATCGTCATCTGAAGCTTCATATCCGCTATTGTATTCAACGTCACTCATTTCGATTACTATCGCCTCTAGCTGTTGTTGGGTAAGGTATTCCTTATTTCTACGATCCATTTTCCGTAATGAGTAAAACGCAAAGTAGAAAATAGCCACAATAAAATATTGAGAAATAACTACCTGGCAATTGATAAAAAATGATGCTAAAATATCAAATCGCACATCACAACTGAACAAAATGTCTTATTCACAGCAACAAAGTAACACTATACAGATTCGGCAAGCACTAATGTATTGTTCACGACGTGCAAAGTCTCCAAAATCGGCATGATAAAGGGATTTCCCCTTTCTGTATACATCGGAGAATGCCAAGAAAAGTTTATCAGCAGCGGGAAAGTCCGGAATTTATAAGCGAACCACTATCATTGTAAAACACACTCGCTTTACCTACATTTATACAGTAAACGAAATATGGGTCCAACGGACCCGGTTGGTAAATCGCTAAAGTATTTTTATACTGCCAAAACCATTCCTTCTCAAATAATTTTTTTGTCAAAATTTTAAAGCTATAAGTCGTACTTAAAAAGTCTATTAATACCAGTAAATTAGCACAACCATAAGTACGATAAAACAATAGTTAAAAATCGTTTCGAATCCATGGGACCCACTCGGTAGTCCTAGGGTTAAATAAAGTCTAGTATCATTTCATTTACTTTTTGTAACTCAATAAATACTTGGATTGCTATATCAATCCACGTACTCTATCTACTATCTATTTTTATCAATATATAAATTCTAATTAACTTTTAAGACGCCCAACAAATCCATTCAAATTTTAACTACAAATATATTTTGTTAACAATCACAACAGAATCAAAAAGGGTAAGGTAACAGGCAGGACTGAAAATAAAAAAAAATTGTAATTTAGTTTAAATACGAGTATATTGTTTTTAAATATTTTACACTGAATCAGAGCAAATTTGTTTGGAAAGTTTGGAGCCTAATAAAAGTGGAAGTATTTACTACGATTTTTAATAATGAAGTAAATGAATACCTCATATTTGTGAGGCGTTTTATATTTTACACTACTCTGTTTGGGGTTATTAATCATCAAACTTCATGACGTTATTAGTTACCGAGTAATTCATTACTGTTCCTCAGCTGTAGAATAAGACAAGTTTTGACTGTCAAGGAAACTACATATTGTCATGAATTTTTCCCCGAAGAAAAATAAAAGAAACATTAAAAGACTATTTATAATTATGTACGTTTATTCCAGGATAATAATTAGAGATTTTTTATATTTAATTAAAATTTGATTATAATGTGTATTTTTGTCCACGCCTGTATGCTGTCCGAACGTTGTCTTGAACTGGGTAGTTCGACGGTTGCCGGTTGCAGATTTACGATAGACGGTCTTTTGATTTATGTTCTAGGCATGGAGATATTCATTTCCGAGTGGGAGATTTCTCATCCTTTAGATAGATAGGTCGAGTTAATTTTTTTGAATAAGGACTTCCTCTTTATTCAAAGTATTAGAGTTAATTTCGGTTTGTGTTTTTAGTTGTGATTATTGATGTGTTTACAGTAATTTGTGATTGATTACGAGTTTTGGATACTTGTAAATTTGATTTTTGTGCGACCTATCTGAAATCTCTCTTTAAGTATAATTTTTTAGTGATGTGCGACGACCACATTAATTAATGTACGTGTGCATTTGCAAGTATATTTATATTAATTTAGATAAGATATTTGTATATTGATATGAGCTCGTAAATTCAGTAAATTTTATTTTATAATATATATTTATAGTCAGAAAAATTTTCAACATTTTAGTTTTTTTTGCTAGTTTTTGCTTTCGTTGGCGGTAGTTGTATGAAGGTCAGGGTATTTTGGTGGGAAGTTGATCATGTTATAAAGCGCATGATCCGGTCATTTTGAGTTGCGCGCTCACAGATAATTTTCTGTTTGACGTTTGAAGTTTCTGGTTAACGTAATTAATTAAATTTGAAAGTTTTCCTAACTATTTAATTAGGTTAGGTTTGTTCGCGGTCAAATTGAGGTTTTTTCCTTGTATACTAGTCAATATTTATACAAGTTTTCCTCAGTCTTATGCATTTGTGTTGCATAAGACACTCTTAATACTTTATTAAGAGAGTTTTTGGTTTTATTTAGTTTTTTTTAAAATTATATGTTTGTGTTGTTAACGTGACTTTTATTTCTAATACCTTTTTTATTTAACACATACCCCTTCGCGGGTAACCTGAAGATACAAGAGCTCCTGGAAGGCTAAACCGACTAGAGTTAGACTGAGCAAGCTGTTGTGTATTGTGGGCCAATTCAAATAATTAATCAACACCACAGTTCATAGCAATATGTATATCTAAAACGCGCGGCTAGGTTTACATTGGATAAATTTTTAGAAATCGATTTTAATCAAATCACGATGTTTTGGCTTACGCAGTCTATATTTTGTCTAAGCTTACAATTACTTCAACCCGAGTAGATACAACTTTTTTGGGTCACTGTCGAGCACCTTCGGGCAAGTATTATTAAAAGAAAATTGAATTCTTGCTGACGGATCGCAATCTAGTCATCCTGACATACGATAAAAATTTAAAAAAATGAAAAGAACATTATAGTGAGTATAAAAATTCTCACCAAATCTTAATGTAAGTATTACTTAGATTAAGATTTTGTTAATATAGGGAGTCTGTAATAAAAGTAAATAAAGCAATCTATATTTATTCATGTTATGATTAGCGTATATCTATTGCAAGATTTTTTTATTACGTTTTTAAATTGTTTCTTTTCTTCATACAGATCAGTTATAAAAACTATCTAAAAATTCTTAATTTAAGATAACATTTATGATGTCAGAAATATTTCCAACGATAAATTTCAAAATATTTGATATTCTTTAGGTCTTTAGATTTAAAAAAAAGGTTCGCAACAAAAGCTATTGAAAGGAAGTATGTAGAAAAACAAAGGTTAACATGCCCTGAAAAGACACATAATATACTTGTGTTTTTATAAATATTTGATAATTTAATAAGATAATTATGCCCATGGATGTACTTATATGTATCTATTATATGCGAGAGGGATATAATCTGTGATATTAGTTCGGAAATTATTTTGTGCTTGTCCATCACTGGTGACAGTGATGGTGATGACTCTTGACAGCTCTAGAACAATATCTAGTTAATTTTGATTATATCATCTGGCGACATCTAAACATCAGAACCATTTGCTATTATTAGGGCGAATAACAGTTATTAATATATTGTTTCAACAGATTGTGTGAATTTTTATATAAGCGTGTATTTGATTTCTTGTAAATTAAAAGATGTACAGTATGTTTATCATAAGCACACATCAAATTCTTATTCTTAACAAAACGTTTAACATTAACATTTTCAGATAAATTTTGTTTAGTAAAGAGCGTATTTTTAATAGATGAATACCTTGTCATTTGTAATATTATTCGTATAAATTTTTTCTTTTTTTCTTTATTAAATATCTTTAATTGCGTTTTTAAAGGTTATAATTCAGTCTCTTCTCTCTTAAGTAGCTTCCGTTCAATGAAATTCTAACTAGTAAATATAAAATTTCCAAATGATACTGAAAACTGTAGGAAATCTGTAAATGACATAATGCAACAACAACAATTTGACTGCCTCATTGATAGTGCTTCATCAGTTGTAAAGGACACGAGCTTGTAAATTGATAGCTCATATTGTATTACAAAATTTAGGAAAATTTTGTAAATATCTTCTCCACGAGTTCTTTCTTTCAGAGGCAGCAACGTTAACAATTCTTCTTTAGCCGACATATCAGAAAATAACATCCTAATGAAAATACATCATTGAGCAGTATCGGTCATATTGGTGGACTCATCAAACTGCAAAGAAAAGTATGTACATTCCATATCATTTTTTAGTTTGGATTCCAAATCTGTGTTCATGATTTCGATACGTCTAGTAACAGTTTGGTGAGATAATTGAACATCCTTGATAATAGATATAATCTCTGCTTTATTTTTGAAGTCATCAAATAATACATTCGCCGCTTCAACAAATGATTCTTTTACTACCGCTTCATCTTCAAAAGGTTTCTTGTGTTGCGCCAGGATGTATGAAATTTTAAAAGATGCAATTGTTGCAGTATTGATTGTTTCGCTGACCTAGTAAACATGGATCGCTGTCCCTTTAAACTACTTTTCAAATCTTCCACCTTTCGTTTTCTTAACGCACTTTTTTTGCGGAAAATCATTGTCATAGGTTTTATGCATAGTTTTATAATGCCTTTCTAAGTTCCTGCGTTTGTGCAATGCCACTAACGATCGGCAAATACACTTAAATTTGACCATATTAAACAAAAATTCTTCCTCCCAATCGTTATTTAAAATGGTATGTTTTACTTTTTTTCGCCGTACTCATTTTGTCTTTAAAATATTACGTGTCGTTCAGATACTTAGTTATGACTGGCATTTTTATAGGAATCTATTTCGAGAAGAATCGGGAAGTGTCGCCAAGCGTTGCGCAGTTGCATTTCCTCGGGGGTCTCGCAAATTCCAATTAGTGACAAAGACTGCCTAAGGATGACGTTGGAGATAACTCAAATTTGTGAAGTGATTATTTTTTATTTTTCGCGATCCACTCCAATAGCTCTCGCAATCGATGGTTTGGGCATCCCTGATAAATATGGATGCCGTTGTGCTTTAGTCGGGTCGTTATATCTTTGAAAGAACTATACCTAACTCGAGAGGAAATTTTAGTTCTTTCTATTAGGCCTAGCACCCAATTATAAATGTTTAAGATAAATCATACAACAAATATTGATAATTAGTAAACCAGGTAAATTTTTAACTGATTACTAATCAGTTAAAAATTTATTTATTACAAATATTATTGATTACAAATATTTGTACATAAAAATATATTATTTAATTTCAATTAAGATTTAATTCCTTATTCTACTTTAGCGTATTGTACTTTATTCAGTTAGTTACAGAAAAAAAGAAAACTTATATTCTTGAAGTAATTTTTAAATTTACTTATTGAATTATCTCTAACGAATATGCATTTCTCACTTAATTTTAGGGGATCACAACACTCAAGAATTTAAGGAATTATTCGAATGGTTTGTATTGATTAACGTAAATAAAAGTTCCATAAATAGTATATATATATATATATATATATATATATATATATATATATATATATATATATATAGTTGTATATATAAAATCAAAATGTGTAATTTTCTGTATACCTTGTAGACTGTTACCCTACGCAGTATGACAGATATCTCCACACTATGTTCATTTATTTCAATTAAATTGACCTACCTAGTTTTAAATTTTGAAACAAAATAATATAACAAATATGTCTATTCTCTATATTTATCACAATACGAAATACCTTACTTTCAATTTTTCTTTTAGAACAAACATAATGAAAATTGATAAAATTGAACCGATACAAGAACTTTTAACAATAAAAGAAGTAACTAAACAATTTGGTTTTCAAAACTACTTAAATTATGGAATTTTATCTGAATATAAAATAACCTTATTAAAAATCTGGTGTGAATAATATTTTATATGTATTATTAAAAATACCTTTGTATTATACAAAACTGGTGGGGTTTACCTACTCATGTATGTTTCAATTATTCTGATAAAATAACCTTTTTATGTTTTGGTTTGCAAGTTGAAAATAATTTAGACAATAACTTAGTACAAGGGAATTTCGTAAAGTAAGTGTAGCTTGGTTCAGTGTGAGTGGTGCTAGTGAGAAAATCGTTCAGACATTCTTTTGTGCTATTTTGGTCGTGTAAAATAGTTGCTGTAATTGAAAATATCCCGCCGACTGTGAAATCCGATTTCTGTGTGTAAAAAACATGAAGGCTGCTGAGATTAATCGTGAACTTTGTTCTGTTTATGGTGAAAATGTCATAGGTGACAGCAGTGGCGGCTCTTGATGACGTACGATGTGAGCTGCTGCACTGATGAGACTGTTTCGTTTAAGCTTTCATATATACAGAGAAGCAAGAAACCGTACCGAAATAGTTCGAAGTAGTCTCATCCGTGCAGCAGCGCACATCGTATGTCATCAAGAGCCGCCACTGGGTGACAGTATGGTTAGAAGATGGTGCCGTATCTTACGAGAAAAATGAGCTAATGTCCATGATGGAATGGAACACTAACTGTTGTGATGAACGAACGTGCTTGCTTAAGAGATCGCGTCTTTTTGTTCGTATGACCAGCTTAACTTTTCCAAGAAGTTCACCGTAATAAGCTAAATTAATCGTCGAGAAAATCGATGCAAATTAGTCAAATAGCGTCCCAGAATATGGTCATCACATCAGCCGATGGTTGCGTTTTGAATTTCTTGGACGGAAGTGAAGTTGAGTGACGTCATTTGAAGTTAACATTCTCGTTTTCTGGGATATAATCGTGTACCTAGGTCTCATCAGTTGCTATGATACGTGACAAAGAGTCATCGTCTTCATGTTCGCAGCAAAGTCGAAGTTCTCTGTAAACTTAAATTCGTTTCTGCTGTTGTTCCGCGGAAAGTTATTTTAAAACCCACCTAACACTAATTTTACAAAATTTAAGCTTGTCGTGGACAATAGTGTGAACACTACCAACACTAGTATTAGCAATGCCAACAATCTCCTTCGCCTATTGCTCCGGATCAGCTGGTCAACTTTTTTTAATGTTCCCAAGATTCACAGCAGGCGTTGAACGGGTTGCACGCAGCAAATTCGACAGTCGTTCACGACAGTTCTGGAAGGATTTACACTATTTTACACCATTCAAAGACTGTTCTAAGTGATAAACCTTTTCTTCAACCTGTGTATGAAGTCTCTGATTAATATCAGTCGCTTTTACTCTTTCGTTGAAAATAAATTTAATAATTATACAATGTAATAGAGTTTCACGACATTGTTAATACAACAGGCAGTATTGACACAATCAAGCTTCATTTGCTTATGGCGTTAGCTAGTTTGCCTACTTTGATGAATGTAACACCACTTTACAGTATTTCTTATATTCAGAAAAAATTAAATTTAGATCAAATTTGAATTGCACTGGCACATACTTCTAGGTTTCGATGACCTTTGTTTTGGGGCATATCGTGTTTACGCAACGTAGATTTTGTTTGTTCCGAGAGGCGGTTTCCAAAAGAATTTTTTTTTTTTTAGGCAATAAATTATCAATTTTGAGGTCTTAGGAGCTTACTTTCGTTCGGTATATAATGAGTTAAAAAATATAATAACGGAAAAAGACTTTAGACAAGAGATATTGTAGTAAAACAAAAGAAATAAATGGTAAATCGGAATTAGTATGTGTTCACCAGCTCTATCAAGGCAAATATGAAAAAAATATATGCCTCCTATGCAGAAAAGTATATTCTATCGACGGCTTTGATGTTTAAAGCTATTTTACACAGTGATCGTAACTCCTTAATAATTATATTGTTAAATGTAGTTGCTTTATGCCAACAAATATGTTTTGTTTCATAATTTCTTTAAATTATGAAAATAGTCATACAAGTTTGAAAAACTAATTGTATGTAATAGTACTTTTATATTTTTAACTAAATGTTTGATCATCCTCCACAACCCTTGAGTTGTTTGAGAAAAGCGTTCGTCATAAATTTACGGGTTACTGATATTAAATTTAACGGTTTCTGAACATAAACGTAATATCTTTACAGGGGGGGATATTTCAAATGCTAGACACGATTTTAAACTGTAATGTTCACCTACAGAATTGCATAGAACGACCAAGAAACGTCGCATTCTACTGCATTGCGCCAATGCCATAAAACAGAACCGCCGAACTATATTTTCGTAGAATATCGCTTACGTACGTACAGACTATGTATCTCTCGGTTGAATACAAAATTTATCTGTCCTGAATGTTTACAAATAAACTTTTAGCAAATAAACAAGGAAACAGATAGACGAAAAACGTTCTGTAGAATTTTCATTGCTTATAACTGGGATATTATCGGTTACATCGAAGTAGACTTGTTTTCTTCTTTGCGTTTTCACATTTTTACTATAGAGTCTACATCGAAAAAGTTAATATTTTTATTTACTAAAAAATTACTAGATCTTGACTATTATATCATGATTTTAATACGAGTATGAACAGGGGAAATTTTTTTAAAATCAACAAGATAAAAGATCGTAAAAAATTAAAAAGGACGATACAATCTGATTGTTTTTTTTTACACGTATATGTATACATAATTTTATAATGTGACCTTAATTAACCAACTCTTTGGAGAAAACCGTAGGTGACGAAACACGGCAGAGTAAAATAGCTATGAGTATATCGGTGTCCACGAAATACAACGGATAAAAAATGGAAAGAAGTATTTACATAGAATCCAAAATATTTATCCAAAATTCCCCCTTACAAGCAAAAACAAATGACAAAGATATTTAAAAAAAAATTGTCACGTCACTGGGCGAGTATATCATAAATACTATAAGAGATGATATCTTAAAGCTGATAAATTTTATAGTCGATTTTTTATACATTATCATCCATATTAATATTTTTTACTTTTCGTAACAAAAAAAAAAATTCACCAAGTGCAAACCGAGGCACCATTTCATTGGGTTTGTGACAATTATTATGTGTGTCTCCACGCTGAAGGCGGACACTTTGAACATTCCATCTGAGCTTTTCACCTATTTACAAATCGGTTCTTTTCAGTAACAACCAACAGTTGTTACATTAGACATAAAGAAAGAGTTTACAGTCGATATTTGTACGTAATGGCATTGAGGTTATTGAAGTCTAAGCAAATAAAGCGCTCCAATGTCGAGGTTTTATAACATCGACAGCTGTCTAAACAATGTGATCCTTTAGAGTTTTTATAACATAAACCTTTCATTTCAGCGTTGGTTGTGTGTAAATTTCATAGAGGTTTTTTTTATAGACATTCTTACCCATAGGCGGTACATTATTTTCAGGGAGTTTGCATCTTTCCATTTTTCATATGTTGTATTTTTATTTCAAGGACACCCGGTATAATTGAATAAATAATAACATATACAGGATTACCGCTGAATAGAGCCAAAGCTATGCGAATCTGAAGAATACGTATAAATGTCTAACTGAAAATCAAAAGAGAATTTTCTTTGTAATTCATTAAAAATTTCCAAATTTTTAGTGCCAAAATGTAGTTAAAGTCGGTCCATATTTTTGTTTATTCTATATTTGCCAAAATACAGCTGTAATTCAAGTTCATTAATCTGCAAAAGAAATCCATAAAATTCCTAGGCACAATGAGTTCCTATTCATAAGAATAGTGAATGTTATTGTTTTCTTTCCAAAACATTTATGGAATATAGTGAGCCGCACAAGTGGTATTTTTACTGCGATGTTTTTTTTTGTTGATATCAATAATAGCCTTTACGTCGAATATGTCCACAACCCTATGGCTTCTTTTAATGAATGTAATTATAGTTAAATAGTTTGGACGTTAAACTTATTTTAAAATAAAATTATTATGTGTATAATAAAACAAAAATAATTCGTCGATAGACATAATTACTGATGAATTAGAGGTAGAAGCCCGTATATTTACCTGCGACAGAGCCGGACACAAATAAAGAAAAATCATTTTCTCGTTACTACGTGAACATTGGACCGCGATTTTTTGCACCTCCTTTGTTTGTCGCTATACAAAACATATTATATTACAATATGTACCTACCGATATCGATATCTACATGGCGTGTGTTTTATATGCGTATATACATATATACATAATATATATATATATGCGGATAGAATAAAAATACCTCATAGTGACGACAGTATTTCACGAAGTGTGTTAAATTTACTGAGAAACGATTTTTAGGTAAAACTCACTAAGACTTCTATGATAAAAGCATCGGTGTAAAAGATGACTGTCAAATAAGACTTAGTATTTCTAAGATGTTTTGTTAATAAGTAAAAGGTCTTTTCCAAATGTAGGCAAAGTCTGTTTGGAAAAAATTCCGAAATATGTTATTGTATTAATACAAAATAAAAATTAATAAAAGTTGATTTGTAAAATTTGATTTTGGTTAGTTTTGCTGAAGTTGATTCGTTCGTGATTACGAATTTAATTAAATACGAGGGCGACTTGTAAAGTAAGTTCCGTTTTCGTCTAATGAGCAGAGGAATGGGCGCGATCGGAGCGCTGCAGTGTAGTCTGGTTTAGCATGAGTCTGGCAGTGTTAGTAAGAGAATCGTTCGGACATTCTTTCGTCCTATTTTAGTAATTTAAAATGTCTGCTGCAATTAAAAATCCCGCCGACTGTTAATTGCGTGCTGTTATTCGATTTCCTTGTGCAAAGAACATAAGGGTTGCTGAGATTTATTGTGAACTTTGTTCTGTTTATAGTCAAAATGTCATGAGTGACAGTATGGTTTGAGAAGGACGAACTAATGTTTACCACAAATTTAGCTAAGACTTGTTACCGAAAACCATAAAACAAAGAGAATGAGATCGGCACTAACTTTTCTGACACGTTACGATGTTAAAGGTGAAGATTTCCTCCTTTATAGCAATAGGTCATGAGACTCGGGTCCCTTATGTCAACGTTGAGACAGTCAATGCAGTGTGGCTGCTCTAACTCGCCTACGAGGAAACCTTTAAAGTGCCGTCAAACTTTTTCTGTGAGAAGTCATGGTCACTGTCTTTTGGGATAAAAAAAGGCGTCCTTCTTATAGACTTATGGAACGAGGAATTACAATAAACACTGAAGGACAGTATTATAGCATGTCTTAATTCAGAAGCGGCAGAATTCTATGAAGAGGGCATTAAAAAGCTGGTTCATCGCTATGGCAAATGTCCCAATCTTAATGGGCAACTATGTAGAAAAATAATTGAATGTAGTACCTTTAAGTTGTATATAAGAACCTTTTCATGTATTGGTGTTTTTTAAAATGACTAAACGGAATTTATTTTACGAATCGCCCTCGTAGTAGACCTACATAGATTAATTAACGATAAACAATTTTCATGTAGTTTTTCTTAATATGAAAGTTTTCAAGAAGTGTATATGTTGAGTATACTTATTAGTAATAAGTATACTCAACATATACACTTCTTGAAAACTTTCATAACTATAACGTACCACATATATTTATTAGTCTAGATTATATATATTTTATTTGCTGTAATTAAATTTTGCATAGTCGCAAATACATGCATAATATAACATAGAATATTTTGAAAATCGTGGAAAGCTACACCACAGCACGATGATTTACAGTGTTAATCTATTATTTATCAAAGCTGCGTGTGGAGATAAACACTCAGTACGCACCGTGCTCTTAATTCGACTCCTAAATTATTCAGTGCGGTTACGGCACTCACGTGAAAATTTACTTCTCATTTAAACACCTTAATGTTGATGAATTTGCATAATCTTATTTAAAGTTGTTTGTAACCTTTGAAAACGATTAACCCCAAATGTAAACTTATTAAATTATATAGTCTAAGACTTGATATACAAAAGCTAAATCAAGAGACGCTTGTATATTCTTTTTGTACTTAGGTATAGCAAAACGCACGAAGCAATCTACTTTCGTCATGAACCAAGAACAATGACGTCGGTATTGCCAGTCTCATGACAACGAAAATAATTGTCTTATATATTACTAAATTTATAATTTTATTAATCTGGAATATATTATGTATATAATTGTAATTCTAGGACTATTTCGATGAATATTAATTAAAAATTATAACTTTGGCGTCATTTCAGCTTGTTTTATTAAGGATATTAACATAAGATGATGGCAATCATGAAAAATCGTTTACGTTATTGCCGAATCACTTGACAGTAGGTTGACGGTGTTTGGTTATTAAATAGTGAACTTAAAAAAGTAGTTTTATTTACTTATATTATACATAGCCACAAAATACATTAGTTTATTACTTATTTCCTTTAATGAGAATGTACTTAATTTGCCTTTAGAAAAATTGGTCAATTAAGAGCCAATTTAGACTATAAACTTCACCGTAAATTTTATAAGTCGACACAAGGTTCATATACACGTACTACAACTATTATGTCATGGATTTTAATGACGAAAGTGGATTGCGTTTTGCTATATGCTCTTATTAATACTATTAGGGAATTACGCTGTCTGCCAGATTACTTATTCAAGTTAGTTTCGTATGTATAATAGATGAAACAGGCGGATGTAATGAAAAACTTGACTAGCATAACACTTACATGAACTATTCACAATTGAAATAAAAGTCTTTAATTAGTTATTAAGCAAATTTTGATGACTAAAGCTCGGATTATATGCAAAATGCATATTTGTTGTTAAGTTTTCTGGGGTTATTTAATGTTTTTTTAATAAAATAAAGCAATAAAAAAAAGCATATTTGTGCACATTTTCTTTAAATTACAAATTTCAGCAGATTTAAGAAATGCATTTCCTCTTGCGAATGAATTAATTTCCAATTCAAAAAATCTTTTTAAAAGTGCCATAGCGGGTTCAGTCTTTTCGCAATTCTTTATTTAAAAATATTAAAAATTTTATTTAAATCTTATAGCAATAATTTTTTTTGTAGTAACAGAAACAATTTTGAAATTAGAAACAAGAGAACACTTTTGCCAGAATTTATAAATTCAATAAACAAATGCTATTGTCAACTATAACAGGAGCTGGAAAAATAATTTTGAAAAAGCAAAACTCAGTATTAGAGAAAATCAAGGATTTGAAATGGAAAATTGTAGATGGCATTGAATTAAAGCCTTACATTGTAAGCAATTTAAAAAATGCTCCTACTACTTCCGTCGATGTTGAACGATCTTTTTCCACATTCAAACACGTGCTAGACGACAGAAGACATTCATTTTCAATTTTTTTTAATGGGACCATCGGAAACATGGAAAATTGAACGACTCCTATATACATTTTACGAGTTATTTTAATGTTGTGATACTGACTTTACATGCATTCGAATAAAACATAACGCATTAATAATGGATAATCGCAAACATAATATTTTAAAAAACGGAATCCTGTAATAAAATAAGTAATTAATATTTTGAATATTCACTTTCCAACATACTAACAGTTTTAGTTTCTGCATATCCGTAAGATGCACCATTTTTGGACTTGTAAATTTGACAAGGACGTGACAGTTTAATTGCAAGTTATTAATATGTCAACTGTATCAAGACCAATCACGACTATAACGAGCCATCGAAAAAATTCATAATTGGAGTAGACTGTGAAATTGGGTTGATACTTCCACATAATGACACATTACTTGATGCTTGACAGTTTCATTTGGTTTCATTGTAAAAAAAGGTTATGGCATTAAAATAATACTACAACAAAAAAGAGAACAACTAATTTATTTAATATCGAAATCATAATCAAAATTTACATATAGCTACAGAAGTTGTTGAAAATGTTGTCCATTTACATCTAAACACAAACAATTTTTTCTATTTTGCGTTTGAAATGAACTCATTATGAAACCCAAAACAGTATCGAAATGAGCTTCATTTCGATACGCTTTTTTTTCATTTTTCAATGTTGGCGTTGTTCGAATACAGAAATAAATATCATTGCTGTCAATGATTTTAAGAATTTAAGTACATTTGACAGATATGATATATGTTCGTACTCTACACAAACAACGTATATTGTATACAATTGACAACAAGATATATTAGTTTCTAAGTCACTCATGTTTATATTTTTAAATAAAATATCAAGTTATGTTAACGAAAATTAATAAATAATATGTAATATAATATAACGAGTGATCATTAAAATTTTCGCTCAAGTAAGCCATGTACACAAAAAGTATGTCCTAACTTAAGTTATTAGAGGAGATCTGTCATTATAATTTCAAACGTCATGATTGTTAAAAAATAATTTGAAATGCTGACTTTTATATTAAATATATTTATAATTTTTATACAAATAGAATATTATAAAAAATGTGTAAAATGTTGACCATTCTCCACCAAGCATAATCGCACTCTATTTCATAGAGCATTGAAAACATTGATCAGTATTTGCAGTGAGTTATTGATGTGTTCACATTTTTCTATGATTTTATGTCTGAACTCTTGTAGATTATTAAGTGTTTCATAAATAATATTCTTTATATGTGGCCACACAAAAAAATCCATGACTGTTAAATCACACGATCGTGGTGGATATGGAATCGCTGTATTTCTACTTATTATCCTATCGCCATAAAATTGTTGCAAAAACTGAATATTTTCAAGTGTAACGTGAGATGAAGCCCCATCCTGTTGAAAATATCCGACCTGGAGTTCATCATTAGTCAATTGATTAGTAAAAACACTGAGAATTTCGTTACGATATTTCTCCGATGTTATCGTGCCCTCAAAGAATATTGGTCCTATTAATCGGTGACGACTCATACCTACACATACGCCTATTTTTTCTGGATGTAGAGGAACTTCTCTGTAGAAATGAGGATTTTCACTGGACCACATACGCATATTTTGCGAATTAACAGAACCTTTCAAATAAAACCAAGCTTCATCGGTGAAAAAAGTATGATTTAAAATATTGTCTGTCATTGTTTGAATAAACCATTGGCAAAATTGTGTTCATTTTTCATAATCCGTAGGTAATAGATTTTGTACAGAAGTTAATTTATATGGATACATGTGCAAGTCCTTTTTTAAAATTTTTTGACATGTGCCATACGAAAGCCCTACTTGTTGCGAAACTCTGCGAATAGATGTTTGAGGAGATTCGTTAATAATTTGTCTGACATTTTCAATTACGCCGCGACTTCTCTTGAGAGGAGGACCGCTTCCTTTTTTTCTTAAAATACTGCCTGTTTGACGAAAAAGATTTACACAATGCATTAGCGTATCACGGAAAGTTTTATAGCTAGGAACAGTATTTGGATATCTCTCTTCAAACTCGCAAGGAAATTTTCTTTTGAATGCTGCCAAATACCATTAACTTTTTGAGATGTCAGGAAGTAACATTCTACCATAAACGCTTTATGCATATCATTAAAGGCCATTACTTTTTCTTTTGATGAAACTTTAAAATATATATTTGACACTGACAGATGTTTGAAATAACATCTTAATGACTAAAGCTACGACATAATTTTTATATACACGGCCAGCTACGAGTGAAAATTTTAATGATCGCTCGTTACTTCGCGGATAACAAGATTTAAATTTGACAATGTCAAGTATCAATGTGACCAACTGCATGCTTTATATAAAAATTAAACTCTGAACTTCCAAATTAAATAATTCCAATTTATTAATGTAAAAAATGCAAAATAGAAAAAATAGTATAAAAAACTCGTTTCATAAGGCCTTTCGCCGCACTCGCTCTTTAGAAAACTCGCCGCTATCGTGGCTCGTTTTCTAAACTGATCTCGTGCGGCAAAATGGTGCCTTATGAAACTTGTTTTTTAATATACTATTCTTAATGAGTTTTGAAAAATTTGACACAAACTTATAGTTTCAATGTCAAATAATAAATGTCATTATGTGGAAGTGGTTAAAGTACCAACCCAATTTCACAGTCTACTCCAATTATGAATTTTTTCGATGGCTCGTTATAAAAGTCTAGTATACTATAGAAATTTGAACAGTAATATTGATTACCTACTTACTTTATTACTGCATTCCGTTTTTCAAATAAAAATATATGTTTTAGATTAATCATTATTAATATGCTAAGCATGTGCTGTTTTATTCAAGTGCTATAAAGTCAGTACCACATTAAAATAATTTGTAACAGAATAATTGAAAGATATATTAGTGGGTAAATCCCCACCAGTTTTGTATAATACAAAAGTATTTTTAATAATATAAAATATTATTAAAATTGGTTAAGTAAACAAAGTGAGTACTTCGGCCGTCTGACAATATGCAGCGCTGAATGTACTTCTACGCTCGGTCTTAATAATTTCTGTGAGATAGCGAAGTCGTTTTTTTTGTGAATGTGGCTGAAGATATCCTTTCTCCAGCGGGGCGTACTGATGAATCTGGAGAAAGATGAAATACGTATCTGCGTCTCTGGGGAGGGATATGTTCGGACACGTTCACAAAAAATATTAATAGTGAACTTGTATTTGTGTTCTTCACACCTGATTTTTTATAATATTTTATATTATTAAAAAACTAATTTGTAAAATCTGTAGAGTCGTTCAATTTTTCATGCTCCCGGTTGTAGGTACCTAATTGTAATAACTGGGTTGATCACACATTAAGTAAATATATGTACTTATTGTTAGATATTGTCAATTATTAATAGGTACTAATTATTAGTAATTATACCTATATTCTTGAATAGCATTTATAATGTCTAAGGCTATTTTGACTTTTTGTAAACATATTGTTAATAGCGTTACACAAATATTATGTAATGTAACAGACCTTAAATGTAAAATAAAGTTTTGTTTCATAGACACAAATTTGGTGTTTGTTAGAATGTTATAAAAAAATTTTACATGCATATAATCCGAGCTTTATTGATGATATAAAATGGTAATGTAATGCGCCAAACGTACTTCACAAAATGAAAACTATATTTTAAATGAAAATTGTGTATGTAGTTTATTTGTGGTGCTATTTTAACATTCTCTACAAATGCTAATTCGATTGTTTTGATAATTAATGATGTAAACGACCCAGCAAACAGAATAAGCAATATTGCATGAAAGCTATGTTAAAATTATAGCAGCGTTTCTCGTCTTAGAAAAACAAGTATGTGGAAATTGTTCACAGCACACGAGAAGATAGTTTTCACTGTTCGACAGTTGCAAGACTTTTTTAGAAGAAAATAATTTTGTTTAATCAAAATAATAGTGTTACACAAATATTATGTAATGTAACATACTTTAATGTAAAATAAAATTTTGTTCCATAGACATGGATTTGGTTGGGGGTTTTGGTATATTGGTTCCCAGAAGGCAATAAATAAAAGATTGGTACTTAATCCTTGTTATCAATACGTAAATTGGGCCCAAACCCGTAAGGAGCGTTGTTCAATTGGTTCCGTTTAATATATTTGCATCTTTGTCAAAACTAAATTTTAGTATGTCGTAACAAGAAATAAAGTTATTGATAAAACATACATACCTCCTTTATGCAATTCTTTAATACTTGCTAATGCTAAGAACCAGGCGCGGCTCGTGATGACGTATTTGGGAGTGCAAGTACAATGATGCGAGTGCCTCGTGTGTTTTCGGTGTTCACTGAGAAAACGTTACAGTTAGTACACGAGAATACACGAAGCACTCACATCATTGTACTTGCACCCCCAAATACGTCATTACGAGCCGCGCCTGCTAAGAACTATTAAATGTTCATTTGTAAATAACTGTCATTATGGGGTATTAACCTATATACTTGCTGGCTAATGAAGAACTATTAAATCTGCGTAGGGGGAGATTGCTCATTAGTAAGGGCACAGAACATACAAAAGTGTCGCTCTCGCTTCGCGCTAAACAAGATTTTATACGCATGTACAAAATCCGCCATATTTTTGTAGGTATTTCTCTCAACCTATCGCTGTTGACAGGCATCTTATATATATATATATATATATATATATATATATATATATATATATAATATAAGCATTATAATATGATATTGTGCAAGAACTATCATTACTTGAGTTTGTATTTGAAAATTTATTTATTTAATCGTTTTATATTTAGTATACAGTTTATTTGTGGTGCTATTTTAACATTCTCCACGAGAGCTAACTCGAATGTTTTGATATTTATTTATTTAGCGTATGTCTACATAGATTCAGATCTAAACAACGCTACATATACTGAATGGTGGGGATTGTATATCCCATAATATTCTTTATTCCCTCTTTCTTTCTTCTGGAATATCCGGATGGTGGGAAGCGCAATATGGCTTGAAACTTGAATTGTTTCTCCAAGACTTCCTGCCGTTTGATTCTGAGAAAGGCCATGGTTAAGAGACTCTGAGGCATGTGGATCCATGTATAGAAGTCTCTGGCTGCCGGTTTGCTCTAGCTCATTTAGCGTTACCCAGCGTGCACTTGTAGTAATCTGCCACGGACGCGAGCTAGTCTACACCCAGTGTAGTGTTTTTATAATTAATTATATAAACGACCCACCAAACAGAATAAGTAATATTGCATGAAAGATGTGATCGCTATGTTACAACTTTCAAAATCTGTGTCCAACCATCACGTTGCTAATATTCTAAGTATCTGAGCATATACTTTAAGCGCACGGCGGGGCATCAAAATTCTATAATTTCCGACCCGAAAAATTACATACCATTTGTGCGCGGCGGTCCTTTCCTGGGCATTCTAAGAAATAAAAAGGAAATACCTGTACGACGTTTCCTCTTGCTTTAGAAGTAGGCATCTTTAAATAGTTTGAATTTAAAAGATAATGCTTTTACAAAATTGAAACGGCAATTTTACAAATTTGATACAACATAACTAAATTTTTAAGGTACATATAGCGCTTTTTTTATATTTTCCATTCTAGACTTTCACTTTGCTCGAACTGGAAATGGAATAATTAGTATAACCTCTTATTTGCGTGCAAATGTGTTATATTGGGTGATAAAACCTCTCCGCGGGGGTTTTGACCGCGGCGCGTAAATTATCAATACCTAAGCATCTGGCTGTGCCTCCAGGAATCGTCTACCTACTCGAAAATTCCAAGTCTAATTTATATGCAGCACTTACCAAACTTTAACAAAACTTAAACTGAAATTTTATAGCCGAGACGAAAAAAGGATTTATTTATTTTTGTAGTTAGCCATTTTAATAACTCACCGTATTATTTGTTATCGTGCTAGATTTACATGTAAGAATCAGTCTAGTTGCTTTTCAGGTGATTCTATTACTTACCTGTCCCTCGTAACAATTTCGACTGGCAACTCTATATTTCTTATAAGAACACCGAACCATATTACTATGAGGTGTCATTTAAATTTACTTTTTATCGCAAATTTCACAGTTGAATTAATTTTGATCGATACCGAGATGAGATCGTGTATCGCAAATTGTAATTGTTTTGACCATTTGGGCAGTCTCTGATGTGTGCGTTGGTTTGGTGGTGACACTACACCCCGAACGTTGGAAAACGTCCTCTCTTGCATCTCATGCCTTTTACGTGCATCGCTTAGATCTCTTACCTCCCTTAAGGCGCATCCTCCTTGCCCGTCGGCAAAGCCGCATTGGTGGGGACATGTTGTGCGGCCTTGTCGACCGGCATGCCGGTTCTTGTCATAGAAGGGCGGGCTGATGCGTGTAGTGTATACGTACTGGCGACTGACAGATCATTTTTAGACCAAAGAAATTTGAGTACATCAATACGTTAAGCACGTATTACGCATTTGTTACAAATGAAACAGATATGCATTACACACATCTGTATCTGTACACATGGACATACACCTTGTATTTTCCAACATTTACTTCTGCCAAAGACACGTGTTTCTGTCATAACAATAGACTTCGTCAGTTTGGCTAGTGAAGTAAAGTTTGATGGAACGCCTCATAGGTATAGCAAATTTTGTACATCAATACGTTAACGTGACAGGAAGAACGTATTTAGTTGAAATAAGGTGGGACGATACAAAGACTATTAGATTTGAAGAAGTCTATCGGGATTACGAGTGCCTGTGGGATGTAACTAAAACAAGTTCCAGGAATAATTCAATGCGGCTAGGTGATATTGAAAAAATTGTGGCAGAAATGGGTTTAAGAAATACCTATTCGCAGGAACTTCAGAAAATTGAAAAATTAACAAAATCTGGAATAGGAACTGCTGATCTTTACACACCGACATTGAAGTGGTTTAAAATTATGCTTCACGAGGAAAACGAAGGAGAAGAGATCAACACAAAGTAACTTGGTGAGTAATTTTCTTTGATGTAAGAAAACAATTTTGTTACTAAATATTTTAATTCTTAATATAAAAGTATATGTAACAATATTGACAGATTGCATTTAAAAACTTATTAAACCTTTAAATCTTGTCACGACCTTCATTGTTAACGTATCTTTTGATATAATCTCTATACTCTGGCATGTTTAGCGCTTTTGTAATCAGACACAGATTTTGCTATTTTTCGCATCTCATTCACCTCAACTCTCCATTTCCCTGGAATAATCTCGCTCGTATCTATATTTTCCTCATCAAAACAACCTGGTGGGAAGTAGGTCCTTGCTGAAGTTTTACGTAGCTAGTTATGAAGTGCACAACAAGCCCTCACAATTTTGTCAATAGTTGACAAATTTATAATGTATTCTAAATCTGCTAACCAGAATTCCAAATGAATTTTCAACAATTCCTCTTGCTCGGCTTAGGCGATAATTGAAAATCTTTTCTTCTCTCGTTAAAGGAATTGTATTATATGGGTTAGTTAAATATGTTTTGAGGAAATACGTCGTCAGCGACTATACAGTTCCCCTCTGGAAGCAAACCATTTTCTAGTTTGGGAAACAAAGAACAATTTTGAAATACACCACCGTCTGACACAATTCCGTTACAATCAACATCAATAAAGGTAAAGCAGTAATTGTGGTCTATGAGTGCCATGAGAACAATGCTATTGTGGCCTTTGTAGTTGAAAAACTCCGTTCCATAATTTGGAGGAGGTTGAATCAGAATGTGTTTGCCATCTATGGCTCCACAGCAATTGAGAAAGTTCCATCTGTCCTGAAAACCACGAGCAATTTTTGAAATGAAATTTAAACAAATATTTATTTTTAAGTATAAACTTTGTTTCTTTTCCCCTTCCAGCTCTGTGAACCAATTGGAAAAAATGAAGAGGAAAACAAGTAGGCCAAAGTCGATAAAGATCATGGTACCATTGAAGAAACATACTCAGGTTTCTGCGGTTGCAACTGCAACGGCAAGAAAAAACGAGCTTCATCATTTACGCTACGACATTCCTAAACAGCAAAGAAAAAAACGGTATGAATGTTTTAAAAACCCTTCTACAGGAGAAGACAAATTTGAAGCCTTCGGAAATTATATTGCACTTTCACGAAAAAAGTAACCATTTAGACTAGCTATACTATGCCAGAGGGAATTGCAGTCAACGCTTAGTCGTTACCGATTATTAGGCATTTCTCCTACACATACTACTTACTACGATGAATTATTGCCTACATTACCATCATCATATTCTCATTCTCCAGTACCTTCCACTCAATTAACAAACTTACAAGACTGTAATGAATTTTCTATCGTTGCTTCACAAGCCATTTCAGAATATTAATAGAATGTTTAAATAAAAATAGTTTGTAAATAAAATAGCTGTTGTGATTACATACCTTTATAAATTCCTTTAACACATCGTAAATTGCATCGCAAACTTCCGGTAGGAATTTTGATATTAATGCTTTTGGGACACGAAACACATGCTGGAGAGTTCTGTAGCTATTTCCTGTTGCTAAAAAGTTTCGTGTAACTTCGAGCTTAATCCGAGCTGGTAAAATTGTATCAGATCGCTGGATTAGACGTGAGATCGAATTAAGCATACTTTCAAATTTTTCAGGTGGTAAACGAAGACACAATCTATATTCTTCAGAATCCTGCGTAGAAAGTTCCTTCAAAAGTAGGGCTGATGCTCCTGTTTTATCAATTCATTTTCTCGCCCATAATCGTTTAGTTTGCAACAACACTATTAACTTCTTCAATCAAGCATTTAGCAAGGTGGAAAACATTATTCACCTGTTTTTGATAACTTTTTGTTTTGAGCGAGGCATGATGACCTTAGTACAATAGCGGAATTTGAACTGATACTGGCGAAGCAAGTAAGTTTTAACAATTTTATTTATTAACATCTACTTACCTCGTATCGGGGAAAATGTACTAGCTAATCCACTACTGATACTGTAACTTGCACAAATAACTTAACCAATGTAAATTTGGCTTTGGCTTGGTATGAAAAGAAAAGTCCGGATTAAATTTAACTAGCCCTCGTATTAGGAAGTGTAAATCATATTCAAAAACAGAATGATTAAAAGACTGTCATAAAAGGTGTTTTTTTTAAGAGGTGTAGGATTATAAATTGAAATAAAAAACACAAGTGTTAGGGAAATGAGTTTTTTTTTTTAATTGGTAAGACAGTTTTATGACAATGATGGAAGATGATTTCGGGCATATGGCCATCACGGGAGCGTCTGAGGCACGTCATCCTGAAGCATTAATTTTAGACTACTTTTTCAAGCGTTTGAGACCGTATGTTACGAATGGTGCGCTCGATATTGGTTTCTAAGGTTGCAAAGTTGTTGGCTTGTTCGCGTAGACCAATGTCTTCAAATAGCCCTACAAAAGATATTCTAGAGGAGTTAAATCACATGATCTTAAAGACCAGTGTGTAGGTGCATTTCTGAAGATAAACTTATCGCCGAACACTTAATTCAATAAATCGATGGTTTCGCCATGTGGCATCGTCCTGCTGAAACTATAGGCCTCCCTGACCATATGTATGCACTTCTGGGAATAAAATATCTGTGGACATGTCTCTATATCGTCCGGCATTGTCGGGGACAGCTCGATTACCTTCGTTTTTGAAGAAGCATAGTCCGATTGTCATCGGGGCACAAACCACACCAAACAATGCATTTTTCGGGGTCAATCGGTGGTTGATGAGTCACCTGTGGATTAGTGTCGCTCCAAATGCGACAATTTTGCTTATTCAGAAAGCCACTGAGCCAGAAGTGAGCCTCATTATTAGAGACCGGACACATCGGCTGAAATGGACGTCATTACGACGGACGATATAAATAGTCTACATCTGTAAGTACATCACGCTAGAGATGATATAACCTACTCCTTGAGCGGAGTAGGTGCACCTACCAGGATTCCAGTTCCGAACTAGGTGCGGCAAACTAGGTGCACAAATCAGTTCCGACTCCGACCGATTGTGAGTCATATTTTGCGTCCGATCAGTCAGGGTAATCTTTATGTTTACTTAGGCACACAGCTTGGATATACAAATAGCAGTTAAATTATTACATTTTAAATGAGGTGTCAGATTGCAATTTATAGATTTTTTTTTTAAATTAAAGTGCATACGATATACATACATACATAGGTTTAAAATAATTTTTGTATGCTTTTCAATGCAACACTAGAAAATCCCATGTCATTCTAATATGCAATGTGTTGAATGTATTTAATTTATTGACGGCGGCGGTTAGAAAGAATGTTTAAAGTTAGACAAAAAGAACCATTTGTTAGACTAATCACAAAAATAATACCAATAATACCTCAATCGATCAAATGTTATCTAATGTTGAAGTACCAGGGTCTGCAAATTCTCGCGCAATAGTGGAAGTGCAACGATATTTAGAATGTGAAATGGCTGATCGAAATCAGGATCCATTTCAGTGGTGGAAGGACAGTGAATATTTATTCCCGAATCTAAGTATCGTTGTAAAGGAAATATGTTGTGCAATAGCTACTTCAGTTCCATGCGAGAGACTCTTTTCTAAAGCGGGGTATATTTTAAATGAAAGAAGAACACGGTTAAGTGCGAGTAAAGTAGAAAAACTAGTTTTCCTGAATATGAACGATGATTTCATTTAGATTTAAATACAAAAATTAAAACTATTTTTTATGTATTAGTTCTTATTATTTTTACTTTTTATTATATATTTTTTGTGTAGCTAAAAATTTAGTTTTTCTTATGACTAGAAATCATACTAATTATTTAAAAATAAATATACATATTTGGTTGCACAATTCTATATACAATTATTCGGAATAGCAGCAACTACAATTGCCAGTTGTATTTATTTATACATAGGTATAGGACTAGTTGCGTCGTTTATTTCTCACATTTCGCTTCGCTTAGTCGGACTCGTTCCAGGCGGACCTACTCTTTTACATAATACGATGCGAATATGTAGGTGCAACTGCGAGATAAACTCTCGGGCGCTCCGACTTGAACGATCGGAATCAGAATTGTACGACTCGGAATCGTTTCAATCGGATCTACTCTTTTGGAAAATGCGAACTAGGTGCACCTGCTCCGGCACGCGAACTAGGTTCAAAGGAACAGGTTCGGTTCAGAGCAACCATCTCTACATCACGCAGTTGTTGAATAGCACTATTCATTCGGTTAACTGCACATCTATTTTTTGTGTGTGGTTAACCGAATGAATAGTGCTATTCAATAACTGCGTGATGGTTGTAGACTATTTATATACTCCGTCGTAATGACGTCATTTCAGCCCGATGTGTCCGGTCACTACTCATCACTGAACTCAATTTGATCATAAAACAGTGAATCGACTTCCAACTGTTCAAGCGCCGAATTACTGAACTGACGTTGAAAATGATGTTCGGTTGGCTTCAATTCTTGTACCAATTTAATGTTGTGAGCATTCAAGATCTTTGTGCAAAATCTTCCACAAAGTCGATGGGCACGCGCCCAGTTTTTGCACACGATGAATTTGGATCATCCTCAACACTGGCCTAAACGGCGACGATATTTTCAACAAGTGCGCACACTACGCAATCTCGTTGGTGGATGGGAGTCCAAAAGAGTAAATTGAATGCAAAATTTTTCAATTGTGTTGCGAATAGTCGTCTCAATTAGCCGATAACACTGCTTTTAGAAATAAATTTCCACAATTTGTAGACGCTGCTCTGCTCTAAGTATTTGCATTATGAAATATCAAACAATACTGAATAAAATGGCGGTATGACTTGTCAAATAAACCGTTCTGTCAGAGTTTCTCTCTATTGCAAAAGAAATGTATTACAAAAACAAATACTTCAGGTAAAAAATAAAAGCCATAAAATTGGTATAACTGTAGTAAAAATACGTTTTTATTAGTTAACAAAGACTTTTATAAATAAGTTATTAATTATATATATTATGCTACATAATTACAAAAATATTTGTATAAGTTAACATTACACGTCTGGGAAAACTTGCATTTTATACATTAATATATCATCATCAATAAAATTATTTAATTGTTCTTTGGAGAAAGTCAGTTGATATGGATCGCATTTTGTTTGAATATAGAGCTTTTCATTCATTTGTGAGCCAAAGTCTAATAAAAACAAATATGTATTTGTAGGGTGTTTTGTTTCATCCACTATTTCTAGATGCCATAAAAATTCGTTACCACTTCTTGAAAAATTAACTTTAAATATATTATCATACTGCATAATTATGTACTCATATGCATCAATGAGATCATCTAATATATATGTAACAGAGTTGGTTTCCAAAATATTGTCTTTATGAAATGCGTTAAGGTGTTCTTTTAATTCGGAGCTCTTGTTTTCCCAAGGACAATCGTCTATAATACATTTGATAGGACCATTTTGACAACTTGATTCATGAGCTTTAATTCGTTCAGCATTAGCAAGAAATGTACAACCAAATCTTTCATATTTGCAGGGATAATCTATAGTATTTGTAATTTGTTCAAGGAGAAAATTACGCGTTTCTTCAATAACACCTTTACAGGTTGGGCAAATAGCAACTTTATTTCTGCATTCTTGGCAGAAACTGTGACCCTTACTGCATTGCATTATTGGGGGCACCATATAGTCTAGACAGATCGGACACTCCAGCATTTTTAAAATGTGATTATCGGCATTAACATTTTCTTCAATTGGCACTTTTTTAACAAATATATCAATTTTAAATGAACTGCAAACATTATAGTTTAAATTTGTTACTATGTCGACTACGGTAGCAATGGTTGCATTTCTGGTATTTACAGGCCCGATTTCGCCATGTTCAACTGATTGTACCATACAAGAATATTTTCGTTTCTTGCTCAAGAAGCAAGCACGATACGAAAATTTTTGAGCATCCGATGCAGATCCGCAATATCTAACATTGCAATAGAAAATTCCATCTTTTACGTCAAACTTAAGTTGAGCTACAAATGTTTGATTTGCTTGATAAAAGACATAATTCTCTTCAAAAGAATGGCCTACGTTTATTTCTATTAAAAAGTCTGTATGTGAAAGGGTTGGATGGCAATCCTCGTAATGATCAAAGAGTTCAGTGTGGTCTCCTTGCCATGGACAAGAACCTAGTGATAAGTTCTATTAGTATTCAGTAAATACAAAGAGATGATATCACATTAATATTTTGACACTCTGTATGTATGCAGAAGCAACTTCACAAAATTAGTATTAAATTTACGTTAAATTATCTAAAAAAAAAATACTCACCTTTGACTTTTGGACGTAATACTCTGCTTACAATATAAAAATTAGAGAAGTCTTCCAAAATTTTTGTTCACATTACGAAGTTGTACTGTTTGCATCTGCGGCCCTTGATTGCGTGCAAGGAGGGCTACGCATGTGGTCTTATCCATGTAGCAGTCTTGCATAACATTTAGAACCGCGCGCGACTATTTAGTAGATTATTTTCTTTACTAACGGTATGGTTAATTTCAAGTATGAACAACATTATAACGAATGAGATATATTTCTGATATTTTGAAATGTACCAATTATTCAAAATCTAACAAATCCTTATATTTTATTATGATTTTTCTGAAAAGACTTTTGGGAAAGTTTTATTCATTGTTGGATGACGATATTGTGGATAGGAAGATTGAATTGTATACATTTGAGTTGTTTTTTTATTGTTTTCTTATGTTTAATTACTAATTATTTTTAATTATTCAAGCCAGAACGATTATACATTTTATTGGCTTAAAATTCCACAAAACAATGTTTTACCAAAATATATCTATCCTTATGTGCAACGGGGACCAAAGAACCCGCAATGATCGAATGATTGCTTCTTTTCCATGGTCAAATAAAGTCACTGGTTTAATCACAGAGTCTTAAAAATATGTATAATTGCTAATAATTATACATAATTAAGGCCTTCACAAGGTAACATCATATAGGTCAAGTAAATTATATATATATATATTGAAACCATTTAAAAAATTATCACTCAAAAATTTGGAAGAGGAAAAAGGTAAATCTGAAGGCACTAACTTTATTTGCATATATTATTACAATTCGAATATGGGATATGACCATTAGCACGAGGGTAAGTCAAATTAAAACGAGTATTTTCTAATATAATAATAGTTCTCCTTGAGGTCCATAAGGTGGTACCTAGCGCTAGATACTGACCGCTAGGGCTGGGCGATACCGACGTTTTCGGTATCGTGTAGCGATACCAATCGAGGTTTCGATACTTAGCGATTATAATATGTATATTTGCTACGCATAATGTAAAATACAACATACTTAAAAATTCTTTACTTAAAAAGTTAATAGCATCCTTTATGTACATTTAAAAAAATGCACAAAGGTAAGCTGCCTGATACATCGCTAAGTATCGATACTTAGCGAGTACTGGAATCGGTAAGGTATCGATACTTTGGAATCGATACTTAGGAATCAGTATCCATAACCCGTTTTCTAGGAATTGATTATTTGATATCGGTTTCAAGAAATATAAAATTAATTTACCGATTCTACTATATCTATGGTATGAAATTTTGTTTTTTTTCGTAATAATTATAGTTATTATGTCATAATATGGATATTTGCTACGCATAATATAAAATTCAACATCTTTTCAAATATATATTGTATAATATATAATATACCGTGTGCAAATGAGGTAAGAAAACGACACTGCTGCGTAAGACGTGTCCCCGCCGCTTTACTTCTCCGATATGCTTATTGAATGTATAGTGTAGCATTTGATTGGATAAGCATAGGTCAGATGTAAGTGTGGTATACACATACGTATGATTGGATAAGCAATGATACGTCAGGAGTGTGTGTGGTATTCACATACGTATTGCGTATGTGTATACGCAATGTATTTCAAAGATGAGAGCTCTTGCACAGACACGCCTGGCGCTATAACCATCCTTTTTCTCTTATCTAGTGTACTTGGTGGGGTATCCTTTACCTCTCCGCTGTTCTCTCACCCCAGTTCCATACGGTATATAATGCATACATGCTTAAAAAGTTATTGCATTCTTTATATATATTTAAAAAAATGCATCAAGGTAAGCTACCCGATACATCGCTAAGTATTGATACTTAGCGAGTACTGGAATCGGTAAAGTATCGATGCTTTGGAATCGATACCTTCGTTAACTGAGGTATCGGGGAATCGATACCAGTTATGGTATCGGGTATTGGACGATGCATCGATAATTCTCCCAGCCCTACTGACCGCCTATTATTACTTCAGAGTTTTCTTCAGGTACTTATTTTATCAGTCTGAGTCCAGCTGCGATTGAAAAAAATGCCATCGATATCATTGGCTAAACCAGATTCGAACCGGGTTCATCAGATATCTAGTGACCTACCCACTAAGACAACTTATAACATATTAAAAGTTGTATTAAAACAAGGCGTGACAATGCAACACATACGACTCCTTTTCTACATATCCCCGTTTTCTTTCATTTATATACAATTATTCTAGCGATTGAATAGCTTTTAGATTCCAATGTCCTAAGAAGACGTACGACTTTAAAGAATTTGCCCACAAATTTCTTGCTTTCAAATTGACACCTTCCTGAGGCGTATTGAAGGGACCCGAATCGGACCGTCTCAAGGATAGTCAGTATCAAGTCGGCATTGTAAGAAGGATAGAGTTAGAGCGGTGTGTGTTCCAATGGTCGCGCATTGTGTTCCAAACAAGTATATTTCTTATTGGGAAGTTGTGCCTTTTTGAGAGGAAGGAGTTTTATCATCATCAGCAGATCTGAGCATTGATTATCTTTGATTAAGTGAGAACTGCGGGTTTTGCAATTTATAAACACGGTTACGACCATCTTCCTGTAGACAGTTTCGTTTTGGTTTTGATAGGTGCATATTTGATCGTTTGGACAAGCGGTTTTGCTTTTATTCTCTACTATTCATAAAATGCAGTACACTTTAAAAAAAAATAGAAGAAAATTCGTTAAATACTAATTAACATAGTAATCGGAAAAAATAATAGAAATAACAATTCCAATACATTCCCAATTAGGAAAAATTAAAGTTGGATTCAAAACAGAGCATAATTGAGGTATGTGTGCAACATCTGTTGCAAAAATTGGTTCCCCCCGCATTTCATAAGCAAAAGGAAATCTGTAAATTACTACGATACGTAGCATTAAGAATGAGGGAACTTATCTCGTCAATATCTTTTCAAATTTAAATGTTTTAGATTATTGACAGATCACTACTAAGCAAATGTCATTCATTGTTAGGTGCCGATTACCTCATTAGATTAGTATCGTTGGTATAACTACAACATACGAGGGTGGATCAATAAATACCCGTGTTAGGAAAGAAGACGCAAGTTTTTCACAATTTTTTTTTTATTTTTCAACGTAATCACCTTTTAGTACAATACACTTTTCCCAACGTTTCTGCCATTTCTTTAACCCCTCCAAAAAATACGATTTGTCAAACTCTGCAAAATACGCTTCTGTCTCGACGATAACCTCCTCGTTTGAGCTGAATCTTTTTCCCCCGAGCCACGTTTTCATGTTGGGGAACAGAAAGAAGTCGCAGGGAGCCAAGTCAGGCGAGTACGGTGGGTGCGGCAGCAATTCGTAGTGCAGTTCATGCAACTTTGCCGCGACAATTCTGGATGAATGTGCTGGTGCATTATCGGGGTGAAACAGCACTTTTTTCTTAGCCAAATGGGGCCGTGTCTCCTTCAATTTTATATCGAATCGGTCCAATAATTCACTGTAGTACAGCCCCGTGACCGTTCTTCCTTTCTGCAAAAAGTCCATGAGGATTATTCCGTTGGAATCCCAAAAAATCGTGGCCATGACCTTTCCGGCCGATGGGACCGTCTTTGCCTTCTTCGGAGCAGATTCACCCCGAAAAATCCATTGTTTTGACTGTCGCTTGGACTCTGGCGTATAATAATGGATCCAGGTTTGATCAACGGTGACGACTCGACGCAAAAACTCCTGCGAATTTCTCTTAAAGGGGTCCAAACACTGCTTCGACATTGACAACCGTATCCGCTTGTTGTCCACCGTAAGCAATCGCGGCACCCATCGGGCCGACACCTTTCCCACCGATAACTTATCATGTAAAATATTAATTGCCGTTCCGTACGACACGCCTACGGCCTCTGCTACTTCGCGCACTTTCGTTCGGCGATCAGCGAGAATCATGTCGTGGACCTTTTCAACGATTTCCTCGGTAACCACGTCTGCCGGGCGGCCTGGGCGCTCCTCATCAAAAACAGATGTACGACCACGTTTAAATTCGTTGAACCAATATCTTACGGTTGTCATAGATGGTGAAGGGTCCCCATAGACAGCATCCGACTTCGCTTTTATTTCTTCGCATGTTTTTCCATCCCAAAATAAAAAGCGAATTACGGATCGATATTGCTCTTTTTCCATTTTATCGAGAAACACGAAACACGTGTGATACAACTGGCTGCCAAATAAAAACTAACCTATGAATCAGTCTGAAATTTATTATGGTGTTGTCTGACAGATGGTAGTACACGACGGTAATGCCAACTTCCCTCAGCAGCGCCACCTGTCTTCAAGCACGGGTACTTACTGATCTTCCCTCGCACATGCATTAAATTGCTTCGTTCTGATGAGAATAGCTTACGCCATTTGAATACTTGGCTTTTTGAAAACGCGTTTCTTCTGAATTGTCTGCTTAATCTGAATAGAAAAATAGTTCTCCTTTTCACTTTATTGCAACACGCTGCACTACGAATTTGGGTATTTGTTACTAAGGCATTGTAATTGCTATTGATAAAATGATGCAGTAGCAACTAATCTTGTCAAATTAATCTACGCATGCGCGCACGTTTTCACAACTTCTATTCAATTTCGGTATCCCAGTATTATCAAATGGGTAGTGAGAAAAGAGGTCTGTTTAAATTTGACTTATCCTCGTAGTCGATTTCACGTCGACGTCATTTAGTCAGAAATTAAAATAAGGTTTTTTTTTTTGTTTTGATTGTAGTAGATTAGGTTTTAGGTATTTAGATGATTTTAATAAAAACACTTATTTATTTGTATTAAACATATAAAAATATTGTTTACAAATAGTAGGATCTTATTCTAAACTATTCATATCTTAAAGTAGTTCCTATTATGCACTAAATAAATACAATGTTACATTTCAAGATGTCCAAACAATCCTCATAGATGAATTTCAAGGTATATCATAAGCATGATTAAAGATCTGGTATGATAAGCACGCAATTATCTGTTTAGTTATCTAATCAAATCGTTGACAAGATGAAGACAGTGTGTATTTATTAATACAAAATAACGTTAGTTAAAATTTAAAAAAAATATCTCACTATAAACAGAAAGCACAATCTTAAGACGTAATAAAACATAATTTTCTGTAAAAATACAATATTCTTATTAAAGTTCATTACTTTAATACTAACAAAGTCCGTGTAGTTTTATCCCGTTCATGTACCATGGTAATATATTTTCGAATTATCTTTTGAAATATTATGCATACCAGTCCAATGAAGTGATCGTATAAATTGCAGAGCTGCAGCAAGCTTAGCCCTTACATTCAGTGAAAACAGATACTACTTGCTTAGATAGAAGGATGTAGGGCTTAGCTTGCTACAGATTTGCCGTTTGTGTTGTTTATACCTAAGGAAGGCGTTTCATTATTTCACAAGGTTTTTGTACATGTCTTGAAAAGGGAATATAATCATGAATATTCAACTATTTTGAAGAAAAAAAATACGATATCATTACGTTCATTAAGAACATTTTTCTCAAACTCTTTCAAATGTGAAATAATTAATTCAAATTAATTTGTATATTACCAATCTACTAAATGATAATAACTGTCTAGATTCAGAATTAATTGCTTAATAAAATGAATTTTGTAATAGTGGCTATCTATACATTTTTATAATATATGAGCTGCTAATTTGAAAACAATAACTAATTATTAAAACAAATGTTTTGTGCTACAACTCCATATTTCTAGAATCAGTGTATAGTGTATAGTGTATTCAGAAATATACCGTTGACTTTTAAGTGAAACTTAAATCCTATTCATTGTACAGTAATTAACGCAGCATGAGGTCTAGCCCTAACAAGAAAGAGAGATATTAATGTACCGGGGTCAGTCTTAGTTTAAATTTCTGTTTTAAAAAGTCATTATCTAATGGCGTCAATTAACAAAATTCCAATGCAGACTGTACCTGCACATAATAAAATTCCACGAATATTTTTGAAATGATTAGTGAATATCAAATTATATACATATTCAATATCCCTATTTTTGTAGCTTTAAATTTTATAAAATAGTGGTAATACGTATGTTTGAATACGGTTCTGTGTGTGGTTATCTGTATACCGTTGATTATATAAGCGGCGAATAGTTTAAGGCCAGGCGCGGCTCGTGATGACGTATTTGGGAGTGCAAGTGCAATGATGCGAGTGCTTCGTGTATTCTCGTGTACTAGCTGTAACGTTTTCTTAGTAAACCGAGTTTTCACCGAAAACACACGAGGCACTCGCATCATTGTACTTGCACTCCCAAATACGTCATCACGAGCCGCGCCTGGTTTAAGCCAACCCAAGTACATGGAACTTCGGTTGCAGGTAGTCGACATACAGATAACCACACACATTTTATTAATTGAAGGTATTACTTAATGACTTTTTAATACGTCCAAATTTAAACTGGTACACTAATGTCTCTCTTTCTGTTAAGGTTAGATCTTATGCTGCGTTAATTATGGTGCAATGAATAGGATTTAAATTTTACTTAAAAGTCAACGGAATATTTTTGGATACCCTATGAAATGGAAAGACAGCAAGCTACCTAATGCAAAAATTGTATAATTCGTCTATTAAGATAAGTCTATGGCACTGGAGAGTATTTGTTAATTTATTTGCTTTTTTTTTTGCAGTTGTATTTTAGTTAAATGTCACTTAAATGTTTTGATTTTCAATATTATGAAAGTAAAGTTCGATTTATTCGAAAACAAGATACAGATTTGTTATTAACAAACATAAAATTGAATATTAGGAAATTGATGAATACGCACAATATACCATTTATGCCCATATGATCAGTAGATGAACTGGGCTTAACAGGATAGGTCGAACGTGCCAATAAAACCAGCAGCCTTTCAGTTATTCCAAAAATGTACAGTAAATTCGTGGAGTCGATGTATAACAATTAAAAATATGAATAAGTTTCTAATTTGCAAATATAGCACTGGAAACTGTAATAAGTAATCAATAAGTAAAATAGTATCTCTATAAACGTAATAATGAATAATAGAAATATGTTAAACGTATAATACAATATTCGATGTCATTTAATTTCGATAATTCGTGCTTTGTATGTTAACAGATCGTCAACAATAAATGTTTTTAATTGGGTCATATTTAAGCGTATAACTAAATCGTTTTGAATTGAGGAATAATTAATTAAAGGGCCACAACGTTTCCTAACATAGATTCTATCTATAGAATTGTAATCGAAATCCAATTCGAGCATATATTTATCACAATCTTCATCACATCCAACAATTTGCAGTGACCAATGAAAAATATCATTATCTCTGGAAAATAACAGCTTGAATATATTATCATTACCAAGCAAAATATAGATATAAGTTTCATTGATAATGTCATCGACTAATATATAAGTTAAAAAATTAGTTTCCATTATGTGATCCTTATGATTTTGTTGCAAATGGGGTCTCAAATTGGAAAATGAGTTTTGCCATACACAAGATTCTATGATACACTTAAATGGACCACGAATGCAACTAGATTCGTGCGCTTTTATATTTTTTGCATTAGATCTAAATGAGCAACCATGTTCACTGTGTTTGCATGGATATTCAATAATATCCGTAATTTTTTCTAAAAGATAATTGCGTGTACCGCCGACAGAACCTCGACATTTCGGACACTCCGAAAGATCCACCCTGTGAGATCCGCAAAAACTGCAACCAGCATTACACTGCATTATAGGAGGCACCATATATTCAAAGCATATAGGACATTCTAGTGTGCTCAACATTTCATCTTCGTGTTCAAAAGAAGAAATTGATGATGTGTCGGACTGCGTCGCAGTAACTAGTTCATGTAATTCAATTTTACATATAACGCAACTTGGATTACTTAATTTCAATATAATGTCGTTGATATTGATAGCAGTTGTTTTGTCGTTGATTGTAAATGCTCCTGCTTCAATATATTGTACATCGTTTACTTCGCAGGAGAATTTTTCTTTATTGTTTGTAAAACATGCATTGTAAAGAAGTTTTTTGGTTTTAGGTTTATTGCCAGAACTTATCACATTACAATAAAATTTACCGGCTGCAGCATCACATTTCAATTGTGCAATAACATTTTCGTTTAATTGTTGAAACACATAGTTTTCTTCATACGAACTAACGATATCAATTTCTATTCGAAAATCTCTAAATGATAAAGCCGGATGGGAGTCTGTATAGTGATCGAATAGGTCTGAATAGTCTCCCTGCCATTTGCATTCACCTAATTAAAATTTTAGTCAACTAAGATTGTGATAAGCGGTTATAAATTATTGAAAATCCTTGTCACAATAATATTTAAGATGCATTATAGAAAAAAAATATAGCGTAAAGTAGTTATATTACATATTTTATTATAGTAAAAAAAATATTGAATGAATAACAATGGTTAGTTAATTATGAAATGAAGGATTAATTGTTTTAATGACGAAATGTGAACTTAGAGAGTAAGAATTACGGATGATATTGACATGAAACTATAATATGCATGTATTATTTATATCCTTAATTAATATTAATTCACATATAGATACTATACGCAAGTTCCAACAAACAGTATTTACGATATAACCGTAATAATCGTCAATGACAATAACAAACAAAATTCCTATTGCAATGTAAATTATTGTTTCAACTTACCAATTACAAATATAATTTCCCGTTCTTATATGAGGTCGTATATCAAGTCCGAAGAGATGGTATTTTCCAATGTTAAGAATATTTAAAAACAATATAAAAGCTACGCAATAATATGTTTATTTTTTGAAGAAAGATTGAACAAGTATTGTATCAACCACGTTATATAAACGCCTGGAAGCCGCGCGCTGGCAGAGCGTCAGTCAAAGTAAATTCACAGAATTAATAAGATAGTGCTTTGGAATTAACTAGTGCTCTATATATGATTTAGAAGGAAAGTTCAATTTCTGTTTGATTTAATCGCAATATAAATAGTAAATTTGTTACTTTACTTCAAAGATTGGTTGAATCGAAGACAAACTATGACATAGGGGGAACAAACACATCATTCTGAAGATTGCTATTTTTGCAAAACAGATGTTACTGGGTTCTCTGAAAAACAAAAAAAAAGTAACTTATTCAATTGCAGAGTTTACAAACGGGTAAAACCCTCAGTGATAGTATGCCATTTCCTATACCACTATAACATGCACGGTTTTCCCAGTAGAAAAGAATGGCAACTGATGAAAATTTTGACGGTTATACTTCATTAAATTCACAATTATTGCCAATACCTCAAAGATACGATACCGGAAAAGGTCAGACAAACGGAACTAAATGATCTTATTATAAATATGATTTTTTCCAAAAAGAATGCAGAACTTCTTGCTTCGAGACTGTAAGAAAATAATTTACTGAAAGCAGGTGTTTGTGTCTCATACCAAGCGAAATCTAAACATTTCAAAAATTTTGTAGGATTTTATTAGTGCTAATGATGTAAAAGCACTACTTGAAAAATCGCCGAAAAAACACGATATATTCGAATGATGGCGTCTTATTGATTCGTCCAGAAAAATTTGAAAGTAGTTCTTTTATACAAGTGCAACAGAAAACCGTTACATTTTCATAGCATACTCGATGCATTTAAAAGAAACCTATAGTGCGTTCAAAAAAAAAAACAGTTTTAGAGTTGGCCATGAAATTTTTAGGTATGTCGTAGTTTAACCACACCGTTCTGAATTGTCAATTGTTAATGTCATTAGTGTTATCTAATAAAAACAATAACACGGAATTTTATTTATTCATGACAGGAAGATTATAACCTAGCAATTAATCTTGAGATTTTCTAAAGCCGTCTGTCATTTAAATGTATCTGTCATTTAAGAAATTCATATTAGTAAAGTTATGACATGCTTTTTGATGTTACTTAGAAATCCTGGCTCATTAGAGGCAGTTTTTTTTGAACGCACGGTATAACATTGGCACGCCATGCCGTTGGAAGCAGTTAATTTTAAAGACCAATACATTTGCGGTGATCCAAAACTGATCGCGATTTTGATAGGTTTATAGCTGTTACTTTTGATTATTATGGCGAACGAAACTAGGAAGAACGGACAATATAATGAATCGGTGAAAACAGTGTTCAAGCAATTTCACTACATGATTCAAACAAAATACTTTCTTAAAGCTTAGCCATTTCGCCGAGTTTACGCCAGTGAATCTTTGCGGTTCTTCAATTAAAAGAAAGAACAATTTTGAAAAATGTTTAATTGAAGTTGAATTGCAACGATGCAGGTTTTTAAGTAATTATGTCACAACTTTCTTTATAATAAAAAGTCCACACAAGATTGCGTAGAAAAACTGTTAAGTCCATATCAAAAAAGTGAGCCGCCAAATATATTTGAAAACATATTTCTTACATTCACATTTAATTTCTTTTTCTGAAAACATTGGAGCACCTACCAATAAAAAAAAAATTAGTGCCAACGATATCAAGGCTTCTGGAATTGAAACATGATGAGGAATTACAAGTGGATGTTGTATTGTAATAACCCAATTAAGTAATGCAGTGTACCTTTTATCTGAGTCAAGGCGCGGCCCCGTGTTTAATTCATATTATATCCAAACATGGCCTCGCCCGACATAACTTACATACACAAGCATTCTCAAGGTACGTTACACACTTTCAACACTCATGTTTATCTAGAGTAAGGACATGTAGTCGAAATGAGATCACTCTAACGATATATAAGGCGTCCCATCTGAATGAGAGGCAGTCTTAGCAGAGTCACAATACACAGACGGTACGACAATAGTGAGAGTGAGTTAGAGTCTCCTTTCGACTACCGTCTACATTTGTTAACTATGTAAATATCATCTTTGTTGAATCGTTATAAGTGTTGGTTAATTAAACTGTGTTAAACCTACTTTACTTGTGCATTATTTAACGCTACCACGATATCTGCGTAAAGACTCATCGATGTAGCCCTCAGGGCCGGGCCCACATCACATGGCGATCCTTGCCAGCCACTAAGGCACATTACGTGGCTTAAGTAACCAAGCCACATCACAGTATCGTAACGATCTTAATAAAGTCCATAAAGGAACGGTTATTTAAAAATTAAATTTATAAACAGTTCTCATATATTTAATTTTCAAATATGCTTCATGTAAATTTCTAATTTTTTTATATTTTATTTTACTCCATACAATGGTGGTCAAAGAAAGAAAATTCTCGCTCTTATTCCTGATGAAGTGACAAATAAATCACGAAATATTGTGTCTAATGAACAAATGAGTTGACATATAAGAAGTGATACCCAAAAGTTCTCGAAATATAGCGATAAATAAAATTGCAGAATACCTGGATATCATTCACCTCCGCTACCTTCAAAGTTCACCTTGGAGAGCCAACACTGATCCCGGCGCCTCTCCAATGAAAGGAATGCATTCTGGAACTCTTGTTTTGTTAACGTGTTTAGCACTGTCCATCATTCAGCTTCAATATCGCAAGGAGTCAAGTTAAGCGAGTACGCTGAATTTAGGAACCATGTTCTTTTTCGCCAAAAACAGTTATATCATGAAAGCGATATGTGGCATGAACTTTTCTACTACCTTCATCTTTATTTTTTTCCGATAAAATCTGCTGACATGTACCATAAGATAATTCCATAATGTTACAGCTGTCTTGAATGGTTTGCCTATGATCATTCACAACAGTAATATTATGACCTGGTGTAACGCCGGTTGATGGTCGTTCGGAACGTTTATCGTTACCAACTGATTTTCGGCTATTTTTGAAACGTTGAAATCAGTCGTAAGTTTGTGCTTGATCCAAAGCGCCATTCCCAAACGCTTCCTTTACCAATGTGTTTCTGTGGCTGTCTTACCGAATTTAAAACAGAACTTAATACAGATACGTCTCAAATTAACCATAAAAAAATCGTAAACACAAGCAGACACAACAATGAAAAATCTTCATTAACAAAGAATGTTTCCACTTACAATGCCGACACTTGGCATACTGACTTACAAAGGTTGTAAACAATTCCACATAGCGGCGTTTGATTGTAATTGCAGACGTTTACGCGCGATGTTAAAATTTCGGGAGCTTTTGAGTACCACCATCAGGCTTGTTTCGAAATCAAATTTGCGACGTAATCATAATCAGTATATCACTGCAAACTTAGAATATATATTGATATTTTTCAAACAATATATGCAAATATGTTTAAAAAATAAACGCTGACAATGATCTCGCTTTGGGAAGTATTTTTTATTTGTCAATAGATGTGATGTAACAAAGAGAGAAATTTTATCAGTAATCGATTGAAAATGCAAAAGTTGCTGACGTATCCGTTGTCAGAGAATAAAATATAGCAAAATTGTGAAATGAAAATTTTAAGGCAAATAATACGCACCACATTAAAGAAAAACAGGAAGGGTTAAAAAGGGGCTAAAACATACAGTCAAAGAATGGCAAAAACATCAAATGCATCGTAAGAATATCAGAAAGAATTAAATCAGTAATTAAAGTCAAAGAAGATTCTACAAAGTATTAAAGAACTCTTACATAGATGAGTAAAACTTAATACTTAATACGAAAGTTTATGCCATGAACATGAAAGTTTTACGAAATTTTAGAGCTTCCACTTAATTGAACTGCTATTGTATTTCTAAATAAACTCCTTTGCACAACTTTCTAGTTTAATTAATATCTTAATTTGACCGCTTTAAAGTAACATAAAACCATGATATTACCTGCTTCAAATGTCATCGTTTTATGGACACATTAACAATACTCCAATATTTCTGCCGATAGCAAATAAATTTCCGACATGTGCTGCTGACTAACAAAAACGTTGACTTGATTAAAACCAAAGCGCGTTTCTCATAGAAATATTATTTCGGAGTCAGATAAATGTTTCATAGTCAAGTGAGAGGTGGAATATAATCAATAAAATGAGCAGAAGAAACAAATATGAAATTCTTCCAGATAATGTTACAACTGCATTATAGAAGGGAGATGTATGTACATAAATTTTTTGAGATATTTTTCGCTATTACATTATAGTGGCACATTATCATTTAATACTGCATTGATTCATTTATTTTTATTACATTGCCGCCCTACTCATCTTCGACGCCAGTAAAGTCGTCGGCGGGAATCTGTTGCACTAAGAGATAACTTGTATAATCTGTGATTTCTAGAGGCACTGGGATTTTCCGAGGTAATATCAGTAACCGTGTATTGAGTATAAATGGATGGGTTATAATAATAAAGAAAAAGATGATTTTACACTCGACGAAGTAAAAAAACGGGCATTCACTGAAATCATTTAACGTGGAATACGTAAAAATATGTAAAAAAGAACAAAACTATTTAAGACATTCTACATTAACTAGCTGAGGACTAGATATATGATATATCAATAAAAATAATATGTAGCTTAAGAAAATAACGGCATTATTTTTTACTCACAATCAGGTGAAAAAAAATAAATGACCAGAAATCATCTTTTAGTGAAACTAGAAAATAATTTCATACATTCATGCATTTTATTTTTTTTTGGTCGATACAAATTACAAATTAATATTACCCCCACCCTTTAAAATGCACTTGTCCCATCGTTCCGGTAGCTTTTGTATTCAGCTCGAAAAATACTCTTTCGGTTGGCGACGTCGCCAAATTTGCAACGCATCCCTCACCTCCTTATTAGAGACAAATCGCTTGCTTTCCCAGAACATTTTGAGTGGCTCAAATTGATGATAGTACTGGGGGCCAAGTCCGGACTATATGGAAGATGAGGCAGTACTTCACAACCCAATTTAGCTAATATTGTTTGCCAGATAGGCAGTATGTACGGGAGCGTTATAGTGTGGGAGAATAACCTGCTTGTTTAAGAGATCGCGTCTTTTTGCTCCTATGGCCGATTTAACCTTCAGAAGCTTACTGCTATACGCTGAATTAATCGTTTTTCTTTCTTCAGCGTCTCAGAATACAGTCACCAACACTTTGTCATCCCATGGTTGTTATTAATTTTCTGGGCGAAGGTTAGCTAGAGTGACGCCATTGCATGCTACCATTCTTGCTTTCTGTTATACAATAGCGTGCCCAGGTCTCATCAGTTTTTATGATACGTGACAAAAACTTCTAGTCTTCATACTCGTAGAGAAGCCGGAGCTCCCTGCAAACCTGAAGTCGTTTCTGCTGTTGTTCCGCGGAAAGTTGTTTTGAAACCCACCTGGCGTCAATTTTACTAAATTCAGGCTTGTGAATAATAGTGTGAACACTACCAACACTAGTGTTTACAATCCTAGCAATTTCCTTCACAGATATTCGCCTATTGCTCTGGATTAACTGGTCAACTTTTTGGAATGTTCCTAAGATTCACAGCAGACGCTGGACAAGTTCGACACGTGTTCGCAACGATCCTGGCAAGATTTACACCACTCAAAGACTATTCTGAGTGATAAGCAATCTACTTCAAACTGTTTATGAAGTTTCTGATGAATATCAGTCGCTTTTACACTTTTGGTGAAAAGAAATTTAATAATTATATGTTCGCAACAGAATTTGAATGAAACATTGTTGGACATCGTTAGTACTCTAATAGTATTGTCACAATCAAGGTGCAGTTGTTTATGGCGTTAGCTAACATGCCTACTTCGATTAATATAAAAAACCGTTTTGCAGTATCTCTTCAATTTTGGTCAGAAAAAAATAAAATGCACGTCAAACTTGAATCGTCCTTGTATAATAAAAAAATTGAAAAATTTTATCAATATTTAAGTTTCTTTTTTTTCTGCTATTTTCACAGCTTCAAAATTTATTTAAGTTTACTTATATACGAGGGTCATCCAGAAAGTAAATTAAGTTTTTCTCTCAACCATTTATTAAGCGAGACAATAAAACAATTTTTTGTACACTTACTACGATACACTGCTTCTTTACTGTACAAATATATAATATTTTTCTGTCTTGTTTATACTCGGCTGCCGCCAGGTTATTGAACCACCTTGTAACGATTTTTCAGTTCATTATTTGCGAAGTAACTACCGTATATGCTCTTGGATTTTTTCATCAATTATTGTCTTGAGTTGTTCGATTACAGCAGATCGTCCATCGTAAACGTTTATTTGCTATTAAATATGATGCATCATTTTCGAACTGAGGCTTCGTTTATAAAGTTACCTTACAATTTTGTAATCTGTCTATGAATTTCGATAGGATGAATTTTTTTCGCATTCAAGAAAAAGAAATCGCACTACGAACCTCGAACATCGTGCTATTTACTTTCTGGATGACCCTTGCACAAAAATGTTAGTTTTACACTCTTTACTATTGAATTATGGATTTTCTTTGTTGTTTTATCCTAAAACTATGTAATAAATCTTCTTAATCTAATAATACTATGAAAATTAAGAGGTGCGCTAATTCTAAACATGTTAATAGTTTTTCTTGATCACTCTATATTTTTGAAACAAAATGCAAGATATTTTTATTAAAGTTCATTCACTCTTTATTTAAAAGCATTTACTTCAAAATGTTTCAAGTTTCGCGATTCTTAGGATCTAAATATGTATTAGTAAAATGTCGTCATGAAGTACAGGACTAATCGCAAAGGGCAGATTAATTAAAATACTTCATGGTATATTTTGATTTTGAAGGAAATACGTATACATGAGTGATGCAACAGTAACAAGAAGTATTTTAAACGGACATACGTAGAGAGACATATTCACTCTCCCGTATAATACAAAAGTATAATTGTTGTTGAACTCAAAATTTAAAAAAATTAGTGGCAAAAATGTGTAGTCCAATGTTATTATGGGAGTTAGATTTAATAGATTAAATGTAAAGGCGGCTTTACACGGTCAAAGAAATTCATGAATTTATTGAAAATGCATCCTTGTATTACATGATCAAATATTTTATTGAAGTTATCAAGTTAATGCCAACCATAAAATAGTGACTTTTTCTTACTATAGTTACAGAACATACAGAAGCGACACTCTTGTCGACACCTTTGATCTTTTAGAGTCCGATTTCGGTGACCTTCGCCATCTTTTTGTTGGTACTTTTAAGCGCCAAATTTAAATGTTATTGATACATATTTGAATATTGTAATGGTCAACATTATGAAATTATAGTATTAGTGATATTTAAGTATTGTTTTTTTTTTAATTAATAATGTGGAATATATAAAAAATTTAAATAAGTCTTTCCAAATACAAATAAGCATAAAAAATAACATTTAATGATATGCAGTAAGCTAATTCAAAAAAAATATTTTATTACTATTTATTACTATACATATGATTGGTTATGCATACAATTTGTAATAGATTATTTTCTAGTTTCACAAATATTTATTATATTTTATTTCTCTATATCTAATGGAAAAAATCCCTAATCAAAGAATTAATTTAATGAAATACATAAAACACAAAATTTAACATGTAAAATACCGTTTTATATTCAAGATATGTATAACATTTGTAATAAGACTAATAAGTTCGTGAGTTTTTTAAAAGAGATATCTCAGTTAGACAGGTATACAAATAAATCAATATGATGGTAAAAGTTGATGCTGTTAATTAATCTATATAATTAAATATGCTGGCTTTAATGATATAATGGACAATTTTCACTTTTATTACTTTTATTTGTTTTTAATTCTCTATTTAGAAATTTAAAACTATAAAAAATTCTTAGTCTAACAATTTCATTAAATATGTAATGGAACAATTCTCATAATATGAAAATATACTTTTCCAACATCCTTTTTTACAATATAATATGCCTGTGAACAGATTAAGATTTGTGGTTGAGAGAAATACCTACAAAAATATGGCGGATTTCGCACATGCGTATAAAATTTTATTCAACGCGGAAAGAGAGAGTGACGCTTTTGTATGTTCTGTGCTATAGTCGAGGCACGATAAGTTCCAATGCAGTCATTGACGTGACGTCAAACATATAATCAAATGACATAAATATGCAATGCGACCACACAAATAAATTAAAAATATTATAATCTAAGATATAATTATGACATAATAGTTAATAATTAAAGAAAATTTCAATGGATAATGGAACATTTGTTTTTTAATACAAACGATCGTTATATCAAAGTTAAAAATGTAAAAAGAAATTAATTACTTAATTTAAGGTAATTACAAAATTATTACATTTTCGATATCGCAGTAGTTTTACGTTGCTGTTATTGGCTATTCGGAAACAAATTTGATGAACCGCGAGGATGACGGTTGTCATTGGTTCGGCCATTTTGGAATGGTGACAGTTTGTAAAGTATCAAAGTATTAAATAATTACAAATAAAACCTAACTTCCCTTCAGTCGAGATATATTTAGTTTTTGTAGTCTGATCGAACATTTTTACATATTGTCAGATTGGCATTACAGAATTTAGTAAGATTCTTTAGTGCTAATCTGATATACCATAATAAGTAAAGTATATATAATAATTAGAGAACGGATGCAATTTCCATAAAACGCAATCGGCAATTGGAATTATGTATAACGTCGCACAGTACATCCCGGCGTAATTCAATGAAGTATTTGTTTGACTTACTCGGCCACCTGGTCTCGCACGATAACAATGGACAACTCAGCTATTGTATTCGGAGAATATAGTGTTTTTTAAAGTGTTTTCATGAGCGTAGATAGAAGCGGGGTTTTTATAATGTATTTTATTTATTAGTTTATATTTCGTAAGATAAATAAAGAGTTTAATTGAATCGGCCGATACTTGCTGGAAATCCATTATATGTAAATGGGATTTAAGTAAAACACTTATATTAATTTCCAGTATATATTACACTTTATTATATATTAATAAATTTATTAATATTTATTAATATATAATAAAGTGAAATATATACTGGAAATTAATATAAGTGTTTTACTTAAATCCCATTTACATAAATAAAGAGCTGTGAGTAAGTTTATTGTTTTCATAGTTTTAACTGTTAATTACATCGTAATTTTTGTGATAGATCCTGTTTAATATCGTTTGATTGAATCTATTTCTACCAATTATTTCGACGTAAGTGTGCATTGAATTTCGTTCAGTTTCAATAACTTACGCACACATTTTTAGTTTTCATTTATTTAGATCTAGAGCATTGTTTAAGTTACTTTTTCAGACATGATATGGAAGAATGTCGAGAACGGCATTGTAAAACAATGGCGAGTTGGATTGACGGTCATACTGATTGTATGTCCATTGTCAGTGATTCCGAAATTTATTACAAAATCCGTAAAATATCATCAAAAATTCGTCACTTAGGATCGCAAACACATCTGAACTCTGTAAAACTTTTATGGCGGCTAATATTCCATTAAATAAACTTAGCAATCCCACTTTAAAAATATTTCTTCAAAAATATACTGGTCGAAATGTTCCTGATGAATCAACTTTACGCAAATATTATGTTTCTAGGTGCTATACGAGAACAGTAGAACGCATTAGAAGCCATCTTTTAAATCAATACATATGGATAAGCGCCGACGAAACGGTGGATATGTTAGGACGCTGTGTGGTAAATGTTGTAGCTGGTGTACTACATCCAACTATTCCCTATAACTCATATGTAATAGCAACAAGTGTTATAAATAGAGTTGATGGAAACAGCTGCTGAAACCATTAAGGAGAATATGCAAAAAATGCTTCATTCGGACGCCAGGTACAAAGAAAAAATACTTTTATTTGTCAGTGATAGTGCTGCGTATATGTTAAAAACAGGCAGACTATTGAAGAAAACATATCCTAATATGCTGCATATTACTTGTGTAGCACATGCTCTCCACAGAATCTGTGAATATATCAGAGACACTTTTCCGGAAGTTGATAGACTTGTATCAGCTTTTAAAAAAGTTTTCCGAAAAGCACCATTGAGAGTAGCTCTTTTCAGGGAAAAATTTCTCACTCCAGTAATAACTAGATGGGGAACATGGCTGGAAGTTACTAGTTATTATGCTGAGAATTTCGATTGTCTAAAACATTTCGTAACACTGCTAAAGGAGGACGCTAGAAGTATTGGTGAGTGCAAGGAGCTCACACAAATCCCAAATTTAAAAAATCAGTTGTACTTTCTTCACAAACACTTTGGAAAATTGCCAAAACTAATCACTTATTTTGAAAATCGAAATCTCAAATTAAATGACGGATTAACCACATTAGATGTGGCTGTTAATAATTTGAAAAGTATTCCAAGTGACTTCGGATGTGGCCTTCGGCAAAAGTTTGAACCAATTCTTAATAGAAATCCAGATTTAATTACATTGCAGCAATTATGTATGGAGACAATTCCACAAAATCTAACGGCTAAATATGAAGAAATAAAAGAATATTTCCAGTATGCACCTATAACCAGTTGCGATGTAGAAAGGACGATTTCTATTTATAAGGATGTACTTAATTCAAAGAGAACAAAATTGACAGAAGAAAACCTTGAGAAACTATTGCTAGTCAATATTAATACGTCTTTACTCAACTTGAACGACAAAATGAACAAATAAAAATGTTCCGATTATAGAAATAACATTAAAAACTTTAAAAATACAACTTTTCAACAAATACATATGTATTTCGTAATTTTATAGATCACCACCCGTTCGTTTTCCAATTATATAAATAAATTTAAATATTTTAGAAATACAGCCTTTCGCCAGTACTGCACTGGGCTTTGCGTCATGTGGTAAGCGTGTCCGTTCTCTAATAATAATAGAAGTTATATAGGTTACATTAGTATGTAAGGTTAGGTTTGAACGCGAGATGTCAGTGTAGTCCGCAATGCTGTAATACCTGACGTCACAATTTTTTGATGACATGCATTGGAACTTATCGTACCACGTGTATACCAACCTGTTTCTGTTTGTACTCATAAATTGAGTAGGTTATGTCAAACGTATGTTAAGTTTTGTATAATGAAAATAATGACTAATTATTATAAGCCTTTACTATCTTCCCTTGATCTATTTTATAACGATTGCCAACCAATATAACCTCTAATTCTTACGATAACCTCAAATAATACAACTATTACAATTGTACATCCAAAGTTGGCAATAACTTTAAAACCAAAATGTAACCATAATTCCCAAAAAAAATTAGAGCTGGTTTTAATTCGTGAATTTCTTCATGAATTTATTGTCGTCAAGAAATAAATTAATATAATACGTACTACGAAAAATTTAGATTTGGATAAACAACGCTTAAGAATAATAAAAAGATTGTATTACGTTTTAATTTTTTAATATTACAATGAATAGATATGATTAATTGAAATACAAATTTAAGGAAGTTTGTAATATTATATTGAATTAATCAAGTCGTTGTAAAAATTGCTTGTAGGTACTTTATTAAAAACAAAATACAAATCCAATTATTTAATTACTTAAAGTGATTAAAAACTCGAACTTGTAAACTATCATTAATTAATGAATTGAAGTTGTTAAATCTAGGTATCTTAGTTATGATTTAAGATAAAATAAAATAAAGCATTCAATGAAATATTTTTAAGTTTAAATAGATCGCTATATCTAGAAAAAATTATCTAAATTAGATAATAAAATGTTATTAATTTTAGGTTACATGTACATACTGCTATAATAACTTTTAGTAGAAATCAATTACTTCCATATATATTTATTAAGTGTAATTTTAATATTTAACGGCAATATTTGTGCAAATCAATTTAATAAAATCGTATATCATTATTGAAAGATTATCTTGAACTAAAGACTGTTCAATAATAGATTATTAAAATTATTTTGCACAATTTAAAGAAATAGCCTGTTATATTTGCATACATAATGTGAATGCACAATAGTAATAATAATTTTTGGATATTCCAGAGAATAAAACAAAATGCATTCGATTTCTACAAGTGTGTCTGAACTATGTATTCATGTCTAATATACACACCGGCAAATTTAAAGGAACATATTGTAAATTTAGTTTATTTCTTACTTGTGTTATTTTGTAGCCTATAAGTAAATAATGGAAATTTTTAATATTAGAATGTCAGACGTGTGTAATATAAATAGATAACAATTAAGTTGAGTAATCAGCATGATTTTTCGGGTTGTAATTTACTTGTTTTTATTTGTTGTCGTCCATTTGTTTGTATTGTAAAAACCAGGTAATAATGCATCACTTAGTACCGACTGATATTGCTAGGGCCGTAACAATGATAATCTAGGTTAGATAAATCAGAATCACATGAACATCGACATCGGAATGATGACCAATGGGGTCAAATTTTGTTCACGGACGAGAGCCGCTTCTATGTAAATTTAATTGACGGTAGGGAAAGATTGGATCGACGCCACGGAGAACAAAATGCATTATTTAATTTTATTACTACTGTATCTTACAATGGAGGTTCAATTATGGTATGGGGCGGCATACACGGGTGCACGCACGGAGTTAGTGGTGATTGATGGCGGAGCGTTAACTGCAGATAGGTACAACAGAGATATTCTTCAAGACCATGTGGTGGTACCTTTTGCTCCATATATCGGAGAAAATTTCATCTTAATGCAGGATAATGCGCGCTCACACGTCGCCTACTGTGTTACTGACTTTTTGAATGAAGTGGGTATAACAACAATGAATTGGTCATCATTGTTTCCCTGACCTGAATCCGATTGAACATGTGTGGGACATGCTAGGCAGAAGACTTTGCTCAAGAATTCCTGCTGTTCAAAGCAGAGAACTAAGAGATATATTGATTGAAGAATGGGTAGATTGCCTCAAGAAATGATCGATGGCCTCATCAGAAGTATGGGAAGACGAATGACTGCAGTTGTAAGGGCTCGGAGACGCAACACACGCTATTAAAGCAAAAGAAAAAAAAATTATCATTAACCATCTTCGAAATGTACAATAAAGTTATTCTTTAAAACTCTATCAAAACCATATTTTGTTCGAGTCTGGCATAGTTTTTTTCTTCTTCAACAGGTTTCAGGTAATACAACCTTTGTAAAACAAATTTCAATTACTACACCTAACTACGTATTAGGAGATTACCTAAGAAATATTAACGATAGAGAAGATAATAAGAATTTATGTCTGTTCCTTTAAATTTGCCGGTGTGTGTAATTATATAGCCTAGAATTCGAACGTTCTAAAAAGTAGCAAATACTTTACAAATTTTGAACAAATCTATAAATAATAAAAAAGTACATAGCACAGAATAAAGTATACTGAAATTAAATGATCTCCAGTCTAGTATCCTTGAAAATTTAAATGTTACATTTATGTCAAAGTGACAATAGTTAATGCTATGCAAAACGAATATAAAATTCAATAACCATGGCCCTTTAGTGAAATAGAAAAAGCATTTATTGTAGAATGTTATTCCAAGTCATACGGAATAGGGCGAAATGGTGTCCTAGTTCGCAATTTGTATCTGCTCGATTCGGGGAACGTTTCAGCAAACCTCCACTAACAAAACGCTCTATATTATTGCTGGTACGAAACTTTAGAATCACGGGTTCTGTGTTAACTCAGCGGAAAGGTCGTTCAGGTAGAAAGAAAAGTTCCAGAAACAAAGAGAATGTGGGTCGGATTTTCGACAAGATTTTACAGTCTCCCAAAAAAAGCCAGCGCCGAATAGTGAAAGAGCTTAATTTGGGTAGATCATCTGTACAACGTGCCGCAAAGGAATTAAGGGCCTATTCCTACCGTATACAAGTCGTTAACAAGTTGCGTCAAGCCAGAAGTTAGCTGTGGAATACAAAAATGAAAACTTTATTTCAAACATTTGGTTCAGCGATGAATCACATGAATTGTTATCAGGATTTATCAACAAGCAAACAATCCGATACCTAGGTAAAATATATTAAATTGTAGTAAATTCAACAAGCTATCACAAAATATATCTTAAAATCTCGAAAATAAACACTACTTTCGAAAAATATATAGCTTTAAAACATGAATAAAATTCTGGAGGAAAAAGTGTTGACACAGTATGAAGCAGAGTCTGAAATAAGGTCTGCTTTGAATGCAACTGGTAAAGTATAGCTGTATTTAGAGAAGTTTCAGTACAGCAATAATAGAAGCAGCTCTGAAGATGTCTCTTGCAACGTGATGCGATTTCAGCCCTGAATCCCAGAAGCAATTAAGGACAACGACCGCGGATGCCTACAAGCCAGATTAACATTTCGAATAATTCAGAAGCATTGAAGCAAAATGTTGCCTTACAACGTACTAAAACGTCGTGTTGCATGTATGAATACTTTTCTTCCAGCATTTTGATTATATGTGATAGCATGTATAATTTACTACACTTTAGTATATAATAATCTCATAAAACTTTGTTTTACAAGAAATATGTGTAGGTATACATATATCAAAATCCAGTTCAGATAGTAAACACTATGCTTTTTTCTCAACTGTATGTACACAATATAAATGATGGTGCTGATGGATTTATGTTTATTATAGATTTTAAGTTTATAATAAATAAATAAAAGTAATATTCATTATCCAGTATAATTGTGTTTGTATGTTTTATATACAAGCTGAGTGCTGAAGATAATAATATTTACATATATTCTGTGAAAACAAGACAGCTGCTTATCATTAACTAAAAACTTGTTTCTAAATATTAACGTCTCATATATAATCTTATCTTGAAAATAACCCATAATTTCTATTATCTTTACGATTAAGCTATATTGACGTATTTAATTTAAATTATATAAACCATTTTCCAATATGTTAAAATTAGTTTCTAATTTTTAATATAATTCTTAATTTTTAATATTGTTCTTGTTAAATGTATTCAGTATTTATGATGTTAATTTAACTCATATTAAATTTCACAAATTCCTTGCTGAATCGAAATGTTACCATTTTGATGAAGCTAAAAATCCAAGATGTACCCTTTTGGAAGATATAGTCGTTCACATATACAACAACAAAGACATTTATATTTAGACCATTTGAGCTAATCTTGTAAGAGATGCATTGTCTGTGAACACTGAAAAGTAGGAAACAAACGAGCAAAACGAAAACATGGTACACTCCAGAAGCCAAAGCAGCAGAAGAAAATCGAAAAGTATGTATCAGATACAGAAGCAAAGAAGTTTATATGTGCAAATAAGAAATAGAAATAAAACTCTTTAATAAGAACTTAATCACCAAAAAAATGCCGACTGAATGGAGAAGTATTACAGTTCCAATATTCAAAATAGGCGACACAAAGTTCCCTGAAATTTACAGAGGCCTAACCTTATAGAGCTGTTATAAAGTTCACCAAAATCTTAGAATCAATAATTGGTAGCTATGTGGCAATTTCAGAACAGCAGGGATTCAGAAAAAAATAGGTCAACTCTAGATGCCACATTCATAATAATGCATATTATAGAAAAATCTATAGAATACAGAAAACCGGCCGATCTAACTAAGACTTTCGATAGAGTAGAGTGTGACGTAGTCGATAAATTAAAACAAAAACAAGTACTGAACAAATTAAAATACATTATCAAATAGCTCAATTTCTATAAATCTACTTACATATCGGTTAATCGACAACTAACAAAAGAAACATTAGCTCCAACAGGCATCATCAGACAAAACAACTCGTTAAGCCCTCTGGGTGTTCAATATAATAATGGACCACATCGAAAACTCTGGAAACAGGTACAAATTAACGACAGGATATTAAAATGAAGCTACGCTGATGACGTGGTGATGATAACTGAAAATGACTCACGATGATTCCTTCATTCATTTTTCCTGAAAGCCAGAAGCCTAAACATGTAAATATCTAAGGCAAAATCAAAATAGTTTGCCTAATTAAATTTGCCTAAGGCAAACTCGTGACGGAGCGCATCCCAATAGAATAGAAATGACAATCAATTACTTGGGCGTGGAAGTATCTGCAAGTCGAGAAACGACGTCAAGCACGAAGTCAGAAACTAAACCAAGCCTTCAAAGATGTCAATTAGTGTAATAAAATCATGAGTAAGCAAGCTAAAGTCAGAATATATAAAACATGTGTCAGACCCAGAATATGCTATGTATGCTATGGAAACAAGGGCTGATAATAAACGCACAAAAATACATTACAAGTGAAATGAAAATACTAGGGGATGAATCCGAAACAAGAACATAAGAAATTAATGTTAGTTGCTAAACGTTGTAGAGTAGGGGCAACAAAGATATTGGAACAAGCACATCGGCAGGATGGAAGATGTAAGAGTAGTAAAAATCGCGCGAGACAGTAATACGATGGCCTTTGGGCCGACCTCCTAAAAGCTGGAAGGACTCCTGTGTATCAATATCAAGCATGCCTCGTGCTCAAACTAAGAAGAGGAACAAGAAAATTTTATATTAGGAGAACTTTGGTACTCTTTAAGTTAGTTGATGTGAATATAATTGTATGAAAGGCTCAACGTTATAAATATTAGAATACGCAAATTATATAAATTATATCACTGTCAAGAAATACAATTTTCGAGTAGGTAGGATAATACATTTGAAATTATGGTAGATGGGCTATCGAATTTAGTTTTCCTTATCTATAGCCTTATACTTTTGGATATTACATTATGTAATATTTAAAATAATCTGAATGATTTCTGATTATTTCTATATTACAAAAAAAATATATAATATCCATTATTAATATATTTTTTCTATTTATTTATTCATAAGTATTGGCCTTTTTCCTTTATGTTCACATAAAAGAGTTTATGTAAGATTGAGAATTGTTCTGTTAAAGTGCTTAATTTGTACTTTATTAGTACATACTACTTAAATTGTCAAAGTATTGCCTACAAGTAAAAGAATTACAACCAATCTAATGTTAAACAAAAATATCTAGATTATTTATAAAAGTGCTAGTGAACTATATACACATTTTTCATACTCCTTTAGAAACAATATCACACATAAACTATCATCTTGCAATTACTATGAAAAGTCTAAATACTTTAGAAATAAAAATTTCCTTCACCTTCTTGATTTTAACAAGACTTAAATTAAAAATTATTTAAGATTAAAAGCAAAAATATTTTATTACAATCTTGTTTCTACAATTAAAATGGATATTTTAGTATAAAATTATATTAGACAGTATATATTTCTTTTCAAAATTATTATTGAATAATATATTTTTTAGGTGATTTCAGTTTATTTTTCAATATTTTTACAAATTTTATATAGTGATATGTTGCAAGAAGAATTTTTATTAATGATTTCTATTAATTGATACACAAAAAGCTATTACTTTGTTTTTTATCACTTCAATAATTTCATGTGATAAAAATAAAATAACAGTTTTTTTTTGTGTATTAATATAATTAACTGTCATGAAGTAACGGCTTCCACAATAAAGTTTCTATTAATGTTTATAAAAATTTCAAAAGCATTTCAAGAAAACATTTATGGTCTTATACAAGTAACTAGAATTAGTTTAAAAAACTGTAAGAAAGAATAGGCATCGGATTTTGGGCTCTATACATTTCTGGATTTTAAGAAAGAATTCTAATAAAATGTTTACGAGTGTCAAATATTATTGTGATAAGGATTACATAAATAATAATACTGTAACTTACCAAGTGGTAAAATTGGACAGAAACAAGGTTTATGAATACAATGTTCCTCATGATTTTTCATGTCGACTGGTCGCAGTTTCTCAACACAGCCATTGTTTTGGTATTGACATGAAAATTCTATGTGCTGAGCAAGTTCTTCGTAAAGATCTTGTCGCTGGGGAAGAAAATCATTTTGAACGGAACATCGCCCACATATAACTGTCTCTCTACTTCCATAAGAATAAACAGGAAACACGGATAAAATATTTTTGCATGACGAGCATTTTAGACTATCAATTACATTTCTTGGAATCATTTTTCTGTAAAATAAATATATAATACACATTAGAGTGGTTCAGTGCAGTAAAATAAACAATAAGTACCTGCCAGTATAAGAAACGAGGCTAAATTTGAAATTCTGAACTGACGATCGTAGCAACGACTGTTTTTGTTATCTTAGCAATTCAGACAATGAGGTTATGAACGAATAATATCCCAGCCCATGATTATTAGAAATGAAGGGGAAACCCAAGTAGCGCAATATGGGGGCACTTATTTGTAATATAAATTAACTGTTTTCTATTTACTTTGTCAAATATAATAATTATAATACGTGTCGATCAAAACTAGCAATGTTTCTTAAACCGAAAGAAAGACCACTCCAGTGTTTTTTTTTTATAATCAATGGTAATACCACAACCACAGTCTACACTGACACCTACTGATTAAAAAGTATTACTGAAGTTTGAAAACATTTAAGATAAAATGGTTGCATATATCATATTATTTCTTGAGATTGTAATGCTGGTTGACAGATAATTAATTTCTTTACTTGAAAGTAGACTGCCAGATTAACAAAAGAATTTTGACATTTTTCAAACCGGTATCTTTAAACTACTAAGAATATATTTAACTGCATTCGAATTATAATTATCGAGAAGTAAGTTAAAATACTTGAAATATGTTTAAATAATTTTTATTGCTAACATACCAGTGAAAAGTAGTGAAACATATTTCAAGTGCTTTAATTTACTTGTCGATAGTTTTATGTAATATGTTTCACCTAAGAACTATCTGCAATCTCAATTAACAAACGATTCGAACTGCCTTTATTAGTGAATAATTGTATTTTTCGTTATTCGTTTTTATATAAGAGTACTTTATGTTTTCTCTGAGGCTATATTATGCAAAATTTTCAAATTTTGCGCATTTCTCAAAATTTTTTAAAATTGTGTTTTGAAAATATCAGATATAGCATAATTGTATGGTGAAAATTATTACAGTATATTATTATCTTATTATTTTTTTATATCTATCAAAATTTTTGGAATAGTTCAAAGACAATGTTTAAATTGTTATAATAGAACCCACCTTGTCGCAACTACATGGCCAATTTCGATTGCCCCAATTTTGTTAATTCATTAAATTATATAGTTTTAGTAAATTACAGAATTTTGTTAAGCGTTGTAGCTTATATCCATTGCATTAAACTCGTTTGCCTTACTTGTAATAAACTCTTCAAGCAATTCTTGTAATCGAGAAGCAATGTTTCGCCATATTGGTCTATATCAATTATATAAAGGTCCTTGATGTTAATTAGTAAAAGACTAACAAACTTTTAGTTGTTAAACTTTCTTTCAGAATTATTCTGTGGAGATATTTTTATGTTACTTTAAAAGCTAAACATATCTTAATGCACAAGTATACGAACAAATTTTAAGTTTTTTAAATTTTTAAGTACAATGTTACAGTAGGTACTAAAATTTTTAAAAACTGTCTAAAGCTAAGACAATTTATTGTCCTACTTTTCCATGAACACCATAGTACCTACTTCTCGTTCAAGAAATATGCATAGGTATAGTGCATTCAGAATTATAAGATACTAACTTTTAATGTGTTGGCAACTGTTGTTGTACTCCCTATGGTGATAATCCTCTCATCGCCACAGGGGGTGTAACAACAGTTGTAAACACATTAAAAGTTAGTTTCTTATAATTCTGAATGCACTATACATTGTTTGACAAATTATTTCGTTTACATTAATTCTAAGGGTTACAGTACCTAACACTTTAAATGTTATGGAAAATATCTGTAGAGGTTTCGAAAGTATAACTTCAACTTTCTCGCAATTGTTATAGCGATATGTTTCGTTTAGTTTTTAATAATACAGTTATACAAATATTTATAACTTTCTATTCCAGTAATAATCAGACAGAAAAATTGATGCGATTTGTACAGTTCCATTCTTATATCTTTTGTAGTATTTATGACTCATTTATATAATTCGTTTATTTTTGGCTGAACTTTTAATGATTTGCTCAAAAAATTAATAGTTTCTTCAATTATTCTTCACTTTTAAATATTTGACACTAAAGTAGGTAGTATAGTATTCATCTAGAATTTAAAGGCTAGTGTCTAGAATTTTACCAAAATATCTTATGTTTGCAGTGAATTTGAGATTGAATTCCTATAAATCTAGTTGGCTAAAACAATTTGAAGTGGGATGTTGATAACAACTAAATGACAGATACCATGGAAAATCTGACCGTTTTTAGGTGTTACAGATATTAGATATTACGTTTGTGCAAAAGGATGGTGGTTTGAAAAGCTTATACGATTTATTCAAACGCATCACGTTATATCGCGCGTTCAAAAAAAAAATAGTCTCAGAGTTGGCCATGAAATTTTTAGGTATGTCGTAACCGCACCGTTCGGAATTGTCAAATGTTAATGTCATTAGTAAAGACGTCAGACTATGTGCCACAGCAGTGGCGTTGCGTGGAGAGTTTAGCAGAATAACAGTGCGCTTACTTAAAAATTAATATATCGAATCCCTATACAGAACGTTAAGAAAAAACATAAATAACTTACCCAACATGTTTACATTGTTGCAAAAAAAGCGGATGTGCGCGATGAAAAAACTGCACCATAATATATGTTTCTGTATTAGTCTTGGAAAGGTTCGTACGTAGCGACGTATATATATATGTTTATATACAGAGAAGGATTGTTCGACGTTGAGAGATGTTATATTTGCATAGTTAAAGCGCTCTTTGTATCTGTACAACGGATCTTCAGTATTGGTAAAAAGTTGCCCTAATTTTGTAAAATCTACATTTTTATCTAATACACTGTTAAATTTTTCACGGACACAATCACTTTTTTCATCTTCAAGGTTATGCAGCACTAGTTTTACGTGGTCAATAATTGCTAATGAGTCCGATAAGGACAGCGCAGTGCTCTGTAAATTTTTTATTGCGTCCAGTATTGGAACGTAACTGTCGTAAATAATTTTTAAATTTGCTGCAACTTGAGGATTGTTAAATTGAACCTGGCTGAGCCGTATTGCAACTGCTTCTTTGGCATCTAGTTGTAAAATCACTGATTTAATTTTTTCAAAATGTTTATAAATTATAAACATTTTGAAAAAAATTAAATCAGTGATTTTACAACTAGATGCCAAAGAAGCAGCTGCAATACGGCTCAGCCAGGTTCAATTTAACAATCCTCAAGTTGCAGCAAATTTAAAAATTATTTACGACAGTTACGTTCCAATACTGGACGCAATAAAAAATTTACAGAACACTGCGCTGTCCTTATCGGACTCATTAGCAATTATTGACCACGTAAAACTAGTGCTGCATAACCTTGAAGATGAAAAAAGTGATTGTGTCCGTGAAAAATTTAACAGTGTATTAGATAAAAATGTAGATTTTACAAAATTAGGGCAACTTTTTACCAATACTGAAGATCCGTTGTACAGATACAAAGAGCGCTTTAACTATGCAAATATAACATCTCTCAACGTCGAACAATCCTTCTCTGTATATAAACATATATATACGTCGCTACGTACGAACCTTTCCGAGACTAATACAGAAACATATATTATGGTGCAGTTTTTTCATCGCGCACATCCGCATTTTTTTGCAACAATGTAAACATGTTGGGTAAGTTATTTATGTTTTTTCTTAACGTTTTGTATAGGGATTCGATATATTTATTTTTAAGTAAGCGCACTGTTATTCTGCTAAACTCTCCACGCAACGCCACTGCTGGGGCACATAGTCTGACGTCTTTAGTCATTAGTCAACTAATAGTTGACAAAAATGTTAACTGCACTGTGCAGTTCTGCTTCACGTATGGCGTAAAGGAAAGTAGGTTTCCAGCATTCAATGTTCTTTTTTTTATAGGAAAGGGTCAAATGCGGCGTGGAACTAGTAATTTCTGCCTTAAAGACTCGCGGTCAGAAAAATCTTTCGCTGTTGATCACTATCAAATAGAGGCTTTAGATGAAAACAACCACTGCTACACTACACGAGAGCAGAAATATTGTATATATCAAATAGTACTGTATTTGGTTACTTGGTACATCCACCGATTTGATGTTTGAGTTTCCCATGCTTTAACAGAAAATAATTTATTGTGCTGCGTTCAAACGTAAGATGCTTTTTATAAACGCAATGAAAATGGTCCATTTTTCAAACGAATAATTACCGGGATTGAAAAGTGGGTGTCTGATAATATCATTGAACGCAAGAGACTAAAAGGTTGAATAGGAATTGTGTACTATGAGCTTCTTGAGTCTAACAAAACCATTAATTAGAATTAATTAATAGAAAAGCACTGTGAAGAACTCGATCAACTAAATGCGGCGATTGATGAAAAACGACCATAACTTATTGTTAGAAATAGAAAATATATCGTCTTATATCACGACTAGACATGCTAATTTCAAGGTGCACTCCACTGGCGTATCAGGTCAACACGCAGCCTTCTCCTCCACAATTCCTTCTGTGATATTAGTATGTATATTGAAAGCGACGCGTATTTGTTTTGTAACAGATTGTTAAATATAATAATAGTGTAACAGTTAGGTGTATTGAGAAAACGACCAAGCAAATAAGTTAATAAGTGGACATCCTGATTTAATTTACAAAGGCGCAAAAACGTTAAGAGTACAAGGCACATATAAAAAAAACTAGCGTAAAATCGAACGAGAAATTTTTATTTCATTTATGTGTAGCAACGAATGTGTGTAATCTACCGTTTACTTTATTATCTAATGAATCATTTTGTTCTTTCTGGAATAAATATGTGAAATATTCGTCACCGTGCCGGAAAGCGTTACAAAATTTTCTGTCAACGTATTGCCTATAGGATTCAATCCGAATTAAAAAATAAGAAACAGTCGTAAAGTGTGGGCGAAACAACAGATCGTAAAAAATTATGTTGTTAATGTAATGATACGTACACTGGAACCACTTCCATCGATATTTTTAATTTTACTAGTCTCCAGAAGAGTACCTACTACCAAAGTAGTTTCAAAGTTTAGCCTATTCTTACACGTTGGGGAACATGGGTACAAGCAGCATTTTACTATCGTATGATCAAAAAGTCTTTGGATCGCTATTGCCATGGAATTTACGAGATATCTATGAAGTTATTTATTTCTAATAGTTTCGACATTTATTTGACAACTTTAAAGTCAGCTGGTTATGAAATATACATACAATGCAACTAATTACCATAACCTAAAATCTATGTTATTTGCGACTTATTGACTTTTTGATTATATATTATTATAAATATTTTGAGGATATAAAGAACGTGGTTTTGGAATATGATCCGAAAGAAGCTGTAGCTATCAAGCAAAGCCAGTCAAAATTTCAGACAGATTTATGAAGATGTGTCTACAGATCAGTCAGATGAAATGCTCGAAAGATTATTTTAATTATGCAAATATAATGTCACTAGATGTAGAACGCTTGTTTTCTGCATATGAACACATTTTTCCTCCATGTCGCACTCTATTTGCTGAAACAACTGTGAAAACACATTTGGTGTTGTAAATATTTAACCGATCTAAACCATCCGCTTTGTGACTTCATGGAAGACGTTTAAAACTGTAAGTGTTCTACCACGTTTTATAAATTTACAACTCATTATTTCTTTTGCGTACATACTATAAAGCGTACGTCTATGACGAGCACCTCAATTTGGTTTCCTAATCATGACAATGCGCGGTCTTATTCTTCTTTCGAGACATTGGAAAAAGTTGTTTTAATTTCATATTGCCTAGGCAATATGCAGGTGTCATCTCATTACTATTTATTCCGCTCTTTACAACATTCGGTGGGAAACATTTGGTAACTCAGCGGCGTGTAAAATACCTACATTGGAGCAATTTTTGTGGTGAAAGATCGCGATCTCTACGAGAGAGGAATTATCAATCAAACTTCTCCTTAGATGATAAAAAGTTATCAGAAATAGTAGTGTTACATTATTGATTAATTGTTGAATCCGAATATAAAATTTTCTCTAAAAATTATAACCAACGGGCTGATATATTAGTGTTTGGTTATGTTGAAGTATAATTGAATACCCGATTTCACTTGTTTTATTCTTGTAAAAACTCAAAGACGAAAGACAATCCAATCAAGAAAATCAAGGGAGAGTAACAGAGATCCTCCTTTACACGGAAAGCATTAAACTTTTGGCTTTTTATACGAGTTTGCAAGACTACTTACAATAATGATTTTTGTTTTACTTTTTTTTTTAGTAGATGAACTATGCGCAAACTGCATCTATGCACTAGCGTGAATTGAACAGAACTAGGTCAGTCGGGACTAGGCCAAGCGGGGTGCAGATGATTAACTACCCTTTCGGTTCTGTAAGGGACAAATTGAATACGTTTTATAAATTCTTAAGTGCGTGTGTACATTTAGTGATGTGTAAATTTGCACGGAGTTATAAGACATGGCGTGCGTATATTTTGGTAAGTAGCTTCATATCCTATTATTTAGCATTTTTTAATGCATTAACTAAAATCCTCTGAAATAGTTTTCTATACTGTATCAGAGTACAGATGGGATAAATAATAACTTGGTGTTAATAAACTCTGAAGCAAATAATTACGTTTATATAAAGACATTTAATTTATAATTTTGAGCGCAAAGTTATTTTATTAAAGAATTGTTTTTCTTTCGTTAAAATAATATAATTCAATTATGTGATGTAAATAACATAATGTGCGATATAACATTTTTAAAAATCTTAAGTAAAATACTATATTTTAGGACGGATATCTTTAATTTCTTTCTAATAAAATTAAATATTTGAGTGGACGGAGAAAAGATAAGCTTATTTAATAGCAGAGCTTAAATGTACCTACTTCTAATTATAGTGACAGATAGTTATTTTACCCCTAATTGTTAGATAGACAACATCTTAACAACATTAATTCTAAAATGTAGAATGTTTTCTTTTTTTCTGTAATTCATATGATAACACACTACATTACACTCAAAAAAGAAAAATAATTTAAGCACTTGAAAAAAGTCTATCTTTGGAGACTGTAGCCTAGTAAAAAACTTAAAAAAGAGATAAAACCCCTTACCACAATTAATAATCGTATCCTTCGACAACTAAGCTGTCATCCTCAGTAGGTAACATTAATAAACATAGTGTTGAACATAGGAAACAGTAAAGCTAACACAAGGAATTACGTAGTATTTTACAAGGTGCTCACGTATCGTGTTATTCATGGTTTTTGTTAACTTTAGCGTAAATTATACAATTCTAATTCTAATTTATTGCGTTTACTGTACTGATTCTTCATTTCTACTTATAACCATTTCATTTTCGCATATGAAATGACTTTATCGTTATTTCTACAGTTTGACGATACACTTATATTTATGAATTTAGGAAAAACATTATTATATCTACACCGTTTCAAGAAATTAATATCTGCATTTAAAAGTTTAACTTTATTATATAATATATGAAGTCTATTAAACTCTTACAGTAAACGCAGTAAATTAGAATTAAAATAGTATAATTTACACTTAAAGTTAACAAAAAGCATGAATAACAATTATACGTGGACAACCTGTTGTAATGTCACCTGGTCCCGGAGGTAACATTGTTGCTGAGGCAGTTCCATTTATACGGTGGGTTTAATAGAGACACAAATAACAAGCATAGGAACGATTAAATAACAATATTTAATGCAATAACAAAAACAATAACAATAAATGATACATAGTAAATCAGATTCACTAGGCACTGTACCCACTCTTGGTTTGCAGTGACTCTGCTTGTAGAGACCTCTCAGTGTCTCGTTTTATAACTTTAGAGTGTGTCCCCCTTAGCCTAGTGACTTTATTACAAGATGAAAACAATATGGTGTAAGATCATAACTCAACGAGGTCGTGTTGATGAAATGGATATTGTGAATTCATGACCTGATTTAGTTATTACACTGTAGAGGGGTGCGAGATTCTTTGTGATAGCTTTACTATGCCCTATGTTCAATACTGTGTTTATTAATGTTACCTACTGAGGATGACAACTTAGTTAAGTAAAATGCAGTTAATAAAACGTTTTGTATAACGGCCTTTGTTTATTTTTTTAAAATTAAGAATTAAGAAAGTAATTTCTAAGACTATAAAATTTAAAGAAAGTCTAAAAAATATTTAATTTAATATATTTTGAATTTCTGATTGATCAAACTTTTGAAATATTGAACCGTATTTAATAAATTATTAAAGTGTAAAATTGAATTATTCTATATTTGACTATATTAAATGCTACTTTCAGATTTATTTTTTTACTTTTAAGTAGGTATTCGATTTCGCTCGGGATATTATATATAATAATTATTAAATTAGTTAAATCGAATTTTTAATTAATTTTGTTTAATCCGGTTATTGAAATAGTTATATAATGTTTCTATAATCATTTCATAATTTTTCTATGATAACATGTACAATTATGTTCACATAAATCTAGTATAAAGACTTTATTAAGGCTAAGATGGAGAATATGAATACAAAATGTTTTTGAAAAATAATTATTGGGACCCTTAGAGGGCCTTTAAAGAAGCAATTTAATGTAATAAACTTTCTTCGGGATTGTTAAGCTAAAATTAAATAAAATACATTACCCACCTTATAGGTTTTCTATATATGCAACACACATTAATAACCAATTAATAACTATTTTAAATATTGCTGTTTCGTCATAAAACGAAATTCGTTATATTTTGTATATTTATATATGTTAGATATAAGTAAATTTAGCATAAAAGAATTAAAGTATAACATTTCCAATTTTATAAATATGCAACGTGCATTTTTAAGTTTAAACCATTGTATAACATACTTTTATTAGCTTATTCAAATTGTAAAACCTTCTTTAGATAAGAGACGACATCCTTTAGGTATATTTGTAAATTTATTTTGATTACTTTATACATTATTGGACCACTCATTTTATTACTTAGGGTCATAGTGAACAAAGAGTTTCATCTGTATATTCATTTTTAAGATCGTTTCCTGGACATGTATAATAAATTTTATTGTTTTAACAAAGGACGATCCAGAATTACATACTTAAAATTTATAACATCAATACTTAATTAGTAATGATATTTTATTATTTATTAGTTAAGATTAGAATTTTAACACCCTATCGTAAACTTTGGGTATTGTTGCCAGTAGGTATAAATTATACCTACTGGCAACAATACCCAATTTCTTGTGTTATTTCGAAGAAATTCTTCGAAATAACACAAGAAAAATTCCCCGTCATGACGTCAAACAAGTCAATGTACAACGAATACCCACATTTTAATTATCTAATATTTAGGGATAGTGGCGTATTTTTACCTATTTCCAACACAAACACTACAACGTGTTTCAAAAAGAATTTCATCTCAGTAGGCACTGAGTAACTAGTACTTGCAAATTATTATAAGCCATTTGCCTTTTATTTATAAGTAACTATTTATCTAATGTCATTTTGGCATTTGTCATTTTCTGACTAGCAATATAACTTTTTTTTGACAAATATTTTTTTAACTCAGTAAACAATACATACTATTAAATAATGTACAAATTGCAAGAAAATATTTTTATTGTTGAAGCATATTTCCGAAGTGCACAATTTCTTAACGGAGAATGGCAATATTCCTACGCGAAATGTAAGCGACAGATTCACTTGAAGTTTCCTAATGGAGTTGTGGATAATACCGCTTTACATCATCACATTCGTCTACTCGTGGAGAAGTTTCGGGCTACAGGATTAAGTTTAGTGCCTTTAGAAGATTACTTCCCTCATCGAGTTATAAGCGGAGGTGTTTGGCCAGCGCAGTCACCAGATCTTACTGTTGTAGAAATTAGTTATTTACCTTGGTTGTTTCATTAATATCCCATCTTTAAAGTTTCCTAATTAAATAAATTAATAATCTAATTGTACTTGTTATTAATTTCATCACCATATCTCTCGATTAACATTTGGAACTTACTGCAAGTGAGAATTAATGAATATTAAATCACATTCTTACATGTAAATGTCGACTTATATGATGCGTTCATAACTACAATCCGACAAACTAAGTTTGTACCAGTATGCAGAACACACCCTTTCGTGACAACGAACTTCCTAATTACCAGGAAGTTCGTTGTCACGAAAGGGTGTGTTCTGCATACTGGTACAAACTTAGTTTGTCGGATTGTAGTTATGAACGCATCATATAAGTCGACATTTACATGTAAGAATGTGATTTAATATTCATTAATTCTCACTTGCAGTAAGTTCCAAATGTTAACTATATATACAGAAAGTATAGAAATGAAAAAGCAATGTCCGTCTTCGAGGAATACCGTGCATTGAAAAGTTCCAACCAGAACGAAACGCCGTCTGTACGTTTCCTCCCGTTGATTGACTTGTTTTTTTTTCAGTATTTCTTAATTCATATCTCTCGATGATAAATTTTGACAGTGACAGGTAGATAACCTTCATATCATTTAATCTATATCCGCATTTCAAGAATGCAGAACATCATAATTTATAGGAGAAATTCATGGATATAATCATTCATAATTCTTTATGAAACACGTTGTATTTTGGGTTTCATAATGAAAGCAAAATAAAAAACAAATTTTTTCATATTTTCTAATTTAGAAATAACTTTTGCATTAAAATAGTTTATTGAGAACGATCAGGCGACACATAAACACTACTGCATTGGGAATTTTATTTATTTTCGAGGAATAGAGTTAGGAAAGGCTCTAAAAGGTAAAAGAATTGAAATGTAATGATTCCAAATGGAGACGTAGACTACTCTCGAATTTCATATATCGTTCCGAAAAAGCAATTTGTATACATATATACACAGGAACTACTTCACTATAAAACTCATAAATATGTAAATTATTTACTTAACACGCTAAACTGATTACATATATTCGTCTGCTTTGTATAATATCGGCGTTTCGGTGCATATATACTATATTGTTCGTATATAAGTGAATGAAAGCTAAAGGGTAGTTTGTAGGTGAAATTTAGACATGATATATGTAAATGCATTGTCATTTTAGCGATGACGAACCAGGCACTACTCTTTGTGTACCGTGCTTCGAAAATTGGAGGGATCTAAACAAGATTTTCCCATCTACATTTATTAACATGCGTGTGGCAAAAATATTTGCCTTAATTTGCATATTTTAGTGTTTCTGTTTTATGGCAGTATAGTTTATGTATTGTGGAACTTTCTTCATTATGTGTACAGGTTGGAACTAAGATGGAAATAAAATTAATACTTAGTTTGAAATAAAATAGATTAAGACAATTGTACGAATAATAAATTACATTTAAACAAAAAGAACCTTAATTTGTGTTTTAAAATGTTAAGAAAAATAAATTCTAGATGTTGAGAAGAAATTCTAGAATATTTGTTTGAGAGACGAGTCAAGTGGTTTATCTCCATTATAAAAGTATTGGAAAATGATTTAATATTTAGATATTTTACAGCATTTAGCAAGTCGATACCAATCTGCAGTTTTCATGTTCCTAATATCATTGAAGACATGTGTGTCTCATTTTTTTGTCATCCCAGATTTTTTACGTGGCACAAAAGGTAGCCAAGATAATCCGGAATCATCTAGATTTCCTGGCTATAAGCAGCATATGGCAATAGTCCAGCGGCTCATTTATGAAGACCGTCATCGGACTATTCTTAATATCTGCGATAAAGTTGGAATCTGATACGGTACATGTCAGCGAAATATGTCTTAAGAATTGAGTATGCACCATATTGCTGCGAAATTTGTTCCGAGACTTCTGACTTATGATCAAAGGCAGGAACGAATTGCCATTTTACACTGATCTTAAACAACTTGCTGCGGACGATGAAAACTTTTTGTCAAGAGCAATTACTGGCAACGAGAGCTGGATTTATGGTTATGACCCAGAAACTAAACAACAACGAAGGAAGTAGAGCAATCTGAACTCTTCAAGATTCAAGAAATGACGACGAGTAGAAACCAATGTGAAGAGCATGCTTATTGCTTTTTTGATATGGAAGGTATAGTGCAGGAAGAATTCGTTCCAGCTGGTCAGACGGTCAATGCCGTTGCTTTGACTCGGGTTCGTGATAATATTAGACGTAAGCGGCTCGAACTTTGATGCGCAAGAAATTGGTCGCTGCATCACGACAATGCGTTGTCTCACCGTTCATTTTCACCCCCTCTCTCCTATTTTCCAGGTCTGGCTCCTTGCGACTTTGGTTTCTTCTCGAAAATGAAATTGCAGCTAATAAAAGGCTGACGTTTTGATGACATTGAAGAAATTCAAGAGGAATCGCAAGCAGTACTCTACTCGTTCACAGGAAACGGGTTCCGGAATATCTTCCAGGATTAAAAAAACGCTGGGATCAGTGCATACCTGCGTAAGGAGATTACTTCGAAGGTAACAGCAACCGCTAGGAATAAAGTTAAGTTTAGAATTTTTATAGAATCAGTACGGGAATGTCTGGATCGTGCCTCGTATATAGTGATTTTAAAATGGTTATGGGTTCTAGCACATACGCTAGTTTGAATATAGGTGTGTATACATTAATAATATATTAATAATTCTGTCGCAAAATTCGCCGAAGAATTTGTGTCATTTTAGGATTGATTAATATTTCCTTGAGAGCCCAATCATATGCAAAGTAGCAAATTCCAATAACATCACTAATTAAATACAAAGTTATGGACGAAAGACGTGTGCGGGTAAATGAACGAAATTCGAATCCAGAATCTAAACACACAATCTCTCGATGAAGTCCCGACGGAACCGAACTAATCTTAACACAGCTCTGACATGTAATGAAACGGGTGACATGTGACATGTTCGACTAAATAACGTTCATTTTCAATCCGTTGTCGGGGGTTCCGTGCTTTATTCTCCTACTCCAACAACTACGACACCACTTTACATTTGCATAACGCACGGATTCAACTGTTTCCCGAACCAGGCACTCTTGGATTTATTTTATAGACCAATGTCGGAACAGATGCGACCTCGAACGTAATCCGGTGCGTGCCGGAAAGATCCACTGCTCGGATTTAAAACAAATGAATTTTATTAGTTTAAATGTATTAGGTTCGTGCATGTAGCGTTTGAAATTGTTAAGTTTATAGACCAATTTTGAATTTATTGATAATTTTGAAGACACTTCCTTAGCAATCAATCGGGTTTGTAATTATTTCGATGTAATTCTTTGAATATCAACACTTAATATATCTCGTACATATGTGCAAAGTCCAGTTTATTTTTATTATTTTGTATCAATTACTAGCATATATAATTTAAGATTTTCACCTTTTGTTTATTGTAGTAGAATGTTGTTTACGTTTCGACAAGCTACCATACATATAGGTGTTTAGATATGTACCACTAAAATCGTTTCAAAGATTCTTGTTGTATTTTTGCACATACAACGAGGAATTAACTACTAGTATTAACACTATTTCCGAAAGTTAATTAGTGTTTATTTACTTCTTCAACATAACATTTTACTTTAGGAACATTATATATATATATACCGATAGGTCCAGCTCGGAACAGGCCATAGTCAGCAATGAGTGGCAACAGCGAATCCCCTCTACGCGCAGCTGCTTCAATTGCAGCACATTGCAGTTAAGAATTTAGTAAGACTTAAACCGCGCAAGGATATAGTCGTTTGCATATTCGTTCTGTATACGTAATTTGCCCATTTGTTTCAGACATAATAAGGTCCAATTTATTATTATTATTGTATTCTTAGCTGCTACGGAAAAGTAATTTTAAGTAATAAAAAAACAATAACGTTTTCTAAAAGATAAAAGTAAAAAAGTATATTTGTTGCGTTTTAGAATCCGCTTTACTGTACTTCTACTAACACCGATTTCGTCTGCAATTTGCCGTGTACACATAAGGTCGCCCATTTCAACTAACGAACAAACCCTCACGTCTCTCTCCTCCCGATCGGCAGGTATTAGAGGGATATGAGGCTGTTCGTAAATTTGTTGGCATTTGCGGCAATTTCCGACTACACAGCCATATTTCCTAAACGCATTTACGATCCTTTCAATCGTCGAATGCGAAGGAATAGGCCGATTTACGTACTCTACAGCAAATAAATCAACAGTTGTTTGACAGGAATTGCCGGCAAGATACCACGAAACTATTTGTACCTTCTCTGCGGTTGTATACACTGACATGATAACTACCTTTACGTATGCACAGCTAAATACGAATGACGGGCAATCTGTTGCGCTCGACCATCGGACTTATGTTGTGCACGCGGAGTGGCATCGTACACACGTTGCCACATCGCATTACGTTCCATACGTATATTGTTGCCTATGGCCCGTAGCGGGCTGGACCTATCGGTATATATATATATATATATATATATATATATATATATATATATATCAATTGATAAATTATTGGAGTTTTTCGGCTTTTATATGAAATATTTACAAATATCAAATTAGAATGTATGTAATTGCAGAGTAAGTGGGGATGTAAACATTGCTGTCTACAAATTACAAAGCAAATCATACGAATTTTTTAATTGAAAAATATTGTCTATGTTGGGACTCAAACCCAAGTCTACAGTTTGCCGGACTGTCGCTTTTACCACTTAGCCACAATAGACCTAGGTTCAAGCTATTTAGAAATGCATTATAAAGTAAGAGTGTTAATGAATCAGATGTCAGGTATTGAATGTAGATGTCAAGCTGAAAAAAGAAGTCAGTTTTGAAAGCTGATGTCAGTTTTGATAGCAGATGTCAGTTAGTGAAAGCAAATGTCAGTTATTGAAAGCAGATGTCTGTTTTGAAAGTAGATGTCAGTTATTGAAAGCAGATGTCAGTATTTTGAGAGCAGATGTCAGATTTGAATGTTTGAAAATGCTAACTTTACTCCATAGCTATATGAGTGTTTAGATAATTTCTTAGCCGTTTATTAAATATAACAATAATAAGCATAAAATGCTAATGCATGGAAACTCTATTTCGAAGGAGAGCAAAGAAAAAAAAAATTAATAGATGCGCGTTGCTGGACCCGAATCTGGTAAATTCAGTACAGGGGACCCCCGCTATTCGTGCCCCCTGTATCTGCGAATTCGCTTAATCGCTCCTAAAGTTTAGGTATTTCCCTTGTTTATTTATTTCCTTAAATGCTCACAAACCGTATTTAGCTCTTATACCCAATATGTATGTCTGTATATCTATTTGTGTCGATTACATACATACATATTTGTAGTTTATACGTACATACATATCTATTATTTTAATACCCCGATATTCGCGAATTCAATGTTCGCGGAGTTTTCGTGGAACGCAACCCCCGCGAATAGTCTACTGCATTCCTTTATAACTGCAGCGCTACCCTTACTGAAAGGTAATGGTGGAAGTTGTAGATGCGATGATGCATACTGTAAGTCAGAAGTCAGTCTGTTAACAACTTCCGTGAAGTATGGCTTATTCAAATCACGAATTAACAGATATCGTCTTACTATGCGGTGAAACAGATGGACATGTTAGAGCTACTAGACGTATTTATGAAGGGCGGCTTCCGAACCGAAGATGTCCATTAAACTTTACAAACCGCGTACAGATTGAGAGATTGCGATATATTGCATTCAAGTTATGAAGGCAGTGGCCGCGATTGGCGATCTTCGGCAACGTATTTTTCAAGATGCGACCCATATTCGTGAAGAGCGAGGCGTGTTAAATCATGTATTTCGAAAGTTTACCGATCGGTTAGAAGCTCGTATTTATGCAAATGACAGTAACATTGAACATCTTCAAGCATTCCACCTGTTTCACACAAATCTGCTCTTTCTAGGGCAAATAAATTGTCATTAAAAAAAGAGGCAAATAGAACACAGAAAGAAAATGAACATTCAATTAAAAATTACAAATACAATTATTATTTCTCGGCGTGAATTTAATACTAAGACAACTAAATTATAAATTCCATATCACCATAAACCGATTATACCGTTTAAAGTTTTTAAATAAATTGGATATTCAATTTTTTCGGGATATTACAAAAGTTGACTTACTTACAAATAACAACAGAACAGCTGATGCATCTAGGTAATAAATATGTTTATAAATATATTTTTTAAATATGTTTGTCATTCTTTCTCGCTTATGAGAGGTAATTTTGGGAAAATATTTTAGATTTATATTGTATATAATTACCTATTTCCACTATTCATACATCGTTTCTTTCTTTCGAGGATACATGTATATATATTATTTCGCCGCCTTACTTTGGTGTTGATTAATAGCCGAACCAACAATAAAATATGACACTAAGTGATACTCGTCGATTTGGGTTAAACTTGGTACGTTTATTAAACTCATTGGGTATAAAACTTTGCTCGCTTTTCATGCGAAATTCATTATTTAAGGAGTAAAATTGCTTATGAAATTTCATTTATTTTAAAAACTTTACTGTATATGCTTTTATTATAAATAATGTCTCTTTTAGATCGTTACAACCAACATATACATTTGAACACTTTATCCTCTAATCACCATCTTTAAAATTAAATGTTACATGTTATCGCTCTTTCTAGTGTAAGGATTTGTTAATCGTTTCATTTTCAATAATTAATACAATCACGCTTAAAACATTAGCTATTTTGGAAGGTTTGCAATTTACATAATTGATGTAAAACCGTTCTTTTCATTACCAAATGTAACAAAATTGACCAACATGAAACACACACGTGCAAAAATCGACAACTGGGTTTTCTATTTTCAAGAAGAACAACAACGAGCAACAACGAGCATTAGTTGTTGTACTACTTGGAATGCTTGATGGACAATCCTCTTGCAATCGTAAGAAGCAATTAGCATTGTCATGATTTTTGACTTCTCTAAACTTGTTTTTTTTTTTGATAGCCTTCATTTAGTGACCGCCATTTAGCACTTTAACGTTTGATTTCTGGATCGTATTGAGAAGATCTCCTCTCTGCATTAATTACAATCGCTTTTAAGAAGTTTACGTCTCTTCAAACTTTTCTAATAATGTCTGCAATTTTTGGTCATCCGTCAATTGATACGAAACAAACTTTGAATTAGTAGTGAATATAGAATGTCTCGGTCAAAATGCGATAAATTATTGTTTTTGGTATTCCAACAAGTTTGATTTGCATGAATCTGACTCAAGATTATTTCAGAATTTTTACGAAATCCCATACTTTTTGAAGTCATCGTGAAGTGATCAGTTTGAATGTTTATGAGGGAAGATCGGAAAGTTTCTAGAACGAACCAGAAGATGGCATTGTGCGCGCGTACCGGTCATATGTTTTGAGTGCCCCATCTATTATATAATTGGTGACAAATTTTTAGACAGATAGTGCATAAAGTAAAGCCGTTAGAGTCAAGCAAAGTAAACAGTACGCAATTTTTTAATCATTGATAAAATCGAATTCCGTGTAGTTGTTAAACATTTTCTTTTGAAAGGCTTAAATCCTAAAGAAATAAAAACGGAATTAGACGAAGTCCATGGAGAGTCTCCACTGCCGTATGCAACCGTTGCGAACTGGATTGGTGAATTTACACGTGGTCGAACAAGCAAACAAGCATAGAAGGTGCATCACGTTCTGGGAGACCAAAAACATCTACCGATGAAGAAACCATTAGACAAGTTCAGAGAATCATGATGAATGATCGCCAATTAAAGTTGATTGAGATAACAGAGGCAGTAAGCATACCATATAACCGCGCACATTACATTTTACATCAATATTTGGACATGAGAAAGCTCAGTGCCGCGTTTGCGTTTGACATGTCTAAGCGTAATCCTGTAGATTTTTTGAGACTTTTTATAGCCGTCGATGAAAGTGGTTACACCACTTCACACCAGATACTAAAACACAATCAAAGCAGTGGACAGTATGCGGTGAACTAACTCCAAACAAGGTCAAGACGATGCCGTCAGCTGGAAAGGTGATGGGATTCCTGAGAAATAATTTTTATTGACTACTTGCAACACGGGAGGACAATAACAGGCGCGTATTATGCGTCGTTATTAGACAGATTTAACGAAGAAATCATAGGCAAAAAGCCTCACATGGCAAAGAAAAAAATCTTGTTTCACCAAGATAATGCCCCATCCTACAAGTCGGCAATTGCAATGGCGAAATTGCACGAATTACGATTCCAATTAATTGAACATGCATCGTACTTGCCAAATTTGGCTCCTTCGGACTTCTTTCTATTTCCGAACCTAAAGAAATGGTTGGCTGTAAAGAAATTCTCATCGAATAATGAAATCATCGAAGCTGTGAATGAACATTTGGAAGGTTTTTATAGTTCTTATTTTTCTGAAGGATTGAAAGGTGTTGAAAAACTTTGGACTGAATGTATAGAGTTACTAGAAGACTATTTGGGCAAATAAATATGATTCGAAAAGTGGTGTTGTGTCTCGTTCTAGAAACTTTTCGATCTTCTGTTGTATTATTATTCACATCCTCTCTGCCTCCTTTGAAGCGTCAATGCCACTCAATAAATTGTGTTGGCAAGCATTTAGAGGGTTTTTGCAGCGTTTATTTCGTTTTTAATACAGCACTTTATGTCGATTCTTTATTTATTAATTTTTAGATGGTGGTCTACAAATTATTGTCATTTAAATGTGTCGTATTTTACTTTTTGGTGAACGAAACGTAATGAAATTTTTTCAGATTATTTAGGAAGGTTAACAGCTCACAAATAAAGTTTACAGATAGTGCCACTAATTTCGCTAAAATAGAGCAATTACGGTTATATTCGTATCTGAGGGGAACATATTGTTCGTAAGGGTAGATGAAGTAGCCGTTTCCTCGGAAAAATGTTTTAAAAGAAACCAAATGCATTGCTAGTATTCTACATTTATACACTAAATTGAATATACACATGTTGTGCTTATTGAAGAATAAATTTTTAATGAACTACAACCTGGTAACTCTAAAATTATTAACCTGCTAACAATTATCATATTTTGGTGGTTTATTAAATTTATGCATCTATTTACCACGCTTCCTTTATCGTTTCAAATTCAAATTTTCATCGTAACGAAGTTATTTCTGTAAAATATCAGAACGCTAATTTACACATGAGCAATTTGGTACAATGCTGACTTTAATGGTGACTATTCTTATTGTAAAGATATCAGACTGCGTAAAACACATAAGACGGTACACCGTCGAAAATGAACACATCTAAAGTCAGAAGTTTGCAAGTTGCTGACGGGAATCAGAAGGGCGTATAAGATATTCTAGCGCTCGAAAATTATGCTGCCAACTGCAAATCTTCGCTCGTTATTATGTCTCCGCGTAAATATGTATACATGTCTATTTGGGATTAGACAAATTGACACTAGTAATTACGCGTTCTACAAACTCATCCCACTAAACTTTAATGATATGTGCATTTGGTAATATTTTTAGGAACCATTAATAATAATAAGAAAAGTAAATTTATACGAATTTTTATCGGACCAGCAGAAATAAATGGATAGACAAAACCTTAATCAACTCTAGAAACTCAGATTTTTTTAAAATAGAGTTTGTGCATTTCTTGGTAGTTAACAGATTGAAATTGTTTTGATTAACAAAAATTTATTTTCTAGAAATAAAATAGCTTTAAAATACATTCATAAAATCTGACATTTCATGTGTATGAATTTATAAATTTTATTTATTTGGAAAAGGTGTTCAATTAATTAGAATTATGTTAAGGGAAATAAGATGAACTTCCACATTTATTAAGTAGATAATACTACTAACTTATTTAATAAATGAATACCTTTTATTATTTTTAGGTAAATCCTTTCAGTGGCGGCTCTACAATTGTCAACCTTGAAATTAAAAGTTCTTAAATAAAAAGATTTTTTTTAAATTTATTTCTCAAATGGTTATTGATTCTATAGATATCGTTCGGAAACACAAAACAACATCCTAGAAATAACTCACAAGTTTAATTAGCGAGCGAGTACGTTAATACTAAGTGCAGGTCAGATCGATTTGACCCAGAAAAAGCTGGTTACAATGTTTCATAGAATGGCTGGTTCTCTGACTCACGCAATATCTGGCTCAAATACGTTAAAATAAAGTGATTTTTATGAAGTTTCTAACATAAAACCTGCTAACGGCGTTTAGTGTAATGCGTAATTCTAATTACAATTCTAATTACAATTATCGACGGCGTTTATTAATTAATTAATTAATCGTTATTAAAAAAAAATAAAGCCTTCTCATAGGATGTGTGGGACAATGCCTCAGGGAGTCTTCAACTGTCTGCTTTTATTCTAATTCTCCCTGCATCTCTTTGATACATGCCATTCTTTTGTTTAATCTTAAGAACATTTTCTAAAACTTCATAGATCATTCTTACTAATATGTTTATAAATTATAAATTTTGGATTATAGCCAACAATTCTCAATTGTAATGTCACACGAATTTCTGTATCAAAGAAGCACGGAAACATTTTCTTCTATTGAGAAGTAAGTTAACGAGAGATTTTTCTGTATAATGGGAAGTAGCATCTTGTATAAATGAATGTCGTATTTCTTCAGTATTTTCTTACAAATATGGCACAACAATAGTGTTCAACATATCACTACTTCTGGAATTCCGACTTAATTCAACTTTATTAGGATTGCCTTGAATAAAATAAATAGGTCTAATATCATCAGAAGGGCAATATTTAAAAAAATGTTTATAGGTCTTTTATAAACATTTTTCATTTGATACCGGTTGCAGGTACTATTACAAAAACTGGCTTTTACACGTTTCTGGTTTCGGCTGCCGTGCTGATAATAATGAAATTATTCTATAAATAAAATAATTGTGGTGCTGGTGAAGTATCATCAAAGGTCCAGGACGTGTATGATAATGGTTCAATTAAATAAATATATTACATCTTACTTACTAAATAAAACACAGGAGCGTTGTGCTTAAAGTTTGTATTTATTTGTACATAAAAGCAATTGAACTTGGTATATTTAAAAGTAATTGAATAAAGGTAATATATACACGAGGAGCGGTAAATAAGTAATTAAAAATTAACACAAAATATACTGAAACGAACGTTAAATTAAGCAGTAACTTAATATAAAATAACCCCTGTATCGAACAATACAGAGTTACCTTTGAGTTGCGAATATGGTCGGCCACGTGGTCTGCGTAGGTATACTTGGACAAGTATATGTAGAGCGATGTTTGGCCGGAGGAACAAGAAATTAATTAGTTGAATTAGTGTGAATTAATATGAATTAGCTTAAAAGGATAATATATATTGAGCAATACAGATTACCTTTTTGTTGCGGAGATGCAGGGCAGTGCATGATGGCCGGTACTTGACCAGTACGACGGGTAAGATGTTCCACTTACGAAGATTCTAAAAAGAAGACCGAGAATTTGTGTCGATAGAACACTAGTCTAGAAAAAGGTCTGTTTTATAACCTAAGTCGAAGAGAGGGTCGATATCTTGAATAATAATTAATAAGAAGCGTGACCTGAAGAGGTGTTCTATCGATGGCATAAATACTATTGAAATATCCCTTGTGAAGCAAGCTTCCAAATGATATGAAACACAACATATAAAAGAAGATGTATATAATTGAATTAAACAAATTAAGTTTACATCGAAATATATATAGAAATTCCACAGTGAACGTTATGGTTGTAAGCAGGTATATTTCGAGGGTCTTCCGGTTAGGGATATAACAAAAGAAATGCTTTCTCTTCGCAAACGAATATGTACAGAAAAAATGTCTTAAGTTAAGTTTATATATTTTAATCTTCGAGATATTTAAAGAAGAAATATAATTTAAAAATAAATTAAAATATTCTTATATATGCGAAGCATAACAGTACAAAAAAACTTTTCAAACAAATGTTGTTTAATTCTTAAAGGGACATAACCTAAAAATACTTTTGTTTATACAGATTGTCTCAGAATAGCAGTACTGAACTTAACTTAATTTATACTATTGTCTCCCTAATCGTAATTGTTTTTGAAATATTTAACATTTTCTCTTATAAATGTCATGTGCAAGTACTATTTTGCTAAGTGATGTCTTACTTATGTTTGATCCCAGAAACAAAATTTTTGGTATGTGAGTAGTTTATACTTGCGATAACTTTTACGAATTGATAAAATAATTTGTTTGATACAGAGTGTTCGGGCAAAATATATTTAATTTTGTATTTTTAGTTTTATTTAGATGTAGGTATATTTATGTTAATATATTTAATCCTAGTTTTAAATTGTAAATATTATATATTGTATATAGAAAAGGTCTTGGAGTTCAGATATATTTAATATTGTTAATTACTTTAGGACTGGTCAGGTATTACATTTCTTCATTGTCTTATTTTCTACAGTCATAAAAACTATTTATTTTATTACAGGCACAACCCTCTGGTTAATCCATCCATTATGTAAATAATGTATTTGAATAAGCATAAATATAATAGAATAAGTTTTATTGTACATATTTCCTGTTATATATTATTATAATAGGTGAAATAATTGGGTTCGATGCGATTCTGCGAAGTATTAGTATTGCGAAGTATTGTGCATTGTATATTTATTACTTTAAGAGGTATTTTATTTTCTATAATTAAGGATTTCCGGCGTATATTGTTTATTTGAATACATTTATGACGTTGGAAACTACAGCATATACTTTTCTTGGAAAGGTAAAATAATGGTATGGAAATTTTCGTATACTCTATTTATTGTTTTCTCCCTCTCTTTGACTGGCGGGGACAAAACTTTCTTTCCGAAAAATAAGGGAATGAAGAAACAGTTCCAAACAAGATCTCTTAGAGCTCACTACAGTTCCAAGTACGATCTCTTCGAGATAAAGCTTAGGTCTCAGTGATCTAACTAACAGTTCCTACTAAGATCTCAGTGATCTAAATAGGAGCAAATATTATTTATTAGCCAGTTTTTCTCGGTCTTTAGTTTTAAGACCAGATACTGCATTTATTTAACGGAACTCCAAGATTAAACTTGTAAATATATTAGTGTTATATAAAAAATACTTCGGTCTATACATACCGAACTTCCTTCAAACCAGGAGGATGAAACACAGAGTGTTCAGGAAAGGGAAAGCAACATCACAAATTTCAGATGAAAAAGCTCCATTGTTTTTAAATGGAATGTATAGTGCTTTTTTATATTAGTTTGCTCTTAAAGTAAAACACTTTATTTTTACTGAAGCATATCATATATTTTTGATTTTAAAATCGCTTTACAAAAAAACTGTCCATTTCAAGCAAATAAGTTCCTAAAAGTAAGACGGCCATGGAAAACAAAGAACAGACATCAAAATTCTAAACTGTCAAATTGATTAATGCAGTATTTGCTCTATAAGTCAATTGCGTGTGTTTTCTCATGTTTTAAAATTGAATTTTTCACAAAAAAAACTTATTAATATTAAGGCACACAGCAATTTTAATTTAAATTATTTATACTTACATAACATTTTATCTTATTCAGTGAAACATAAGAAATTAAGTTAAAACATATGTTGCTGAAAAACTAATGAAACAAAAAGAAATAAAAGAACGAATTTTTATTTAAATCAAGAAATAGTAAGAAAATTAAACATAAATAGTACTGAGCAATGGGCATATAAATTGGAGACAGCGAACTGTATAATGATTGCAGCCTACTTCCAAAGTCACACAAAACTATTGCTAAATGACACTCACTAGACTAGGTGTATGTTTGCGCTCGCAAACTCGAAGTCGGTCGATTGACTTGAAATATCGACACAACACTGCATTCGAATACGTGTGTGTTTTTATAGGAAAATGAATTTTTTTTAACATGACGCGACAAAAGTCTTCACGCACCGGTGAAATAAGTAGATATAAGTAAGGCAAAAATTTCTGAAATACTTGATTTGGTAGTACTTTTTTATTACAAGTTGACGTTTCCTAATCATATACTCTATTTACGCTTAATTATTGTTATGAAAATGTAGTCAATCTACTATCTTTACAACAAAAAATTATTTTTTCTGAAAAACATTTTTTCTTCCTTTCCTTTCATTCGCCATAGCTACAGCAACGCAATGCAGGGTATTGAATTGAGTGATGTGTTTTCTCGATAAATCTATGTTCGCTACATTACTTTTATTTACTTTCCTATTTTCATATCAGACTGAGCCACAGCAAAGCGTGATCGGCTTTAGTTAGTTTAAAATTAAAGCACAGTGCTGCAGTTTAACCGTTTTTTCTAATTGCAGAAGTCAATGTTTCTTTCTGGCCGCTAATTACCTTTTAAATTTATTTTATAAAGGCGTCTTCGTAGTGTCATCCTTGTGATGTTAATATCTTAGTCTTTCGATGTGTTGAAAGGCACTGTAACGGATGATCATCGATATAATGCGAAAAATTTTGTTTTAATAATTTTGAGTGAAAAATTTTTAAAGTGGAACTTCACCACGTTTCGCTATTCCAATTTGCTATTAATAAATTATTAAAGAGAATGTCGTATGTTGTTTTCTATATTATGTAAATGACTTTTTTAAATTATCTTTTTCCCTGAATCCAAGTTCATAGTGTTAAGAAACTTAAATCAAATCTTTAGTTCTAATACTAGTGTGTTGATTTTTACGATCGTTATCCATTGAAGTGATTTCTTCCGAGTTCTGTCGTATAGTGGAACGTCAAGTACTACAATACGATTGCGGCGAAATCCGGAAGACAACACTTCAATCTCTAGTTCTATGTGGTATTTACTATAAATAAATTGTGTATAATTCTGGAATACGTATTTAAACTCCATTAGAACTTCGCGAGGTGCAGAAATACTTTGATAGTTCACATTTCAATTTTATCCATTTTTGAATAAAGATATACGCCACCACAGCCATAATAATTCACGACCTCCCAATTTAAAGGAATCTTTTTATCACCTCTTCTCAGCAGAAATTTTATTTTTACTCCGTATCCTGGAAAAATAGAAGGTAGAAATTATTGATAAATTGTGTTTGAATATTTAATGGATAGTGTATAAAAATCGAATACTTTTCATTCAGAATTTAAGACACACGATTTCAAAATATTATACAAGCTGTTGCAGTTGGGCAGTTATGTAAGGTGAAAATATGAAATAAAGGGTAGGTATCTGCATATAGCAGATGTTTTGAACATAATATTTAACTAAATAACTTTTTTAATGTGTCCTATATACCTACAATTTGTGAAACTTGTGCGCGGTGGTGTATTGATATAATTCGATTTTTTTTTTGGAAGAAATTATTTACTGGTACATTAATGTACAAGATATAATTGCTTCGCTCTAGTATATATTCTATCTGGACATATTCAGATATATTTGTTAAAAAAGAAATTGTAATAGCAATTCAATAATACAAATTACAAGGACTGTTGCAAATATTTCTGGAAAGAATTAAATATATATACACAAGGTGGCCAGAAAAATGCGGCTAAGCGTCAGGTGCGTCTATTTTTGAGTTAACAAACCTAATTCAAAAAACTTATACGATCTTTCGTTAAGCCACGCGGAACCATTAAATTTGAAAATAAACGACTAGAATTAAGTGAAATTCTTAAAATTGTTGATGAAAAATCATTGCGGTGAAATTGGAAAGTGAAATAGTGTAAAATTGCATTGACGTGGCAAATCGATTAATACCGGTACTTTGCTTTTTTAAGATTTTCTCATTAACATTTTTTAAAATAAAGTACATATTGCTTTGATATCTCACCTCAATATAAATTTAACACAGCAAATAGAGCATAAATAAGTATGAAATGTAGCTAAAATGGGTTGTGCTTTGAGTGAACCTGTATATTACGTGATACAATATTGTAATGTCAATAGATTGTAGGTTATGATACGTTAATAATATTTATAATCTAATTTGATGTTTATGTAAGATAACTGAGTAACTACGTAGGAACTTGATTTCCGCAAATGACCTCAGTGAATGTACATAATCGAGTTTATGATAAAATATTCAGTGAATAGGGATAAAATAAACTATATACAGTATGCAGATAAACGTTTTGCAGGGTAGGGACTAAGGCTTTTATAAAACAAACGTTCAGTAACACACATTTTCTTTAGTATAATATATATCAGTAGAATCAAGAAGGTCCATATAAAAATTTATGCCTACAAGAGTATGCATACCTTAGTATTTGGAGGGTTTACATCCCCTAGGTTAAACGTAATACTCAAGTGTGGTTTTTAAAGATTTATTTACAATCTGAAAAAGACTTCTAAGTTATACGTATGTACACAAAAATTCTCACAAAACTTTATAACGGTAATTAGGTTTTGGTTAAACAATGGAATATTTTAAGATTTAGAATATTTGATCTGTGAAAATACAAATATAATATACAATAAAATAATTTTAATAGCTAACGTCTTGTATTATTTTTTTGAATTTACATTGGATGCCAGGCCTAGTTACGTAAAACCCAAAATATAACTCTTAGATACACAGTCAATATTAAAGAGTCGATAAATAAATATGTGTGAGTGGCAGCCATTCTATAAATATATACACCAACATAATTCAGTAAAACTCATAGCAATATGTAAATTCAATGGGGATTTTTGTTTTAAGCGTCTAGGTACCTGACTATTGTCTAGTATCGTTATTGCTATCATATTTTGATATTTTTCTAAACGTGTGATATACCTTTTGCTACACTCCATTAAAACTACACTGACTGTAGGCAGTTCCAGATCACTGTTTATATCTTTATTTGTAACGAACCATGGAGCATCCACCATTGCAAATAGTACCTTAGACTGGAATCTCTCAATAATGGATATGTTGAATTTCGATGCTATGGAAATAGCATCGAAATTCAATAGCAAACAACATGTCCATACTAATTTGGAAACTGTTTTATATACTAGGATTTTCTAATTAAAAGTTTTGATTGACGTCCCAATAGCCAGGTAGTGCTGTTTGAATTTAATTGTTAGGTGTTTGGTTTTGTTTCATATATGAGCTTCCTATGTTAGGCTTCTGTTTAAGTACATGCCCATATATGTTACTGATAGAGTTGTGGAAATTTCTTTATTATTCAATGTGACCGGTGATGATTAACGAAATTTTGTGAATAACATTTGATTTTTATACAAAAAGGTTTTAAGTACAATATGATCATTTATATTTACCCTCTAGCAAGCCATGAAATTATTTCTTGAAAATATCGTGTTGGTAGTGACAAATAAAATACAACATCTGTCATTATGTGTATGTTTTGATAAATAAAACTCATCTGTCATTATTGTCATTAATGTATTTATTAATTGACACTTAAAAATGTTTACAATAAATCATAAAGTTTTTCTGATCGAATCATACTTTAGGAATGGTGTAAAATTAGAAAATGGAGAATGCTCGTACTCCTTGCAGCCTTGTATAGAAGAATTTCGGGCAGAATTTCCAAATTTTCCAACAACATATGACAGTTTGCGGCAATTAATTCAAAAGTCAGTGGTTAAATTCCGTGAAACAGGGTCTGTGTCTCGAAAACCAGGTGCTGGTAGACCACTAAAGCGGACAGTTGAAAATATAGCAGATGTTGAGGGACGAATAAATCAATCACCTAAGAAATCGATTCGTAAGCTTTCACAACAAACACAACTGTCATATGGGACCTGCCAGAGAATCCTTAAAAAAGACTTACAAAAATTTCCATACAAATTTCATTGCGTGCAAGAGCTTTTACCAATCGATCATGTAACCAGAGTTAATTACTGTCAGTGGTTCTTAGGTACGATTAATAACGATGACGTTCTTGACAAATCCTTCTGGTCCGATGAAGCATGGTTTCATTTATCAGGATATATAAATAAACAAACAATGCGCATCTGGTCTAGTGAAAATCCACATGAAATTCTTGAAATACCCTTGCATTCACAAAAAATAGGCGTTTGGCTTGCTGTTTCTCGTAGACGGATTATTGGTCCAATATTCTTTAATAATACGATAAATGCAGAACGATATCGTAATAATTTATTGCTACCATTTGTAAATCAATTACATGATGATGAGCTACGCGAGGGATATTTCCAGCAAGATAATGCAACAGCCCATAAGACAAGAGAAACGATGGAATTATTGCATGAATTCTTTGATAATCGAATAGTAGACATTCCACCACGATCTCCGGATTTAACAATTATGGACTATTTCATTTATCCACATCTAAAAAATAGAGTATTTACGAATCGTCCACATACAATTGAAGAACTTACTAATGCTATCCGAAATGTCTGTGAGGAAATTACACCACATAATTTAAGGAATGCCTTCAATAATATGAGACGAAGAGTTGCGCTATGCATAGAAAATGAAGGAGCTCACTTTGAACATTTATTGTAGCTGTTTTTATTATTAAACTTTTTATTTTTTCAACTGATACGTTTGTATGTAATTATTTGTCAAAATGACAAAACCTAATCTGTCATCAGTATAAAATAACCTATATCACACACACGCTGCAAAATAAGTTAACTTAAATTATGGTACCAACTTAAGTTTAAAAAAGAAAAATGTCATTGCCTTCTAGAGGGTAGAAATATATGATCATATGGTATATCTATACGTTATGCACGTATAACGCTTTTGTTACAATTGAAACAGACATGTAATAAACATATCTGTATTGTCCATGTGTACAGTCACATATATGTTTATTACATGTCTGTTTCAATTGTATTTGATTTTTGTTTATTAAATTGGATATCGTGCCCATATTTCATTTAATTTACTTCGGAGGTTCAATGCTGCGTTGATGGGATCTTTATGAACACCAAGATGCCTGTATCATCTGCAATAGTTGTTGTAGTCACATCGTCATTTGTGGGTATGTCAGCTGTATATATTATACAGTTGACATATCCACATCAAGCAAGACCGCCGCGCAGTAACTTTTCCTTCCAAAGGATTTGCTTACAGTGTCAACTATCATGTATATTTGTTCAATCGTCGAATGCTGTTTTCTAAATTCAAATCGACGATTTGGTATTTTTTTTGTATTACGATTTCCGAAAGTCCTTTTTCTATTAATTTTTTGGATGACTTCTGGCAAATAAATTGTGGTATACCAATTAGCCTTTACGATTCTTCAAGTCTTTAAGTTACAACTGTCACAAGTGCAGTAAAAGATGTAGAAACAAGCGATTATTTGCTTTGCAGCATTGCGTGAATGAACAACTTTCGTAGGTTCTAGCTGACTTTAGAAGACCCAAACGGTGAATTGTTGTTTGCTTTCAGCATCTTCCGAATAAATTCGACACCAATAAAGATGTGACTAAATTTGAAAGACTTTTAAACATTTTTCGCTCCATTTGACACGGCCTTGGTTTTGAGCTTCTGTCTAATTATTTGGAATTCAACAACTGAAAAGTTTCCGTACTCTCAATTTTCCATGCAAAATAGCGTGTATTGTTTTCATGTCGAGTATCAACATTAGTGGCAACAGCAGGCATCGATAGACGATTTTCGCGAAATTCATTCTCGAGGGTGATACGACCAGATTGAAATTCCGCGAACCAACTAAAGTCGATCGTTGCATTGTTTCGGCGTTAAACCGTTAAATAACGACTCGAAAATTTTCACTTGAAAGTTCAATTTTTTTTTACATAAAATTATTTTCTTTTGCATGTTGAGTAAATAAATCTAGTTCACTAGTACGAACTGCCAACTGTTCGTTAGTTTCAACTTTAGAAAAAATTGAATGTGTACGTACGGATAAAACCAGATCCGAACCATACTAAATGCAACTTTTAAGATTAATTTTTAATACAGTTTTGTTCAAGTAACAACATTTTTAAGGTATAGAAGGTATAGGAGGCGTCTTGATTTTGAAGCTCGTATTACATATTTAATTTAAATCTACAAATATAAGCAAACTACGGTTCAAGTACATAGTAAGGGTCTGTAAAAAAATTCAGATTCAAGTTACATTAGCATATAAACACACCCGGATGGTTTCACTAGCATGTGTACACATTAGGGAAGCCATTCGTATATTCAGCGCTTCAACTGACACAACGTTTATTTAACTTCCAAATTAAACACAGCTATAGTCACTCTATCAAAAGCACTTGGCTCAGTTCATTTCTTAATGGAATTATCGCGAAGCGATGTTTACCTTTTCCTGGTAAATGAATAGATAGAGGGGCAAGCAGAGAAGGAGCCGAAAACTGTTCTCGGACGAAAATGCAATCCCAGCGAAAGAGACAGACCAATTCGCGCTTAGATTTTGCCGAAATCAAGACAAAGATGAGTGCTATTCGTGTGACTAATATAAGCAAATCATCTACTCCAATCAACGGATATTTTAATTAAGAGTAATTAATTAAATGACATAGTCCGGTTAAGTTAAAACTCTCAAAGCGTTTGTTTGTTTATAAATGAACGGTTTTCATCACGAGTTATTTATCTTATGAATTCGTACCTTAATTTTCAAGAAAAGATCAAATTGATGTTAATTTCTTGAAGCAGTATTTATCGTCCAATTACTTAATTTGATGCGCTGTTTAGAAAATAAAAAATATAAATGAGAGATATTCCGGTTATTATTTTTCCTTCGGGTGTTTCAATAAGAGATGTCTCTTGTTGTTTACTAGGTACAAAAGTGCAAGCGTCAACTAAAACTTTACTGTCTCATACAAACTTTTGGGCTAAAAATCAACAATAACAATTGAATTTTTTGAATTAATTTTTGAACGAATACAAACAAGATATTTTAACAATTAGTTTAAAGTTATTTACTATTTTTATTAAAATTAAACGATACATTTCTCAAAGCGTATTACCGGAATATGTTTTTCATAAAAATATAATTTTATTGTAAAAAAAAACCTCCGTTGTTTAGCAATACTGTTGTTGTAACTAAACTATGGCTTTTATTGAAAACGACAAAATTGTAATCAACCACAGACTCTAGAACAAGTACGAAACTTTAGATATTTTGGATGCGACATAATATTTGGATACAGTAGCGACATAGAACAAAAGCTTAATAAATTCAGTAATATATGTGGAACTATAAATAAACATCTAAAAAATAAAGCAAGAAAAGACATTCAAAGTAAATTTTACGACAATTGCAATTTCAACACTTCTATATGGAAGCGAGGCCTAGATTACCACAAAGACGCAAGAAATCCGTATACAAAGTGAAAAAATTAAATTCCCCAGAAAAGTTAAAAATGGCAAGGTTGGATAGAGTAAGAAATTCAACCTAAACGACAAAATAAGGACTAATCGAAGAAAATGGGACGAACACCTAGATACAATGAATTTCGAGAGGCTCCCATTTAAAGCAAAATACTATAAACGCCATGGAAAAAGAAATGTAGAAAGACCTCATAAAAGATGGGTAGCGTAACAGGAATAAAATCCAATACGTGAAGCGAAGTAGAAGAAGAAGATTCCGCGTACAATTCCATCACAACTAAAAAAATGCTCAAATGGAGTAAAGAAATGCCTAAAAAAATTCAGCCTGGGTATTTCAAATTTTGTATACAACATCAAAGTTGGCGACGAAACTTGAATTTATTCATAGAAGTTTAAAACTGATCGTTAATAAGCTGTTTCATTATTCTGAAATCAGTCAATCACTGAAACTTACCGGCTATTGTCGCTTTAGAAAATTGAAGGACTGCTAATATTGTTTGATATGCAACAACTTATTTGCTAGATATTGATAAACAAACAAAATCCTCAGATCTAAAAACTATCGCAGCAATCCTCCTATAACCATCTGAGAACGTACCGAAAAATGTCGTATTGTGATAAATCAATGTTAATAGCTATATAAATTAAGGAAAAGGGTTAAATAGGTTCCTAATCGTTCTAATGCAATAATTTCATAGAAAACTTTACGTTATAGTTTTTATCACCAAGAGACTTTCGTTCGGAGAGAGACTCGTGATTGTCTGAAAGGTTGAATTCTTTCCACGATAAATAATACAAACAATATAATGTATAAATATAAATAAACTGAATTTATGATAAATTATATGCAGACAATAATTATCAGCGACATACTTGAAGGCGGTCAACAATAGTTAGCTCTTAAATTTAGATAATAGTGATGCAAGAGCCATCCAATATAATACGAGTAAAATTGATACTAATCAACAAATTTACAAACGAAATTCAACGAAAGGCTTATATTACTCACAGTTATTACCAAAGTTCTCAAAACTATTTATGTATTATCGCGTTCATGGAAAACTAAGACAGTTATATTTTGATTCCATTAAATTGGGCTGTATGAATGTAGAAACAAATATAGGTGCCAAATACGCATGTGTCATTTTGTATTATTACGTTCAAAAGTAACGTTTCTACGATTATAAGTACGTACATGAATGTTACAATGCCAAAATTTTTAAAAACTGTCTAAAACTAATACAATATTGTTCTAGTTTTCCATGAACGCGATAGTACCTACTTCTACCTGTGTTTAACGCAACTTTCATCTCAGAACACAAAAAAAGGTATTCTGCTGTACCCGTTTTTTTTATGAATAATGCTAATATTTTATATTATTAACTAATGTTGCAGTAGGCTTCTTGTGTAATATACTTAAAATTTAATGAAACAATAAAAAATAAGATTAATTAAGATCAGACATCTTGTCTGAATGGTAAGCTGTCTTATTGACACATATTGCTGAGTACTTTGTGTTCAGTATAATTTAAATATAATAAACTTTTGTTCTTTGTGCATTATTACATTAGGATATGCATACGCGCCAAAATATGCAGTATCGAAGCAATCCATACATTACTTCTTATTACTTATACATTTTGATTCCTGTAGTTTACATGTTTAAAATGTGCATTATTGCGCTGTAGACGCTGTTCATAATGGTCACGCAGCTTTTCAAACATATTCGAGAACACAGGCTGCTGCAGATTCCTGAAAAACGAATCGATCTTCTATTCACAGTTCAGGGTGGATCTGTACCGCTGAACACTTTCTCTTTTAACATTCCCCATAGGTAGACGTCAGGCGGTGTAAGATGAGAATATGATGGGTAGTTGAAATTAGTTCCGTTGTATATGATTCGTCCTTGAAAATTTCCTGCAGCACTGCTCTAGACTGATGAGCGGTGTGGCTGGTCACCCCGTCCTGTTGAAACTACTGTCTTTCCATTCGCAGGTTCCTGCTACGACAAAACCTTTTGATATCCCAAATAAATGGCCTGAGCACCATGTTCCTAATACGTTCCGGGGTAACAGTAAGAGGTATACCATCATTATCTTCAATGAAATACGGACCAAGTACACCGTATGCTGACAGCGCACACCATATTGTCACACGCTCGCTATGTAGAGCTGTATAATCCAAATAAAAGCAAAAATGTCTTATTCGCTAAAAAATGTTTATGCCACTTTGCTCAGGATTCAAAGGAGTCAACCACTTGTCTTGAGAAGTGATTTGTTATAAAAACAAACAATGAGAATCCAGCAATTTCAGCTATTTATACAGAACATTCATTTCCTGTAAATATGACAAAATATTGTGGATTTTACATTGCTTTTGGAGATCACTCTGGTAAAATACGTATTGGGACACTGTGAATAAAGAACATATTTTGAAAAATGAATTTCATCCAATTGGTGGTTCTATCAAAGATATTGTATCAATCAAAGAATGGTGGTGGTCGGGGAAGGTAGAGGAAGATCCGGACACGTTTTCATGTCGGAAACTGGAACTTCTTTTGGTGAAATATCTGGGTATTCAAAGCCAATAAACTCTTTCGATTTCGGATCAATCTGGCCTTTCAAAATTATTACTGGTTCAGAAAAAAATACTATTGGCATTTTTGAAGATCCCCCTTTCAAATTTAAAATGACTAAACATAAACTTAATTGTATAAAATAAAAGATATATAAAAATCACACTATTTAAGGAATGACACTTGCCTTTGGTAGTTTAGTTTTTTCTTTAATTTTTTTTTATCTACTATTTTCTTAATTACAGAGATTCGATTATTAGTTTCAATAAATTATAATCTATTGTTAATTTCACAAGACGGGTTTTGTTGTATATTTATTTCTAAATTAGTTACTGAACTTTGTAAAACTGCTTTTTGAGAATCCACTTTATTTTCCAAATTGTTTAAAACACAATTATGTACCGCCACACAACTATTTAGTAAGCATACAAATTTAGTTGTATATGTGTCAACGTACATAAGCGTTTTTTTGTGGAAATTAAAGCTAATTACTAATACATTTTACATGTGCTTCTAATAATTATAACGTAAAAAGCGAAAATGTGTACACTCATCCAACTATTTGTAGACTTTTAAAGCTTCTATAATCGGTTATTGGTATAGCTAAGCAAGTAATATACATATTGATGGAAGGAAGGGTAATAATAATTTGAATAGAGGAATCCAATTTCGGTTTCGTTATTTGAATATAGAGTTTCTGCTAGCAGTTGGACATACGTTGTATTTCAATATTTAAAATGGTAAACGGTTTCATCGTTGAGTGGACCGTAGCAATTACAAACACAAATGTAACGTGAGGTCCCTGAACGATACGATGGTCGCAGGCACGAAGCCCCACAGACCAATCTTCAAAGAAACACGACTCCACGTTTTAATTAAATCGCAAACGGCCACCCAAGTCCGTAAATTACCAATTAAACAGCGCAAACGTTCTCCCGAATAATATAAACAGGCTATTTTGAAAAATTCAAAAAGTCTAATTTACGGGGTCGTTTCAGTGATTTGTTGGAAACCTGCGCATCTTGAATAATAAATTTATAATTTCAATGTAGTTTCTAAATTAATGAAAAGAACGTGCCCTATGAGAGACATAGAATTGCGGACTTTTACTGGAAATAATGAGCGATTATCACGCAAGGGATTTAATTCTAATTTCTTGTTCAGTTTGATTTAGGAAAATGTTCTAATGTATGTACATACATTATTATTTCGTATGACAAGCGATGTTCAAAGTCATTAAAAAAAATTAACAAGGTCATAAATTTATACCCTAATATCTAAATTTTTCAACCAGCCAGTCCAATGTTGCAAGAGTTGCCTTGCTCACCTCGTAAATACCACCAGAAGAACCTCTTCTGGGGCAGTCGTTTACTATGTAGGGCATATTCTGTTCCACATTTTCGCAGTTGCAGAATAGAATAGAATAGAATAGATTTATTGTCAATAAGCACATACAGTGCGTGGACAGTAAGCAATATACACATACAATTACAGTATAAACACATAATAATAAATGATTAGGTTGCCAAAAACAAACAAATACATGTCACCTAATAAAAAATACATGATCAAAGCAATATTTAAAATAAAAACAATTTAAAAATAAAAGCAAGGGATTCCAACGTCAACCCGCAAGGAACCCATCCAGCGAGTACAAAACCTGCCCGAGGAGCAGCACCTTTAATTTTCTCTGAAACTGTTTTAAGCTTGAAGACTGCCTAATGTTCAGTGGCAGTCTGTTGAAATACTGCAAGCCCATATAAACTATTGAATCGCGACTCGCACTTGTCGCGGGCTTTGGTAAATTTAGAAGTTGGTTGCCGCGTGTATCATACGAATGAATATCAGACCTATGCTGGATATTACTTTGCTTTTTAAAGATGATAGACAATGATTCGTATAATAACAATGAATAAACCGTCATGATTCCACTATCCGCATACAACGGCCGACAGTGGGCGTCCGCTGCCGCCCCGCACAAGAGCCGCACCGCCCGCTTCTGCAACCTAAAAATCGAAAGAAGATTCCCAGCGGTCGTGAATCCCCAAAATGCTATACAATACCGTAGACGAGACTCAAACAATGAAAAATATACAGTCCTAGCCGTGGACTCTCCCAGGTTACGACGAACCACTCCAATCGCATAACAAGCAGATGAGAGCTTACACGAAAGGCGACGAACATGCCCGGTCCAACAAGGGCCTGGCTCCACAATCAGACCAAGGAACTTCACGGAGTTCACAGGCTCTAAAGTGATGCCACCAATCTCAATATTCACACATACACAATTGTGTTTGTGAATTAATAGTTGTGTTTTACTCAAATTTAGGGCAATTCCATTAGCATTAAACCAATTCTGAAAAATCGGAATCTCGTCGTTCATCAGGCCCTCCAGAGATCGCGGGTCCGCAGCATGCCAAGTTAATGATGTATCATCGGCAAACAATGCAATGTGAGCCCTGGTGTCCAACAGTGCAAGATCGTTAATAAACAAGAGAAAAAGCGTCGGACCCAAAACCGAACCCTGCGGCACACCACATGTAACATCCCTGACCCCAGACTCCACACAACCCGTCCCAAAGCCCAGACTAACATATTGTGTACGCCCAAGCAAATAAGATCTCAACCAGTCATTCGCTCCTCCCCGGAATCCATAATATTCGAGCTTCCGGAGAAGAAGCGAGTGCGGAACGCAGTCAAATGCCTTCGCCAAATCACAAAACATGGTCGCGACGACCTGTTTTTCGTTAATGAAATTGTACGCATTCTCGAGATAATAATAAATAGCATCGGACGTAGATGTGTGGGGCCTGAAGCCAAACTGACAATTAACCAACAAATCCTCCCCCCCAATAAAGATACGAATTCTTCTGTTCGTGATCTTTTCAACTATTTTAGATAATACAGGTAATATGGAAATGGGCCTGTAGCTGGACGGCGCAAATCCACATCCTCCCTTATGGACAGGAACTATTTTTGCAATTTTGAAACAAGTAGGAAATACAGAGCTATGAAATGACAAGTTTATTAAATCAGCGAATGCCATATGGGCCGGAGGAGGCAGCCACAGGACAATATTCATGGGAACACCATCCGACCCACCCGAATTCTCTTTCCTAATTTCCCGAATCGTATGTTCAATTTCAGTTGTATCTGTAGGGAAGAAGAAGAAATTTTTAGCCCTGTTAATTTTCATATAAGATAGAGGATCAATTGCGTAATTAATTTTTTGCGCTAAGTCTGCAGCAATTGTTGTAAAATAATTATTAAGTGTCTCGGAGACAACTTTAGCGTCGCCCTCCAATATGCCATCTACTTCGACACATGTGACTTTATCGTTTTTTTTGGAGGTATTGGTCAATTCCCGAACCGTTCTCCACGCTTCCCTCGGTACATTATTGGAAGAACATATCCTGGCAGCATAAATGTTCTTCTTAGATAATCTAATTATCCCCTTAAGAATTTTTTTATAATTTTTAAAGTAAGCGACGAAATGTGGACTACTGAAAAATTTAGATATATAGTACAAACTTTTTTTATTGTTAATTGAAATTTTTATTCCTGCTGTCAGCCAATGCTTGGACTTTCGCGGCTTGATCTTAACAACAGGAAAAGAAGCCCCAAAATTCTCTACGAGACTGTTTACGAACGACAGAAAGTTATCATCCACCGACACGTCACCGTTCACCGACCAATCAGTGTCAACGCAGGAATTGTTAAACTTGGAGAAGTTACTGCTACTATAAATACGGCCCTCGCGTCGGGACACAGGCAGAGCCCCAGCACGCACACGGAATGAGCAACAGACCGACTCATGATCGGAAAAACTGACAGACTCAGTATCACATGACATTATATTTGCACCAATGTTGGTACACACGTAATCCAGTAATGTTCTAGAAGATTTTGTTATTCTAGTAGGTTCTTTATTGTGCACGCGCAAATTGTAACTCAACAAAACGTTATCAAGCTTAGTGCGAGAGCCCGACAAGGACGACACTCCCGCGTAGGCGAGATTGAAATCCCCCACCAATACAATAGAATCTGAAAATTTAAACTTAGAGAGCAACAAATCCAATTTCTTTAAAAATATACTAAAATTTCCATGCTGTGATCTATACACACACACTACATAAACTTTAACATCCGGAAAATATGCACACGATCCCTCAAACTCAAATTCAGCATTAATATCATCACAGAAATCAATTGCACAATATCCAACACTTCGCAACGCGAGAATAACACTTCCCCCGCGAATATGTTTGGACCTGCGGTAGAAAGAAGCGACCTTGTACCGTTCCACGACACAAGATTCAAGCGCGTCAGAGGCTAGTATCTGCTAGTTTCCATTTATGCAACATTGAGTTGCACCTTCCATGGCTTGAGCGGAACCAATTTAGTTGAGACCACTGTCTACGTGGTAGAGTTACATCCGGCAGAGTTTCCAACAAATTAGAAATTAAATCGTCACTCCTCAATCCAGGGTATTGTTCGAGGAGGACTATCACTCACATTTATGGGCTGCTGAACTTCTTTATCCAGCTAAATCGATCTCCTAGATTTTAGTCAGATCCTGTGAATTCTCTCCAAATGATCGTGTATAGAAAGATCAATGTTGTTGGTAATCGTAGCCCATTAATTCTATGCTGTAGCGAGACGTCTAATATCCGACGGAGTAATGTAGGGAGGATTCGGTAGCCAGACTCTAGATGTCGATCCTCATTGTATTGGTAATTTGTATATCTATTAGCTTGGTGTAAAAGCTTCAATACTAGATGGTAACCCAGTATTCGACAGAAGAATAAGCCAGTACAATGGCTGTCGTTTGCAAGGTCTCTCCATTCGTTCCCCATGAATTGCTGACAAGTTTATGTAATATGCTATTCGGGTCTTCACCATTTGACTAGTTTTATAGAGGTGCTGCTTGAATGTCAGAGACCAGTCTAATATTACGCCCAGATATTTAGGGCGGGGGTTGTGGTCGATCTGACCACTACCAAATTCAACATTCAACTCTCTACTGGCTTCTTAGTTACAGAAATGAAAGCTACATGATTCGGATTTTGAAGGCTTTGGTTGTGCGACGTTCCTTATAATATTCGTCTATAGCTTGCAAATCTTCAGCAAGCTGTAATTCTCCATCCTCTAAATTCTTGGTTTGGATGCATGGACAGGTCATCTGCATATACAAATTTTTATGATGTAGTGGGTGGGAGATCATTGGTGTAAATATTGAGCAACAGAGGAGCCAGAATCCAGCCTCGAGGAAGACCATTTTTCAAGGTTTTGCAATGGTTAGTTCGATTATTTAGGCAGGCAGCGAAAAGTTTGCTTAGTTTAGGACATGGGATGGTTTTTTGGAATTTAAATATCATTCTTTCAGACTGCGTCATACATGTAGGTATACTTTATTATTCGAATATGTGTTCAATAAGGACTTTAATACAAGGTGTGTATAAATTGGCGGACCCACTACACGTGGCGACATTCTTGGTCAAATTTTGAGTTAAAAGTCCTAATCCTAAAACGATGTATCAGGCTTCCTTTGTCTTCAGAATGAATTTGACAGTAGTAATGTATTTGACTAGAACAACATTAGGCTGCCTACTTATTGTTTTACAACGTTGTCAGCTGTGTTTTTCGTCAAAATAAGTTAATAAACAAATATTAAAAACAAACTTTAAAATCAAAAAGAAAACTTTAACGAAAGGATAATAACAACAATTCTTCTTTCTTCTAAATTGTAGCTCTTTCTGTCAACAAATATCGAGTAATAATGTTTATTTCAAGACTGAAAGTCCGAACTTTAGGAACCTCGTGCAAAGATATGGAGCATGGTACAACATTTTCGTATTAGGATTTTGGACGCCGAATTTAACGAAGAACATCGCCGCGTGTAGTGGGTCCGCCAATTTATACACACCTTGTATATAAATATCGACTCATCATACTTAATAGATTTCATAACTACAAAATAGCTTACAGATTAAATTTAGAGAATAATAAATGTTAGTTACTTTTAGTTAGTGTAATCATCTCTCCATACAATATTCCTTTCGCTATGTGGTTGATGAAATAATAATCCATGTTTTGCTGTGCATACTACCAGTTTCTTCAAAATTTGCTACTAGACTGATTTTCTTCATTTCGATTCTTCGATGATAAGCCTTCACAGTAGTCATCTTAGTTTTGATGGTTGATTCGGCAAAATTTATTTTTATTAACAAATGTATTTTAACATCAAAATTTATGTATGTAGGAAGAAGAAACGGTCATAAATCTACGATGGAAATGGATCATGCAAGAGTCCTCGGCGAACAGTTCTAACATGATACTAATAGTAAGCTTTTGTAGAAGAAAAACTGGTATGGTTCTCGATAATATTTTAAAAAACATAATTCATTTATGCAAAAGTCATTTATAGAATCGTCCAATCTTAGCAGAATGTTAATGGTAAGAACTTATATTGAAACCGAATAGAGCAACCAATAGTGATCTAGCAGATCAGTAAAGGGATAATTTTCATTGAATTGAATTTCTATTCTCATGTTGATCATGTATTAAAGTGTTGATATCGTCACCATAATTAGTAGTTAAGGTGGAAACAACCCTAACACAAAGCATCCAATTATTTTTTTTACAACAGAGAGGGCGTTGGTTCCAGCACTAATCCCTACGAAACTCTCTTATAGAGCATAAATGAATACTTTATGTTCTGTGATTATACACTTGTTTTCAATAAAACCGTGTTGTTTATTTATTCATTGTGACAGTAAACATCACAACGTCATTAAGATAATTTAGTATGTTTATTTCTTCGTGTTACATTAAAATATTCTTTAAAGTATGTTAATTTTTTCAAATGAAGAATATACCTATATTCATATTCTTTATGGCTTGTGTAATGGGAATGGACGACCGGCAGTTGATGAATATCGTCAGCGATTTCTCACTTGTAAAGTGCTTTGTAGAACTGCTTTTAGCAATGTCCATCGATGTTTAAGAGGCACAGGCAAGTTTCTTGCAGCTACTTAAGAACGTCACGCGCAACAAAAACTTGATCAAGAAGAAGCAATACTTAATATGGTTGACGCTCAACCTTCTACTAGTGTCCGAAGAATATCAGTATGGGAGTATAGAGAAATTTTCACAATTTTGGTTTGTACCTACACCATATCTTATCTGCTTATCATGCTTGCCTGCTTACTATATCTTACCTACAAGCTTTAAAACCTGACGACTACGTATCAAGACTTGGACTTAGTCGCTGGTTAATGATAAATCGAAGGCTTTGTCGGCAAATATTGTTTAGTGATGAAGTCTCTTTCACCAGAAACGGCATCAATAAAAACAGAAATTCACGTTGTTGGGCACTTGAAAATCCACGGCAAACTAGGGAATCCTATTTTAAAGATAGATTTTCATTGAATGTTTGGCGTGGTATTATTTATGACCGTCTCATTGGTCCGTTTATAATCGAAGAACGTCTCACGGGCGTTCATTATTAACATTTCCTAGAAAATTACGTTTCTCTTAATGTAAGACGACGAATGTGGATACATTACGATAGCAGACCTCCACACTTTGGAGGACAAGTAACAAACTTTCTTAATCAAAATCATACGAAGCGCTGGATTGGAAGAAGTTCAGTAGTTGCTTGGCCAGCAAGATCACCAGAGGTTTAAATCCCTTAGATTATTTTTGATGGGGAAGGCTGAAACAATGGGTTTATGCGGAAAAACCCTAAAATAAAAAACAACTTGTTACTAGGATTATGGATGTCCTAAGACTGTTAGCAGAGCAACCTCTTCAGTTCTAAGGAGAACTAGACTATGTATACAGCAATTGAGTCGACATTTTGAACAACTAATTCAATAAAACGACTTCGTTTTAAATGATTTTCAATTAGATTTTTTTTGCAGTGATATAAAATGCTTGTAGCTCAGTTACGAAAGAGATTTGCTCTTATGTTCATTAGACATTTTTAACTTGAGATTGTTTTAGTAATACATCCTTAAGCTGTGGCAGTCATGTCATGGGACACCCGGTATGTAGTGTCTACATTATATATTTTTTAAACCAAAACATTGTGTTATCAATACCAATTTTAGGGTATATTACATTAGTAAGTAATGGGTTATCCATTTCCAGGTTTCAAACCCGTAGGGTTGTCATTTGACAGCTGTCAAATATTTATGTTAACCGAAGCGTCAAATTTTTAGTTGCATGTTTGTCATTTACGAAAATGCATCAAATAATAACAGTAAAACGCGATAAAATTGTTAGAACTTATTACAAAGTGCGGGTTCAAACGTAGCCACATTTCGCGCAATTAGAAACGATTTTGGCCGTCATAACCGCCCTACTGTGTAGGCATTGGCAAGATAGTGAAAAAAATTGAAGAAACGGGGACCGTGTTAGATATTCAGAGACACGTGGGTCATCGTAATGTACGCTCTGCTGAAAATGTCGCTGCCGTAGGTGAAATTGTGGCCGAAGATCCGAATTTGTCGATTTTACGGCGTTCTCAGCAATCGGACCTGTCTTACGGCTCTTTACGGCGAATTTTGCATTTTAATTTACACCTACATCCGTATAAAGTCCAGCTCACCCAACAATTAGAGCCAGCTGACCATCAACAACTTAGGTGATACGACAAATGGGTCCTTGAGCAACAGGCCATAAATGATTGTTTTTCGAACAAAATTCTCTTCAGCGATGAAGCACATTTTTCACTCGATGGGTACGTAAATAAGCAAAATTGTCGCATTTGGGGCTCTGAAAATACTCAAATAATTGAAGAGAGGCCGCTACATCCAAAAAAGTGACTGTGTGGTGCGCATTATGGTTTAAAAGCGTTATAGGGCCGTATTTTTCGAAGATGACAAGGGAAGAGCGGCTACTGTCAATTCGGAGCGGTATGGTCCAATAATATCAGATTTTTTTTGGACTGCGATTGAAAATAGGGACTTGGACGATATGTGGTTCTAGCAAGACGGTGCAACAAACCACATAACACAACCGATTTTGGTTCTATTGCGCGAGAAACTTGCTTGTCGTTTAATTTCACATTTTGGCACCGTCAATTGGCCACCAAGATCATGCAATTTGACGCCGTTAGACTTTTTTTGTGGGGCTACGCAAAAGACCGTGTTTATGCGAATAATCCTCTAACTTTAGAGCATTTGAAAGACAAGATTCGTTAACTGATGACCAAGATACCGGCCGAAATGAACCGAAAAGTGGTCCAAAATTACCTTAAAAGGAGGAAGTATTGCCACAAATCCCAAAGAGGACATTTGAATGATATTGTATTTCACACATGATGGCAAGGTTCAAATTCTATATTAAAAAAAATTATCAAAAATTAAATTTTGTATTTTTTTTGTTCTTTTTTTGAAAGCTAAAAATAGATATGTTGGGATATATTTTAAGAATTTATAATAAATAGCTATTAAATAAGATTATATACTTGTTATAATATTAAGATACCAATTTCAAATTACTTTTGATCAATAAGATATTATAAATTGTTAAATTGTATGTTAGTCGAGAATATTTTCTAAACTTTTAAAAGGATTACCAGCGAAACGTATCATCCTTTCGAGCATAAAAATAAATTTTAATAAGGTTACGATGGAAAAAAGTAGTCTAGAAGTTTGGGTAGTATCTTCTTTAAAATAATACTCTCGTTAAATAGAAACGAATTCATGAAAATTATATATTTTTAAATAACAAAAATAGGATTAATTTGCTATATGTACACTGATTCTAGTTTTTCAGTTACGATGAGTCTTCTTGTTGGCTCATTAGAATATTTTAATTACCCTTGAATGAATATTCAGAAGTACGACTAACGCGCTTCTTAAAGAAGCAACTTGTTTACCGTTCTGAATAGCTTAATAACGAACTGACTTGCTGTGCCGGTTTCCACTTATGTTAGCTGCAAGGATACTACAGTTGAATAATAATATTTTGTTCACAGACTTACCTATTACTTCAATTCAACTAAATACAAGTAGCTGTACAGGTACTTTTGGATTTTTTGCTAATTAAATGATTAAAAACCCTATTTGAAAGCAGATTATTATTTGTCATTAATGTTTTGAATGGTTAATTTAGTTTCAATCTGTACGTTTACGGCATGAGATATATTGTGTCCAAATTTTTTATAAATCAGCAAATTGCTTTGTATTTTACGAAAAGTATATTGTCAGAGTTTTTGTTTTTGATAATATAAATACTTAGTTGGATATAAAGAAAGATGCATCTGCAAGTGCAAGGGTATTCACATATTTTGAATTGTGAATATGTAAACATGTCCTATTAATTTAAATATAATGTAAAATATAATATTTACGCTTATTTAAAAAAACACTAGAATAAGTGTGTAACCGTTAGTGGATCATATATTGAAAAACAAAATATGGCTTTTTTTGTAATAACATTCATTCATAGCTAGATATACTCCGTTCACTGTAAGTTCCGATTTTTTAAACGTCGTTTCACCTTCACATTATTCCCAGTAATCCCAGTTAACTGACAATTACAGAATAGGTTATGTCTGATGTCACTTAAGTGATATATGGGTTATGTTTTTGTATTGGTACATGCTGATCGCGCAGTGGCGGCTCGTGCTAAAAATTTTAAGGTGTTCTGCAAGTTTTACAAAAAAATTTACCTTGCACGGGCAGTAAGAGGTTGTCTCCCATCGATCTTATCGTGCTTTCTTCGCCTTCCGCACTGAAGTAATGGATTTCTGGAACGATTGTCAATTGTCACACGAAAAAATAAGAGTCACTAAGCACTACTTTACTAACAAATTATTTCTTATAAATTAAATCTATTCTACGTTCTTTTCGATTTGCAAATTTTGTTATCACTTTGTCATTAAAATTGTCTATTTCGGAGATAAACTTTTTTTCGATAGATAGCATGGAAAGAGATGTTAAACGATCTTCGGTCATTGAATTTCTGAGAAACGTCTTAATTCGATTTAGTGTTGAAAAGCATCGTTCGGCCTCTGATGTTGTCATGGGAGTTGTTATTACAATTTCTAATAATTTTCTAGTCTCCTTCAACGTATCTCCCAGATTGTTTTTTATTAAAAATTTTAGAAGAGGTAGTGCGCCTTTTAAAGATCTACAATCAGTTCTTGAGTAAATAACAGATAATTCAGTTCGTAATCTTTCTTTATCAATGGTGGGATAATAGGAGCATGCGGAAGTGAGTTTGTCCTCAGGAAATTTACTGCAATACTCTCCAAAGCATTCCGAAAAAAAAAGTGATGCCACTACTAGATGCTCTTTAAAATGAAATCGATCTTTTGCACAATTTAGAATAACATCACACACCTCTAAAGCCGAAATTCGATGATTAAATCTGCTGTTATTTGGACGTTTGCGTTTTTCTGGTGGTGGCTCATCGCTTATTAAATCTGATACTTCACTTATGATGTTGTCAATATTATTTCGAACTTGGCCTATACTGCGTTCAAAATTTTCGATAGCGTCTTTAACTAGAGTGGGTTCAATTTTTCTTTGCTGCAATTGATTAAACAGGATATCTACATGGGGCATTACATGATGGAAAAAAGTCAGCCAAAAATTGAAGATCGGATCATTTAATGTACGGCAAATAGAGGCGGCTGCACTACAGACTGTGTTGTTGGAGAATTGTTCTTCTATTTCTTCCATACACTCAATGAGAGAGGCCCTATTTTCGTACACAACATTAATGGTCCTGATATTAAAATTCCAACGGGTTGTAGCGCCGTGGGGGATCCTTCTGTTTACAATCTTGTTTAACACTTCTACTCGTTGGGGTGAATTATTAAAAAAGCCGGGAATGTCTTGTAGATTTCCAAAAAATACACGTACTTGCGAATTTGCAGAAGCAGCTTTAGATATAATTAAATTTAATTGATGGGCATAGCAATGTACATAGTGCGCAAAAGGGTACTTTTTTCACCGCTCATCACCGCTGCTCCATCATAACTCTGTGCAATCAGTTTGTTAGGTGAATTTTGAATTAAAGCATCTATGACACTTAAAATTGTTTTGCTAAGTGTTTCTGCATCACATTTTTCAGGAATGACGTAGTTCCAAAAACGTTCAATTGGCTCACCATCACGAACATATCTAAAAATAACTACCATTTGAGTTTTTGCAGCAACATCGTCCGCCATGATCGCCAAAAACGGAGAATTATTAATTTCCTCAATTATTTGTTCTTGGCAGACTTCAAGTATGCACTGTAACAGATCATTCTGTATTTCTTTGGAAGTACCTTTAAATACCGAACAATTTTTTAGGTGCTCACTTAGAGTTGCATCTAATTCAGCCGAAAAATTAATAAGTCCACGAAATATCCCCGGATTCTCGGAAGTATCGCTCTCATCATGTCCCCGAAGGGCCAATTCAAAAGCTCCACAAAATTTTATACAATTAATAATTTTTGATAAAATATAACGATTCTTTGACACATTTTCATTATGTCTCTGTATATTTACCCAATAAGCAGAATCTAGTTGAGCCATAATATTAGTTGACCCTAGTAACGCAAATTCCATACAGTTATGAAGATGGCTTTTAGAATTCTCATGTCTTTTTATTTTCAAACTCAAGCGCTCTAGATCCGTGACCCCTATTTCCGTCCAAGCTTTATCGCCACCAAAAAGTAAACAGGGAAAACAATACAAAGCATTTTTTTTGTTGCATCCACAAATCCAATCGTTTTTTGAATAAATATCGCTACTAAATTTACGTGTATAACTTTTCTCTCTACTTACACCAGTTTTTTCAATAGTGATATCTACTAATGGCCTACCATTTGCTTTTAATTTTAGCTTTTCTTCGAATGAATATTTAAAGAATCTCTTCACATTAATTAAATTAAATATCCATAATACACAGAGTTTATATAAATTGTCAACAAAAAACACAAACAAGCAGGCGCACTCTAATATTGTTTTTACGTAAAACTCGCCGCACAGTAAAAAAACACGCGAAAATATTTAATACCTATACCAAATCACACGACAGCGCTAGAGCGAATGCAGCACAGATGCCTTATAAAATCACCCATTGGTTTTAGACATGCGCGGGGGTAGCGCGGTGCGCGCGGGTGTTGGAAAGAGCTCTGAGCGCCCGTACGTGTGGACCAGATAAGGAACAAGTGAGCGATCGCGCGAATTAGGTTGGTTATTCCACTGGTCGCCCAGGTCGCCTATTGCATATTATTTGATAATACATATAATACATATATATAACCGGCGTTAGTGTTGGAATTTCGGAAGCGTATATCTCGGCTTCTACTGATCGGATTTTGATGATTGAGGTGTCAAATTATAGGGTTTGATGTCCTCTACAGGATGATGTAGAAAAATATGCAAATTTTTTGATATACAGTGGGAGAATTTTCACAACAATATCGCTTTTATAAACATCAGAAATGTCGGAAAAATTATGTAAAAGAAAACTAGTTATAACTAATACAGGTTCACCCGCCCAATTTTTTGGGAGCTCTGCAGCACTGCAGCGCTTATGCGCCAGCCGCCACTGTGATCGCGTAGTAATGAAGTAAATAACTATTAATGAAATTTAGAAGTTATTCAAGTAATTTGTAACTACGTACAAAATATATCAAATACAAAAGAGCTAATATTACTACCCATATCTTTCAGCACACGAAACACTTTATAATCAATGGTACACGAAATAAATTTAATAGGAGAGAGATCGTGTTACTTTGCTTGAATGGTTTACTGCATATAATTAAAGTGGATAACAGCATAAATATTATAGGTGTCAGCAATAAATAATGTATTAACATAATTCAATAAATTGAGTAAAAAAGTTTATAAAGGAACAATTTATTTGAATATTGAACTACAGAGTATCTATTTATAAAAAATAGAAAATATTTTGTAATAGCAATGCACTAATTCTATTGCAAACATACGAAACTCATTATATATACATATTACACAAATACAGTAACACTTGCTTTAAGATCTATTGATCTTAAAGCAAGCAAATTACACACAGCATTATTAGAAACTGGATCTTGATCTCTTTATTTAAAATTAATCGGAATCATCACTTTCACTTGTATCAAAATGAATAATAGATTCTGTCATTTCATTTTTATCGATCACAAATTCCCTTTTCCACCAATCTTCTATAATGTTTTTAACATGGTTGATACAATTCTTCCACATTTCTGGTGTTACATGTTCAAGTGTATCCTGCCATAGTCTCAAAACATCCTCTCCCCCTCACCCATATATTCCTATATTATCGTAATATTTTTAAGGAATTCCCCATACATTTTTAATTGCATTGAATGTACAATGATATGGGGGTAATCTAAGTATGTTGTATCCATGCTTTTCAGCTAACTTATCTTCCACATACTTTTCTTGGTCTATGCCTTAAATTAAATAATTAAGTAGTGCTAATTATAGAGGTAAAAGAAAACTATCTGCTGGAGTTGTGGTTTCAAAGAGTTGCCATTATATTGTATTTTATTTTCATTTAACCAACCCTGGATGATATCAATATTTTTCCACATAGAAGTTGGGATACTCTTTTCAGTAACACTATGGCAAGGTGCATTGTCCATGATAATCAGAGATGGCTGCTCTAGATTTTTATGTAGTTGTTCTTCAAACCATAGCAGAAAGTTACTTGAGTTCATTTCTCCATGATTGTCGATATCATTTCCTTTTGATGGAAATGTAAGCGATGCTTCAGGTATAAATCCTTTTCGATTACCAGCATAAACAATAATATATCTAGAAAGCATAATATATTAACTGCTATACATTTGTAATACTAATCGTTCACTAACCTTCGTTCATCAACTTTAGTCTTTTGATACTTTGAACATTCTTATCTTGTTACAGTCCTTTCTATTTTTAATGTAACCTATCAGAAAATCTACTCGGCCAAGAATAATATGAGATTATTCCATTAGTGCTCTGCGAGGATAATATTTTTTCTTGTGCAAACCAATGTTACGTAAAATTATTATTATACAGGCTGATTCATTTTCGGCCCTCACCATGGGATCTCTCTTATTATTGGAGATAGAGTATAGGTTTAAATTTGGCAAAGTTGTTAAATTTTATGTTTGTTATAAATCCGTAAAGATAATAGACCTGTGACAAATGACCTTCGTTATTAAAAAAAAAAACGCGAAAACCCCATTTTCTTCTTTTACCTGTAGCACCGACATTTGGGCTTATACAGAAAATATAAAAACACATCCTTGGGCTATTTCTAAACCTCTATCCAGTGGTGTACTCTAAATTTTTATACGACGTTTCGTTTATTTCTGGCCATCATCAACTATCTAATTTCTTATAGGCGCCATATTGGATTTAGACATCTTCAGAAAGAGTTTTTTTTTCTGATTTCAACCATGTACCACATGCTGACAATAGTTTTTGACATTAGGTTTTATTGGAAAGAATAAATTATAAGTTTAAATAAGGTAGCCTTTGGAATTTCAATCTGTCAAACATTTCATTTATTGTTCATTAATAATACAAAAATGTCATACACTAACGAAAAGAAACGAGATATGATAAGTATTTTTTATTCTTCGAAACGAAATTCAACAGTAGCGAGTACAAGATAACAAAAACATTAATAAAAATACATAGAAAAGTAAACAATAAACAATTACAGTAAATGTTCAATTATCTGGCCATCTTCGGTAATGCACAATTGGGCACGCCTTCTGGCATTTTGTACTGCCCTTTGTATAGTTCTTCTAGGAACTGCATCGAAGGCATTCTGAAGTCTGTCTCGTAATTCTTCAATGTTTTGTGGCGCATCTACTTTATAAATATTATTTTTAACATATCCCCATAAAAAAAAATCTAGCGGACTTAAATCAGGTGATCTCGCAGGCCATTCAACAACTCCCCTATTTCCAATCCAACGGTTTGCAAACTCTTAATTTAAGAAATTTCTAGCAACAGCTGCATTGTGTGCTGGTGCGCCATCTTGTTGCCACCATAAATATTGTAATTGATTTAATGGGATATTGTCGTCAAGATAGTCAGATACGTATGTACGTAAAATGTTTAAATATCTTTCTCCATTTAAATGTTCTTCATACATAACTGGTCCTAAGAGACGATTTGCCAAAATACCCATCCAAACGTTTATTCCAAAACGATGTTGTGGTCTTCTAGCCCTGTTTTGTCGGGGATTTTGTACTGCCCAATAGTGCTCCGTATTTCTGTTGAACATTCCAGAATTTGTAAATTTTGTTTCATCTGACCAGATGATTTTGCTTAAAAAATTTTCGTCATTTTCTATCCTTCCCATTAACCAATTACAATATTCTAGCCTTCTCAAATTATCTCCAGGCAGTAAAGAGTGACTAACATGGATCCTGTATGGTTTAAACCTACTTTTATGTAAAGTTCCCAAACTCTGGACTGGCAAAAATTTAATTCTGACGCTACTTCGCGTTTAGAAATTGATGGATTATTATTTATCTATAAAAATACAAGATTAACATGAAATTTGAAAACACGCTTTTAATTTACCATTTGTAAAATATCTTGTCGATTTTCATTTAAATTCCTGTTGTCTTGACCATTACGCGGCTTAGTAAACGATCCATTCTCGACCAAATTTCTTTCGAGATCTAGAAAAATGGTACGATGAGGCTGTTGTCGTTCTGGATATAATTGTAGATATCTTGTAATCGCTACTGTTGAATTTCGGTTCGAAGAATAAAAAATACATATCATATCTCGTTTCTCTTCGTTAGTATATGACATTTTTGTATTAGTAATGAACAATAAATGAAATGTTTGACAGATTGAAATTCCATGGCTACCTTATTTAATCTTATAATTTATTCTTTCAAATAAAACCTAATGTCAATGTTAGTCAGCATGTGGTACATGGTTGAAATCAGAAAAAAAACTCTTTCTGAAGATGTTTAAATCCAATATGGCGCCTATAAGAAATTAGATAGTTGATGATGGCCAGAAAGAAACGAAACGTCGTATAAAAATTTTAGAGTACACCACTGGATAGAGGTTTAGAAATGGCCACAAGGACGTGTTTTTATTTTTTCTCTACAAGGCCAAATGTCGGTGCTACAGGTAAAAGAAGAAAATGGGGTTTTCGCGTTTTTTTTAAATAACAAAGGTCATTTGTCACAGGTCTATTTTCTTTACGGATTTATAACAAACACACAATTTAACAACTTTGCCTTAAACCTATACTCTATCTGCAATAATAAGCGAGATCCTCATGGTGAGGGCCGAAAATGAATCAGCCTGTATATGCTTCTCTTTTGTAGGGTGTCTTGCAATGTGTTAAGCGTAACATGTTGTTCTAAAAAATATACATATGAAGTGATTATGATATAATGAGATACAAAAAATGGAAGTTACTATTTCAAATACTTATCATATCTTGTATTCCGAATAGCCATTTGATCAAAGTCATCAGTATTAGTGACTGTATTTTACGATCCCGTTTTTTTTGGGACTGCTCAAGGGTCTACCTTCCTTGATATTTTTCGATATAGCCGAAACAGTACTAGAATGAAGTAGCAAATCATTAGCAAGTCGCTGTGAATATATTAATTTTTTTCACAACAAATGTTCTTTTTAACACATATATTTTACCTTTCGTATATCCCTTGGACCACCATTATTACGTTCTTTCTCAAAATAGCAAATCAAAGAAGCAACAAACTAATTCAAACATTTCGGCATTCTGACGTTAGATACCTTCGACACCGACCTTTTCACCAGATAAGCGGACGATTACCGATTACTATCGCGATGTGAGTGTTGTCTTCGTGAATTCCCTTAATTTAGTGAATGTCGGAATTTAGAGTGAACAGGGTATAGGTAGATAATATAGAAATCTCCCCTTGTATAATAAACAAGTTTGTAAAGCCATAACATCAATTCTTTAATATTTCAATTTAAGTTTAAAAATTTCAAATTGGAAATACTTAGTACTTAGAACTACATAGATTTTTTTTAGAACAAGATTTGAGGTAATACTTATACGACATACATATTAAGTTAATACTAATACTTTTGAACAAATAATAAATCTTTTTGAACAAACAATATAGATTGAAGTAATAGACTTGTATATATGATATTAAATTCTTTCTAAGACTCGAATATCTTCACGCACGAATCGCTACTCTTTTTTATGGCGATTACATCTTAATCTCGGCCTCCTAACGTGCGGAAAACCGTCGACAATTCAATCAGGATCCATTTTGGGGGTTGTTCGCGACCCGATGCGCACTTGTTACGACCATTATAATCGACTATGACCCATAAGAAAAGAGAACACTGGGATAATATAAGTACATCTTTGAGTGAAGTATACACTCGTTGTATGGAAACCGTGGCAGCACGAAGTTATTCATTCATCCTGCATCCGCTTTCCTATTCACCGGGCATCGTCGTATAAGCTTAAATCTCAATATGAATGTTGCAAACTTTATTTTCGACAGACGAATATGCATTGAATAACGACTTTTGTTTGAAGTACACCCTCTCGAGAGTTGCTTGTGTATGATGGCATTGTACCAAGATTGAAAAATTGAAGTATGCTCGAATTTTTAATAAGATAGATGTGAATACGCAGATTTCTAACTTTATTTGTGTTTATATATCTACAAAAGTTGAATTTAGAGAATCCTATTTTCTATTAAAACAAGTATTAATAATAAACTTATAAACTCAAAAAAGGTATGAAACGCCTTACCACAATTAATAATCGTATCCCAAATACGATTTCGACAACTACGCTGTCATCATCAGTAGGTAAAACCACTAATCAATGTGTTGAACATGGGGCACAGTAAAGCTAACACACAGAATTGCGCACAAGTTTACACAGTGTCCACGTATGCACTGACTTTAAAGTGAATACACAAACTAAAATTACGTCAACTTACCACTCTTAAGAAAACGGCAACACCATGTGCTTATTCTCAACGCCCTCAACCTTTTCTACCCTTTTCTAAGAATGAAAAAAGACTGTATAGAATAGGACCGTTGTCCGAGTTAAACTTATTAAATTTATTTTTAACGATATAAATGCTTGCGTATGCGTCGAGATCTTTGGAGTCGTTGATGTTTTTGACAAGTTTTAACCCTTTTACCAAGACGTTGTGATCTGTGGCCAATGCATAGTTTGTGACGTTCGATTTTTCTGGTCTATTAAATTTAATATGTGATATGTGTTCTTTAAAACGGGTTGTAAAACGGCAATGCATACACGTCGAACGTCTGTGTGCTGTTAACGGCAGCCTAGCCAGGTTGCCGCCCAGGACCGGTCCTAGTGGTGTGTGCATTGCGCGGCGCCGTGATTTGCGTCGCGTAGCTTGGTTCCTCACTCCTGCTGGAAAGGCGGAATGGCACCTGACTGCCCATCGGACAGACCCCCCTAGAGTTTGGTTGCGCATATGCTAGGCTACAACCCAGTAGAGGACCACATCAGCACAAAACAGAAAACAGGGAAAAGCAGGGCGGCAACCTGGCTAGGCTGCCGTTAACAGCACACACACGTTCGACGTGTATGCATTGCCCCCGCTTTTGCGGAAATCGTTAAGATGGCACAAAGTGTGACCGTCGTCGACTGAGGTAGCCACTAAGAGTGTTCCCTCGGATGACGATGAGCAACCCCGTGCAGGGTGAGCTTCGCTGGTCTGCGCCTTGCTTCGTTGGGGCGGGGGTCGAGCCGTCGAAGTACTGCACGGAAAAGTAAAGAAGTTTCCGGGAAAGGGTTGGCGGCCCTACGCAACGGCTGGTTTTCCGATCTCTCTAAATTTACGCGACCGGTCACTAAACACACGCACGAGCGAACCAACATACAAAACCCTACACTTACGCGCTCACACAAATACAAAACCACACACCCAGAGAGAGACGCAAGCTGCCAGCAGCAACCAACACACAAATTCATACCCAGAAAGAGACACAAGCTGCTAGCAGCGAACAACACATGTGTTCACACCTTGCTATCTATTTTTTGGAATACTAAGGCATGATTTATTATTATTATTGGAATGTATCTTTGAAAAATTTAAACCATAGCAACTCAATTATTTGACATTTATATTCTGTCATTTATATATTTTTTATATCCTTGACAAAGGCATCATTGCCGAAACATGTAGGGTTGTTTTAAATATATATACTTTGAAGTAATAAACCAGACCTTTAATCGCCGACTTATTAAGTTTACCTTATATATATATATATATATATATATATATATATATATATATATATTAATGTAATAATATATTTCTATATAGGTGTAAATGTAATTATAGTAAGATAATTACCTGGTTACTCTTATTTATCAGCCAAATACATGTAGTACCCAGGATGTTGAAAGGCTTATAATTAATTGGCAGGATAATAATATATTTAGGGTTAAAAAATCCACTGATAATGTCTCTTTCTAATAAATAATATTAATTCTATGTATATTTGAAATTTAATGAATTAATAAAACAACTGTTCAACGTGTAAACAAGCAATTATTATTATAGCAATATATTATATCCAAGAAATATATGTTCTATGGTTCTGTACACAGATTCATGTCAATATGGTTTAAAATTGCAAATTATATATATATGTCTATTTTTATATGAACGTAACCTAACAATAGTGCAAATTTAAAGTTGCGGTTTACCTAAATTTGGACATTAAACTTATAAATACTGATGGTAAGTATTAATTAACAATTAAAATATAATCCAATTTGATATCAGTAGTGGTAAATACTGAAACAGTTTACTTTAGCGTACTTTATTCTGTTCTAGGTAAGCGTTTAAGCGGGATATTATTAAAATACCTGACGAGAAATAGGGCTGGTAGGAAGGTTCTAAGGTGTTGGAAGGATCTGGTCGATCTGGATGGTGTTTTTTTAACCTTTATAGAGATAGATTATGTGGAAAATCCTTCTGTGTAATCTTAGAGAGATGGCTATTCTCGAGGATATTACAGAGTGAGTTATTTATATCGTATTAAGCACTTTTTCGATGATTATTGTAGAGTAAAAATTATTACGTCTTAAGCGTCGTATTTTTATTAAGAATCTCCGCGTGTAAACCCCGTCGTTGTTGTTTGTTTACGTATATACTTCCATAGCTGGGTTATTTCGTAATATTTGGTATATTTTAACAATAATTTATTAGTTTGTCGCCGATATAGTATATTAAAAAAAAAATTGTAAGGCACCATTTTGATACACGAGATCAGTTTGTCAGTGCGGCAAAAGGTCTTATGTAGCGAGTTTTTTATACTATTTTTTCTATTTTGCATTTTTTACATTAATAAATTGGAATTATTTAATTTGAAAGTTCAGAGTTTGATTTTTATATAAAGCATGCAGTTGGTTATATTGATACTTGACATTTTCAAATTTAAATCTTGCTATCCTCGAAGTATATTATATTACATATTATTTATGAATTTTCGTTAACATTACTTGATATTTTATTTAAAAATATAAACATGAGTGCCATAGAAACTAATATATCTTGTCAATTGTATACAATATACTTTGTTTGTGTAAAGTAAGTACATATATCATATCTGTTAAATTTACCAAAATTCTTAAAATCAAACGACAGCAATGATATTTATTTCTGTGTTCGAACAACGCCAACATTGAAAAACTTAAAAAAGCGTATCGAAATGAAGCTCGTCATAATGAGTTCATTTCAAACGCAAAATAGAAAAAAATACTTATTATTACTATTTCAATATTTATCTAAATTAACAATTAAATTTTATATGTATATTTGACAACAATATAAACATTAATTGAATATATCTCACTCACCTAAATAAATGTTTTTGCCACTCTTTAATTTTTGAAAAGTACAGTTATGTCATAATTAATTACTGATTATTCTATCCTTATTTATATCATAAATTATCGAGTTTTAGGATAATAAACAGCTGACATTAATTAATAAAATGAAATAATGAATTTTTAACGAATTTATGAGTAAATTTAGAAACTTGGACTTGACATTTTAAGATATTTTCCATTTTTAGTCTTTTATGTTATACAACTGTCAAATTCATCCTTTAAATTTGCATTATTATCTAATTATGATGTTATTATTCAATGTATGCTGCTTATCTTGTTCATTTCTACAGGTATTGTTGGCCTACCATAATATATATATATATATATATATATATATATATATATATACATATATATATATATATATATATATATATATATATTAAAAATAATAGATTTTTTATTGGTTTTTAATATTAAGACACGGCCAATAAAATAAAAAAGAAAAATAAAATTCTTATTAAACACTAAATATATATATATATATATATATATATATATATATATATATATATATATATATATACATATATACATTTTGAAGTAAAACCAGACCTTAAATCGCCAACTAATTGAATCTACTATATGTATATATATAATTTCTTAGTCGATCATTTAATATATCATTTGATAAATTCTTGGAGTTGCGGCTTTATATTAAATATTTTTAAATTAGTATGATATGTTGCCAAGTAATGTGAATGTAAACATTGCTGTCAACAATTACGGCGCTACTTATTCGAAATTTTTATTTGAAAAGATTTCGTCGTAGGTGGGGCTCTAACTACTATGAGCTATGAGGACTTGGTTTAAAGTTGATTGGAAATACCTTATAAGGAACAAATATTAATATTGTGTCAGTTGGAAATTGCTATTTTTCATCCTTAGCTATTTAATAATATAAAGATAATTTCTTAGCCGTTCATTTAATATATCATTTAATAAATATAAAGCCGAAACTCCATGAATTTATCTCTCTTGTTCTCTCTAACACATTGGCACAATGAATTGCGGTACTTTATATATCTAGTGACTTTATTAAGTACTGTCGCGTGGCGCCATCTATATTTAAATAATAGTACTGCTACTGTTGACATTATGTTATTAGGCTCATAACTTTCTTCTGGTCAGGTCAAGGGTTTTAATAGCTCGAGGCCTTCCTCGGATAACGCGGATTATTTTGAAAAAAAAACGCGTAAATCGGTACAGTAATTTTTCGGTTTATAGCGGACAGACATATGAACATTGTGTTTCATATATAGAGAGAAGAGTTTATGTAGTAAAGTGTAGATAATTACTATTTTTACAAGAACAGAACTGGAAAAGGAAAGACGAAATCAACAAAATCATAATTAATAACTGAAAATAAAATAATCTTTTCAAATTTGATCTAAAAGGGTGTAAAAGTTTCAATTCATAAACTGAAAAACTTTGTTAAAACTTGAACTGCAAGCTGGCACCGTTAATCTTAAAAGTGGAGGTTGTTGTTGATTGCGGCACCGATTTTGTCGGCGTATGTGATAACGACCTAACACTAAAGTTAGTTTTAGGGAGGGGTACAGTTAATATACTTATTGGTATCTCACTTACAGTCCTCAGTAAACGTTTCCCTTTAAACTTTTAATAGAAAGTGGGAGTGTAGCATTCCTTTAACATAGAAAGTCTAGTTAATGCACATTGACCTCAGCTTATCATATGTACACCAATGTTTAAATCAGTTGACACAAAGTACAGTATTTTGTTATCTATGATCGAGGATAGATTAAAATTACATACCGGCACCAAATTAATAGACGATTTTTTTACTTACAGACTTTTTTACCAACTATTTCTTTAAATTAAGGAAAAAAATAAATACACAGTTGTGTTAATATATATTTATTTGGAAGTTTTTTGAATAACCAAAGAACCAAATAACCAAATAACCAAATACCCAAAAAACCAAAATAACCAAAAGAAATAAGAATACATTCGTTTTTTTTTCATTTACATATACATTTTGTTAGTTATAATACAATTGTAATAATATAATAATAGCAATTAATCAATGCATACTTTTTAAGTGTAAGTAACTAAAGAACATTAATAAGGTATAAAACGTGAAAGTGTTAGGTTTGGTACACTATCGTTTTACATAACTACAAATGTATGTGAATATTATATTTGATTGTTATAATTTTTGCATTAAATTTGTACTACTGCAACTAAATTTTTTTCAAAATATTTAGCCTATTATTTCAATTCATTAAAAGTGTAATGTAAAGTTATCAATTTAACTTAAGATTAAACACATATTTCTAACAATTCTTACACAGGTATATTATTACATGTATGTATTAGGACGTTTCTCAATCCATTCTTTTATAGCTGGAACATTGGTGACATTTTCTTTTACTTTCTGTAAAAACGAGTAATTTTCTAATAGGTCCAATTCGGCCATATAATTGAAGTAATCTAATACAGCAATAAAATAGAAATCCGCCCAAGTTAGTTTCTTAGCTGCTAAGTGTCCATTGTTATTTTCGGCTATTTTATTTAGTTTTTTCAGATAAAATGGCAAGACGTCATCGAATAACGGCCCCTTAACTTCTTCTTTAATTTTTTCATCTTTCTCATAGCCGTATTTAATTAGTTTCAAGCGTACATCATTTATCGTGTCTGCTATAGCATCGATTTCCAAATCTTCCCAATCGTTACTACCAACAAGATTTACTTTCTTTCCTAAGTAACGACATATCGCAATGCTTTGATTAATTGCTTTCTCGTCTTCTTCGTATATTGGTAGTTGTCCAAAAGGAATAGTTGGTTTTAAATCAGGCCATTCTCCAAATTCGATTCGTTTATCTTCGAAGTCAATATTACCATATTTTAAAAGCCATCTAATCGGTTCTCCTAGTGCTTTTAAATTGAAATACGTTAATTTTATAGTAGACATACTTCCGACAAACAAACACGTGAACGTCGCACAACGAACTGAATCGATTCTAGTTTCTAGTATATATTCGTTACTTTACGCTGCGACGACGTTGTTAACTGTGACAAGGAAGGATGGAAATAGCCGAAAAGATATGTTTGTACGCGTATGTATTCATTATATTCAAATTATTGAATTGAGTGGGAAAACACTCATATGTTTAATACATCTGCATTACTACCTGTAGATGCGTTAAAGTAATTATTGAAGCCTCGAATTATAAATTGGATTTTTTTAATTTACCAAGGAGCATATCATATAAGAGTTCTACATTCCATGTTAAAAATTAGACTCTTACGTTAGCTCCTCTGATGTTGATATGGTAGTACTAAATTCGTAAAAAACCGCGATGGCGGCATTTTTAAATTACTATGTTTTTTTTTTTATTTCTAAATATGCTCTAAATACATGTTTTGATCTTTTTTTGATCTCATCAGTGCGATATATCTATAAATATAGAAATCACAGACACATATTTACGTGCATATAAATAAAAATTAATTCTGTTAAAAAATATATTTAAACTCATGTGTAAGAAAAATAAATATTTAAAATTCAACAAATATATAAAAAAATGCAATATTCTTGCAATAAAGTAAAATAAACTATGTATTCATAACAATAAATAAACAGAAATATAAAATAAGGACAATTTTTCATATGCACAAAAGATTAGAAAACCTAATTTATCTTCAACAAATGCATCAGCTGCCTAATTTTTCCCGAGTTTCGATTCAGAGATCTATCATTAGAAGACCGACAAATATCATCATTAAATTTCCTAATAATTAAACTCATAAATATATTTAACAACTGCTCTTGAACTAAAGTTTGATGCTAACCTGCTGCAAACTTGCCAACATTTTCTTGTGGATAGAATTTACATGGCCAAAAGATTTTAATGGCACAACCATCTTATCGTAAATGGTATTAACATATAATATCAAACTAAGAGTGGAATAAAGAAGATTATTTGATTCAATAAATTCACTAAGGTTCTACGTTAGCAGAAAATAAAGAAAATTTACAAATCTCACAATCGGGTAAATTAAGTTTTTTTATGAAAAATTCTCATACATAGGTGACAGTTGATAATTAAAATCATTCTCATCATTAATCGGAATATCTAGAGAACAATCTTCTAATTCATTCATGTCCAGTTAAGATATGCCCATTCATTATCCTCCTCACAATTGAACCCGATGGAATGAGAACACACTAAATTATTTACTATTGTTCAAAATGATCATCGCAAACATATAACGTGTGTTCATTTGAAAAGTCAATCTAGGTTACTTTGAAATTTTGATAGAATAAGACGCATATACCGATAGGTCCAACTCGTAACGGGCCATAGGCAACAATATACGTATGGAACGTAATGCGATGTGGCAACGTGTGTACGATGCCTATATTGAGTGACTTTCTTAAAATTTAAATTTATTTTGCAGAATTATTAATTTTTTTACTTTTATCTTTTAGAAAACGTTATTGTTTTTTTATTACTTAAAATTACTTTTCCGTAGCAGCTAAGAATACAATAATAATAACTTGGAGATATAACGACTTTATTATGCCTGAAACAAATGGGCAAATTACGTATACAGAACGAATATGCAAACGACTATATCCTTGCGCGGTTTAAGTCTTACTAAATTCTTAACTGCAATGAAATGTGCTGCAATCGGGGGGATTCGCTGTTGCCACACATTGCTGATATGGCCCGTTGCGAACTGGACCTACCGGTATATATTAGTATGTGTTTGTTGTTCCGTAAACGTAAATCCAAATGACATTTGATAATGGTTTATGGCAGTGACGGCTCTTGATGACGTACGATGTGCGCTACTGCACGGCTGAGACTACTTCGAACTATTTCGGAAGATTTCGGTACGGTTACTTGCTTCTCTGTATATATGAAAGCTTAAACGAAGCAGTCTCATCCGTGCAGCAGCGCACATCGTACGTCATCAAGAGCCGCCACTGGTTTATGGGTTTATTCAGCTCAAGATTGCATGGTAGAATTTCAAGTTGAGTTTCCACATTTTGTAATAGATTATATACAATTTAAGAATACTTTGGATAGAACTTTAACTTTTTTCTGAAACTGGTAGTCTCTTAAGAAAATCAGGCTGTCAAATCAACTTTCAAAATATACGACTTCGTAGGTTAACTAGTAAATTTTAATTTACGACATACTTCAAAATGTTCTCAGTAAATCACGTGCTACTAGATTGACTTTTCAAATGAACACCCGTTACGTATTTGTTTTGAATTTGAAGAAACTTCAATGCCTAAAAAACTTTTAATAGAGTTCAACCATACCTGTTTTCTACATCATCGGTAGGGAGAGTGAAGAATCAGGAAAAATATTGGAATAATATCGATTTTCGCAATCTGGAATTTTACATTTATATTTGTGGATACTTGGGAAAGTCATTATAAAATAAATTTTTATGCCAAATATTAAAATTAATTATTACTACATAATAATAATAAAACTTACCCAAAAATATATTCCTCTTCAAAAATAATTTGTAAACACTACGTTATTATGAGATTTTTATTGTGTCTTCGGTACCGTGCACTGTTGCCATGTCGCACACTCTTATAGTTAACCATATTTATTCATAGTTTTTTTCAAAGAATATGAACAACGAAGACTTTTGGTGAAAATAGTGCTAAAAGCTATCTCGTTCCTCATACATAAACCTTCTTTCATGTTTGAGTATAATACTTTAAGATACAGTACGTTTAAAAATTTAAAATTTAAAGGATACAAAACTCACTAATTTATTTCGTGTTAAAACACATGCCCAGTGCAATATGCATGTCGGAAACATGTCGGCCCTTCACGTTTCCGACCATGCATATTGCACTGGGCAGGTGTTTTAACACGAAATAAATTGGTGAGTTTTGTATCCTTTAAATTTAAAATTTTTAAATTTTAAATCTAAATTTTACCTTTCTTTACTCTAATCATTATCTTAATTTTAATTCATTCATATAATGTAAATATAATTCTTACCTTTCGTTTGTATTTTTTTTAGTTCTAAAATCACTTGAAAAAGACTTAATTATACACAAAAAAGTCGAAACGTCGTTAGATAAATAAATTGAATTTCAATAAAGGTCGCTAAACCAAAAAAAAGCTTTTATTTTAATATTATGCACACGGCCAATAAAATAAATAAGAAATAAATTTTACTTCCTATTAACACTAAATATATACATATATATATTTTAATTCTTATTAACACTAAATATATACATATATATATATATATATATATATATATATATATATATATATATATATATATACATATATATAATCAAATTAGTATATAATTGCGAAGTAAATTAGAATGTAAATATTCATATACTTAATTAACAGCTAAGAAATTATCTAAACACCCACACACCCACGCACATATATATATATATATATATATATATATATATATATATATATATATATATTGTTACTAGAATGCTAGATGGGGTTAAGGTTGTATTGTGTTTGAGGTGGGAGCGTCAAATTGATACAATATGAACGCTTGTGGCTCGTGTTGATCTTTCCGGGCCAGCTAGAGCGTCCTAACAATGCTGTAAATGTTTAAATAATAAATGGTATGATGATGAGCATCAATGTGTAATGTACTGAAATAAATATATTACAACTTATTAACTAAATAAAACACAACAACGTTGTAGCTAAGGCTTTTATTTAATATTTAGGTACATAAGAATGTAACAATATATACATATATTGATATAGTATATCTTCTCAGGGGATTTTTTTTTATTAATTTGAGCAAATAACTCTAACCTCTGTGTCAAAAAGTCGATTCTCATGAACCGACAGAATATCTAGTGTTCTTTATATATTATCGAAAAAAAAAGTAAGATTTTCTATTATAAACAATATATTAAAAATTAAAACAACCTTTAGAAATATAATTTACATGCCTGCAGGAATATAGGTAATGATTTGTCGCGCTGTATAATGAATTGCCTATATTAAAACGATTATTTGTGATGTGTTTACATTTAAGGAATTGGTGAGCAAATTGACTCTAAATATGCGGTATTAATTAATAAATAAATTTCAATAAAAGTGTATTCCGTTTTTGAACAGGTAAATCTAGTTAATTAGTGTCTTGTTGTGATTTTAATGCAATTTTGGTTGTTTATTTGTAACATTCAAATGTCGGCAATACCTTGAATATAAGTTAATGTCTAGCAGGTTTTCTTGTTTTTGCCTCGGGAATGAACAGGATGCAGGTACGGCATGGACCAATTCAACAGGCTAGGTGTTTGGAAGGGCGGTTTTCTGATCGGGATAAGGAAGTTTCAAGAACTGTGGTGGTGATTACTGGAACTTGGGCGGGAAGCAAGTGCTTCTATTTGTTGGTTATATTTACTTTATTATTTAAACACTTTTTCCGTTTAGTAAAGCTATCTCGGTTTTTTCATTTAGTTTTTATTACAAAGCTGAATTTTATACGTCCGTAAAGTGGGTAGTCGAAAAGGACGCTCTCAATTTTTATTTTTTATTTTCCATTTGAATTATTTAATTTACCTGATTTATCCTTTTAAATTTGTAAATATTTATACTTTAACTAAGATATTGAATAAAATAGCTCAAGTCATTAATTTGAGTTTCTAAAATATCTTGAATTTCCATATTCAGTGCCAGCCAATTTGCACTTAAATTGAGTATGCATACACGTATACTCTCTAACTTATTTAGTACAGTTGTCAACATAAAACTAGTACATGTTCCATAATTTCGTTCGAATTAGTTGTTATAATATTTTATTTAAGTATGAAATAATGTATATGAATAATGAAATGACTTTATCAAATTGTTTAATGAATTTAGAAAAGAAAAACTACTATTTATGTAAAATAGAAATGAAACTATGGTTCAAATCTTCACTTTTTAATATTTAATCGTAACACGACAATTGTTTCACCGGCACAGGGGCTTCCTCAGATACTTACAGCTAAAGAGTACGTTACAAACTAAATTAAAAAAAAATATATGTAAAATCAAGAAGGTTGGTACTATTTTACGTTTTTAAAGAAATCTGTGAATTTACAAAAGAATTGTCGGCAGTGAGAAAATGTGGCTCACTACCGACAATACCTGTGTAAATTCATAGATTTCTTTAAAAACGTTGTAAAATAATACCAACCTTCTTGATTTTATTTATATATATATATATATATATATATATATATATATATATAAATTTAGTTTGTAACGTACTTAGCTGTAAGTACCCGAGCAAGCCACTGTGCTGGCGAAACAATTGTCGTGTTATGATTAAATATTAAAAAGTGAAGATTTGAACTGTAGTTTTATTTCTATTTTAAATTATGGATCTTCATCAAGTAAAAGCCGAATCAATTCAATTATTCAATTACTATTTATGTATTAAAATAACTGATCTGAATTTCACATCTGATTTGTACACTGGTCATTCAAAAGTATGATACGTGATCTGTAAGTTTATGTGTATACCAGTAAATCAATTGTGCTAATTCCTGCTTATTATTAATTATAGCCATGCTAAGTGGCTACGTCATAACAATATATATATATATATATATATATATATATATATATATATATATATATATATATATATATATATATATATAGTAAATTCAATTTGTTGGCGATTAATTACCAAACATACGAAGGTCACGAAATATTATATATATAACGAGCCATCGAAAAAATTCATAATTGGAGTAGACTGTGAAATTGGGTTGGAACTTTAGCCACTTCCACATAATGACATTTATTATTTGACATTGAAACTATAAGTTTTTCAAAACTCATATTAAGAGTTGGTTTGTGTTTAGATGTAAATGGATAACATTTTCAACAACTTCTGTAGCTATATGTAAACTTTGATTATGATTTCGATATTAAATAAATTATTTGTTTTCTTTTTTGTTGTAGTATCATTTCTATGCCATAACCTTTTTTTTACAATGAAACCAAATGAAACTGTCAAGCATCAAGTAATGTGTCATTATGTGGAAGTGGCTAAAGTACCAACCCAATTTCACAGTCTACTCCAATTATGAATTTTTTCGATGGCACGTTATATATATATATATATATATATATACCGCCTAATTCTGAGCAAACGCAACGATGCGAATGTATGAATTTTTCTCCCGCTCCAAACACAAATCCCCTGAACGCGTTAAGCCAAACACAAAACAGTCTGTTGCTAAACCCCCTCCTCGCGCCAACTTAATTGGCGCTTGCTATATGTATGACATCGATGTTGACGCGCCTACAGCATTCAGGGGAATTGTATTCAGAGCGGGAGAAATATTCATACATTCGCATCGTTGCGTTTGCTCAGAATTAGGCGGTATATATATATACATATATATTAATACATTGTTTGACATACTATTTATATTGATTACATATCTATTAATTTTTGTTTACACTACAATAATTATACACTACCGTTTTACACAGCTACAAAAGCACAGTTCATAAAGTATTTCTTTGTGGTCACATGACTAAATTTAAGGCATAAAATACCTCAAAGTAACTAACGTGTGTAGTATTACAGCGCGTATTTATGGGTGTTATAAAGAGATAAAGTACAATTTGCGGTTTGTACTTTGGGTAGTACGAACTGCAAAGAAATACTTTATCAACTGTATGTGAATATCAATTAGATCTTCTAATTTTGCATTTCTATGTTTATATTTCTAATTTCTACAAGTGTCTCTAACATTTTTTCAAAATATTTAACGGATTATTTCAATTCATTAATAGTGTAACATAACTTTATCAATTCAACTTATTATTAAAAACATATTTCTAACATTTCTTACATAGGTACATTATTACATGCTTGTATTTGGACGTTTCTCGATCCATTCTTTTATAGCTGGAATATTGGTCACATTTTCTTTTACTTTCTGTAAAAACCGGTTATTCTCCAATAGGTCCATTTCGGCCATATAATTGAAGTAATCTAATACAGCAATAAAATAGAAATCAGCCCAAGTTAATTTCTTAGCTGCCAAGTGCCCATTGTTATTTTCGGCTATTTTATTTAGTTTTTTCAGGTATAATGGCAGAACATCATTAAATAACGGCCCCTTAAGTTCTTCTTTAATTTTTTCATCTTTCTCAAAACTGTATTTAATTAGCTTGAAGCGTAGATCATTTATCGTGTCTGCTATAGCATCGATTTCCAAATCTTCCCAATCGTTAGTACCAACAAGATTTACTTTCTTTCCTAAATAACGACATATGGCAATGCTTTGATTAATTGCTTTCCCGTCTTCTTCATATATAGGTAATTGTCCAAAAGGAATAGTCGATTTTACATCAGGCCATTCTCCAAATTCGATGCGTTTATCTTCGAAGTCAAAATTACCGTATTTTAAAAGCCATCTAATCGGTTCTCCTAGTGCTTTTATATTAAAATACGTTAATTTTATTGAAGACATGTTTCCGACAAACAAACACGTGAACGTCGCACAACGAACTGAATCGATTCTAGTTTCTAGTTTGTATTCGTTACTTTATGTTGCGATGACATTGTTAACCGTGGCAACGAAGAATGGAAATAGCCGAAAATATGTTTGTACCATATGCATTCATTATATATTATAGGAATTATTGATTAGAGTAGGAAACATCCATATATTTAATACCTTTGCATTAATATCGGTAGATATATAGTAATTATTGAACTTTATGTTTTTAACCAAAATGTGTAAATATACTCCATACTTACTACATCTATATACATACCTGGTGAGCAATATAAGTGCAAAAAGTGTCCGCAGTTCGTAATAGAATATTTAAGTTGGCATTAATGTAGTATTGGCTATATTGTTTACTCATCTTGATACTTGTCATTTCTGACTAATGGTGATTATATTAAGCTGTCATAATAATGTACGCAAGTTGTTCAATTGAATTCAATAATACAAGGCTTTTACATTATATACTTTTATTAAAATAATTGATGAATTTAATTTCAGTCTAATAATATTTGCAAAATAGTACAGTCTTGGATTAATAAAAAAACAGTATGTTTATTTAAAACAATGACACTTTATTTGACACAAAGACTTAAAAAACCAATGTATTTCACTTGCAAAATATTTTGCACTATAAGAGATGCAAAATGACTTCTATTCACTTCAAGACAGAGATTCGTACGTCTTCTCATACTATTAAAAACGTTTCTCAATGTCTCCGCAGATATATTATTTACAACTTCTTTAATCTCAGCTTCCAATTCATTTAAATTATGAAGTTTTTGACATACGGTACCTTTTAAATGTCCAAACAAGAAAAAATGTAAAGGTGTTAAGTCTGGTGAATTAGCTGGCCACAAGCCAGTACTTATAAGTCTGTCGTGATAAAATTGTTCCAAATAATTAATTGCAGTTTGCGTTAGTATGTGGTAGCTTCATCGTGTGGAAAAAAACTCATTTCTTATTTCATCGTCGTGCAAGTGATTAATAAACGGCTCTGAAACATTTCTCTATAACCATCGGCATTTATCGTATTAGTAAAAAAAATAGGTCCTATAATTTGTCTTCTGCTAATTGCAATCCAAACACTAATTTTGATCAGATGAAGGGCTGTTCCCCAAAAAAATATGAGGATTGTCTGTTGACCAAGTATAGTAGTTCAATGGGTTGACATAATTTGATAAATAAAACTACGCTTATTAGCAAAAATGATAAATATAAATCTGCACCGAAGTCATGTCACGCAAGTGATGTGAAATAGATACTTTGTACGAATGCATGTGTAATCACTTCTTCAATGTAGTCCAGTGGTTCTCAACCTTTTAGTATTTGCGACTTAATTTTCAATCACAATTCTCATCGCGCCCCCCACTCCCCTCATCAACAATAATTTTCACTGAAATTGTGCTGTAATTGTAATATTAGTTTCTATCTAATGTAGTTTACATAATCACATAATGTCATAATGCATATATCAAATATTCAAAATATTAATGCATAGATCACTAAATCTAGATTGCCTTATAAAGTGACATTCTGTAAGAGTAAGGGGCGAGAAGTGTTATACCAGATCTTGGGCGTCGAGAGTGACGTCATGCGCAGAATGGCCGAAAAGTAGACCACACTTATAGTACACCCTTGTCTCTTCCCGATTTGATTCTCCAGAGTGTATCTGGACACATTGCATGATCCACAGAGAAGCTCTGGCTTCCAAAGAAATGAGTCCTGCTCTAAATCTTGTGTTAACGACGGTGATAACCGTAGTAAATTATATACAAAGACCCCTATAATCAAGAATCTTTTCTGCACTTTGTAAAGATATGGTTGCAGTACATTCAGCGTTACTACTGTATTGCGAGGCAAAATGGTTATCACGTGGGAGATTTTTGCAACATATTTATGAATTAAGAGATAAAATCGCCATTTTTCTAGAAGAGAAAAACCAACCGGAAGCCGAGATGTTTCGAGATGACTTATTTCTGATGAAATTGAGCTACCTGGTCGACATATTCGCAAAAACATATATGTTGGATACGAGTGATAAAGTTAATGCTTTATTTTTGAAGCCGGAATTGTGGAGCAGAAATTTAAAGCAAGAGAAAACTAAAAATGTTTGCAAATGTGGATGAATGTGTTAAAACATACAAGACTGACGAAACAACATATGGAAGTCATTTTTGTAACAATTGAAAATCATGTAACCATGCTGTCAAAGAATTTTAAAAAGTATTTTGTTGCTGATTTCAACATGATAGCAATTAGGGACCCATTTCAAAATACTCCCGAAGGTCTTTCAAATGCCGAAGAAGAAATCTTTATAGAATTCACGGCAAGTGGCGAAATAAAAAGACAATTTACTTATACCTCACTCTTTGAATTTTGGACAGCGTTGGATGATGAGTTTTCTGCACTGAAAACAAGAGCATTTCGTATAGGTACTATTACTATTTTCAAGAAGCTACCTTTGCGAAACCGGATTTTCTGCGGTGGTTGCTTTGAAGACGAAATACAGATCTCAGCTAATCATAGAAAAAGAGCTTAAAGTGGCGATTTCTAATATTAAACCCTCTTTCGAAAAATTTGCTCTGCAAGGCAGGCCCAAGGGAGTCACTAATAAGTATTAATCCGGTTTTTAATTTATTATTGATAAGTTATTTATTAAATTGTGCAGTACAGGTACAATCCTATTTATAAATGTATTATATTATATATCAGTGTAAACGTGTATTTTATTTTTTATTATGTTAGAATATTTTCAGTAAATTAAATAAATTTTTTTATATTTTTTGTCGATATATTTTTTTTGAATTTTTCTCGATATACTCGCGCCTCCCCTTTAGTTTTAACATGCCTCCCCCTAGGGGGAGCGCGCCCCACAGGTTAAGAACCGCTGATGTAGTCCGAACACGTCCATAAAAGACACCTAAAACAAGTAAAATATACCGTGTGCACCAATAGTGTGTGGGTGGAGTTTGGCATGAAAACTAACAATGATAGGAAAGCAGATTTTCTGTAGGTATATAGTATATCACAGCGGATATTGTAAAATTATTTACGAATAAACAGTAGTACCCCGTTATCCCCGTTATTGCAGAAAAGAATTATCATCCTAAGCAAGTTTTTAACTGCGATGAGACTGGTCTTATGTGGAAAGAAATGCCTCAACGGACTTATATTCATAAGACTGCAAAGAGTGCACCAGGTTTTAAAGCAATTAAGGACAGACTTACCTTGATATTTTGTACAAATGCAGCTGGTCATATGATTAAACCCGGACTTGTTTACCGATCACAGAACCCGTGTGCTCTTCAATACAAAGATAAAGCTTGCCTGCCTGTGTTTTGGCAATCAAATCGAAAGGCGTGGGTTACGGCTGTTCTATTTACACAATAGTTTCATCATTGCTTTATTGCGGAAGTGAAAAGATATTTGGAAAAGGAAGAATTACCATTTAAAGTGCTGCTGATACTAGACAATGCTCCTGGGCATCCTGTGTCACTAGGCACAGAAGATAAAAATGTTTAAGTGCTTTTTTTACCACCTAACACGACCTCATTGCTTCAGCCCCTTGATCAAGGTGTCATTAGATGCTTTAAAGCCATATATAATCGACAGGTTTTCCAAATGCTGTATACAATGGCTAACGAATGCTCTGATATCGAGCTCATGGAATGCTGGAAGTCATTTACAATTGCTGACGCAATTCTATGTATCAAAGGAGCGATGGAGGAATTAAAGTCAGAAACGATAGTAGCATGTTGGAAAAATCTGTGGAATGACATCGTTCTTAGTTCTGAAGACACACATGATATTAATTCACATCTAACAACGATATTTAACATAGCGCAGAAAATAGATGGAGAAGGATTTAACGATATAACCCAAGAGGAACTCAGTGATTACATAAACGAAGAGGATCAAGTATTCACCAACGAGGAATTGGAAGACCTTGTGAAATCTTCTCCAGAAGCGAGTGACGATGAGGATGAGGGTCAACAAGAACCGCCAGCATGGATGCTTGAAAAATTTTCAGCGATATTTCGAACTGCTCAAACATTAAAAGAACAGATAGTAGAATATGATCCAATAATGGAACGCTGTATAAAAATTACTCGCACTATAACAGAAGCCTTGAAACCTTTGGAGGATTTGTTTATTGAAATGAAAAGACAAAAACGACAACTACCAATAACAATGTTCTTTGAAAAAGTCGACAAAACTATCGATAATGCACAGCCATCAACATCGTTTGCTTCGTATCTAAGTAAACAATCGACTGCTAACTTGGACTTGGAGGAAGATAAATGAATATGTAGCTCACGATGATAAAGTTTTTCTTGTTGTATATTTTCTTGTTGTGTATGTAAATATGTACTATATATATATGTATGAACTTATATATTTATTAAACTTAAATTCTATTTGTGCCACAGCACAAGAATATTTATTTATTTATTGTTTATTTATTTTAAATAAATATTATATAACTTATTTTTTCTTGTTTCATTGTTTTAACTTTGCTTCATATTTCTAATTGTACTCGAAAATAAAGCGTTTGCTACTATCCGCGGTTTTCAGTATCCGCGGAAGACCACAGAACCAAACCCCCGCGGATATGGGGGTACTACTGTACAGATTTTTCAGTTTAAATGGATTCCTATATTTTTAGAAATTATTTCGATAGCCACGTAAATTACCTCTGCAGTTATATATGGTTATGTGCACTTCCGAAAACTAGTTTTGGTTGTATTGGAATTTTTGTCAAATATTTTACACTTGCAGCGTCTGACGTTTCAAGACGTAAGCTGAAGATGGATATCGTGCATCGAATTATTCTTTGGATATTAATTTGCCAACATTAAAAAATGAAAAATAGCGTATCAAAATGAAGCTCATTTAGATACTGTTTTGGGTGTCATAATGAGTTCATTTCGAAGGCAAAATAGAAAAATGATATTTAAGTCATTACAAAGTGTAATGTTGTTTGAATTATTATTCTTTTATAAAAAAGGCTTATTAAAAAAGTTACGAATAGCTGAGGTTTATATGATTGCAACACTTGCTCTTATTTTGATGATCGTGAACTTCAATAAGTCAAACAAGTTTTGAAAATGCTTTTAGGAATACTTTCTAAAATGATTACAGAATTAATTATAAGTGTTATAGAAAGAAAAAGAAAAATTTTAGTACCATTTTAAAAATTGAAAATATGAAATATGATAATTTTGATAAAAATATGCGTTTTGTTCTCTAAAATTAACTTTTCATGAACAGAGTAAAACTGATGGCTGTAAATAATACATTAAACAAGACGATCATTTCAAACTTTGATTGATAATTAATTTTTAATAAGTTAAATTTAATCATCAACACTTTTAAAACTTTCACTTGGATTGTAATGATAATGTAGTAGAAAATAGATTCGAATAGATTCTAATGTTTTTATTACTTTGAATTAACAAAAAGTATTCGTTCAAATGAGAATTAGAAACATAATGAAGTTACTCTTTCTATCACTTCTATCACTTCTACACATTTTAAGTTTCATTACTTGCTTATAGACTTGCCAAAACAATTAATTTTTTTGTATTATAAAATCGATTTATCATCACAAAGTAATTCACTGCGATAACTTTCAGTAGAATTAATGTTATTATTTGTGCAACTCATGTTTCCCTAATATGTATTTCCAGGAGTATATTCAAGTCCGTATATACACACATTGCAAGATTATCTTGGACTTTAATTTAATTATGTATGAATGGGCTGGAGTAATTTCTAATGTGTTTACCAAGAAGAGCGGAGTGATTACTGTATTTCGTATGCAATATAAACAAGCGATTATGATGAATTGGTGGTTTGGCGTCAGTGGCTTGGAGGCCTACACACAGTTTACGACATCGCATCATCAAAATCGCTTTTAATCAGCGGAGTGCTTTAGAACGGTTTGAATACTGATGACGCCGATATTACTCCAATTTGCATAACTGTTAGTTAATAGTTTCGTTTATGTTCACTACCTCAAGTTAAAAGAAATTAGCATTTACATACCTTGTAAATTAATATTATACTCAAAGCAGCATAGTAATGTACTTTAGAAGTAATTAGGTATATGAGATATTTGGTACGATTAAACGTACGTTTGAATCATAAGTCAATATAAAATCATTTTAGATTTTATATTGACTGATGATTCAAACTTACGTTTCCTTGAATACATCTTTCATTTCATCATTCATGAAAGTGAAAGAACGTTACTTCCTTCATTTAATTCTAAATGGTTGAGGGGATGAAATAGATTAAAATTTCAATTAGGAATCTTCATAGGAATTTATGGGGCATTCTATGTACAGCAACACTCTGAAGTAATGAGGTACCTTGCTTGTGTATAGACAACATAAATTGCAGGCCGGTAGCTAGTTAAGCCCGTTTAGAATATTATTGTAATAATAAACATCTTGAGTTAAAACATAAGTTTCTTTTTCATTTCTAGGGTTCACAGATTGATAGTATGCAACTCAATTTAGTATGTGAGGACATCCAACCTGTAATATAGTCACAGTATAAATATAAGCAGTAGGATCACTTCTTGTCGGCATCTTTGATTTTTTTAAGTAAAACCGTAATACGGGCATTTTGCCGCACAAATTCTCTTTCTCTCTTAAACTAAGCGTAATAGATATTAGACGTTTCACTTTTGCTTAAGTTTATACTGTGATATAGTCTTGTGGAACACATAGTTCTTGTGGACTTACAAAATAGGGTACTAAAGACTTACAACCCGTGGACCACTTTAACCCCTATCGACTTATAATCCGCGGTTCATAAAATTGGAAAATTCAGGGCCGCTTCAGTTTGCTTCAGCTATTCTTTTTACAAAACACATCATCTTTCTTTAATCTATTCAAGTAGTACATCTGGTTTCAAAAGATTGTAATTATTTTGTTAGTGCTGCATAATTTGTGTTCTTTATTCTCAAACTCGGTGTCTATTACTTCATTGGCTTGGTGTATATCAAAAATTTTTAATGTTCGAATATAATTAAAATATAAATATTTTGACTTAAATTAAATGTTTAAATAAAACAGTTGAAGGTGGTATTAGAGAAATTTACCTGTGTACAGTCCTTTCTCGATATAACGACCCGACTAAAGGATTAAAACCGTAAAGTCTATTTCGGGGAACTACCTGAGCACAGTGGCATATAAGTTCATATAAACGAGCGATTAGAAATATTAGAACATATCGATACCCAACAGGACTGTATTCACAAAATTAGTGACTGCACATATATTATACAAGGTGACTTTTTTTACAATCCATTAAAACTAGAAGTGATGAAAGAAATAAACTTTATTCATAGTAATTGAAACCTTAAAATTTGCCATTTACGAATAATTGATGGAATTTATCATTTTTTAATAATTAGGTAATTTAGATGGCGTCCTGCTGTTAGAATACATTGAAATCTGCTGTTGAGATTCCTCATTGACCGCTGCAACATCTCAGCTGGGATACTGTGAATTTCATCCCGAATTCTCTGTTTTAACTCATCCAGGGTTCTTGGCCGAGTCGTGTACAATTTACTCTTGAGGTAACCCCATAAGAAAAAATCGCAAACGGATAAATCTGGTGATCTAGGGGGCCAGGGAATGTTACCGAATCTGGAGATCACACGGTTGCCGAACAATTCTCGCACAGCTTCCATTGATTGCCGTGCAGTGTGTGATGTCGCTCCATCCTGTTAAAACCAGGTTTCTTGAAGGTGTGGAAAATTGTTCAATTCAGGTGTAACATCTCCACGTAACGATCCGCATTGACAGTTGTGTTTCCCTGTTCATTAAAAAAAAATACTGTCCGATAATCCCATGTGATGAAACTGCACACCATACTATCACTTTACTAGCGTGTAAAGGGCACTCATGAACTTCATTAGGATTTGTGTCTGCCCAGTAACTGTTGTTCTGCTTATTCACATAACCTCTGAGATGAAAATGAGCCCCATCTGAATCCACAACTTGTTAGGAATTCATCGTCATTGTTTATGCTTGTTATCATTTGTTGACAGAATCGTAATCGTAACTGGAAATCGTTTTCATTCAGTTGTTGCACTGTCTGTAGCTTGTACGGATGAAATTTTTAATCTAAATGAAGAACTCTGCGAACACTCCCGGGACATTCCAACTGCAGCTGCTTGCTTACGAATTGAACGACGTGGGCTCCGTACGACAGACTCGCGTACAACATCAATGTTCTGTGGAGTACGAGCACTTTCTGGTTGTCCTGTTGGTTTCTTCTTTAGGGTAGATCCAGTCTCTTCAAAGTTCTTAATCCAACCTTTTATGGCGTGTTTTGACGGAACGGCACCATGACGCCCTAAATTATAAAAACGTCGCAACTCCCTCTGCGCAGCTTCCAACCTATCATTGTTTCTATAAAACATTTTTGTTGCTAACACACGCTGTTGCCCGTTCCACTGATCCATGATTACTAAAATGGCGGATTGTTTACTTGATAAATGTCATTAACCCGGAATGCTACCACCTGCTCATCGCTACCGATACGCATTTCAAAAATTCCCGTTATTCTGTGTCACCTTGTATATTTATATAATTATATAAAATTATATAAGGTAAAAATATAATACCAAATATTTATAAACAAATTAAATTAATATAGTAAAAGTCTTCACAGTTGTCAGAATCATCATAGTCAGTGATATCAGGCTTCACGCTACACTACTCTAAAAGTAGATAAAGTACCGTCTATTTGCACATTTGCATTTAGACCTTCCAAAACATACCTGCCGCTGTGTTCAGATATTTGTCGGTAATATACTTAACAGTGTTAATCCTTTAGTCGGGTCGTTATATCGTAAAAAGGACTATACTCGTATTAGTAACTAACAAATCTAATCTTGTGCTTTTCTACATTATGTATTAAGTTACAGCATTTAATATCTGACAAACATTTATGTTCTGTACAATGTTCAGAGAAGCCTGTGTTTTGACACTATATTGAATAGATTTTCTGTGCTCCGCAATACGCTTTTTAATACTTTTTCCGCTTTGCCTCATATATGTAGCTTCACAATTTTCATTTAATGGCATATACGCCTGACTTATCTAATTTATCTATTTGATCTTTGTTGTTGTTTTAACATTGTACCTAACCGTATTTTATTAACCCATATGATTATGTCTAGTTTTCTTAATATTTTATTTAATTTATCTAAGATGGGGAGGATATATGTAACCGAATGCCATATAGTTTTGCCTATTTCTTTTATTTTTGGGTAAAAACATTTTTTGATATTATTTCTTTCTTTATGTTTTGGCATATTATCAATGATTTTTGGATTATATCCATTATTGTCTGCTATTATTTTAATAGCGTTTATTTCTTATTTAAAGTCCTCAGTATTTAATGGTATGCGTGTTGCTCTATATATGTAACTATCGAATGTTGATATTTTAATTTTAAGTGATTGTTTTGCTTTCGCGTGTAGTATATTATTTGTAAGTGCAAGTTTTCAATAAATTTTGTATGACAACCTATTATTGAGGCGATGTACCAATGTTATGGTTGTATCCAGTTTCTGGCGGTGATGCTTCAATGTTAGTTACTAGATTATAATGATTGTTATAATGTTACGAAGAAGACTGTGTGTTTTATACTTATGTTACTGTGAGATTGATCTGTTCTATTTTTTTTACAAGTAGGTAAAAATGGCACTACCCCTACACTATTACAGATTAAAAGCGTATTGGTTACAAATGTATTGTTTGATGTCATAACGGAAAATTTTTTTATTTAAATTCTTTGAATTATACCTACTAGCAATAATACGATACTGTCTTAAAGATCTAATCTTAACTAATAAATAACAAAATGTCAACAATTATTAGGTATTAGTAGGTGTCATAAACCTAAGTATGCATTTACTTCTGGTCCTTCGTTAAAGTAATAAAATGTATTATATATATCTATGAAAGGAGGTCTTAATAATGAGTATCCACTTAAAGCTTTTGTTCACTAATGAATTTTTTTTTGATACATACATATCTAGGTATCGTTAGCCTATTATATATATTTACTTAGCAAGTGATATTAAGGGTCTATTGAAATCGTTCACTAATAACCCTAGACAATAAACAAAAGATCTGATTTATAAAGCAATAAATGAATTTGGCAAAAGGTGCCGATTGTTAGTAATCCCAGGTAGTAAATAGATTTGCAGATGTACAGGATTCTTAGAACTTGAAGAAAGTTTTACAACTTGTATGTGCTATTATTAAAAATATTATATACAGTGGGTTAAGATTGAATATGAACGTTAAATATCTAAAATTTCAAATATTTATGTTTGAATCCTATATTCTAATTTATTTATATTTAACAATAAAAAATGTCTGAAATTAAAATATTATGAAAAGATATTAAATGTATCCTCAACAATAATAATATCTAGAAAGTTTAATTTATTATATTCTTCCTTTTCTATTGCGAACTGTATCTTATGATTTGGAGAATTAAGTAGTTTTAAAAATGATATCTGTTAATTGCTTTTCTGTACCTGTCCAAATACACAATATATCATCTACAAAATAGATAAATTTGTATATACCATTAAATGTAGAAGTATTAAAAAACGTTTTGCGGAGCACACAAGAACTATTTAATTTAGTGTCAAAAACGGTTTTTTTTAAATATTGTATTGAACATAACCACTTGTCAGATATTAATAGCTGTAACTTAATACATAATGTAGTAAAAGGCAAAAGATTAGATTTCTTAGAAATTATAGAAATCAAAAAAGCATAGAAACATAATTTGTTAGTTACTAATACATAGGTAGATTTTTGTAATAGCCCCTTTAGAGACACTATTGTAATATCAATTATCAACAGTTATAGCAAGCGCCAAATAAGATGGCAAACGGTGGGATAAGTCCACGCAGCATTAGAAATAGTGGGAAACTTTGTATTTGGTTTTACATAAAATTCCAAGTAAGTGGGCGTACACGTTTTTAAAACGACTTAAAACGACTACGGCGCAACCCCACCGCTTGCCATCTTATTTGGCGCTTGCTATACATCCATTAAGTTAAATTTAAAAGATATCTCTTTGATAATGGCATAACAGCCGAAACTTATGTTAGAATTATTCGAATAAAATTAGTGAATAATGAAATAAATATCTCGCATATAAATTAACTTAAGAACTAAAACAAACTATTTGAATGATTAAAATTGTATAAATTGTTACGACCGATTCATTAAAAGTAAACTGTTCTTTTCCATTTTTTAGGTGTTATGTTTCGCTCATTCGCTTCATGCCGTCAGATTGAAATAAGATTGATTTCGGACCTTAAATAAGCTAGCAGGATAGATTACGAAACGCCCAGCATCCACGCAAAAAATATAGTATTGCTGGAATTATTATTTTTGAAATAATGGATATATTAATAATTTCATTTATAAGTCCATTATCAGAGCACATTTGTACATATATATATATATATATATATATATATATATATATATATATATAAGTATTTCGTATACAAAAAAATTTGTTTTAAATTTTACGGTTTTTAGAAATAACGTACGTGGTCAAAATTTTACATCGCGTCTTATAAATATAAGAATGTTCGTTGTACGAGTATCTTTTAATTTGACTGAAATATTAAAACTGCGTTTACATATTTAACTCTGCTTAGAATTCTACGTTAAAAGATTCTTTAATATCTTTCAATATTTAGCTAAGAAAGGTCGTAAAGAATTTATGGATAGGTCTCTTCACTCACTATCTTTTAAATATCTGGGTCATTTGACGTCCTATTCATTTTCTTCAAAAAATATCGTTTAACTGTAATTTTCTTGATAATCTATTTTTCTCAAATCGAACTAATAAACATGAGAACATGTAATTTGGGCACATCGTCCACGTAAATGAGTTTAATAGACATAATTCAATTTAATTGCTTTTATTAGTTTTCAAATACAAAATATACCTAATTGTTTTTATACTAGACTATTAACATGAATCGGAATAAAGATTTATTCGAAAATATCGTTTTAACAATATATGCAATCGATAAACTTAACTGACTAGTCTTGTATATTTAGGTCGCCTGGATTTGGTTTTAAGGCACTGTTCAAATCGTCGGATACAGCATTGGTTGCTGAACAAAATTGAAATTGACCAACACCACAAATTGCTGATATTACGGGTACAATGGTCTTTACAATTTCGCAAATTTTCTCTATAGCGCTCGTTACTTTAACTGAATGCCGTCCTAAGGTATTACCCATTGTACTAGCAACTTTTCCAAATTTGAGTAGTGTACGACGCTGAAAGGAAAAAATCTTTAATTAAATATCTACTAAGGAAAATATCTTGTTTAATATTATTTTATTACATTTTCTGTCCTTGGTTTAAGGGATAAATTATATTGGTAATTTAAGTGACTCGCAAGGAAGGTTTCGGCGATCCTGTAGTAATTATTATTTTTAACACGACGTTGCTTTTAGTATAAGGCAAGTAAATAATGTTATAAATATTCTGTGGGTTGCAGATAAATTAAGGCTTTAGGAGGTTCTTGAGTTTAAGAACAATAATTGTTTTAAAATTATTTAACATATTACTTTTTCAATATAAACATGTCGCTTTAAAACGATTTACACCTATTATTTTATTTAAAAATTTTAATAAAAATTATTTCATACCATCCAACCAGGTTCAGTTGATATTTCTACATCATCATCATCAGTTGTAGATTCTTTTACATTAAATTGAGTAACAACAACATCACTGCGAATTCCTTGACTGGGGTATGGTACTCTAGCCTCTCCTTCGTAAGTAAAATAACTTAAAGCAATGAGGAGGAATAGAGAGAAGTATAAAGGTTTCATTTTGAGGTCTTCTAAGTTAAACAATTTCTTTTAATGTACTAACTTATAATGTTTATTAGGTTCATATATATTTTCATTAATACTTGTGGCAAGAAAAATGATTACCTATCTTATTTTGACGGATGTTTTTCAATTTAATATCTTACAAAAATGCCATAGATTATATTATTACTTAGATTTTATTTTGTAAAGAGAAGTAAACATTGACGTGATTGAAAATTTACATTCTCATTATGTTAAACTTCGAAATATTGTTAATTAATAATTTTATAATAACAATTCAGATTACTTACTTTAAGTTGCTAGTACTTGAACTTTTGTTGTGTTCAACATTGACAATAAATAAAAATATTTGCAGGAAATATTTATTTTGAATAATCTGATATGTATATGTAAACACAAAATGAAATTTCGAAAAAATAAAGAAAATTATTAATTTTCGTCCCTCTTATTTTAGCCTGCATCTTTGGTTGCCTATATTATATTTTTATTTTGTTTTCTTTGTTTACTGTTTAATTGGTAATGGTTTACGTTTCATCGGGAGCTTCGGTATTAATAAATTTGTGCTTGTATTTAGGCACTGCACCATAGTTAGTTATATGTATTTTTTAAATTGAAACTTTCAAATATCTCGAAAAGTAAACAATTCACAGAAAATGTCGAAATTTAAAATTTAATAATCAGTGGAGGAAATACATTAATGCTAGAACTAATCCCTCTCTCTCCCTCCTTGTAGGTGAGGCGGAGGTAACTTCGAAGTCTTAAATATTACGGTTAATTGCATATTTTAATACCTGCAATTAATTATTGTAGATTCGATGCGATAAAAAATTTCAATTAGGGAGTGATTTGCATAAAAGGAATATCACAAGATTTAAAAATACACCACAAGCTTCTCTGAATCAATCATTTACTTCAACAAGTAAATATAAGAACAGAATAGTTTCTGTAACGCCTTCTTAAGTGCAAACATTCCACTTTCAAAGTTGGATGATTCAATGTTTTAAAAAATTGATTTGATGAAAATTAAGGAAACAATAGGTGGAAATTATATTTATTTTGTAGTCGATGAGACAGCAAACAGTTGTCGACGCTATATTGCCGACTTACTGATTTGAATTTGAAATGAAAATTGCGCCGGGCAGTCCTCTTTAATTGGTACAGAAGAATTTGAGAAAACAAATAACTTAACCATAACAAGATTTATAAACGATAGTTTAACGAGGATTGATTTGCCGATTGTCGTTCCAAGTGACAAGACATTACTGATGTTATCGGGTGTTGTGACATGTACTTTTATTTATTTTTTTACCCGAATCTGATACACGTAACATGTTTGGCCCATGCTGTTAACAGAGTAGCAGAAGAAATACGTTACACATTTCCAGATATTAATTTTGTCAATTTGACAAAAAAAGTATTTACTAAAGCACCGCTGAGGGTTGGCACTGCCACCACAACCCGTAATAACAAGATAACAAGCACGCGGTTTGATGCTACTGTATTTTATACAAATAACTTTGAACAGATAAGAGCATTCATTCTCTCTTTTTCAAACGATCGATAGCAATTGCATATTGCAAAGATATTCTAAATAAACCGCAAATGCGCTAAGAGTTAACTTTTATCAAAGCAAACTATTGTTTTATTAGTGAAACATTACGAAAACTTGAAATTCAAAGTGCTGAGCTCAGTGAATCGATAGAATTGAATCAAGGTTTCAAGAATAAAATTTATAATGTGAGAGGTACCACGGGAAAGCGGCTCAAAATTAAATTAACACAAGCTCTAAAGAAGAACAAGGGCAATGCGTTGCAAGGAAACTACGATGAAACTGTTGAGATAAGTCCATGAATTATCTGCAAATATAAGTATGCACCAATTACACCAGTTGACGTGGAGTGAAGCGTTTCAGCATACAAGCTATTATTGATGGATCACAGAAGATTATTTTTATTGAGAATTTAGAAAAGCATTTAATTGTAAATGTTTACAATACTATCAAAGGCAAAATATAATAGTTATTTACGAACCAAGTGCGTGAAATCATATTTCGCGAATGAGTAACCAGTTTAAAGCGCGAGCCGTAGGCGAGCGCTTTATGGACACGAATTCGCGAAATGTTTCACGCACGAAGTTTGTACAATATTTTTTATACGAGAACTTTAATATATAAATATTTATATAAAATATAAATATAATTTCAAAATTTTTATATTTATAAGTATTTTTAACAATATTACTAGTATCTGTCAGGATGGCCGAGGGGTCTAAAGCGCCAGACTCAAGGTTTACCTTGCCCGTTATACGGGTTCTCAAGCGTTCTGGTCCTCTCTGAGGGAGTGGGTTCGAATTCCACTTCTGACAATTCTTTTTTTAGTTTTCTATAAATTTAAAAAATTATATTTGTTGCTGTTCTGACATATTACATACCTTCCAAATATAACAATTTCTATTTCATTTCCTTTTATTTTCATAGAAAAACAACGAACTGGGTAGCATATTATTAAGGTTAGGGATTTATGATTTTAAAATGTCATTAAATTAATCAAGTTCCAGGAAGTACCAACTTTACTTTTACGCACCCGTGTTTAAAGTGACTTTTTACGCACGCAAATCGAATCGTGAAATGACAGGTTTTGATAAGCGAGTACAAAAATACAATTACATTGTTTAGTTTACTTATTCTTATTAATAATAAGAATAATAAGCTCAACACTGTATAATAAGTTATTATACATGTATTTTGTAAAATTTCGAATAAAATATTGATATAGTACATATTTGTGGTATCTCTAAATTTATATTGACATTATTTAATATTTTGACAATATTTTAGTTGTGTAACTATCACTTAAACTTTACATAGTTTTGCATATTTTAATAAAAGTTGTGCATATTTTCATCGAATTTTGAAAACATATATGCGCATATAATACAGTTTCTGTGTGTAATAATTCCCAGCTATATTTTGATAACTTAGTTTGGAAATCGTTTCGAATAATAATTTCATTGCTCATTCTATCCACTTATACAGTGTATGTATCAGGTGTTCAGTAATGGGGAAAGGTAATTATTTTTTCCACGATGATACAGTCACGTACAGTGAGTACGAATTAATTATTGTCATAGAAAAATCCTTAAATAGAATCGTCGCTACATAATAGAAAGTTGGGATCGAATTTGCCCCATATGTTGGCATCGAAAGAAATAGAAATTAAAATATTTATATAGCTTTTATTGTATTTTTTTTTGTATTACTAGAGGAACTTTTTGGGTACATTTCCTCCCATTTTAAGAAGACGAATGTAATATATAGGTAATAATTTATAAATATAGACATAGATTTACATTATAGTAATATACCTAAAATGTAGGTAATGTTATTTGTAATATAATGTAATAATGCAGGAGAATGGAAGCAGTATATTATATTTCATATTTATATATTCTTTATATGTAAAATTTATTATAAAAAATAGTATATTATATTTAAAATGATTCCATTTATTTATATGTATGTATTAATAAAGTTTATATTCACATTTGGCATTTTTTCAATCTGTAATAAAAAAAGAATTAAAAATTGCATTACTTATTTTATGAATTTATAGAATATATTACTTTAAGTTAATTTTTATAATTTTTTGAAAATCGGCGGCTCGTTTTTAAACATATCTCGAACTTTTGTAGCAGTCATGCCAGAGGCACTAGCTTCAAATTATTTTTCAAGTGCAACTATTTAGTGCTTCTTCTAATTGTTGATTTTCTGAAATACATATAAATCATGTAATTATTTTTTTATTAAACCCATTATTCCCTTTCGGGACGTAGGGTAATTATACATTACATACTCGTATAGCAAGTATGTGCACTTATAATGTCTCTATGTATTTTTTCCATTTTATTCGGTCCTGGGCAATGCTCCTCAGTTGTGGGATGGACTTGTTAGTCTCTTCCATAACTGTTCTCCTCCAGGTGGTGCGTGGTCTGCTTCTCGCTCTCTTTCCTTGTGGCTTCCAAAGTAGGACTGTGTGAGCTGGTGTATCAACTGGCTTTCTTAATGTATGACCAAGCCATTTATATTTCCTTCTCTTAATGTCTTCATTTATGTCGTTTTGTTCTGTCCTATGCCATAGTTCAGCATTTGATATTCTTTCCGGCCACCATATTCCTAGTATATTTCTAAGGCATCTGTTTATAAAAGACTGGATAAATCATGTAAACACCAATAATTATACTGGTTTGTTTAGTACCTTCAAAAGATTCATTATTGTTACTTGAAATGTGTTGAGTGGCAGAAGAGCCTGCAGGTATTTCCGTAAATCCTGGATTTTCTGTAATGTACTCTTATATTATAGGCTTTATAATTATAGGTACTTATTACTAACATGTCACATTTAAGAGAATGAGCTGTTCCCAATAACCTATTATTCGAACCAAATTGTTCATCAGCACAATCTTCATGACAAACTCGGCGATTTTATATAAATTTTCTTTGAAAACACATTACTTAATTGAGGATTACCACAAAGGTAAACTCATTTATTAAATAATTCGGGATCTTTCAGGAATTTGGAAATGTATGGATGCTTCTGACACAATCGTAGCAGTCGTGCATATCACAAACTATTCTGTTTGTTTATATTTAGCGATGTATGTTACATACTTCATCTTAAAATAAAATTTATAATATTCGAACTAATATATACACACAATTATTGATAAATAATAACTAACTTATTTCTAGAATCTGAAATAAAAATAATATTGTTAAGTGTTATGCAGCACTTGTTTGTTATATTTAACTAAATAATTAATATGTATCTACACAACTATCAAATCTAAACTAACCTATAAAATGTCCAACATAAATCTGAAGTAAATTTTGCTACTTAGTTACTCGTTGTAACATATATTTATTGCTTGAAATTGACCTAATTTTAAAACGAATTTTTTAAAAACTTTTCAAACGCACATGAAATAAAGACCAGCGAAAACTATCGAGATAATATCAAGAAATAGACAAACTCATACACTATAAACCAACAAACAAGACAGCCAATGGTGGCTCATGATAGTTGTACCTGTAGGGTTCTTAGTTTTCAACATAACTAAACAAGTATAAATAATTGAAAATATAAATAAAAGAATAAATTACTGAACAAATACAAGTCTCACTTACGTTGCTTGATATTTAAATTCAAGAGGGACAATGTATTTTGTCAGTTCTAATACTCGATGTACGCGAGATTAACGAAAAAAAAAACTCGGAAACATTACAACACTCACAAACTGAATTCCGAATATATCGGGAAGCCTCAAGTTATATTAAGGAAACAGATGTAATATTTTTGCCTGTAGTCGGCACTTGGTGGAAATTAATTGCATTTTCGCGAAGTAATGTGAATGTAAATATTGCTTTCTACATTTTACGACAATAATAATTCGAATTTTTTAATTGAAAAAATTCGCACTTAAGCAGGATTGGAACCCACGTCCATGGTTTGTCAGACCAGTGCTCTGCCAGCATGCTATTAAGGATTGTAGTTCACATTACTTCGCCAAAATGCGATTAATTTGCCGACTTAAGTGCCGACATGAAAAATATTAACAGCTGCTTCTTTAATATAACTTAAAGCTTCCCGATGTATTCGAAACCACAGTCCTTAATAGCTTAGTGGCAGAGCAATGGTTCGGCAAACTATGAATGTAGGTTCGAATCCTGCTTAAGGGCGAATTTTTTCAATTAAAAAAATCGAATTTACATTCACATTACTTGGCGAAAATACAATTAATTTGCAACAATTTGACTGTTATTGACACACTTTAAATTAATAAATCTATTAATAAAACGTTTTAGGTATAAAATTGAAATAATTTATTAATCGTAATATATAATGTATGTACATATATACAAGAAGTAAGTAGAAATCAATGTTCGAATTGCTTTTTTCATCTTCCAATTACTTGTGCTACACCAACAACACCCTGTACTACTGGCAGTGCTTCTTTTGTTTCTTCAAATATCTTTTTTACTCGTTTCTCCTGTTAAAAAATATTTAATATTAGTTGAAATATATTTTAATTAGTTTAGAAAATAAGATATTTTTCAAATTTTTAAAGAAATGGATTAATATGTGCACATAAACTTACAAATTTTCTCCATCTTTTTGATCCAGCATCCGCATGGCCCATAAATGCAGCCAATACCATCAGGACAAAAATAAAAATAACACTTAATTTCATTTTAATAATCTCTTTTGGATAGAGTATAATACGGTTAAGTTGAATAGTTAAAGTCAGTGGAATGAATGAACGAATGTTGTGATATCTGTTTTTATATACAAAGTCTTCAAAGTACCGGTTCCTTGCAAGTAAAATACAGTCCAGGGGCATCCCGTTTGTAAATTCCACAAATTACAGTTCGTCTTTATGTGAATAACATTTTTAAAATTGTATGTACTATACAATCCCAGATAAATCAACGATGACACATGATTCGGGTCATTTACGAACATATTGCATTTATCAGTGTTGGCATTTGTTTGCTGTTATACTAGTGATAATTAATTTCCGTGTGCACAATATACAATATATTTTATAGTACCATAACTTGTGAATTAACGACACAAAAGTTATATTATGAGTAAGATAAATAAATATACTATGAAACATCACTATTGCATCTACTTAATTCATGGAAAGACAAATTTGGAAATTTATTTTATTTCTTTCATTTAAGCGTATATAAAAACAAGTTTTTATATGTTAGGAGAAATTCTATGATTAGAATTTGATATCCAATTATATTGGTTTTAGTTTCTATTTTAACACTAACTTTACATTTATGATAGAAATATCTGATTGAGAGTAATCTAAACTCATGTAAAGTAGTACAATAACTATTTAAAAGTAAATGTCGTGTTTTATATACAGTTTGACTGAAGTTTCATTTTGTTTTTTGGGATATATTCTAAAAAATATAACAAATAAAATAGTAAAAAAATTTTCTAATAAAAGTTGTCTAGAAACGCCAAAAAATTTATTTTTTATTTTTAATTTTTAATTTTTTTTTGGCGTTTCTAGACAACTTTTATTAGAAAGAATCTTTACTATTTTATTTCTTATATTTTTTAGAATATATCCCCCCAAAAAAACAAAATGAAACTTCAGTCATACTGTATATATATATATATATATATACAGTATGACTGAAGTATGACTTGTTTTTTTTTGGGATATATTCTAAAAAATATAACAAATCAAATAGTAAAAATTTTTTCTAATAAAAGTTGTCTAGAAATTTTTTTTTTTATTTTTCATTTTTAATTTTTTTTTGTACTGTATATATATATATGCAGTATGACAGAAGTTTCATTTTGTTTTTTTTGGGGGGATATATTCTAAAAAATATAACAAATAAAATAGTAAAAAATTTTTCTAATAAAAGTTGTCTAGAAACGCCAAAAAAAAATTAAAAATTAAAAATAAAAAAACATTTTTCTAGACAACTTTTATTAGAAAAAATTTTTACTATTTTATTTGTTATATTTTTTAGAATATATCTCCAAAAAAACAAAATGAAACTTCTGTCATACTGTATATATATAGTATATACAGCGTGGATATAAAGTAACCAATAAACTCGTTAGCAATTATTGTATTTAGTTAAAATTATATATTTACATAAGCATGATTAATTTTGTTTTTGGGTTACATATATTGTAATTACTGTTGTATTTAACTTTAAGTTCATCGCACTGCTTTTGGATATACAGGGAATTCCAAAATGCACTGACCATCTTTAATATGGAATAAATTTTAATTGATTAAACATTAAAAAATTACAACGACAACATCGTAATTAATTTATAGAGGTGGAAATGAATACGCCTAAGTATTAAATTCCATGCTGGTTTTCTTTAAATTTAAGGCATGTGCATGTTGTGCAGTTGAGTGTGGGCTTCTCGTAAATGAAGCTCTTACACGCTCAATATTTTCAACAGTCATAGCACTTACGTGTCTCCCAGTCGGTTTTTTGTTTGAAATATTACCTTAATTGAGTCACTTCTGATACCACACAAAAATGGTATTGCGGGATGGTACATCACGACGATTAAATTGACGACGGAACACACGTTGGGTGGCTGCTGAACCGTGTATTTGTTAATGACAAGTAATTACACTTAATGTCAAACAAACTCCCACGCTGTCTTGATTAGAATCCGCAAACAAATTCAAAATGTGACCATAAATAAAAAAATATTCCATATAAAAAACCATATGTGTATTACGATATTCTCTGTACAATATTTTTGGTGATTCCATTTGGCACATATACAAACCAATCCCTTGGTTTTCCAAGCATGCAACGTATAATGGTCCATGAGAAAAATATGAATTTTCCAAATTCAATCCACATACTTGCAACGAATGAGCTTGTGATTTGTTTATCATTATTGCAAAAGCCAGTTTGATTGGAAATTGCATTCATTTAAATTGGAATGATATATCTGTTGGGATCATTGGTTTACGTGATATTAGGACATCCTCTCCTTTAAATTTGTCATTTGAAATTGTTGCTTTGATGAGACTGTTTAATAATCTTTTGACTGCCAATCTGGTACCATTGTAAAGACGGAATGGGTCAATGTTTCTAAGAAGAGTGATACTAACCTTCAGATTAATGATGTGGCGTGCCAATTCCGATAAATCAAGTGAATTTAAGAATTCAATCGGATAATTTATTGCTTCATCTTGATCTATAACAGTATCTATTGATTTGTAAGTAAGTTGTTTTTCCGAGTTTACTTCTACATACGCGCGACAGCATTTCTTGTCTAGTGAACTTCAATGTGAGAATTTCTATCTCGTGGCGCCATCTACATTAAAATAATAGAACTGCTCTTATTGACATTATATTATGAGGCCCCTAACTTCCTTTATACTGGTGAAGGATTTCAATAGCTTTAAACACTCTCCAGACAATGCAAAAGAAAAAAATGCACGAAAATCGGCCCAGTAGTTTTTTAGTTTATAACACACACACGAACATTGCCTTCTATAAATAGATAATAATAATAACAATAATAATAATAATATTTTTTATTGCCCAACAGATTTCTCAGGACAATACAACTATACACGTATAGAGAATGGAAATAATATACAATAGATGAATGTTCATATAGTATATCTTTGCCCTCACATTTATCAAATTTAAGGCAGAAGAATACCTTAAAATTACTAACGTGTATAGTATTATAGCGTGTATTTATGTGAGATAGAAAGAGATAAAGTACAATTTGCTGTTCGCACTTTAGGCAGTACGAACTAGATGTAGATGTAGCAATAGGGTTTTTAGTATGAATTATTTATATAATTTCATTTTAGGTATTCCTATGATCAGTTAGTATACTTATTATTGAATTATTTTTGTTAAGTGCTTGTGGTACAGTTTAACTTTTTCTTTTAAACTAAATGTAGTTTGCTGATCCAAGCGTCCATGATAATATTGTAGAGTATTTATTTACGTAGTACTTTTGATTCGCGATCAGAGGATATAGAATAGATGTCGAAAAGTTAAGTTTTCGATAGCGGTTAACAAATTTGATAAATAAAATTACAGGAAAAGTAAAACATTTAAAAAAAAATATGTGGTAGTCTACTGATAATCGTGAGGGTATGGTATCTTTCTAATATATATTTAGTACGAAGTTGGAACATTTTACTTGCGTATTTAAAACGATTAGAATGTTCCGGTTAGGTTATTTATGTTGAGATGCGTTAAGCTGTCAGTCCTTATTTACAACTTCCATTCGTGTTCGTTTCGGTTATCCCCTTTGTTTTTTTCTAGCACACAGTTTTCCAGCATTTTCCTTGTACATTGGCCTTTTGGTGGGCGTGTTTCTGACAGTATATTATTTAAGATCTTATTATAGGTGCGATTGAGGAACTTTGGTATAGATTCATTAGCTTCTAGTTTACTATTCTCTCCCATCGATTTTCAATTTTTTACTACTATACTTCTTTCCTAAATCTTTTGTTTACTGCTTGTTTACCATATCGGTTTTAATTCATACAAAACTACTGAGCTTACAATAGTTTGATAATTTTTTCTTGGCATTTTTTGCCTTTCACTAAGATTTTGCTTTTTTCATCACTCTTATTAATAATGGTTGACTCAGAATGAAATTCAATGTTCTTTTATGTGTTTGCCCCATGATATTCTTCGATGATCCGGAATTTTGTGGGACCAGGATTACAAGCATTTGAAGGGTTTGGTAATCGCACATGATTCCAGCAGGATGGCGCTACAAGCCATACTGCGAATGAAACATTAGAGGCAGTAAGAATGTTTTGCCCTGAAAAATTAATTTCGCGTAGAGGTGGCATTGATTGGCCTGGAAGAAACTGTGATTTGACAATACTAGATTTATTTTTATGGGGCTACATTAAATGTAACGTGTATGAAAATCCTACGTCGAATGTAAATGAACTTAAAACCCAAATACGGGAACAAATTACCGCCATTCCTGTAGCACTGTGTCAACACGTTATTTTAAATGCACGACATCGTTTAGGTGAGTGAATAAGACGTCAAGGGCAACATTTAGACAATATCATTTTTAAAGTTTAATTTACAGATATTAGTAATTATATTTCAATTTATTAAAATGTTCAAAAACCCATGAGCTATTTTATTTTCAAATCTCTTTATTAACTGCCACTATTTTAGTTTTTTATAATAAACGTTTTATTATTAATTTTCTTTGAAAGTTTAAGTCTTTTGCACTAAATTTATTAATTTTTTTGTTTACTTGCAAACTTGCAACTTTTTAATCTTACCATTACTTTTTTCAACCTTTTTATTCGTTGTTAGGATTACTAAATCGTCAGCATATTTTAATGTCATTGATTGTTTCCTGAGTGAGAATGGTCTTTTGCTCTTTTTGCAGTTTTTTTTCCAATGAATTTCCTTGCCCAAGTTCTCGATTTAATTTCTAGATACACTTTTCAGTGTTAACTATTATTTTTTGTTGAAATTCTTAGTTTCTTTATTTGAATATGTAATTTCTTGATTTGGTCGATCGTTTGCTCCTTTGAAGCTTTCATAGGCAATAAAAATACATTTTTTTAATGTCTCGAGATTTACGTTATGGACTGGCTACTAATAGCTTAATGTTATTTACTAAAATGTGGATTTAGCACTATACAATTTGTGACATGGAAATTTTTAGTTACCCTAAAAAGAAATTTAAAAACAAATTTTCAGTTAGACATTTATACAGGTGTCCTTGAAATAAAAAGACAATGTATGAAAAATGGAAAGATGTAGTTATACAGAATATGAATCCAAATTATTGTGGTTCAATTAGAACGCGAAACCCAAAATTAAAAACCCAAGTTGTTTGTCAATAATTGTTGAATTAATAAAAGAAAAAGAATACAAATATTAATGATAATCTGTTTTAGTGATAGCACAAAAACTCATCAGGAAGTGTGTAACCTTTTTAATTATACTATACATCCCAATCGGGAGCCAATTTCGGGATCTGTTGTTACCAAGGAGATACAACATAAATGGCGGTTTTCGCAATTAGCATAGAATTTGTCGTAGAAATTCCACTATAGGTGATGTTAAAACGTAAAATATTGCCATATCTGTAGAGGAAAATCCCCCATTTATCTACAAATGAGTTGGCGCAAATGCTTGATATTAGGCATCGTTCAGTATGAAAAAAAAGAAAAATACTATCCTTATAAAATTCGCCTCGTTTAAGAACTCTTTGAAGATGATTTTGACAGAAGGCAACAGTTTTGTGAAATACTGATGAAAATTTGTAATCGTTATAACAATTTTGTAAATAATGTGGAGCAGTATTTTAGGATGTCAACCTGTTATTTGAATGATATTATTAATAGATATAATTATCGGTATTTGGCACAGACTAATCCTCATGGGGACAAAGGGCGCATACACAACATCCAAGAAAGCTTAACGTTTGGGCTCGTATTTATAGAAACAAAATAATAGGATCCTTCTTATAGAAAAACTCTAAATGGTCAAATATATTTAGAACTTTCAAACAACCAGATAATACCGGAAAATACCCAACTTCCACAAAACATCTATGTTCAGCAGGATGAAGGACCCCCTCACTATTTAGTTATCGTCTAGACCGAACTTTTGTCCACAGATAGATTGGAAGGATAGGCAAAATTGAATAGCCTGCACGTTCTCCTAATCTCAATACGTACTAGATTACTTTTTGTGGGGCTATCTAAAACAAGAAGTGTGTCTTACCCGACCTAGAAATTTGCAAGATTTGACTGAAAGAGTTAATGAAGAGACACGAAGAATTTCACCAGACATAATAGCGAGGGTTACAAGAGAATTTACAAGCAGATTGGTTTACTGCCAGGAACTAGATGGAGCCCATTATGAAAATTTCATAAATTAAGTTTAATTTTGTTTGTATTTTGTTTGTATAACTAGTTTAACTTTCTATTCCTTACCCTTAATAAATAAAAAATACTTTAGACCCCAGGTGTTTGTTAAAATCGTGTTATCAAGAAGGATCCCAAAATGTAAAAAAATACAATTTAAGAAAACTTTATAACGCTACATTTATGAACACTCTGTATATTTAACAAATACTTCAAACGATCGCTCTTCATCCCTAATTTTCGCGTCTAAAATGACACATTTACATGATTCCACACATTTGCTCATCACTGTGACACAATTAGAAAGCACAGCAAATATTTTCGAGGAGAATTCACGTAGGATATAAAGTCATTTTATCTTGTTTTTACGTTTTTATTAATTTGTTAGTTTGAGATCAAGAAGGTGTTGTCCCTAAATTCATGCCGATGTAACGTACGGAACACCTAAATCATATAATTTATATTTTTAGAAATAAAAATAATCTATTTCATCTTTGTAAACAAATGTATGGAATAGTTTGCAGTTGTTATTAGCGTGACGATAACACTATCATTTCCACAATTTTTGTTTCGGTATGTTGTATGAACGGATGTATTTGGTTTTACTGTAGTGACGATAGTTAATGTTAATCTAATCTGCGTAATAGTTCATTGTATTTCTTAGAATGTAAAATTAGAACGATATCATATTTTCTTTATATTCAGAGATATAGATTTTTTACACATTTTCCTAAAGATTTTCAGAAATTACTACAGATATGCAACGTATTATGTAATGTACTATGTTTGGTAATATTTTCATTAAGAAACAGTAAAGAACCTGCGGTTTTTTTATAAATATTGGACACAATTCTTTTCTTACATCATCGGAAATCCGTTGTCGTTTATTTGAAAGGTTAAATGTCAATACGTACAAACAATGCTACACGCCATCATCTTACAAACATACCGCTATTACAATATACACTTGAATATAAAAAAACTTTCGTCTCTAGCTATGTAATTACAATACTAATGTTCTTTTATATGGTTTGAGTACTTTTATATGAATAATACATACACCACTGATCATAAGTTTAGGCGCATGCATTGTAAGGGGTGACTATAAATGAATTTTTTTTGAATATGTCAAAAATTATACAATTTTATATTGACATGCCTACTTTTTAAATTCGAATTTGTCCGAAATTTGATAAAGTAAAAGTGAAATAAATCAATAATTTGTTGTTTTTTTTTACACTCAAAATGGTCCTTACCGTCGAGTAAAATACATTTATTGTATTGGCCTATTTTGGATGTGGCTTGCAAAATGAAGATGGTTGAATATATTTCAAGCAGTTGACTTATAATAAATAATAATTTATTTAAATGTATACAGAAGAACAAACTGAATTGAATATTATTACTTTTCACAACGCATTGTTCAAATAATCGAACAGTTTTTAATACTGGTAATGTGGGTCGTTTCACTTACATCCGATATTTCGGGAAATGTGAATCAAATTGTTGAACGAAATGCATCCTCATATTTTTGTACATCGTTTATTCAATAATTTTTTAGTTTTTAAAATTAGCTAATTAAAAAAGAGTTTGTAAAAGTTGTTAGGCTTTAATTTCCATTTTTAGTTTTCCCTTATTTATTGTCAAGTACCGGTATCCTAATTTGTTTTCGAATCATTTAAATATGTTCAACGGTTACGTATATCGCTATCTGTGTTTAAAATTTGGTATCTGTATCATCCCCCCTATCGTTTTCTATGCCAGCGGGTGAATGCGGGATTCGAGCTCCGACCTTCGTGGTATTACGTTAAGTCTTGTAAAGTAGTGCAAACCTTCAGTAAAGAAAGCTGTAGTAACGGCTTTTCGGCATATCGTTATATCGCATAATGCGGATCAAGTCGAAGAACTGATTAAAATTATTAGGAATAGCCAATTTTGGTTGAAGCGACTTTAGAAGTTTGGGGAAAATAAATTAAACCAAACTGTGTATAGAACGGCGTCCCAATCCGATCTCCGGAAAAGTAAGCTCTCTGTTGAAGACTGCATCTAGGCACTGCATCCTATAACGTCCGGACTATCACGGTTATATATATAGCTGGTTACCACCAAGCCAGAGATAATAAAAACCGTATCGTAGCGAGTTTTCCTCTCAAAAGGCGATGATATCTATCCTCTCCAAAGGACAAGACGCGTTTAGAGAACCAAGTAATTCGTATGATTAATATTAATTTGTATAGACTAATTTCATTTGATATTTTGTTTTTGTTTTCTATATCCTGCCATAATTAACTTAACGTAACATTTTTTTAGAGCTCGACTCATTGTGTACCTTCAACCCATATTTTTATATTTCAACTTAAAAATAATTTTTGTAGATTCATATATTTCATTAGCATTTAAACATAAAATTAACCTTTCCTTAATTGAAATTAAATTCTAAATTTTGTGTCATATTCGTACATAGATCTTTTTCTGTAACACATTTCTTTTGCGGACAACTTTTTATTGCCGGCTGTAACAGTAAATGTTTTGTTTCATGTCCAGCTGCATTGTACATTGCACATTGTACGATATATGTCGATGCATTTTGGATATAATAACTTTTGAATTTAAAATAAAATTATTTTTGGTATCTTGTAAAATATATATTACCACTTATATTTTGTTAGTAATAAATCGTGAGGTTAATTCTGGGGTACCTTAGGAAAAGCTGCGTTTATTTAAAAGCAAAATTATTATAGTTTAAATTTATTTTTATACCGGATTTATTTCTTTATGACTTATTGAGAATTTAATATTTTCCGTGTAGTCTATGGTTTTTCGTATTGTTATAATTTATTTTTTTCCTTTTGATGTATATTATGAATATATATATATATATATATATATATATATACATATATATATATATATATATATATATATATATATATATATACGAAAAAAAGTAGATAACTCAATATTCTTATGTTAGTCAAGACTTTAATATATTATATTTTTATAAATATACATATTAATTTTTTTTCTTTGTCGTGAATATACGAATTAATTGATTCTAGGTATTTTTTTCTTTGCCTTTGGTTCTTTCCTTTTAGAGATTTTTTTTCAGGAATCCTCTGCAGCAGTTTAGTATTAATACTTAGTAAGTATATAGTGTGGTTTGAGTAGTCACTTTGCGCATGCGCCGAAGAACGCGCAATCCCATTGTTACGCTTTAAAAATGATCCTTATACCATTTGGGCATTTTTAATGAGTTAATTAAATTCATTGCTAATTATCGATCATCATAGGCCATTTCAAACTTTAATATCATCATATAATTTTGTATGTTCAAATATTTTGGATGTCACTATATCCATATTTTTATCCGGCTTATTTTTATATATTTCTGCGCAGTTTGACATTTTGGAAATTTTATGCGAAGTCATGATTCGTACATTTGAATTGATATTTCGATTATTGTTTCTTCTTAAACAATTAAAATTAAACTATACAAGACATTGTGTTTTTTTATTAGAATTTTGTAAATCTATTAGGATGCTTTAATTTATTGGATAACCATTTTTAAACTTAATTTTGGGTTCTTCATTTTCATTTGCTCACAGCGACATCTTCGCGCAACTTAATTTAACTTACGATTATAGATCGCTTGACGGTTGGTATAGTTTTAAATTGGTTAATTATCCTTTGTTACTGCGAATTAATTACTGAATTTTTTCTCAATTTCTCTTTAACCTTGTCAGGGTATTTGAGTAATTATCTTCTTTTATTTCCAATATTCCGCCCAGGATAGTTTTTGTTACTATGACGTAGTTTTCTTTCCGAATAAATAGTGGTACATTCGTTTGGAAGATCCTCTTTACTGTTCAAGCTCCGAAGTAGGCAGTAGTTTGAAATCGAGAAGTCATTTTTGAAATTAAATAGTGTCACCATTCTGCATAAGCAGGTTTTGTTCAAACTTGATTTTGTGTAATTAAATTCACTGGTTTAGTGTCTTTATTCGGGGTTTGTTCCTCGGTTTTGGAAGTTTTCATGACCACGTGTTGCGTCAGGTGAGTTTCTAGATAAGGGGACGGCTGTAATTTTTTTCACGGCATTGTTCTCCGCTTTTTTATATTACTTTGGAATCTTTCAGTTATTCTTTTCCTTTTCTCATTTATTTAGGGCTGTTAATACAGACTCATGAAAAGCTGCGGTGTAAATCTCTCTCTTGCTCTATTTATAGCTTAAGTGTGGCCCACGTGGAAAATATTTAAAATGCCAGTTTACTGTTGGACTCCGCATTGTAGTCTGTAGTCTGTAGTATTAATTATAATAATAATTTTTTTAGATTTCCCAAAGCTATTAAAGCATATAGGAAATGCCTAACTTTGTTAAGGTAAATATATACAGGATGGCCCAAAATGGCCGAAGGGGTTTTAATTCCTTATAACTTTTTTATTATAATTTTTTTTTTGTTTTCCGTATTTTGTAAAGAAGACTTGGGGAATTTAAAATGGAACAGTACACAATTGAACAACGTGCCAAAATCGTGGAACTTTATTTCTCAAATCAACGATCCATTGTTTTGACTTAGCGTGCATATCGTCGTTATTTTAATGTGCGGGTTGGACCCTCAGAGTCAACAATAAACCGTCTGGTTGCAAATTTTCGAGAACAAGGGGCAGTAAGGAACCTTCCTGGTGCCGGCAGACGACGAACGGTGCACACGGATGACAATATTGAACGGGTACAGGAGAGTATTCGGGAAGATGGAGAAACATCAACCAGGAGACGTTCGACACAACTTGGCCTCTCAAGAGGGTCGCTGCAGATAATTTTGCATACAATAAGAATGTTTTCATACAAAATTCAGCTTGTCCAACAATTGAAACCGGCAGATTACCAGCAACGACTTGATTATGCAATTTATTTTCGTCAAAAAGCAGAAGAAAATCATGATTTTATTAATAATTTAATTATGAGCGACGAAGCCCATTTCCAATTAAATGGGTTCGTTAATAGGCAAAACTGCAGGATAAGGGCTACAGAAAATCCAAGAGTAGTTCAACAGCGAGAATTACATCCACTTAAGTGTACCGTTTGATGCGGTGTTTCGTCGGAAAGGATAATTGGCCCATATGTTTTGAAAATGAACACGGTGTCGCCGTTTCCATCACTGGTGTTAGATATCGGACAATGTTGGAAAATTTTTTAAGGCCAGCCGTGGAAAACCATCTGCAAATATGGTTCCAACAGGATGGAGCCAAAGCGCACACTGCGAGGGACACAATGGCTCTTTTACGCGACATCTTTGGTGAACGAATTATTTCCCGTAAAAGCGATTTTAATTGGCCTCCTTTCTTTGTGGTTATTTGAAAGGAAACGTCTATATTAATATGCCTCGAACCATACAGCAATTAAAAAATAATATACGCGACGAAATCAACAACATAACACCTGAAGTTTTGCGAAAGGTTATGAAAAATGTTTTGGAAAGAGCACGAATATGCGAAGCAGAAAATGGCCACCACTTGCGAGATATAATTTTTCATAATTAAATTAAAAATATTCTCCATTAATATACTGTATTTAAAATTAAAAAAAATTAATAATTATGTCTTAAATAAGAAGTTATAATGAACTCAAACCCCTTCGGTCATTTTGGGCCATCCTGTATAATTAAATTTGTTTTTAACATTAGATATACCTAGACTTATTATAGATATACGAGGTATGCCTTTTATATTTCGGGAATAGAGAACGGAAACTAAAATTAATCATCATACATGGCTTTATTGTTTTTCAAAATATTCTCCATTAAGATCAATACACTTTTATGAACCAATTTTCGAAGCATTTTTCCACTCTGATTGAGGTACTCCCAAAATATGCATTTTGAAGGCATCAACCGATTCCTCAGGCGTCAAAAAACGCTGACCTCGTAATTTATTTTTGATTCGTGGGAATAGAAAGAAGTCATTTGATGCCAAATCACGACTGTACGGCGGATGACCCATAAATTCCACTTTTTCAGCTGTCAAAAACTCTCATGTTTGAGCCAATGTGCGAAAGCTTGCATTGTCCTGCTGGAGAATGATCTGTCTTCGGCGGTTGGTTTTCCTTATCTTTCCGAATGCTTCTGGCAAGCAAATAGTTGTGCACCATTCAGAATTGATCGTCCGATGTTGCACTAATGGTAAAGTTGCCACATGTCGGGGTTTTCCAAAGAAACAAGCGACCATTTGCTTCGAAGTGCTTTGTGCGCGAATAACTTTTCTTGTATTTGGCTCATCTTGAAAGACTAGAGTCGCCTGCTGTTTACTTTTGGGATATACGCGTAGATCCATGATTAGTCACCTGTTACAATCATAGACGTGTTTTAAAGCACCCCGATCGTATTTTGTTAGCATTTCTTTCGACCAATAGACACGAGTCTTTTTTTGGGAGAATCTCAAATTATGTGGAATCCAAAGCAAATAATTTTTTTTACGGCCTAATGTTCATGTAAAATTGAATGTATACTTGTCACTAACTAATGCCCAAGGATACCTCTATCTCACGATAAGTCACACGACGATCTTGCAATATAAGTTCACTCACAGCAACATTCTTTTTCGCAACGACAACCGATTTTGGATGACCTTCACGAAATTCGTCAGTGAGCGAAGCACGACCACCATTGGATTCAGTATACTACCGATATACGCTGTTTTTTATGGTGATTCATCGTCAAAAGTCGAATTAAATTTATTCATGCACTGTTTGTCATAATCCACGTCGAAACTTGTAGAAAATAATCGAATTAATTCCATTTTTAGGTCGAGATGAATTTGCTGTAAACAACATAAGTAGCACTTGTACGTCAAAACGTTCTGAGTAAGTATTCTGTCAAAAATGTCGAACTTTACGATAGAGACACCGGTTGTCAGATGACAGCACCAGGATCGCCCATTCCGGAAATATAAAAGGCACACCCCTGGTATAAAGAGAGTATAAACAAAGATCTAGTATTTAATAATTTAATTGTTAAATTATGTTATAAGAGAGATAAACTACCGAATGCTAGTACTAGGGTATGCAGTTGCCATTTCAGAGATGGTAATAAAACGAGTAATTTCTCTTACCAATCTTCAGTACCAATTAATTAAGGAGGCATCTCAAGTTTGATAAAAAAAAAAGTTATTAAATTTGAGGAAACCTAATATTTCTTCAACATGCCAAAACTAAATTCTTTTAAATAAGTTAAATAGCAGTAAAAAATAACGTACACAGTCTTTCGATAGATAAATTCAACAATGCAGGAGTAACATTACGGATAAAGATCAGTTCTTCAACGTGACCACTATTATATGCATTTTCAAGTTTGAAAAACAATTTGAGGTTATGTAAACTTTTATTGAATTTTAAGAAAATACAAGCAATCTTGAAATATAATGAAACAGATATGCAAAATACATATCCGTAACTGTAAACATGGACAAACACCTCGTATTTTTAGCATTTACTTCTGTTCAATACATATGTTTCAGCCATCTAGGCCTCATCGGTTGAACTAGTGAAGCAATGTATATACAAATTATACAGATCTCTTAAACAACGGATCTGTATCTGTATCTACATTTACGCTAAAATCGTCTCCAAGCCATAACCAGTTTCGTTCTATCAGGCGACACCAATTTAATCAGTTACATCTGACGGAAGAAAGCGACTAGGCCAGAAAAGGCGACCTTCCGCTCGAATAGCATGGCTATTACGAAAAAGCGGAAAAATACGTATATTGGTGCTGTCCATTAACACGCGCCAGATGGCGATAAATATACAAAAAAGGGATATTTATCAATACGTTGCACGTATTAGGCAGTTGTTATATAATGAAACAGATATGCAAAATACATATCCGTAACTGTAAACATGGACAAACACCTCGTATTTTTAGCATTTACTTCTGTTCAATATATTTGTTTCAGCCATCTAGGCCTCATCGGTTGAACTAGTGAAGCAATGTATATACAAATTAATACAGATCTGTTAAACAACGGATCTGTATCTGTATCTACATTTACGCTAAAATCGTCTCCAAGCCATAACCAGTTTCGTTCTATCAGGCGACACCAATTTAATACCTTCCGCTCGAATAGCAAGGCTATTACGAAAAAGCGGAAAAATACGTATATTGGTGCTGTCCATTAACACGCGCCAGATGGCGGTAAATATACAAAAAAGGGATATTTATCAATACGTTGCACGTATTACGCAGTTGTTATATAATGAAACAGATATGCAAAATACATATCCGTAACTGTAAACATGGACAAACACCTCGTATTTTTAGCATTTACTTCTGTTCAATACATATGTTTCAGCCATCTAGGCCTCATCGGTTGAACTAGTGAAGCAATGTATATACAAATTAATACAGATCTGTTAAACAACGGATCTGTATCTGTATCTACATTTACGCTAAAATCGTCTCCAAGCCAAATGTATTGAACAGAAGTAAATGCTAAAAATACGAGGTGTTTGTCAATGTTTACAGTTACGGATATGTATTTTGCATATCTGTTTCATTATATAACAACTGCGTAATACGTGCAACGTATTGATAAATATCCCTTTTTTGTACAATCTTGAAAGTTTTACAGGAAACAATGTGGTCTATTAAATAGACCACATTGTTACATTACAAATTTTGTAATAGACAATTTCACAAATATTATACGTACCCTCAGTCGTATTAATTATTGTTACATTAAGTGCAATTTAACTTTTTCTAATCTCTTATGGCAATTTCCAATGTAAATCGGTTTTGTTTGCATCCAGTCCTCTTAAAAATGGCGATGATGACGCGCACTAAATGAGCGTGTTGGCCATCCGATAGTACATCTTAATAAATACACGTACACGCACTCGATACCTTCTATAGCGATATTTATAGACGAAACGCGTTCCGATTGCACGTCATTGATGACGTTTACATGTTGTCATAACGGTATTAGGGAAACTAAAAAAGTTAGTTTGTTAAACTATATTTGAAAGTTTTTATTTCATTAATTTAAATATAAAATGTTATAAATTGATGATAATACAGACATTCATGGCAAATAAACACATAATTTCCGTTGTTTCTTGTACATATTTTTAGCAGAGTAATAGTTACTTCCAGTGTTGAAAGATAGCATATCTGTCAAATAAGCCTAGTTTTGTGTAGATTTTTCATTGTTTAAAAACAGCTCCTTTTAGAACTACATTGCGTTTATTATCTCGTTGCGTCATTTGGATATAATGCCGAAAGGTTTCTGTAAGCACTCGAAGCAATTAATTGCTTGATTATTGGCCTTTGTATAGTTGACATCTTATAATCTTATAATTGACATCTTGCCGGCAACGTATATAGGACATGTCGTCATGGATATAGTATGACGTACAATTGGATATAACGCGTTTTCTCATAGATATGTAACGAGCGTTCAACTAAATTTTACCTCGAAGTTGCCCATGGAAATTATACGTATATCTTAGCTTTTTACTTAAGTTCTTAATATGAATTTTGTTGGTTATGAACTATTTGAATGACATGATAAATGTCAAAATAATAAAATTAAAATATTTAACTAAATGAGATACGTTTATTTGCAACAAACAAGTAACATTTCATAAAAATTGTTGAAAGTGGCCACCACCTTGTTCGAGACATTTCTAACATCTTCTTCTAATGAAGGAGAAAACGTTTTGTAGTAGCATATCGTCGATTTCGTTAATTATTTCAGCAATTCTGATCTGAAGGTCTGCAAGATCAGGTATCTGTACCCAAAAAATTGAGTTCTTTAAAAAGGCCACAGAAAAAAATCACAGGGGTTAACATCACAAGATCTTGTTGGAAATTCATGTTCGATGTTTAAACTTATCAACCGATTTTGATAAATTTCCGTATCATATTAATTGTTTCACAAGCTATGTGCACTCTAGCTCCGTATTGTTGAAAGTAACCCTGATTTATTTCTTCTTCATTAAGCTGTTCAATAAATGTCATAATAATTTCTTGTCGATACCTTTCTCCTTTAAAGAAAATACGGCCAATGATTTTCCTTCGACTAATCGCACACCATACACCAATTTTCTGTGGATGAACAACATAACAGTCATGCGGTTTCTTAGTATTCCACATCCTTATATTTTGTGAGTTAACATATCCATTCAGATAAAACCATGATTCATCTGAGAAAAATTTTGTCAAGAATGTCATTATCAAAATTATTTAAGAACCACTGACAAAATGTTGTTCTTCTAGGATAGTCAATTTCTTTGATTTCTTGATAATAGGCCATGCGATATGGAAATAAATGTAAGTCTTTTTTCAAAATTGTATGACAAGTGCCAATTGAAACACCCACTCGTGGAGAGAATAATCGTATGGATGTTCCTGGTGTATCATTCATAATTTGCGTTACATCGTCAACTAGCTCTTCCGTACATTTTTTCGGACGGCCACTGTCTTCTTTCCGTATAACATTTCTCTGTTTCTCTGAAAACCTTAGTGCAATATTTAACTGTGTACCAAAAACTATCAAAATCAAAGACGAAGTTTGGAAACATATTTCTAAATTCCTCTAAGAAGCATTCTTCAAGAAAATAGTGCCATTGTCCGTTAATATTACGTCCGTTCCAAAAATAAGATTCAACCATGAATGATTTGTGTTGAACAGTGAAAACCATTTTAAATCAATTTTAAATTACAAAGCAATTTCAAAAAGCTCCAACTAAGTATACATCAGAATAAATAGTCTGTCAAATTGACAACTGATGCAAATGTAAATAGTACAAGTTACGACAAACATTTTTATTGTCATGGACTACTAGAGGTAAAATTTATTTGAACGCTTTTTATATTTATGTATATGTATATTTACCGTATTAATATCTAAGTTTAGTTATTTATCTTTTTTTTCCTTATTTTTTATCTTTTGTTAGTTGTAGACTTCTGCACTAATACACTTCAAATATTTATTTTTTAATTTTTGTCTTGCAATTGGTAGAATTCTTGGATAAATATTATTATTTAATAAATTTCTTTAGGAAGTTGTGTGGTTTTCAAACCTATGATTATAATATTGATTAAATACTGACATATTCTTCTCGGGTATTGAGTAATCATTAAATGCAAATATTTTAAATACAAAATATATTTACGAAGTTTTAAAAGTATACATCATATAATATAATAAGCGTGTTATGAGGTTATTCATCAACTATAAATAGATAAACTATCAAATGAAGAAAATATAATTAAGTAATGTTTTACGATATGAATTATAATAAATACTACGCATATGTACATATTTACATCAAGGAAACAACACAAGAGACTTTATAATGTTAATTATTTTCCAATTACTTGAGCAACAGCTACTACACCTTGTATAACTGGTAAGGCTTCTTTCGTTTTTTCAAAAACTCTCTTAACCTTCTTTTCCTGTAGAAAAATATACATTGTAAATTACATAAGATTAATTATGAATTAAGTGAATTAATTTGTATTAACTTACGAATTTTCTCCATCTTTTAGATCCAGCATCTGCCTCTCCCATAAACGCGGCTAAGATCATCAAAATGAAAACAAAGATAACGTTTAGTTTCATTTTGGTATGTTGTAGGGATGTGTAAGTTACAAGAGTGAAAGAGGTACTCACTATCGGGTCCGTCGCTATATGTATATATATCTTGTACAAAATGCTGGGTAATCCCAGTGTTAATCAGACTCCGGGTATCATGTTATAATTTTTTTTTCCTGTAGAAATTCCGAAGCGGTAACATCTTCTTTCCCGATCATAAGATCATTATGCTTATGATGTAGAGAACCCTATTGTGTTCCCTTTTAAAAGTTTCTTTTTAATTCCAAGTTTTCGACGAGCATTTGCTCATTGTATTTATATTGGAATATATATATATATGGGAATTACACGAAAAAAATATTTTTTCTGCTTTTAAAATAAAATAAAAATTTTAGAGGAGATGTCATTCTACAATAAAAGGAATTTATGTATATATTAATGCAGGAATTGAGGGAAAGAACTTCTAATTAATAAAATATATTTCCTTCTTTAAAATATGTATTTGAATAAAATTTAATAATACGATTTGTAAAATAAGTTCCGTTTGGTTATTAAAAAAACACGAATACATGAAGAGGTTTTTATTATATCGTGTTTCTTTTGTGATTACACATAGCTAGCGTGCAATGACTTTTTTCAATTTACCCTTACACATAGGCATAAATGTATGACGGAGGCATAGTAACATTTTTCAAATTGTCAAATATTTCTGTTTTTCATTCATATTTATTAAATATATTTTATTGAAAAATACGTAATTTATTTAAAACAGTTAATTATCCCAACAGGCGTAAGACAATTTTAAATATTTTTAACAAATTCAATGAAGATGGATAGTATTTCTTTAAGGTTGAAATATATCTAAGATAGTAAAATTAGTGTATCAAAAAAGATAGAAAATATAACAAAAAAGTACAAATAAATTTTACCACATAATGAAATCGTAGAACGTCCTCACATTACTTCTACTGAATTACCGAACGTAACCCACGCATTCAGGGCATTTCAGTAACGCGATAAAGACAATTAACGCCTCGTGGTACTTTACGAATAAATGATTTCATAAACTGGAGAAATTTATCTTAAAAAGCAGTAGTGGGAAATTCTTTAGGTAATAAATATGTTACTATTTTTTTAATAGTCCCAATATCTTTTGGTCTGTACAATTATCTGACAGCATCACCACTACTGGAATTAAAGATTGGGGAAGGGAAGACACTATGCAACAAACTTTTGGAATCTGTTAGAGCAAGGCTATTTTCATATAAAGGACGATCAGTTACTAAAGTAGCAATTGGCTGAGACCATTAATTTAAAAGAGAAGGTTTTTGGTAGTACTGAAAATGCTATCGGGGCTACTTCCTTTCTAAAACAAGAAATGTTTAATATTATTAAGAAAATAGATCCTGCAAATAAAGAACAAATGGCTGTAATCGAAACAGACATTAGTCCACATCAAAAGTCATTTTCATTATTTGGATTTTTGCAAGGAAGAATTAGAGAAAGTAAAATCAATTTCAGCCTTTGTAATAATAACTAAAAGGCAATACCTCGAAAGGCCAAATTCAAATCAGGACGTAGATCCCCTTTTATTTTGGAAGGTAAGTTTAAAGACGAAGGGTAATTGCATTTTTTATTTGGATTTTCTTTTAGGTAACAGGAATGGGGTGAACCCCTTAGAATAATGTGCTTGAAATACTTCTGTATTCCAGCAAGTTCAGCAGAAAGTGAAAGAGTGTTTAGTACAGCTAGAATAATAGAACAAAGGCGTACAAGACCAAAACTGAAAAATGTTAATATGATAATGTGCCTAAATAGAAATTAAAAAAAAATATAAGTAATCTAAGTAATTATTTTATTAAAATTACATGCAACCTTTTCCTATTAGCTAAAGAAATAACTCAATGGGTTTCATTGGGTTCCATCTTACTATGCTTTCTAAGTATTAAAGATATGAATGTTTAAGCTGTCGGACGGAAATTATTTAGATTGCTATACAGAATGTACATGAAACTCTTCAAATATATTTCAAAATATAAAATTTTTCGCGAAAGTGTTCTAGAATCAGTTTGGCAATAATACTTGTACTGGCAACAGTGGATAATACCAAACAAAATAAAGCCACAAAGAATTAGTTTATGTTTTTAAAAAAGAAAGAAAGCCTCAGTTTGAATGAAAAAAGTTTTCGAAAAGTCCTCTTTGTCTATCAAGGCAATAAGCAAGGTGATTTTGAAAGCAACGCAGGGTATTCTGAATAAATTCTGGATTTATTCCTAGTATACGTTTTTTCAATTCGTCCAAGTTACGCATTTGCACGTTATTATAAATTTTACTTTTTAGGTAACCTAAAGAAAGCAATCATTTGGAGATAAATCAGCTGATCTTGGGGGCCATGGTATGGGGCCAAACTTGTCAATCTTTGAAATGTGTTACTTAAAAAATTCCTGACGGCGTCAGTAGAATGTGCCGGAGCTGCATCCATTTGGAACCAAAGTTGACCAACATTTAGTATCTCAATTGATGGAATGCTGTGATTTCGCAAGAGTTTCAAATATTTTTCTGCAGTGAGGTTACCGTCAATAAAAAGTGGGCAAAGAAGTCTATCGCTTATTATTCCAATCCAGACATTGACTTTTTAAGGGTACTGCATTCGGGTTAGGTTTAGGGCATCAGGATTTGTACTGGACCAATACCTAATGGATTAATGGAAAGGGAACTTAGTATTTTTCAATGGATAAATGTAGGATACAAATCAGAAATTCTGAGAGTTGACTTCACCATTTACGGTAAATGTAGCTTCATCGGTAAAAATTATTTTATTTAAAATTTCTTCGTTTTCATTTAACAAATTAAACACAGAAATTAGTTCGTTTTACTTTATCTTCCTAAAAAAGCTCTTGATGGTTTGATACCTTGTATGGCTTATATTTAAATTCTTTCAGGGTGCTGTACGATACTCCAAAATGCCTGGCTACATCTAAAAGTGATCCTACAGACTGTTCTTCTATATAGCACAGGATATTCAGCTTCATATTTTCTCTTAACACGTGACTGATTTGATTATTTTTTTTTGTGGAAATTTATAAGATCTTCTTTGAATTTGTTAAAAATATTTAAAATTGTCTTTGCACAAGGTATAGGCCTGTTAGAATAATTAAGGGAAAACATGTCTCTGACCGTCCTTAAATTGTTATTCTTCTGGTACCACATTACCATTGAAACTTTTTCAACTTTGCTATACGTATTCATGATTTTAATAAATTATCTATTTTTCAATTAAATCTATTTAATTTAAAATTTTTGTAATGCATAAAAATTGAGAAATATTTAAAGCAAAACATTTAAAGCATACAACAGTCGGGATTGCTTGTCTTTGTCTGAAAGGGCTATTTTCTTCGGCCCAGCATAATTAAGTAATTTTTAATTTTTGATTCTTCGGCATACTGTTGTTTGCGATCTTGAAAAATTTGTTTCTACGAGTGCATTCCTTCTTGTTTTAAATGGTTTTTTGCAAGTATCTGATAATGTTGTTATCGTCTGCGATTCTGGAAATTCTTGTAAGACCAATCGCTAATGTAGGTTGCTCCCAACGCAATTTTAAGAACAGAACTCTTACTCAGAATAAATTCGCGAGCAGCTAGCCTAATTGACCAACCTACTTCTAGTTTTGCGATAATGCTAGCTCTAATCAATTCTGTTGTCTGCGGAGCTATTTTTCAATGAAAAAAAACTTATTGAAAGACTTTGACAGTGACACATAAAGTTGTGCCCCCTACAAATTCAGACAGTTTGACATGGTAACATTGTAACATGGTCTTAATATTTAAAGTTTATAAAATGTCACCTAACTGAAAGAAAGTCAATGGCGTATAAAATTAAAAAAAATGAAAAATGGAGAAATTCAAATACTGCAACAATATATGCGTTTTTAAAATGAAAATGCATTCCAGTTTGTTTTTCTTGATTAAATCTGGATTTTCCAAGATGGAAGCTCTCAAAAACCACGGCAAGATGAGAATATTAAATCAGTAAAAGCAAAACAAGTAGGTGGCAAAAGGTATTCATTATTTAAAAAGTATTGGCATGGGCAATATATCATTGACTTTTATCGTGTTTCTATCAACATTTACTTCATTTGCGATGTGCCTACTGCACGTGCCGTTCTCTAGCCTAGTTCTAATTATCAACTTTTGCAGTTCGTTTAATTGAGGCATTTTAAAAATTGTGTACGCTTCTGACTTACAATAAACTGACACTAACATAATCATACCGGATAAAAGTCAAATTTACAAATCACGAATTTTTTTAATTTAACAGAATGTGTCAAAAGTCTGAGTTTGTAGCGGCCGCAATTGTACATACTAGAGCAAGTCACAAACTTGCTCTAGTACGCCCCTGACGAAGCCACTTTATTGGTCAAACAATTGTCATTTTATGATCACATATTAATAAAGTGAATATTTTAAGTGTTTTTTACTGTCTTTTAGTTTTATTCCTATTTTGAATTATGAATCTTCTTCAAATAAAAACAGGATCAATCCAATTAGAAAAATACATTAGGGCTGGGAAGCTTATAAGTAGTTATTTTGTTTTATAAAAACTGTATTTATTTGTGGTGTGAACAAACTTATTGCCATATTAATATACTTGTAATTGTAAACAACAATATTATCAATAAAACTATTTTGTATAAAGCACAAATGCATGTACACACAATCCAAAATAAGCTGTGCTTATAATTTTATTTTCTGTACAATCAACTTATAAGATGTTTCATTTCTTCCTTCCTTTGAACAGTTCCTTATATTCTTTTATTAGAGGTAAAATTTCTTTGGCTACATGTAGTACACGGCGTCCTGCTTTCTCCTGTAAATTATCAAGTAATCAAGTTATTAAACTTAGAATTAAATCAAATTAGTGCAAACTTTTAAATGTCGTAAATAATCTAATCTATGTGCAGTTAAAATAATGTTGTGAATACATATTTGTGAAAAAAGGACTAGTTTATAGTAATGTTGAAAAAGTAACTATTCGGTATATACATTAGTATTCGTTAGACGCGCAGACCCGAAGTAAAGATTACCTATTAGAAAATATAATCATTACACTCGTATTTGATTACTTTTGTACATACGTTCGTATGTATGTATTGTATCCATATATATAAATCTACGGATACAAGATCATATTAACTGTATTAACTGTAACATAGACAAATACGATACACAATAGGGATTTATAATATAATTTGATTTGATAAGATCAGGAGTGCCAGTTAGAAATTTGGTTGGAGAAAGTTGGAAATACTCTTTTAAGTGTCTATTTTTAGCCAGTATTTCGCCACTCAATAAAGTAACGGTAATTAAGCTGTACCTAATACAATATATTACATAATACCTATACAATAAAAATATACTTACAAATTGAACTAATGTGAGGAAATGTTTTACGGCAACATACCTTTAATAAGTATAGTGCTAACGTGTTTTTTTTATCAATCAATGGTCAACATCATTTTATTAGTTTACATTTTACCTGTTGTTACATGCTGCCGCAAAATATTTATATGTAATGTATTAAACTTTATTTTCTTGTTTGGCTATATTTTTTAATATTTCTCATCACGCATTATATGCGCTACATTACAATAAATAAATTATAATATAATTTGATAAAATTTATGCAGTTTGTTTTAATATTTCTGTAAATTCAGTGAAGAGTAACAGGCAAATAATATCGATTGCTGATATAATAGTGGCAATAAAATGAATGCCTAGCACCGAATGTTAAACTCGTACTTATGTAAAATGAATATGTATATGAATCAAGGTATCAAAGTAATCTAAGCAACAAATGCATTCAACGATCACTCAAGGTTTGAATAACGAATAGTCAGGATTATTTAAAAGTACTGAAATCAACAACATAACTGTTTATATTAAGTGCTTTTTTCAAGAATTGTTGTTCCAATATTCAATTTAGAGGTTTAAAATTTTGAAATTACAATAGTCTTTATATTTACTTATCGTCTAATCAAATAGTAACAAAAATTTAATTTCCAATATTTATAAATTTAAAAAAAGCTAATTAAAATAAGACAGTTACGTTTACTTACAATTTTCCTAAATCCTTTCCACCGAGCTTCGGTTTGTACAGTTAGTGCCGATATAGTGAGTAATAGGAATATAAAAATTACGTGGATTCTCATTCTGTTATTATTATATTGTACAAATTAAGGAAAGAAGTACTTGCCAATTAAACTATCTAAACTGCGGTTATGTTATGATCCAGCAATTTAAAGTGCTTTTCTTTTATATACAGACGTGTAGATAACAGTATCTTCTTTCGTAGGGAAGAACCGGTATTGGTTTACCATGGAAATTTAGTACTAAAACGAGCAATAAACTCCATTGGGCATTTTAAGATGATTAACCGCGGTGTCACAAAACACGGTTTCGATGATTTTTGGGGATAGCTTGAGGGAATATCGGTTGTGGTTAATTTGTTTAAGTGACATTTAGGAAGCATATATTCGTATTTTAAATATCTTTATGCAATTAAAAAGGCTTTGTTTGAAACCGCAAAATGCTAATAATGTTTATTCAATTTTAGAAATATAATCTTGTTTATAAGCACACATATGCGGGCATAAATTGGTCTCTATGGCATAGATTAATCCAAAATTGCTAAACAACAATTGGGTTAATAATTCAAACAAACATCATTACTATTTTTTTACATTACTATTTATGAAAATTAAAAGTACACAACCGCCTGGATTTAAAATTGTGACATGACGCAAAAGCTTAAGCTAATAGGTCCTTCATTTGCCTGTGGTATACTTATTGAAGCTCTCCCACAGATATTCTAAGCAATTTTAGTCTTATTCTGAAGCATACGATTGGATGATCTGTCAGATCGCTATCCATTCAATTGTTTCAACGTTCTTGTGTCATCGCCCCTTTCAGCTAGTATAGTTGCAGCGTGGAAACAATGTCCTATATTTATTTGCATTTGGTAAATTAAGAAATTCCGCAAATATTCTAGGCATTTTCCCGAAAGTATCTTTCACTACCGAATTGTGAACTATACTTGCCACTGTGATAAAACAAAAACAAACTGTCAGTTTTGAGGTAATTGGGATGTAAAGTAACATATTTGTTGTTAAAAACAATATAATCCACGGACCCATTTTTTGGGACAATCGTACTGCCTGGAAGAGTAGGTTTTAGTCCTTAAAATCTTTGAATACGTAAATCAAGCGCTTTCAACGTCAGCAGATTCCAAATATACTGAACTAAAAATAGGCTTTACTTTGAGTAACAAATAAGTAAGATTTGGCAGTTATATTTTGTTGTACACGAGAGGAGTATTTCACAAACTTTTCATTTTATTCTAGCACCAGCGTAAACTAAATCCGAAAATCTACTTATTAATTTCTATGCTTCGTAGTAGAACGGTCTCTTTATAGCTATCAACACTATTGATTTATTATTTTTTACTCTACACGAAATAATTGTACTATATCGCAGTCGCCTTGAGATCGGAAACATATTTACGGTGAGTTAGCAAAAAATCTTGGGATACGGTGTTGCCTTAACCACTTTCGAAATTCTAAAGTTTACATATTGTGAGTGTACTTTGCCAGACATTTACCGACGTTTACAAAATTGGAGGTTTTGTGTTTTGCATCAATTCTGATAAACTGAAAAAATAATTTTGGATTTAAAAACTAATTCATTCACATTGCTTATCAGATGGAATTAAAAGCAATTTAATAACTTTTAGTACGATTATGGTTATTATTTATTTAAAAAAGTTACAAAATTATTCAGTCTCATTTCTTTGTACAGTAGTACCCCCATATCCGCGGGGGTTTGGTTCTGTGGTCTTCCGCGGATACTGAAAACCGCGGATAGTAGCGAACGCTTTATTTTCGAGTACAATATGAAATATGAAGCAAAGTTAAAACAATGAAACAAGAAAAAATAAGTTATATAATATTTATTTAAAATAAATAAACAATAAATAAATAAATATTATTGTGCTGTGGCACAAATAGAATTTAAGTTTAATAAATATATAAGTTCATACATATGTACATATAGTACATATTTACATACACAACAAGAAAATATACAACAAGAAAAACTTTATCATCGTGAGCTACATATTCATTCATCTTCCTCCAAGTCCAAGTTAGCAGTCGATTGTTTACTTAGATCCGAAGCAAACGGTTGATGGATGTGCATTATCGAGAGATTTGTCGACTTTTTCAAAGAACATTGTTATTGGTAGTTGTCGTTTTTGTCTTTTCATTTCAATAAACAAATCCTCCAAAGGTTTCAAGGCTTCTGTTATAGTACGAGTAATTTTTATACTGCGTTCCATTATTGGATCATATTCTACTATCTGGTCTTTTAATGTTTGAGCAGTTCGAAATATCGCTGAAAATTTTTCAAGCGTCCATGCTGGCGGTTCTTGTTGACCCTCATCCTCATCGTCACTCGCTTCTGGAGAAGATTTCACAAGGTCTTCCAATTCCTCGTTGGTGAATACTTGATCCTCTTCGTTTATGTAATCACTGAGTTCATCTTGGGTTATATCGTTAAATCCTTCTCCATCTATTTTCTGCGCTTTGTTAAATATCGTTGTTAGATGTGAATTAATATCATGTGTGTCTTCAGAGCTAAGAACGATGTCATTCCACAGATTTTACCAACATGCTGTTATCGTTTCTGACTTTAATTCCTCCATCGCCCCTTTGATAAATAGAATTGCGTCAGCAAGATATCAGAGCATTCGTTAGCCATTGTATACAGCATTTCGAAAACCTGTCGAATATATATGGCTTTAAAGCATCTAATGACACCTTGATCAAGGGGCTGAAGCAATGAGGTCGTGTTAGGTGGTAAAAAAAGCACTTCAACATTTTTATCTTCTGTGCCTAGTGACACAGGATGCCCAGAAGCATTGTCTAGTATCAGCAGCACTTTAAATGGTAATTCTTCATTTTCCAAATATCTTCTCACTTCCGCAATAAAGCATTGATGAAACCATTGTGTAAATAGAACAGCCGTAACCCACGCCTTTCGATTTGATTGCCAAAACACAGGCAGGCAAGCTTTATATTTGTATTTAAGAGCACGTGGATTCTGTGATCGGTAAACAAGTCCGGGTTTAATCATATGACCAGCTGCATTTGTACAAAATATCAAGATAAGTCTATCCTTCATTGCTTTAAAGCCTGGTGCACTATTTGCAGTCTTATGAATATAAGTCCGTTGAGGCATTTTTTTCCACATAAGACCAGTCTCATCGCAGTTAAAAACTTGCTTAGGATGATAATTCTGTTCTGCAATAATTTGTTTAAATTTTTCTGGATACAGGGCAGCAGCTACATGATCAGCCGACGCAGATTCCCCAGTCATTTTTATATTTTTTAGATTAAACCGAGTTTTAAATCTATGCAGCCACCCCCTACTTGCTGTGAATGATTTTCCTTCCTCTTCAGTATAATCTTGGGTCTGCATATCTTCATATAAAACCAACGCCTTTTGTTGTAGCACTTTGCCATCGATAGGAATATGTTTTCTTGTCATATCTTCCACCCATAAATTTAAGGCATTTTCTACCTTAAGTAACACTTTATTACGTATTGTGGTTGCAACTTTTGCAGTTTGGGGTGCACTAGAAAAACTAGCTCGAATCTTATCTTTGTTTTTTAACACTTCTCGTATCGAAGATTCGTTTTTATTGTATATTTTAGCAACAGTTGCAATAGATTTTTTTTCTATTTCAATCATATTAATGATTTTTATTTTTTCACTAATAGTGAGCATTTCACGTTTTCTTTTTGGTTTAGAAGCCATTTTAAAATGATTTTCAAATTTACTTGCTTTATTTAAAAACTATTGCAAGCACTGTCTTGTCCGACAATTCGAATATGTAGTACTAAACTCATAGTTAACAGGAGCGTTTATATGTACAAGTAAAAGCGAGGGCACCTTAAGCACGTTCCAACTTGTTTAACTTATCATAAGAGAGCGCCGAATTCAGGTGATGTCTCATATATAGGACGATATATCGACAAATGCTCCTATAACTTTTATATTTATTGATATAACGCGTTTTCTGCTCATCATAAGTAAATCGCGGATACGGAGTCAGCGGATAACGGGGTACTACTGTACGTCTTTAATACTTGGCTATAACTCCACTGACTTCAATGACTTTGTGTAATCTTCGTAGCCTTGAGAAAATCAGTTGCTGCGTATACTCTGGTGTAATTTGCTGCCATGCATCAGTAACTCGTTGCCTAAACTGATTCACATTTTGTGGCCGAAAATCGTGCTCATATATTTCTTTAACAGGTGTTTCTCATAAGTTTTCAATAGGATTAAGGTTGAGACTTTTTGCGGGCCATTGTAGAACATTATGTTCATCGCAATAGTGTTGAACTGGACAATTATCCTAAAATTTGCGGTAGGTATTATAAAACTCTAATATTTACATGTTGAAGAATAAAATCATTTCCCAATACTGGTACAAGTGAGGGCAGTATAAATTCGTTCAAAATTCAGCAGTACACTTGAGCAGTCAGCCTTTCTTCTATAATCGCACACACACCTAGGCCTCGATTACTTACACCCCCAAACATTCACAAAAGAATGCCCTGCTTTGTTTACAGTACGCACAAATTGATCATCATATCTTAGGCCACTAGGTCTATAAACACGAAGGCGCCCATTGTGACATGATTGAAATAACTTCCTATTTGAAAATAAAACATTTTCCCATAAATTTACGTTGTATACAAATTGTTGCGTGAATTCCAATCTTTGCTGCTTGTTAACTTCCATCAAGAATATTTTATTAGCTGTACATCGATTCATTAATTCACTATTTTTAATCCTGCGACGCACAGGATAAATTGAAGCAGCTAATTGCTGTTTCGAATGGATTCTCATGCAGAAAATTTAGTAAATTTATGTCTTCCTGTTGAGTCGAAACATTGCGCCTCCCAGATCCTTGCCTCCTGAAAATTGATTCAAATTAAAGAAGTTTTGTCTTTGCTGACAGCATCGTGTTTTTACTAATTTGTAATTCGGAAGCTATAGCTATATTGGGACACCATGGGCCAATCTGGCTTGTAATATCGATTCTTGGTGGGCTCTAAAATTCGACATGTTTTAGCTTTAAATTAACCGCTGTCACTTTTGACATACATACATTTTATCAATGAAATTTACATTAGGAGAAATTCTTATGTCCTAAGATTTTTTGCTAACTGACCGTACATATAAAATATAATACATACGCATGCAACAAATCCATTTTCACTGCGACACTGCGTTTGCTCGCAAATGGGCACATCCTTAGTGATCTCTTATCGATAAGCCGGTGAAGGAAAAAAAAATATGATCGTATAATTTTTTCCACTATATTTGCAAATTGTTTTGATTAGTAAATAAACTTTTGTTAAATACGAAAATAAGAGATTTTTTTTATATTTTATTACATAATTTTTAAAATACATATACCGTCTGGAAATGTGGTAAGTTGGCGACACTGCTGCGCAAGACGCGTCCCCGTCAAGTTTACTTCCCCGATATGTTTATTAAATATAGAGTGTAGTATTTGATTGCATGAGCAATATGTATAGGTTAGAAGTAGTGTGAACTAGTGTACTGGTGGCGTATCGTTTACGTCTCCGCCGTTAACTCACCATGTTTCCAGACGGTATACAATATATTATAGTGTGATCTATATATGAGTATAATAATGATGGAAAAAAAGTAGCCATTCGGCAATATTTCGAGGCCTAGCAGGAGAAAAGTTATATCTTATTCCTTCAGATTATATTGTAATACAATTTTCATTATCTGCAAACTTTTGAAATATATGTAACTAATTAAAAATACCAGCAAGATTTGATTTTATTAATATAAAATATTAAGTGATAAATAATAAAGATGTTAACTAATATATTGTAAGATTATGAAACATTAAATTATTCAGAATATCTATTGCCTATGTTTTGTATTTAATCCTAATGAAGATATTGCTAAAAATAATTCTATTCAAGCTATGTAATGAGATTTATCCCATTATAATATATAAGAAGAAATTTCTTATTTTCTTGGCCGTAATACAAGATAATAAGTGTAATGGCAGGGTAATTAAAACAATATTTAATTCATGATTTCGGTACTATATATAGTACTTTTTTCAAAACTGTAATATTTATTGAAAATGTCGAAGAAATGGTAAGAGTACAATGTTAAATTAAATCTACTTACATTAAATTTGTTCTGTTAATATGTAAGGTATTTGTTTTTCGGTTAGCATTTCTAAATACTACTAATTTTGTATATTTGATAATTTAGACCTTTTTTCGGATATATGTTTATTATCGTTTTTGACAGGTGGAAATATTTGCAGTGTCACCAAGCGTTTATTTGTAATTCACCCAAATTTATTAATAAATTCATCAAAAATTTCCAAACCTTTAGGGCCAAAAGGTAGTTTAAGTCGGTTCGTATCTGTTTGGGATGTTCGGCTCGTGAAACTGGTTCTAGCGATGGTGTTTCAACCCCAGTTACTAGAATCACAACCCTTATGTTGCTTCAGCACCATGTACAAATTGTAAGGCTGTAAGGCGATCGCCGAAGATTTAAAAAAGTAAAGTGTATACAGCCTTACAATTTGTACATGGTGGTGAAGCAACATAAGGGTTCTATATATTTATTACTATACATTTATATACTATATACATTTATTTTTATGTCTCCAACGATTTATACTAGCATAAAACTGCTGTTGAAACTGATGTCTCTTGTTAAGGTTTGCTGTTTAACGTAAGATTGTGTATCTTGATGTACGACCGTTCTATTCTTTTTGAGTTGATATTATTTTGTGTTGTTGCTTGTTATGACGTTAGGAATGAGACTAGACATTGGTTACACTATACGTCTAATATAAGCTCCTATTCATAAGAATAGTGAATGTTAATGTTATAATAAAACAAAAATTGTCATAAAAGAAAAAGCCTTATGTAGTGTGTCCAATGGGATAGATATCTGGTTTTTAATTATTTGTATGGAATTATTTATATATAACACTTTTTCTTTAAATTTGTGTTGGTACTGACAAACACCGATAGAACAATATAATTCGTCGGTAAAGAGAATTATTAATGAAGTTCGTATTTCCGCCCGTATATTTAACTGCGACAGGGCCGGACTCGAATAAAGAAAAAAATATTTTCTCATTATTACGTGAACATTGGACCGCGATTTTGGTAGGAAAGCATTACGTGTATGTATCGGGCATCCCTTTTTTCTTTGTTGCTATATATAACTAAGATTGCATATAATTTTACCAAAACGCATAAATATTAACAAACAGTAATTAGCATTAATTTAATTAACAGTAATTATAAAGTCTATCTAAAACTAAAGAAATACATTAATGTGTATGTCTTATAGTTATCTAGAAGGCAAATTTATCCGCTAGATATCTGAAGATAAAGGTGACGGGCATAAATCAAGCTTCATTATTAATTTATTATAAGTTTATTATATTTATACTTTTTAATACCTAGCAAAATAATATTTTTTTGCTAGGTATTTTTTTATTATGTATTTGAAGCATAGATTATGGCAGTGTTTTACTATTTTAAATACTATAAAATGTTCTAGCGGCAAATCACAAATATTATACAGCAGATACTACGTGTATGTGTAGTGTGTGCGTTAGTGATCTGATGCTAGAACATTTTATAGCATTTGTAACGAAAATATTAACAATTAAGTTATTTTGTATAAAGCACAAATACACATACATTAATCTAAAATATTAATTTCTCTACAATATGATAAGATTTTTCATTCCTTCCTTCCTTTCAACAGTTCATATAATTTGGTTTGTCTATGGCTACGATAAAATCATTATTATGGGTAAAATTTCTGTAGTTAACATGTAGCATGGGACGCTTTAATTTTTCCTGCAAATTATCAAGTAATAAAGTTATTAAATATAGAAATAAATAAAGTTAGTGCAAACTTTTAAACGTTAGAAATAATCTAATTTATGTGCAGTTTCAAAAAGAAAAAAGTTGTGAATGAATATTTGTGAAAGGAAATAAATTAACACTATTTTTTGTGATGTTCCATTGTTTAATTTAAGGCTTAAAATTTGGTGTCATCCTAATATATAACGTGCCTTCAAAAACTTTCCTCATTAGAGACGGCCATGCTGTTTTTTAATGGTTGGTGACAGTGAATGAATCTGTCACAAACGTATAATTTTGATAGTTTGATTATGTTATGTGATATGTGTTTGAAGACAAAGTTGAACTCTGCGAAAGCCGTTTATTAGGATTTCTTGGATTAGCACAAGAATTCACAATAGCATTACGCTCTTCGATTGTGTGATGTCTGGTCTTGAAAATGATATTCTTTAAATATGGAAGAATAAAGTAATAATTGTCAAATCTGGAGAACTAGGAGGAAAATTAATAATTCTTGTATCAAAAAAATTCTTGGAAAAAACATATTATTTTTCTCCATATTTGTGCGCTGGTGCATTATCTTGCTGGAAGTATCCTTCCGTAAGTTCATCATCTTGAAGTTCATTAATAAACAGCTCTAATAATACACTTCGATATTTTTCAGCAGTTATGGTTTGATTAAAAAATATAGGGCCTAATAATTCGTCTTCTTCAAACTGCCAGCCAGATGCCTATTTTTTGTGGATGTAGCATAGTTTGTACAAATGCGTGACGGTTTTCTGCAGATGAAATTCTAATATTTTGCATGTTTAAATATCTTGAAAGATGGAACCAAACCTCATCGGAAAAGAAGAATTTGTCGAGAATGTCATTTATATTATTTAAGTCATTTATGTTATTTATGTCATTTATGTCATTTATGTCATTTATGTCAATTAAGTCATTTATGTCATTTATGTCATTTATGTCATTTATGTCATTTATGTCATTTATGTCATTTGTCATTTATGTCATTTATGTCATTTATGTCATTTATGTCATTTATGTCATTTATGTAATTTATGTAATTTATGTAATTTATGTCATTTATGTCATTTATGTCATTTATGTCATTTACGTCATTTATGTCATTTATGTCATTTATGTCATTTATTTCATTTATTTCATTTATGTCATTTATGTCATTTATGTCATTTATATCATTTATGTCATTTATGTCATTTATATCATTTGTGTCATTTATGTCATTTTTGTCATTTTTGTCATTTTTGTCATTTTTGTCATTTTTCATTTGTGTCATTTGTGTCATTTATGTCATTTATGTCATTTGTGCCATTTGTGTCATTTGTGTCATTTATGTCATTTTTGTAATTTATGTCATTTATGTCATTTATGTCATTTATGTCATTTATGTCGTTTATGTCATTTATGTCATTTATATCATTTATGTCATTTATGTCATTTATGTCAGTTATGTCAGTTATGTCATTTATGTCATTTATGTCATTTATGTCGTTTATTTCATTTATTTCTTATTTCATTTATTTCATTTATTTCATTTGTTTCATTTGTCACTTATGTCATTTATGTCATTTATAGCATTTATGTCATTTATGTCATTTGTGTCATTTGTGTCATTTATGTCATTTTTGTCATTTATGTCATTTTTGTCATTTATGTCATTTATGTCATTTTTGGAATTTGTCATTTATGTCATTTATGTCATTTATGTCATTTAAGTCATTTATGTCATTTATGTCATTTATTTCATTTATGTCATATATGTCATTTATGTCATTTATGTCATTTGTGTCATTTGTATCATTTATGTCATTTATGTCATTTATGTCATTTATGTCATTTATGTCATTTATGTCATTTATGTCATTTATGTCATTTATATCATTTAAGTCATTTATGTCATTTATGTCATTTATGTCATTTATGTCATTTATGTCATTTATGTCATTTATGTCATTTATGTCATTTATGTCATTTATGTCATTTATATCATTTAAGTCATTTATGTCATTTATGTCATTTATATCATTTAAGTCATTTATGTTATTTATGTCATTTATGTCATTTATGTCATTTATGTCAATTAAGTCATTTATGTCATTTATGTCATTTATGTCATTTATGTCATTTGTCATTTATGTCATTTATGTCATTTATGTCATTTATGTCATTTATGTCATTTATGTAATTTATGTAATTTATGTCATTTATGTCATTTATGTCATTTATGTCATTTACGTCATTTATGTCATTTATGTCATTTATGTCATTTATTTCATTTATTTCATTTATGTCATTTATGTCATTTATGTCATTTATATCATTTATGTCATTTATGTCATTTATATCATTTGTGTCATTTATGTCATTTTTGTAATTTTTGTCATTTTTGTCATTTTTGTCATTTTTGTCATTTTTGTCATTTGTCATTTGTGTCATTTGTGTCATTTATGTCATTTATGTCATTTGTGCCATTTGTGTCATTTGTGTCATTTATGTCATTTTTGTAATTTATGTAATTTATGTCATTTATGTCATTTATGTCATTTATGTCGTTTATGTGATTTATGTCATTTATATCATTTATGTCATTTATGTCATTTATGTCAGTTATGTCAGTTATGTCATTTATGTCATTTATGTCATTTATGTCATTTATGTCGTTTATTTCATTTATTTCTTATTTCATTTATTTCATTTATTTCATTTATTTCATTTGTTTCATTTGTCACTTATGTCATTTATGTCATTTATAGCATTTATGTCATTTATGTCATTTGTGTCATTTGTGTCATTTATGTCATTTTTGTCATTTATGTCATTTTTGTCATTTATGTCATTTATGTCATTTTTGGAATTTGTCATTTATGTCATTTATGTCATTTATGTCATTTAAGTCATTTATGTCATTTATGTCATTTATTTCATTTATGTCATATATGTCATTTATGTCATTTATGTCATTTGTGTCATTTGTATCATTTATGTCATTTATGTCATTTATGTCATTTATGTCATTTATGTCATTTATGTCATTTATGTCATTTATGTCATTTATATCATTTAAGTCATTTATGTCATTTATGTCATTTATGTCATTTATGTCATTTATGTCATTTATGTCATTTATGTCATTTATGTCATTTATGTCATTTTTGTCATTTATGTCATTTATGTCATTTATGTCATTTATGTAATTTTTGTTATTTATGTAAATTGTCATATGTCATTTATGTCATTTATGTCATTTATGTCATTTATGTCATTTATGTCATTTATGTCATTTATGTCATTTATGTCATTTATGTCATTTATGTCATTTATGTCATTTATGTCATTTATGTCATTTATGTCATTTATGTCATTTATGTCATTTATGTCATTTATGTCATTTATGTCATTTATGTCATTTATGTCATTTAAGTCATTTATGTCATTTATGTCATTTATGTCATTTATTTCATTGTCATATGTCATTTATGTTATTTATGTCATTTATGTCATTTATTTCATTGTCATATGTCATTTATGTCATTTATGTCATTTAAGTCATTTATGTCATTTATGTCATTTATGTCATTTATGTCATTTATGTTATTTATGTCATTTATGTCATTTATGTCATTTGTCATTTATGTTTTTCAAAAACCATAGACAATACCGTGTTTTCGCAACCAACACTACCTGTCCGAAACTGCTTGAATTTTATATGGAAACAACTTTAAGTCGCTTTTTAAAATAGAATAGCATGTTCCCACTACTAAATGGACTTCTTGAGAAAGTTTTGGAATTGATTTTTAGGTGAATTTGTCCATTCGACGTCGAATATCCTTTATGCAATTTGCTGTTTGTTTTCTAGGAGCCCGTCCCCCATATTGCCCCTGTTTCACTAAATTTAATAACATAAGCTTGAATATGTTTTTACAGTTGTGCGTAAGTAACTAGCAGATTCGAATACTGTTGCCGGAAATCCTGTAAGCACTGATTAGTGGAATAAACCCAATCTCCATTTTCTAATTTTTGACCAGTTCTATAGTAACTTTGAGTAATAAATATTTTATGTTGTAACTTTAACATTATAATAAAATAATTAAAATAATATAAGCGTTTATAATTTGAATTTATGTATGACAACTGAACTTTGAAGTTTTCTAAAGCTTGGCATGTGCATCAATCTTTGATTATTTAATTACTTAAGAGACAGCGTACTATAATGAGGAAAGTTTTTGGGGGCACGTTACTTACTTTAATCGAATGCTAACAAAACTTCACTTCTCTAATATTTATAAATTAAAAAAGAGCTATTAAACTAAGAAAGTTGCGTTTACTTACAGTTTTCGTAATTATTTTCCACCGAGATTCGATTCCTACAGTTAGTGCCGATATTGTGAGTAATAGGAATATAAGGATTACATGTATTCTCATTGTCTTATAGATTAATGAATGAAGTACTTGCCAATTAAACTATCTAAACTGCAGGGATGTTATGATCCAGGAATTTATAGTAGTTTTCTCTTATATACATGTAGATAACAGTATTTTCTTTTGTAGGGAAGAACCGGTATTGGTTTACCATCAAAATTTAGTATAAATACAACAGTAATAATCGCGATTATTTATATTAAGATTATGAATCGCCGAGTCACAAAAAAAACGTGTTTTGACGATTTTTGGAAGTGACGTGAGAGAAGATTGGTCGTGGCTAATTTATTTATAATATTAAAGTGAAATTTAGGAATTGTATTATATTTTGAATATTCTGATGCAATTAAAAACACTTTTTCGAAACCGCAAAATATTAATATAATTTATTTACAATATTTAGTCTAAATAAATTGTGCAGGCAATTTATATAGATAAAACATTGTAAATAAACTATATTAATATTTTGCGGTTTCGAAAAAAAGTGTCTTTAATTACGCATTACCCAAATATGAGAAATAGAGAAATCTGTTACAAAATTAACTTTCCTATATAGAGATAAGAGTGTTGTATTTCTTACAATTTTTCTTAAAAGTGTGTTATTATAATTTTGATCGGAAGAAACTTTATTGGAAATACTACATATTTGTAGTATGAGTACCTCTATACTCTATAGGTATACACTGATGGTCAAATGTGTGGAAACATGCAAATATCTGTTAAATTAAAAAAAGATATTGTAACATAATTTTAGACACGGAAATGAAGGATGACCTAGTATTTTCGGATAAGGTAACCTTTTATTTGAATGGTACTATTGGATATGGGATTGGATTGGGCACTCCCTTCACTATTTAGTTATCGTTCGAGATCATTCAGATCGAACTTTTGCTCACATATGGATTGGAAGGAGAGACGAAATTGAATGGCCCGCACGTTCTTCCGAACTCAATCTACTAGATTACTTCTTGCGGGGCTAGCTAAAACGGAAAGTGTATCTTACACGAGGTAGAAATTTGCAAGATTAGACTCAAAGAATTAATGAAGTATTTCACCAGACATCATAGCGAGAGTTACAAGACAGACAGATGGGGATACTGTCAAGAAGCAGGTGGCGCTCATTTTGAAAATCTTATAAATTAAGTTTAACTTTGTTCGTATGACTAGTTTATTTTATTATCCTTACCAATTAATAAATAAAAAAATATTATAGGCAAGTGTTATAGCTTGTTGATATCGTGTTATCGAGGAGAATCCCAAAATGTAAAAAAATCTTCAATTTAAAAAAAAGTAGAACTTTAGTACGTTACAGGTTTTGAACACTTTGTATATATCAAAAATTTTTCAAATAATGGCTCTTCATCCCTAATTTCCGTGTCTAACATTTTATTACATCTTTTTTAATTTAACATACCAAGGTCGGCATAAGTCAGGCAACGCTCTCGAAAAATCGGCATAAGTCCGGCAACGCTCATAAGTCTGGCAACGCTGTCGAAAAGATTAAAACGAAGGATGTTCGTGCTTCAGACAGTTGTCTCGGTGTCACGATAACACGTGCTCGTCGAGTAGACGCGTTTTCAGAATGAATAACCGATACAAGTTCACGCTTCAAGAAAGAGTGGCCCGCATGGTCATGTGACCTGACACCCTGTGATTTCTTCCTGTGGGGCCTTCTCAAGGACCGCGTTTTTGCAAGAGGACCACGTACCCTTCCCGACCTCCGAACTGCAATTGAAGAAGAATTTGAAAATCTTCGCTGACAGCTTGACGTACTTCGCCGGACCTGCCTCATCGTTGAGAAACGTTGCAGTAAATGCATTGATCAAGATGGCCATCAATTTGAACACTTACAGTAACCCTTTTTCGAATTCCTTTGGTAATTTCTTTGAATAAATTCATTTTGACGCTGCATTTTTTTCTTTTAATGCAAATTTGTTGCCTGACTTATGCCGACCCCTGTATATTTACATAGTTCCACACATTTGTCCATTACTGTATAATATGAATGCTAAAAAAATGGAATTTAAATTAGCATGATACACACAAGTACACGCAGCCCATGACTGTGATAATTTTTTTAAATTGTTAAAAAAATACGTTATTGCAAAATTAATTGTACACAAAAAAAATATGAATAAATAGGGAAAATGAAATACATAGTCTGTTCCCACTTAGAAAACAATACAGGCTCTTATGGGACTATGTGTGTCCTTTCATAATATAGAATTAATTCTCATTTACTAGTTGGATTCTGTTAAATAATTTGAGTAAATTGAAATCAACTGCATCATTTTCTATTTGGTTCTTGGTGTCAAAAGTCTCATTATTTGTTGTGTTTGTTTCTTTACCTTTGACCTCTTGTATTCTGTTCTTAACAGCATTATCTCATTGTAAAAACTGAAGTTGTTACAACTTCTTCTTCAAAATTTTGTATGTGCTCCTCACGTACATATTGCAATGAACTGTGCCTTTGCTTATTAGGTCAGCTCACTACAAATGTCCGGACTAGTTCAATCGTAAATACTTCTGCTTGAAACTTCCTTCTCTCGAGCTTTCCCTGATATCTCTCAAGCGAAAGATATAGACAAATAACAAAAGTCAAATAAAAGGTCTCAATTACACTTAATTATTTTATTTAAAAGAAAAAAAAAAGAAAAAACCCTTTTCAAAATGAAAAGGCAGCTAAAGCGTGATAAACAGTAGCTGGGAGGAAAAAGTCTGTGTGATAAAATAACACGCACACAGAGAAAAACCTCCTGTGACTCACGAGCAATAATTAAAACTAATAGACTGTTAAGAAAATTTCCAATTTTAAAATTTAATTTATAATCCCAAAACAAAACAACCGTAAATAGACTAAACGTCAAAATACGAAATTTACTATACTCGTGCGCAAATAAACACAAGGACAAATCTCCCCTCCAACCTGACCTTCAAAATGTTTTGAAATCCTGTGACATGAAAAACTCCCTCATAAAAAAATATTGTAATTTTCTTAGCTTTCTATATCGTACGCTAATAGAAAAAAATGATTCAAAAATTACAAATAACTACAAAGATCATCAAATTATCGTGAAACAGAAATTTATATAATGCAAATGTAAAAAGCACTTATAGCAAACGCCAATTAAGTTGGCGCGAGAAGGGGTAAGTTCGCACAGGATTAGGAGTAGTGGGGAGATTTGTATTTGGTTTTACATCAAATGTCAGATAATTCTAACTTCTGAGCGTGTATGATCCCCTAGCAAAGACATTACAAAATATGTTCTGTCAAACGTCAATGACAAATGTATTCTGACAATTACTTGAGTAGTGGGGGTGGACGTTTTTAAAAACGGCTTCTGCGCACCCCCTCCTCGCGCCAACTTAATTGGCGTTTGCTATACTTAAGTAACACTTTTACCCACAAAAAAACTATATTGAGAGATACCAAATATAAATTTAAATTTAATACAAACGAGATCACAACCACTCGTTAAAATCGTAAATGAAATTTAAATGCACAATAAAACACTCCAAATAAAAATAAACCGACTTTAAATAAAAAAAAACTTGAAATAAAATTGAAGTTTTTATCCCAAACGTACAATTCAACACCTCTGGTATCTCTCAATTCAATCGGATGCTGCACAATCCGACATCAAGCGCAAAAGCTACAAGATAGGACCGCCAGACGGACTCTTTCCTGTTAATAAAATAACTATACAGACCTGGACATAAGAATAAATTCAAAATATCAACATTTAAATATACAATATAAATCAAAATATACAGTAATAAGTTTACACATAAGTTCAGTATATTTAATTCTTCAAAATTGTTCTTTGGGGAAAAAACCATAGTAATATGTAGCATGTTCACGAATTGAAAAACCATCTGCTCTGTTTGTTTATGCACCAGATGGAATAAGGAAGAATATTGTGTATCCAAAGGCATTGGAGTGATAATTGATTATAATAAAATAATATTGATTCGTTGTTTAGCTAGAGAATAAACAAAAATTTTGTATCGGTTAATGGCAGCTAATACAAAACAAGTTTTAATTTTTCTATAGAATGTATCCGAGTAACGTCGGGCTACGGGCAGCTAGTTATTTATAAAATTATCTCGTTCAAATGTATGTCTTTTGTTTCTCCTTATTCGCAGCATGGATTTGTACTTCTGTTACTGTACTAAAACTGTTAGTTTGGGACAGGCTTATATGGGAACTGTTCCCGGTCACTGAAACGTCACATGGTTGAGTTTTTGAGATAGGAAGGTTTGGCAGGTATTGTGTAGAGGATATTGATCATCATGGTTGATATTATTGAGATGCATTCCAGTAATATATAATAACATTTGTGGAATAGTAGTAATCGCTTTGTAGATGTCTCTTGCAACACTGAACAAAACATTGACCAAGAAGTAAGAAGTGCCAAGAACGCGGTTCCAATCCGAAATCCCAGAAGCAGTCATAGGCAACGACCGTCGAAGACTACAAGCCAGAATACAAATAGTTTACTTTAAACGATTGTAAAAACTTACCTATTTGACAGATTTGGTAGAAATATTTTCAGTAGATTACTATCACATGGTTGAAGTCAGCAATATCCTTGTCATAACGAAAGTGTTGCCGACTTTTAAAAAGTCACTTTCCCATTCAATCAGCACCAACCACAAAAATTGAAAATATTGTTTAAGATTAAAGAATTTTCCAAGCATATCGTCAATAATTTTGCAAAAATTTAATGGCTTTATAGTTTTTAATTTTAAAAGTATTTATTCCGTTATATTATTATGTTACAAACCTTAAGTCTATATATATTTATATTTGCTTACATTTAAATACGAAATAATATCTTTATATTTAAAAGTCTTCTTGCTCATCAATGTCGTAATCTTCATCGAGTTTCAAAGTAAATTGACGTCTAAATACATTTTCGTCAAGGACAACAGTCTTTGTGGTCTGAAAATTATTATGTATATATTTTTATCTATAGGTATCGTGTTATGACTTTGCTTACTTTACATGTTATAAGACAAGGATGATGGCATAGGCCTGCTCTTCGTTTCGATTTTGTTTCCTTCCGTGGGTTAAATAGTCTTCTAAGGTGTCTATCATGGGGATTCGGAGGACCAAAGCGTTCTTCCGGTTGGAATAACCCAAATACGTCCTTGATTATTAATGAAATGTAATTATTGCGTTTTAATGCTTGGATATAGGTAACGAGCAAAATTTTTTTTAACTAGAATTTATTTATTGCAACTGTATTATCATTGGTTTGTGCCATTCATGTATAAAGAAACACCAACAAGAGGAAAGAAAGTGATAAGTTACTGTCAACGTGGCAATGTATACTTATCAATTATCGTCTTGAAAAATAAAATTTTCTTCAAAAATAGGGCGAACAGATGGCAGCAAATATTCCTCTAATATTCATATATTATACAACAAGACACTTGAAAATACTCGATTATACGAGATGTATTGCCTGAAACACCGCGAGACCAAAGGTCGAATGGTGTTTTTTAGGCAATACGTCGAGTTTCGAGAAGAAGTGTCGAGTTGTCGAGTCAGGTAGACTATATCATGAAAATAAAAAGAAACAAAGTACTGCGAAACGAGCCAAACCTGACAATTCAGTACTGTCAAATTATTTAAGTCGAAATCATGGTAATTTAACCATAGTCTTGGCAGCGAATATATAAGAGTTCGTATATTCGATTATACAAAGGTTTGTATATTCGACTTGCGTCATAATACGTCAATAACAGCTGTTATACAAATTGTGTTCGTAGCGCGCCTATTTCTCAAATCAGATTCGCCAATTCTGCGCTGAGCTGTAACACGTGAACTAGGAAATCGTGATTCTTGCATAGCGTTGACAACGGTTTGAAAAGTATTTATCCTTAGAAAACCTACTAGGTCGTTGTCTTGATCCATGTTTGAAATTCTCCACTGTCTAGAATTCTCTACTTTGCACACTATACTGTGTTTTTATTTACACCAACTTTATTAGTAATTTTCGGGCTTGAATCATTGCTTTTTGCATATTGTTTAATTGAAAAATAGTTTTAATTATTCAATCATGAAACCTGACAAAATGACACATGCGCATTTGGCACCTATGTTTGTATCTACATTCATGAGGCCCAATTTAATGGAATCAAAATATGACCTATTTATGACGCTATTTGTGTTGTTTGCAGTGACTAGAGAATTTCATCTCATTCAAAAAATGTAACTAACTCGTGAAAATTTTCGTGCTTTGATTTACTACGACTTTCGATGTGTAACAACAACAGTAAGTACATCGATCAACTCACTTTGACTTTTCGTGATCAAGGATTATCTAAAACCACTGTATCTCCCTGTGGAATTCAATTGTGGCCGTCGTTCGCGCTGAATTTAAAAAGGGTCGTCCAAAATCCGTTGTTGTGCCAGGAAACATTCTTCAATCTCACGGTATGTCAGATGACGTACCGTAATATTAATACCTCAATCTTACGACATGCCAGGTGACATACCGTGAGATTGAGGTATGCCTAGGCAGCCGTGAAAAAGATTTGTTTGTTTTGGATCCCTTGAAATTTGACAGTTGCTCAAAAAAAGAGACTTGTGTCGATTGGTGCAAAAAAATGCTCAAAGAATTCAATCGTGTTGCGTCAAAAGCCGTATACATCATTTGCATAAGTGATGAATCTTAGATTTATGTGTATGAACCTGAAATTAAACAGCAGTTGACAGTGTGGGTGTTCAACATGAGGCAAACCCAGCAAAAGTTGTTCCCGCAAAAAGCACTTTGAAGCAAATGGTGGCCTGTTTTTTGGACGAAAAATGGATATGTGGTTACAGTGACACAAGAGGATTATAGAATGGTTAATTATGTTTGGCATGCAACCATTTGTTAGTCGAAAGTTTTTGGAAAAATAAGAAAAAAGAACAAATGACGCCGAATTATTCACTACCATAACAATGAGAACTCTCATACACCGGCACGAACAACACAATATTTGAGGTGTCAAAACATTGACTTGATGAATCATCCGCTGGACAGTCCTGATTTAGCACCAACTTATTTCTTTTCGGTCCCGTGTCTGAAGAATAAATTATGTGGTTAACGATTTTCTACTCCAGAAGAAGCGGCTGATGCATTCAATATGCATGTTTTGGGGATACCTTGATCGGAATGAAAAAAGCGCAATGGAAATTAGTTCAAATTGATGCAAAAGCGCGAAGAATATTTTGAAAAACAATCAAACCATTTTCAATTATAAATATTGTTTTAGTTTGTTGTTTCGAATACATAAATAGCAACCCTTGTATATACGAAGGTGAGTCAAATTTAAACTGGCCTTTCGTTTTCATACCAAGCTAACTGAGCAGAGCTGACAATCGAGCAGGTTCGCGCATTTGCCGTGATTTAGGTTCGCCAGTACAGTCATGTCTGAGCAAGAGGTTACACCGGCGGTTGCGCAATGCATTATTATCAAGTTTCTGACGAACGAGGGTACCAAACCCAGCGAAATTCTGGCTAGACTGACTATTTAGTTTGATGACACAACTTTGTCACGTACTCAAGTGTATGACTGGTTTAAAAATTCAAGGATGGTCGTGAAACTGCAGAAAATGAGAGACACAATAGGCATCCCAGGGCAGCTGTTACTGACGACAACATTCAAGCGATTCGTAACTTTATTGAAGGTAATCAGATTATGATTGATAGCTAAGTACAAACAAGTCACGGTAGTTCGTATTCCATTATTAGTGAGTATCTGAGCTTCCTCAAAATTTGTTCAAGATGGGTTCCAAGGCTTTTGATAAATGATCAAAAACCGATCCGAAGAGATACTTGCCAAACACTCCTGAATCGATTTCAACGAGAAATAAACAATTTTCTATGTAGAATAGTGTCATGTGGTGAAACATGGGCTCATCACTATACACTCGAATCCAAAATAGCGAGTTTGGAGTGGCGAAAGAGTGGAGAAGCCCTGTGAAAGCAAAAACACTTTTATCAGCTGGGACAGTCTTTTTCGATTGGAAAGTCCTCAAACGCTGGGAAAAATGTGTAAACCTTGACTATGTAGAAAAAGAAAACTTATTTTGTAATTTTATTTTGACCTAATAAATTATTAAAACCAAAGTTCGGTTTAAATTTGACTAGCCTTCGTAATTTAGAATTTCATTACAAAAAATAGTAATGGAAAATGTGAAAATACAATACAATCTATTAAGTTAAATTATTAAAATTTTTAAGTGTGCTTGTGAAACTTACTTCAGAAGGGAATGATAACATTTCTCTACTTTTAATAATAATAGAATAGCCTACTACTCACCCTCTTTCTAATAAATTTAAAAGCTTGAATAATCGCCACTATGGGCACTGGACTAGCAAATATAAAATACAGCACTAAATCCATAGATCTTATTCTCGAATCAACACGTCCATGTTGAAAAAAAAAAATTTCAAGATGAGCGACCTGTAAGTATTTCATAAAATCTGTGTGTTAAAAAAATTCATCATCATTTTTACTATGGCGGCAACCGGCAAAATATACCAACAAATTTTCCAGAATTTCGTAGTTATCAATCCCGTAGTAAAATGTATGTCGTCACAAAATCTTTGCACACCGTAAATACAGCAGACCAAAACACATATCATGACAACGTTAAACATTTCGCTACATTCTGACATTCTGAAGCATACGGCTTTATATATTAAGTATGATTCCTAAAATTGATATTATGGTTGTTATATAAAAGCTTTTAGAAGTTGTTTTTAGATTTACCCTGGATAGAAATAGACAGCCGATTATCGAACTAAATATGCTGAATATACTTAAAACATATTTTCTGTAACGTAGTAACGTTGGGTAAACGTCGCTTAAGGATTTTTCGATAGTAATTAAATGAGTTAATTGTTGATTAAGATTCATTAAAATACATATGCCAAAATATAAACAACTCCATAGCTGGGGAACACCTGCAAATAAGAAACACATTTACTTTAAGTTAGAAGAAACAAAAAATCATATTAAACAATTTTCTTTTAGTAATATCAAAATATTATTTAAAATCTGATGTGAAGAACATAATACAAGTTCATATTTATGTGAAAATTGATATTCAGGTATGTCGCTACGTATTTGGTCTTGCTATAGACTCGTCAGTGCATAGTGGTGGGATTCACGAAATTCACCACAACTCCCATATTACATACAATCAAGTCAGGAGAAGCGGTGCCCTTGCTGTTCATAGTTTTGCTGTTTATAGCCCCACTGATGATGTCAGCTCCGTCTTCCTTCACGAGACAACTGCTCCATAAGTAATCGTTGGTCTGACTACTACTGTGTACAACCAGTGTACCATACTTTATTTTAGGTCTAAGATCTTACCAACAGCTTTTCTGCTTCTGCAGAAGAGCTGTGTCGCCCTGTTGGCCACATTGACTAGGTGTCTGCTCCACTTCAGTTTCGCATCAAGTGTAATGCCTAGATACTTCACTTCATTAGTTAGTTCTAACTCTTGTCCGAGCAGTCTTATGCTACCCAGATCATTTGGCTTTCTCATGTTGGTAAAAGCTATCAATTTGTTTTGTTTATGGATTGACAGTTAATCCTCCTTCAAGGCTCCATATCTCCACAATTCGCAAAACATTTCGCATGATGCTCGCCACTGTCCCCGGGAAGTTCTCCTGGGACCCAATGACAATGTTATCAGCAAACCCCTGCGTTCATATTCCCTGGCCATTTAATGTCCTGATAAGATTATTAACTACTAGACTCCATAGTAGCGGAGACAATACTCCTCCTTAAGGAGACTCCTTCGTTGTCCTCATGGAGATCGTGTTGTTTTGCTTTTGGGCATGCATTACTCTGCAACGCAGCATGTTGCGTACTCAATTGCATGCGGTTTAATGCAACTTATTGTGCTCTTCTTCAAAAATATGGTCGTCATAATCGATCTAATGTGCTTGCCAATTCGTTAAACTGTTAAAATATCGAGCGTAATTTCTTTCTATACAATCCTCGCGTTCCAGTAAGATACTCGAAATGCGGAGAAAATTGCTGTAGTTCGGGTGAGTCTTGATGAAAGCCTTAATTTATTCATTTTAAGACGTTAACAATTGCAGGTGTCTAGAACGTCTACTTGGCATATTTTACATAAGGATTTAGGCTTGCATTCTTACAAGATTGTTCTGAGCCTCTGGGCGGTTTTGGACCAACGCAAACGTCGGGCATTTATTAATTTCGTCTTGAATCAACTTGAAAATGAAGGTGATTTTGGTATGAAAATTATATTTTCAAATGAAGCTCATTTTGACATCTTCGAAACGGCGAAAGAGCAAAATTGTTGTCATTGGAATGAAGATTAGTGCACAAGTCGTTCGCGAGAGATCTTTACAATTATCAAAAGTGACCGTTCGGCTTGCGAAATGAGTGAATACCCATTATTTCCATTGGTGAGCGGTACAGATCGACAATAACTAACTTTTTTGGTCTGAACTAAATGATATTAATTTAAGTAAAAGTTTGGATAGTTTATTGTTTTCAAAAATGGACTTGTCGAGTGGCCACCAAGAAGCTGTGATTTAACATCTTGAAACTTCTTGTTGTGGGTTATTAATAATTAATAATGTGGGATATTCAATCCGTGACACAATGGTTAATTTATTGAATGGAATTCTTGAAAATTGGGTTAATCCAATTTGATCTTACGATAATCTTAAATGATATTATTTTCAGAATTTAATTGCATCGATGGCACTTCAAAATAAATAAAAATTTTTGGTATATTTCTATTTGTTGTTGCTTCATTTCGATTTAAAAACATATCGTTCTTATTGAAAAACCTTATAAAAATATTGTAATCAATGTGGTGAGATTTCCAGATTGGAATGTTCTATTCTTCTCGCAATGAAATTATCATTAATTAGATGAGCTAAATCAATTCAAGAAAAACGATAAAGTTTAGCTAATCGAAGAGGAATCGTGTTTTATGTACAATAATGCGAAACCGCACATGATGCACTCCCAACAAAATCCAAGGCAATTAAGCTGATACTTTTGTCCATTCTCCATATTCGACTAATCTGATTCTTAGATTCTTAGCTTGTTAGATAAAGAAAACTTGTAGTACCTAATCTAATAAATAGTACGAATACAGCACAAAACGGTGAATGCATTCTGGAACAGAACCGCTTTAAATTTTTAAAAAATCAAAATCACAAGCTTGAACAAAGCAAGAATGTAGAATGTGAATATGTTATTTTCATTCATTCCCGACGAATATGTTTTCAGAGATTTTTTGGAAATAATATTTTAAATAATCATTATCTTTTATTTGTTTTAGTATACTCCAGAATCTACTACCAGAATAATAAACTATTTTTTAAATCAAAAATACAAAATTTGCACAATAAATACTTACCCATAAAACCTAGTCCTTGTGGTAATACATATAAATATATATTTGGGCCTCTTGCCCAGCTTATTTTAGAGAGATGCTGTCTGTCTGTTTTGGTATAGTGAGCTATTTTATTAATACAAGCTATTGTCAAAATCGAACATCCACAAGTTAGTAGAAAGTGAACTATAATAACAAGGATGGATAATAATCCAGCAGGTGCATTGTTTGCCATGAAAGATCCGTGTACAATGTGAAAAGCTCGTCCAAGACCAAGCAATGTTACTGTGTCACTTAAAGCATTTGTCCATGACTAAAACATGTTTCTGCCATTATAGTCAGCATTACCAGCGTAGTCTATTGCTTACAGAAAAATTCATCATAGAATCTGAACCCACTAGGAATAAATTGACGAAAGTTTCTCGTCCATCTGGCACTACGCATCCTAATATTAGAACTAACAGTAATGCTAAACAAATGCGCCAAATAATTTTTATTGCCTGAAAACGAGGTGGTGTATATAAAAAAGATAATTTTTATAAAGGACTTTAGATTGTTCCTCCTGTGTTTTTTTCTTCGTCTTAACCAAGAAGAAAAATAAAATATTACGAGAAGTGTACAATACGAATGTGCTTAAATAAAAAGACAACATATGAAAAATGGTAAGATCTAATTATGTTTATAGAATATGAAACCAAAATATTGAGCGAATTTCAAAATTAAAAATCCTCTGGAGACTGTATCATGTTCTACCAATAAATTCAAAATATTGAGAATGTGTATAAATAATAAATATGTACCTTTATTGAAGTTAACATTGTTAACACCGTTGTTTACATACGTAATAGGCGTCGATGATATAAAAACTATAACATTCAATATGCTAAGGTCAATACTTCGTACAAAAACAGCTTTTTATAGATTCAAGTGAATTATTAAAAATTAAGATGTGTATTACATTAATTTACTTATTAATATTAATTAATATTAATAGTGAACCTGCATTTGTGTTCTTCACACCAGATTTTTAATAATATTTTATATTATTAAAAATGAAAATGTTAATATTTATAAAAATACGAGTATATAGAAAATAATATTGTGTCTAAGTTTTGTTATGGTAAGGGTTCGATAACCTGGTACGAAAGCCAGATGTTAAAAATTTATACTTCATCGTAATTTTTAAAGCAGATGTATTAAAAGATTATGTAAGATGTGTGCTTTAAGGATATTTAACGTCCTATTTGGCAACAATCTATCTTTAATCGAATGTAAAACATATCAAACAGAGGATTTTAAAGCGAGACCGACAATAACAAAACTATTCTTTTTGCTATTGTCGATCAACTTTAAGATATCGTTTATAATATAGTCGATCGCACAGTGGCGCGAAAGAATTTTTCTAAATATCTTTGTCATTTTTTTTCGCTTACGACAGGGAATTTTGGATGTATCTTCTACATAATTATATCTTTCCATTTTTCATACGTTGTCTTTTTATTTCAAGGACACCCGTTATATTATCTAAAAGTATATTTTTTTTTACATGGGCTTTTCGGGATCTTTGCCATAAGAAAACAAAAAAAAATTAAACTTTGACATTAGGGAAGACACAGGGAGCTGAAGTATATACTTTTTCAGCTTTCTGTTGGAACAATGTAGATTATAGTTATGAAAATATTTAAACTATACGTATTTAACATACTATTTAACATATACGTAGGACGCGCCATATCTTTCCCGCCTAACATGAAACAACTGTCTAGATGTCTAGATACAAGTATTTGGTTGGAGAGCACATTAGTACGATTAAAATTCTGAACGTGGTTAGCTTTAAAAGTTATTATAACAGTTGCAAACATACTGAACCCGGGGAGTCAGTTAATGCACATTATAATTAACGTTTGACGCAATTTTTTGCAGTGTTGGTAGGCCGCCTTAATTTGAAATGGTATATACTGCAGGTTATGTTCATGTATGTTTCAAACGTCAAACTGAAAGTTTAAATTTAAGGCTAGAAGAAACGTATATGTTTATAGTAATTCATAGGATCAACGGATCCTATGAATTGCGAAGAAAAGGAAAGGCTGAGTTTTTATATTAAAATATTGTTCGGGCAACTATACTACAGTTCATAAAGTATAAGTTTTCAGTTCATACTGCCCAAGTGTGAACCGCAAATTGTGCTCTATCTCTTTCTAACACACATGAATACGCGCTGTAATACTACATACGTTTGTCATTTTAAGTTAAGACATACGTCTTTGAAATATTATATTAAATAAAAAGGATAAGTTGTCCAGGAGATAGTTTTATGATTTTCGGCTTGCTGTCTAATTATTTCAATATTGTTGTTCATTGACTTTGTTTCCGGTATTCTGACTTCTAAGTTAAGCATTCTTCTATTTTGAATAAATATTTAGTTTGTCATCTAAAATTACAAAATCTGTTCTTTTGAGAACAATACTGATAATAAATAGTAATATCAATCAGTGGCAATAAGTACGAAATTGTTTGATTATCACTTTGACATTTCTAACCTATTTATTTTACAGAATATTTCTTAGATGTCTGGTAAAGATTATAATTATAAATAACTAGAGCTGAGGATGTTTGCGGTATAGCCATGGTTATATCATGTAACCATAGTAAATTACTATGGTTACATGATATAACCATGGTTATACCGCAAACATCCTCAGCTCTATAAATAACATATAATTTGTTAGAATATTAAAGTAATAATTTCCGCATAGTTTTCTTGGATAGAATATATTTATACTGAAACAATACTTTCGAACTATTCATGTTTCTACTTTACTCATTATTATTGTGACATGTAGGTTAAGTATATGCTGTTTTTTGGTTATATTGCAAGTAACATACTAAAATTTTGACAATATTGCAAAACATTACGTTTATATTTTATAACAAACAGTTATTTCCGCGATTGAACATTGACTTCATTTGACTCTGCAGTACTGATTTGAATCACATGCTTTGAATTTGACCTCGAACTGAAAACTAAACGTGTTCATTTGAAAAATCAATCTAGGTTACTTTGAAATTTTTATAGAATAAGACGCATATATATTAGTATGTGTTTGTTGTTCCGTAAACGTAAATCCAAATGACATTTGATAATGTCAATCACATTTGTTATTTATTTGTATGAAACTGTCAAAATATACGACTTCGTAGCTTAAGTAGTAAATTTTAATTTACGACATACTTCAAAATGTTCTCAGTAAATCACATGCTACTAGATTGACTTTTCAAATGAACACCCGTTACTTTATGAATTATAGTAGACTAATAGAATTTAGATTATGACATGTTGAAAATTATAAACAATAATATAGTTTAACCACTAAAATGTATTAAAACTTGTTAGCGTTTCTTATCTTAAATTTTTTAAGTATTTATGTAGCTTATTAAATTTGATACTATGTAGTATATAAAGAAACACAACAAATTAATCCGAGTCTAAATCACAAGTGGTATCATTATCATCACCTAAATGTATAATTAATTCAGCAGCATCGTCTTTGTCAAATCCAATATCTCTGTCCCAGCATTTTTATATTTCTTTTTTGGTATGATTAATAGTATTTTCCAATACTTCTGGAGTAATTGTATGAGAATCTATATTGTGTGAAGATTTATATCGCAAAATTAGTCATAAAAGTGCTGATAACTATGACAAATACTAAATAGAAAGCAGGTAAATAATTAAGTATATAATTACGTATGATGACAGCAGATTAGTGTCATTAGCGGTACTGAAAATAAAAATGGCAAAATGACAACATCTAATTTTACTATCGGTATACAAAAAATACAGGCTTTATAATTTGTTAAAAGAACTATATAATGTGCATCTGTTAAATTACTAAATCCGATAATTACTAACACCTATTATATTAAGAAAATAGTTAATTAAAAACAAAAATGTAGGTTACTTATTAATAGGTATTATTATTCATATAAATTTTAAGTTGTGAGGTTGTCATGGAACGTCATAAATACGTAATTGCTTACGTGCATTAATTGTTTCGCCGGTTTCAGTATATTTGTATACATATCTTTTGACTATGACGTAAGACTCAATCATCCTGTGAATGAAGTGAATAAAGAAGCAAGTTTGTACATGATCGTTAATGATCATGAAATAATGGTGTTCAAGTAGGATTCTCCACGTTAAAAAGGAGTCTTAATCGGAGAAAGTTCATGATTCCAGTTTTCTGGAATTGGAATGCTGAGTTTGAATATAAAGAAAAAAATACTACGGTCAACCCTCAATATTGTGCTACACTTCGACATAAATTGAAGGATATCATTAAAGAAAAACGATTGGCCAGGATTGTGTAAATTGTTATTGGAACTTATAGCTTTAAATCGCTCATTATATAAAGGCTGTTTTCCTTCTGTTGATCCTAGTAAAGTAATACTTAATATTATATACTTTTAGATGTGTAAAATCTGCTTCTTCGACCGACGGAAAACGTAAACTTCGTAATTTTCCACGTGCAAACCAAAAAAAAAAAAATTATCAATTACCAGGTCTGCACTATACAGCGAATAATCTATTATTGCAAATGTTTGAAATGGACAGTGCAAGCCCGAGCGCTAGGATAGCAAGACGATCCTTTCTCCTTTTCGATTTTTACACACGTTTTGGGGAAGTTGAGGCAAAAAAAACTATAGGTGTACCGTATAGGATTGCTTCAGCCTTTACTTGATGAAATACCATTATAGTTGTTATCGGGATAAAATAAAACAAATTTCAATGAATTTCACTACTTTTTATTTTACACAGTAACGATCGTTTCGCTTCAACCTGAGCTTCGTCAGACATATAACTAACTTATGGATATATCTTTACATAAATGTACCGTAACAAACACATGTTTTGTTTTGAATAGTTGAAGGAGTGGGCAGTTTTTATTTATGAACAAAAACCTTCACAAAAATATTTAACTGCGGTTTATACAATACTGTTCATAAAGGATAAAACTAAGGGTCTACATTATGTTAAAGGAAGGTAGAGCAGCACTATGGAAAAATAAAATATATGACTTTCTGAATATCAAATAAATAAATTAAGTAACGGTGAATTATTGATTTCTAATTGACCAGTTAATATTGGATCATCTTGAAAATTCTATTTCAAACAATCCTCTATTCCAAAGTGTATTATTTTGGTACAGATACGCGAACGATATATTACTAGGTTTCACAAGAACAAAGAGACAATTAAATTTATTATTTGATTATATTTATACATTGCATCACAATATTAAGTTTTCAATAGAACAGGAAACAAATAATAGTAACTTCGATTACTAGAATTAATAACAAATGTAACTTTGCAATTTACCACAAACCGTCAAATACAGATATAAGTATTCATAACTAGAGTGGACCAATTCGGAGCGAAAGCTGAGGCGGGACTAACGTATTGGTTTCCGCATGCGAAACATTATTAATATCTAGAGATATACTATCACGAACGGTGCTGTTATTATGCTATTAAGTAATATAATAAGTTATTATATTACTTAATACTACATATTTGTATTATATTTTGTTTATTTTAGTTCCAATTTACAGTCGTGTATTGTGTATTGTGCATTCTATAGAACAGGGAAGTGTTTTATATTTATATGAATATGAATATCACCTATATTTCTCTCAACACTGCTTTATAGAAATTATGTGTCAACAAATTTTTGCTGTTCCCTAGTTTTGATTTATTATAATTCCTACCTTTATCCGTCGTCTAAAGTTTAATATAAGCACTTGTATTATATAAGTGCTTATATTAAACTTTAGACGACGGATAAAGGTAGGAATTATAATAAATCAAAACTGGGGAACAGCAAAAATTTGTTGACACATAATTTCTATAAAGCAGTTAATATAAGCACTTATATTATGTAAGTGCTTATATTAAACTTTAGACGACGGATAAAGGTAGGAATTATAATAAATCAAAACTAGGGAACAGCAAAAATTGGTTGACACATAATTTCTATAAAGCAGTGTTGAGAGAAATATAGGTGATATTCATATTCATATAAATATAAAACACTTTCCTGTTCTATAGAATGCACAATACACAATACACAACTGTAAATTGGAACTAAAATAAACAAAATATAATACAAATATGTAGTATTAAGTAATATAATAACTTATTATATTACTTAATAACATAATAACAGCACCGTTCGTGATAGTATATCTCTAGATATTAATAATGTTTCGCATGCGGGAACCAATTCGTTAGTCACGCCTCTGCTTTCGCTCCGAATTGGTCCACTCTATTCATAACACTTCTTCCCATCCGATACAACACAAATTTGCGGCTTGTCATAATCTTATACATAGATTAATCAATCTGACCAAAAAGATTTCGAAAAAGAGTTAAATTTAATTAAACAAATAGCAATCAACAATGGATATAAAAGTAACATAATACATAACATTTTAACTAAAAAACTCTTTACAAAAGCCATATCACAAGTATGCCGCATATTAAATAATAACACCCAAAAATTTAAAACGATCACGTTTATAGGCTCTTCAAGCACAAAAATTAGTAAATATTTAAGAAAATTAGACGTTAATACAGCGTATAGAACTAACAACAATTTATCAAAATTAATAAAAAACAACAAGAACTTAACAAATAACAATAAAAAGTCAGGACTCTATGAGTTAACTTGCGGTAGTTGCCCCATGACGTATATCGGACAGACAAGCAGATCGTTTGAAGTACGCATCAAAGAAAATTTTCCTTCATTTACAAATAATAAAAGTGACTCTTCATACGCGTCTCATATTAATTTAACAAACCACAATTTTAACAAAGAATTTAAAATACTACACATACAAAATAAGGGCAAAAAGCTTAATTTATTAGTCACTTGAAATTAATAAATTAAATAAAACTGATAAGATCTGCAATGATCAATTAGAAATTAATAATTAACCGTTACTTAATTTATTTATTTGATATTCAGACAGTCATATATTTTATTTTTCCATAGAGCCGCTCTACCTCCCTTTATCATAATGTAGACCTTTAGTTTTATCACTTTATGAACAGTATTGTATAAACCGTAGATCAATATTTTTGTGAAAGTTTTGTTCATAGACATTTAAGTAATAAAAACTACCCACTCTTTCAACTATTCAAAACAAAACATGTGTTTGTTACGGTACATTTATGTAAAGATATGTCCATAAGTTAGTTATATGTCTGACGAAGTTCAGGTTGGAGCGAAACGATCGTTATTGTGTAAAGTAAAAAGTAGTGAAATTCATTAAAATTTGTTTTATTTTAATTTTATTCCGATAATAGTTATAGTGTATCTTCTTTATTTCGGCTTCATGCTTGAATTTGGTTGGCGCTGATTCATTTTGAGAAATCCAATCTACAGGATCATTGCAATATCCACAAGCTTTATCATCTGTAATGATGTTGTACCCTAGATGAAACGATCCATTGGCAAAGCGATCTAGTGTAGATTTGCTCCATCTCTTACGTTCTAGTTTTTATCTGGAGTCAATTTGTGGGGATTCTAACAGAAATAGAGCTTACGTACCTTTAAATGTTTGTGCAACATGGTGTTAATTCCCTTCACATCAATATTTAATTTCAATTATGTCCCGAATCAATATTATTTTTGGTAACAGCTGTTTTTGACTTAGCGATTCAACTCGAAAAGTATCATTTAAGGAAAGAAAACCATGTTGAAATTTGTAGAAATTCACGGTAGATACTGGTAAGATTTGTACTAAAATATCAAGGCCTGATGGAGAGATTCAACGGAAAGAGAACAGTCTTCATATAACTCCAGCTGGACTTCAGATAATTTTTACATTCGTTCCAATTTTGAAAATAAAATTAAAACAATTGTGAAAGATATTTGTTAAACGTTGCTGTTAAAGTATTTTAGTCTAAAGAAATGAAGAGGATAGTTATCTTCATGCTTCCTTTCAATATTAGTTACCCTGGAAATTTATGGCACCACCTAATCTCATATTACATAAACAAATATAAACAGTAATATGTAACACATAACTAAGTACATATTAGGATATTGTAAAAATCTTTATGTAGTTACCCTAATATAATTATTTGTAGTAAACATTAGTGTAACACAAGTAAAAGACCAACAAACAAAATGTGTTATAGCTTTTCTAAGCGGAGGTAGTCCAAGTTTCATTTTACTTGGTTCTAATTCGGGATTTTGGAGATAGTGAATGCTAGAAAGAGACATGTTGATCGAGTGCTTTGAATGTTTTAAGTACTTACAAAAAATATACGTATCCAGGCATGAAATAGGTAGAATTAATACAATTTACGCAGTCTGTGCTTATGTCCCAACAGGTGATATTGTATCTCGATGAACAATTCATCCATTGTAATTCGCTTCGCAAACTGCTCATAAAATAAAATACTGAATCGTTTAGAAGGAGACTGTGTTTTATCGTCTTCAAAAGTAGATTGCATATCAATACAAATCCAATTCCATGTCCGATGGGACTTAAGTATTTAAATAAAATTGTACCAAGTTGTGTATATTGACCAAGTAGCAGTTGCATATAACATAGAGGTAAACAAAAGAATATTGTTAATACGGTATATTGAGCAAATCCAGATTCTAAAAATAAAGACATTTAATATGTCAAAATATGAAAATTTAACTTATTCTGCAGCCGTATTTAATTTCATTTGTGTATATGCAAAATTTTTGTGGAAATTGTATGATTTCTAATTATCTTTTCGTTGTAATGCAATTTTTTTTCCCACATTTGAATTAGTTCAGGATGAAATATTTGCCTTATTGTTTTTGAAAAATAAGTAAATTAATTACCTTCTGGTTTATCTGAAATAGCAAACGTATCGAAAGAGTCCATTGAAAACGTACACGCCATAGTAGAACTGATGAAGTCCCATTTCGATTCCCATCTATATCTTTCTGCGACTTTCTAGAAAAGTTTCGATTAAAGTATGATTGACCAATTACCGAAAATAACAACAGAATACGTTTTCTTTAACTTCAGCTACGGCTTGCTCTTTTTCTGAATGTATGCTTCCAGATCCTAAGCGAGTAAGTCCTTGCTCCATTTTTATTCTCACTTTTGCCTTGACTTGCTTGTCAGTTAAATATAATATGTCATAAGTATGTTGTCAATCATATTGTATAAAACAGTGGTTCTTAAACCTTTTAGATTTTCAAATTCTAACGAGTACACTTTGAGAAACAGCGAATTTTTTTATATTGTGTAAATCAGTGGTTCTCAAACTGTTTAGATTTTCAAATTCTAACAAATACACTTTGCAAAATAGCAAATATAATTTAATACTGTATGAATAAGTGGTTTCAAAACTTCTTAGATTTTCAAATTCTAACAAGTACACTTTGCGAAACAGCGAATACTTTTTTAAATTGTATAAATCAGTGGTTCTTATAATTTTTACATTTTCAAATTCTAACAAGTACTATCGTGAGCAATTGAAAGTTAACACTTTATTATGTTGGCATGTCGAAATTTCAAAATTTATCTAATGTATACAGTACTTTTAAAGTGTCAGTGTCAGCATTTAATCATAACATAAATGACATTAGCTTGACAATTTGGTAAAATTTACGCAGCTATAATAGTGCGTTTACTTTCAATTGCTCACGATAGTACATTTTTAGATTTTCAAATTCTAACAAGTACACTTTGCAAAATACTAAATATATTTTTTTAGTAAAGGGCTAGACAAACGTAAATAGATTACGTATTTAGGATCAGAATAAAATGTAATTGTCAAAAGTGTGTTGCGACGCATATTTTAGGAACCAATGGTACAGAATATTTCTAAATATATAAGTAGTGTTACTGTTTATTAAATATATTAAATGACACATAGCTTAGGTTTATAAAGGCTTCAGTATTATAAAGTTACTGAACTATAAATGGTTGAAAATTCATTTCTTAAGCTGGTAACAGGTCTGCAACTTTATGTCGCTATGCCTGATTTTTAAATTTAAATTTAAATTTGTCAAAAATTTCACAAAAGTCAAACAAACAAATTAATAAAACAATTTCTTGTTTTTACTTATAAAATGGTCTTTATTGCCGAGTAAATGCATTTATTGTAATAGCGTATTTTGGAAGATGGTAACTGCATATAATCCAACCAGTTGACTAATAATCAATTTATCTACTGGTCGTCTCACTGTTGTTACATCAGATATTTTAGAAAATGTGAATCAAATTTTTGAACAAAATTCTCATATTTCTGTACGTCGCCTATTCCAACTAATAGGTAACAGTTTGTTTATCTGTTCTTTAACCTTTCGTACATCTCTTTTAGATTATTCCTATGAATGGTCTCGTTAGAACCTGGAAAAGCAGTTACATCTACACCCATATAAATTCTCAATTCTTCAATCAAATTCACCCATCTCATTTTATACATTGAATTCGGCTTTGTTAAATAATTATCTGCATAAAACATTGACCAGCAATATCGTATTTTCTATTCCGATGAAGCATAGTTTCACCTATCTAGAACTTGGTCAGCAGATAATCCACAGAATTTAATCGAAGTACCTTTGCTTCTAGTTAAAATTGGTGTTTTAGTGGCAACGTCAAGACAACAAATTATTGAGCCAATTATCTTTCAAGAAACAATTAACGCGCAAGGATACGAAACCATTATTTTAGAGTCATTTGTAAATCAGTTGGCTAACATAGAATTAACTGATGGTTATTTCCAATAGCATTCAGCCAAACCACACACTTCACACACAGCATTGAATTATTTACAGCAGTTTGTCTCGGATTGTTTTTATAAGTGTAGGTTTGTGGGCAAATGGATCGCATCATTCGTCTCTGGATTTCTTTTTATTCCATTATTTAAGAACCGTAATATTCCGGAATCTCATAAACAATTTGCAAGAACTACGATACGCGATCGGAGATGCATTTGACGTGCAATTTATCACGGCGAGTTCGGTGTTATTTACAAGTAAGGTGCCAACATATTGTGCATTTTCTTTGAATATTTTTTTACGCATAATTGTATATTCGTAAAATTAGTTTTAACTATCATTCCAATCTCATTTCTGATATCAGTATTGATTTATTAGTAATTCTAATCAAATATCATACATATTTATATGAAATATTCTAACCAAAATAAATATAAAACGAATGACTAGCTAAGCTAGTGATGTCAAATTAAATATTTGTTTTCAATCATATATAGTCATTCGGTAAAAGGGGTCATAAACGAGCCGATTTAGATAAAATAACATAAAGAACTTGTGTCGTAAGATACTTATCGCACTCGCAAATTTAGGTTAGTAAGACTTGTTTTATGACACTCGTTCTTTAATATACTGATTATAAAATAATTTAACTGCAAATTGTAGTACCGTTGTCTAAATATTAAAAGAAAATTATTTTTCTATTGAGGTGACTGAAATTTTTAACAATGTATTGTACATTGTTATTTTGTTATTGTTGAGTTCTTATTTAGCAATAAAATTCTTTGAAATGTTCAAAACTACGAAAAAACTATCAAGAAAAGTATCAAAATTGAGTAATTCTGATGACATTTCAAATTTTATTTTGAAGTCAGTATTAATGCTAGTAAAAGATATTTATTATAATAAAAGTTAAGATATATAGAAGGCGTCATCACGGAGTTACAGTAGGGATTTGCAGCAAATTATGTACTGGCGTAGTCAGGCATTGGAAATTGTCGATTATGTAGACCTAACTGGCGTATAAATACTAAGGGACTGAATTTAAATTGGTCTTGTAATGATGGCGAACCTTACGAGCTTTACCAGAGTAAAATACAAAATTTATATTCATCGTAAAACAGGCGATAAGAAGATAAGGCCATTTCCGTTTTGGATTTATGAAACTTAAACTTTTTTTTGACTAGAAATTATTTTCTTAGATGGAGTATATAAGTGGTTTAGTTGCCGTAATTTTTACATTACTATCGGTTATGTATGGAAATTCATATTTATAAGAGATACATTTGTTTCTAATTTTAAGCAACATATGAAATATTTGATGGAATATTGAAAAGATTGTTATAATATTTATTTAACAATAATTGCAATTAAAAATTAATATGTATATATATTGGCTGCCATTAGTAAATAAATAAAAACACCCAGTAAATGTTTGTATATTTTAATGAAATTTTAAAGAACTATGTATTTTATTCGTATTAAAAAAATAAAAATTTCAGCAATATGTAATCGTAGCAATTCACATAAACACTAATAATACGTGGATCATTCTCTCTTTCTTACGCATTCAGTTAGTCTATAAGGTGTAGTAATGATATTTTACTATTTATTTATTAGCAAGATCAGATTTTTAAGACCCTATCATAAACCTTGGTATTGTTACCCGTAGGTAACGTTTCGACGAATTTATCTTGGAAAATTTACCCATTATGACGTCAACCAATACAATGTACGATCAATATGCGTATTTAATTATGTAATAGTTTGCAGGGCTATTGGTATATTTTTATCAACTCGTAACTCAACACAAAACAATACAAGACAGAACAGTTGTACATTAACATCAAGACACACAGTCTTACATTAGCATCAAGATAAAAATCATACCTTAACAAGAGACACCAATCTCAACAGTAGTTTTATGAAAGTATAAGTCGTTATTGGTCCAAAAATAAATGTATATAGTGTAAATAAATATATTTAGATGAAAAGCATTTATTTAATAATGGTCACCGAGGATATAAAAAGTAAAGCGTATACAGCCTTACAACCTGTGCACGGTCACGCAAACATTGGGGTCGTGATTCTAGTAACTGGGATTGAAGCATTGCCGCCAGAAACCAGAGTCGTGGCAAACATTTAGTTCCACGAACCCAGCATCCCAAAAAAACCTTTATAGTTTAAAAATACTTAAGTATATTTTTCTACTGTTATCTGCCGTTAAACATGGCCTGCTAGAGAGGTTTAGCCCTCGTAGAAAACTCGAAAACTGATAATCATCTATTCGGTTTGTTTAATAAAACTGACGGTGTATTAAAAAGTAACTATATTAATAAAAAGTACACTAAATAATACTTAACTAATAACTAGAGTTGTTATTTTTTCCCACATTCCAGAGTCCTACTCAGTGCAAGTTAATATGTACAAATGATTTGAATGTACATCTCGTTTTGTAAGGAAGGCGTGTCCGTAAGAAATTATAACTTAGTGAGAGATAAACGCCTACACATCAACGGTTTATCGCAAACTTTGCACATAATATTAATACTATTATAATATAAATCGGAAAATTTTCCGATAAACTTTTTCATTGTGCCAAACATTAGTTGTTTTTCACGTTTTCTTTCGTTCGACATACTGATATACGTGTTTATAACATTACAAGTTCAACCGTCTCGCGTCGAGATCTACGCTTAACTAAAATATAAACATCTGCTGGCGCAAATTCACAATCTCTCTTTTGTAACTTGGTGCGTCTCGCAAAAAAAAAGCTTTTCGTAAACATGTCTTACGATAAGGAATTTCTTTGTTAATACTTAAATCTTATCGTACTGTATATATTAACAAAAATGCTGAGTTGTAATTTCATACGAACACGTGTTCTTTATAAAACTGTGTTTTGAAAACGTTCGTACGTATACATTAACCTATACTGAGTAGGATCCTGGAATGTGGGAAAAATCTGACGATTCTACTAATAACAATATTTATGTTTATTTATATACATATTTATAAATTCGATATTAAGTACACGACCGTTATTGCTTGAATGAGTCAAGCTTCCAAATAGGCCTCAGAGATTTTCTCAACTCTTCCCTTCTAGTCTATTCGGAGAAAGTCTAGGACCTGTTGAGTGACGTCATCTATGGTATGATGCACATTACTATATATTTTACATTATAATAGATTCCATTAAAATATTAATTTTTTGTCAATATACTATGCATATAAAGTTTTCTTATTTTTCTGATTCGCATGTTCTCCCGTATGCTTCTAACTGTTCCAACTTAATTATTTAAGTACTTTTAAGTTTTTTGAATTTTTTATTTCGCGTTTCTATTTTAAAAGAACGTTCGGTTTCATTACAAACATATTACATTTTATTATATATTGTTCTAAATTAACTAAAAAAAAACTGTTAAAGTATTTATTTGATAAGATTTTGTTGTGCACTTTTGGGTAATCACCATGTTTTTCACTTAAAACATGTTAACATACTTTAAATATATGAATTATTTATTTTCAAAGTCTTCCATCTTTTAAATAGTCGAGAAGAAACCCATGTAACTAAGAGATTTCAGTTTTTATTTGTTGTTGATAACATCAATATATACAAATATTTCTCGTGAGAAAGTTGATGTGATTAGAGTAAATGCATGTCTAGTCGCGATTTATTAAAGCAGGTATATGTATTTTAACCTAATAAAAGCTGTCCCATTGTGCGCTATAACTATAAATTTTCGACGATTTTTCCTCTAAAGTTAATATCTCAAGTCTGTAAAGCAAACGTTAAGCAAACAATTTATCATGTTTAGTGGCCTGTAGTCGTTATCTTAACGCAATATCGATGGTACATTTATCTTTAAAACGTTATTGGGTTCATCTCTAATGATCCCACTGCGATTTATGCATCTAAATTGGCAAAAATTTCGTCTCGTAAATGGTATACTGTTTTCTGTGTTACTTAAAATTTCTTAGACAGTACATACAGGATAAATAGGAGGTTATTGATATTATTTTTTAAGTGTGTAATATATTAATTTCTAGAATTTTGATTTTTCTAAATTTAGCAGCAGCATTTCTTATTTGCTATACATCATAATTAATGTTACTCTATATTGTAATTGTCTCTTTTTTGTGTAATACTGTTTTCGGTTTTCCGATGTAATTTTGTAATGGCTATTCTAGTCTGGTGTTTCTTCGGGCGTTTCTGTTTTAATAATAATAAAAAAATAATAAAATTAAAAACTCCTATACTACACAACGTTTCGAACATTGTTCACTACATTTTCAAGTACTGGAAATAAATAAAATACCTATATAAGAAATATTTAATATATAAGTTAAAAAGTATTGCCTATACTTTAACCACCTATTCGAGGGTGGTTTGACGGAAGAGTGACTTATTTAGGATATATTTACTATCTTTTTGTAATATTTTAATTTCAAACATTTTCTATTGTTAAATATAAGTAAATCTGGGATATAGAATTCAAGCATAAACATTTCCAATTCTATAAATATTCAACGTTCATTTTCGAATTTTAAGCACTGTATAACATACTTTCTGTTAGCACATTCAAATTACAAAACTTTCTTGAAATTCTAAGAAAGCGATATTCTTTACATCTATTTATTATCTAATTTATAATTTCAACCACTCGTTTTATTACCTAGAGTTATTAATAATCGGCATCTTTTTTCAAATTTATTTATTGCTTTATACATCAGACCGCTGTTTTATTACTTTGGGTTATAGTGAACAAAGGCTTTAATCTGGATATCTATTTTTAAGATTACGTTTCTCAAATATGTATAATAAATTTTATTACTTTAACAAGGGACGATTCGGAACTAGATACTTAGGCACAATTTCCATGAAGTAATACCAAAATTCCCCTTTATGACGACAAAGAATATACTGTACAACCAATCCGCGTATGTTAATATGTAATAGTGTAGAGATAGTGGTATATTTTTACCTACTTGAAAAACAACAGAATAGATCAGTATCAACTAAACATCAGTACAAGACACACAGTCTTAAGGCAACAGTATCACATTTAACATCATAGCAAGCAACAGTACAAAACACACAGTCTTACTTTAAACATCAACATAACAATCATACTTTAAGAAGAGACACCAGTTCCAACAGTAGTTTTATGTTAGTATAAGTCGTTGTAGATCCAAAATAAATGTATATCATATGTTTATAATTGAATTTCAAAATTGAAAAGGCCGATTCCTAAGGTTATTTTAAGAAAAAAAGTTAATATAAACCGGAAATACTCCGTTTCCGAGATACAGAGTGTTAAACTTCTAAGAAAAAGATTTTTTTAAATCCTAACATTCAACTTCAGATATTTTTATGAAATTCGGTATATACCTTCCTACCATAAGGGGGCATTTTCACATGCAAAATTTTTAAAAATTTTCTGTTAGTGGTCTCTTAACTTTTTTCGTTACTTCAATTCTTTTCCAGTAAAGAAATTAAGAACAATTATTGTTCCTATACTAAAAGCAGAATATTAATAGTAGTCGTTGTTTTATTAATTTTGACAGTTAAATTAATTTGCTGATTAAATATCTGTCCAGTATTATTTTGAAAAGAAAGGTTAATTTTACTAATCTCGACTAATCTGACATTCATTACACGTATGGTTTTGGTGATGGCGGCGTATCTGATTCTTGATGATTGTATCACGAGCGCTTTCCAGATAGAGTTACACCAGATAGATAAACATTTTCAAACGTAAATAGAAGGTTAACTGAAACAGGTACTCTTAGGCTAAACGATCAATTAAAAGGTGCCGATCGTACTACAAGGACTCCAGAAATTGAAGAAGCAGTTTTAAATTCATTGATGAGAATTCTGAACTTAACACCAGAAAAATTGGAAATAACTGAACATCTGGACTGGACTCGCACATTCTAGTTAGGAGAATTCTTCACGATTTTCTGTTATACCCGTATCATATTCAATGGGTTCAAGCCTTACTTCCCCGAAATTTTCGTTTGCGTATCAACTTCTGACAATGGTTCTTGAAGAATATTGTGAAAAGTCCCATGTTTGACTGTAAAATAATGTTCACAGATGAAGCTAACTTCTCAAGAAACGCTTTCAGGAATTTCCACAATAATTATGTTTGGACCGAAGAAACCCCGCATGCGGTTGTTAAATCTAACTATCAAAAGCAATTCTTGGTAAATGTCTGGGCTGGAATTGTTGAAAATTACTTAATTTGGCCTTTTTTCTGACATAAAGTCTAAGTGGTCATAATAACATTTATTATTTGACATTGAAACTATAAGTTTGTGTCAAATTTTTCAAAACTCTTATTAAGAAAATTAAATTTATTTAAAAAATGGTATTCAACATAGAACAGAAATCAAAAATTTTACTTCCTTACAGATGTGAAAGTAAATGGCGAGTGGCAGTATTCAATTACGGAATGCATGGCTGATTTTAGTGAAGAACATCTTGAATTAGTGTTTGACTACAATGATTTTTACAATGATTTTTACAATGATTTTTACAATGTTTAGACAAATTGCGTGAAGTTATTCAGAGAGACTGGTAGCGTCGGTCGAAAAACTGGAAGTGGACGACCATCTAAACGTACAGCTGATAATATTGAAGCCCTTCAGCATATTATTGATGAAAATCCAAAAACATCCATTTCAGTAGTGACCCAACAAACAAATTTGTCTTATGGTGGTGCCAATTCATTCTTAAAAAAGTCTTACATTGTCACCCATACAAGTTGCAATGTTTTCATGAACTTTATCCAGTGGATTATTTAAGACGAGTGGAATTTTGTCAATGGTTTCAAAATAATCTACACAATCAGGATATTCTTAACACAGCTTTTTCACGGATGAGGCCTGGTTTTATCTTTCTGGATATGTTAATTCACAGAATATGAGGTGTTGGTCCTTCGAAAATCCTCATTTTTTTGTTGAAAAAACATTGCATCTCCAAAAAGTTGGTGTTTGGGTTGGAATATGTCGAAGAAGATTGGTGGGTCCCATTTTTATGACAGTCCGCCTTACAACTCTTAAAAGTTGGGCAAATTCGCTGTAAGACTCGTACCAAAATTTAATGAACCCAACTGTACTCTTGTATTTAAAGAAAACAAGTACACCGTAGACCACTTAAATCAAGTAAGCATTTTTTATTAGTTTTTTTAACGTTTAAAAACGGACTTTCTGTCATTTAGACAAAAGTTATTATAAATTTTCCCAAGCCTGATGAATAATTTCCCATAACTCATTTGCGTTTTGGGCTCTGAAATATCTTTTACAAATGCCATTTACTAATAAACCCCTAGGATTTTCTATAGGGTTAACATCAGGACTATGAGATGACCAAGGTAATACTTCTATGTAATGATTTTGAAACCATCGTCTCATATCATTCGCAACGTGGACAGGACAATTATCCTGTTGATAAATAAAATTATCAGGATAAATTTGAGACACAGAAAATAGAACGTTTTCTAATATATTAATGTAATTGTATCTATTAAAATGCCCTTCAACACGCCAAAATACACCTGGACCATGAACACACATCCAAGCCCAGACGTTCACCGAGAAGCGATCTGAACTATTCGATGAATTTACATATCGCTCCTCAAATCTACAGTTTCTTGGCTTGTAAACTCGAATTCTTCCATCATTTGACGATTTAAAAAGTTTTTCATCCGAAAAAACTACTTCTCAAAATTCGAGTGGTCGATAAATGTAATTGAGACAAAAAATTATTCGCCTTTGTATTTGTGTAGCTACTGAATTTCTAGGCTTCGACTCTTTAATTCTAAGTTATATCGTTGACTGGGATCCAGGAAAAACGGTATGAAAACCCGACGGATCTCCGTATTTTAAAGGATTTTGTCTTAAACGATTTAATAGTTCTTCATATTGATTAGAAGTACAAATTCGTTTTCAACCAGAGCCTATTTTTCTTCAGGTGGAATGTTTCTGTTCCCATCTTCTTTCAGTTCTTAAAATTGTGCTCTTATTGTAATGGAAAAGAAGTAAAACATTGACCAATCTTCTTCTTCCACTTTTGTTATAATAAAATACTTTTCTTGTTCGGAAATTTTTGGTATTTGCATTTTTAATTAACTTAATTGTCACGGTATGACGTTAATAAACGTCAGAAAATTATAAAACTAAACGGGGAAAAAAAGATATACGCGAATTTTTGTATACAAGCGTATAGCAAGCGCCAATTAAGTTGGCGCGAGGAGGGGGTTCGCAGAAGCCGTTTTTAAAAACGTCCTCCCCCACTACTCAAGTAATTGTCAGAATACATTTGTCATTGACGTTTGACGGAACATAATGTCTTTGCTCGGGGATCATAAAGTGATACACGCTCAGAGGTTAGAATTATCTGGCATTTGATGTAAAACCAAATACAAATCTCCCCACTACTTCTAATCCTGCGCGAACTTACCCCTCCTCGCGCCAACTTAATTGGCGTTTGCTATACATGTGTTTAAACTCTGGCTTTAATATGATAATGTGCGTTTTGCGATGGTGACCTAATCGATGGCGTAACCGGTTGTGCACGCCAGCACGTCCTAGCATTCTCCCGAAGAGACTAGAAAGCGAATGTTCGAGAAAATCTTCGAGGCGTATATAAGCAGTCAAGGGAGCGATGACGCATTTAACTAGAAATGGCCGTCAAATAAATATCATAGTACCATAGTTATAAATGGTTATATTGGGTGATTCATTTAGAGATACTTTTTCCAAAAGCAAAAAACAAATGAAAAAGCCAGTTATTTAAGAAACTTGATTATCATACAAAAGAACCATTCTTTACAATTATTTTTTAAAGATTATTTCTCTCAAATGTTGGCCGCGACTGCGGTTAACGTAGTCTATTCTGCTGTTCCAATTTTAAATGACGCGTTCTAGCATTTCGAGTGGTATTTATCCAATGACCCGAGTAATATTGGCCTCCAATGCCTCAATTGTAGCCGGTTTATCCATGTAGACTTTAGACTTCACGTAGCCCCACAGAAAAAAGTCTAATGGTGTGATGTCACAAGATCTAGGCGGCCAATTTACTGGTCCGAAGCGTGAAATTAAATGTTCACCTAATCGTTCTCGCAGTAAAGCCATAGTTTCACGAGCTGTGCTAGTGGCGCCATCTTGTTGTCTTGTAGACCACGGGTGTCAAGTTCAGGCAGCAAATAGTCCCATATCAAGGCGCGATAACGGTCGCCATTCACAGTCACATTCCGGCCGGCTTCTGTTTTGAAGAAATATGGACCAATTATTCCACCGGCCCATAATCCGCACCAAACACTTCAATCTCTTCAGGTTGCTCATCACCCCAAATACGGGCATTTTGCTTATTCACGTACCCATTAAGCCAGAAATGGGCCTCATCTGAGAACAAAATTTTTGTCGAAAACAGTGGATCTTCTGCAAGTTTATCAAGAGTCCAACGGCTGAAACGGAAACGATTCGGAAGGTCGGTCGCCTTTAGTTCTTGCACTAGTTGAATTTTGTATGCTTTTAAACCAAGATCCTTTCGTAAAATACGCCAAGTTGTTGCATACGACAAACCAAGCTGTTGAGAACGGCGACGAATTGATTCTTCCCGGTCTTCGCGTACACTCGCTGCTATATTTCCTTCACTACGTGCTGGATGAGGTCTACCTATGTGGTCGCGTATTATCCATTATTGTAAATTGAGTTTCAAACTTATTGATGGTATAGCGAATTGTGCGTTCGGTAGGCCGATTATGTGGCCTATATATTGCTCTAAGCCCACGATACACATTCCTTGTAGAACGCCCATTTTCGTAATAAAGCTGTACTATTTGTAGACGCTGTGCCGGGCTAAGTCTTTCCATTACGTAATGTCAAATAGTACTGAACCAGAATGCGCAGTCCGCTGACGCGTCGCATGCGCGCTCAGCCATTAAACCCCCACCTAAAAAAGTACCTCCAAATGAATCACCCATTATAAAGGAATGCAAATATTGTTATTATAGTTAGTTATTTGTTAAGTGTTCTTTAGTGGATCTTTTTTATTAATATAGTTATTATTATACTGCGTGTTTTATTAAACGAACCGAACAGAACAATAATCACAATATAACATTTATTATGGAAAAGATTATACGGATATCAAAGTTTCAAATCAAATCATTTATGTTACTATGTCGTTTAGATTATACTTTCAAATGTGGACTATTACAAACATTAAAGATTGATGTTTTATATACTTAGCTGTTAAATTTTATTTATTGCTATGTTTACAGTAAAGTTCTTTGTTATTACAATTTTGCACAATACTCGCACAAATCGTGCATTCAATAGCGTTCTAAAATTTATATGGAAGCGATATATTCTTTTCAATAAATATAGCTGTAGGCGTATATGTACCTCATTCGTATATAGAAGTACATAATAAAATATATAATAAAAAATCATCTGATGTTTATCTATTTTCCTGTTTTTATGTGAGAAAAATGCAAATTCTCATGGGAAACACATTGGGATCGAGTAGTTTCGGAGGATTTATGTTCGGTTCTTTGTGCGACTTTTAACCTATCTCCGATATCCACACATAAAACCTGTCGAGAAAACAATGAATGTATTTTTTTGCGGGGTGGAAATCAAAATTTCGCCATTGATTTTGACGTTAGGTGGCAGTGCGACGGGCAGGGCGGCGATTTATGATTATGAGAGGAAAAAACGGGCGAAGTCTTCTCTTTGTCTTGGCGGCGGGTTTCTGACCGACACAGCAGTTCATTTACGGAAATTAATTATCCAATTATAGGAGCTACGTGACCTGTAAGATACGCTTGCAATATAAGCCCATGTAATACTTGGTTTCACTCCGCCGATTTTATCTAATCGACTTATTTGTCACAGATGCACAACTTTTATTTATTATCAAAGAAAGTCTTAAATGATGTTTCATTTATAATTGTCATCTTTCTCTACTTTGAGACATCCTTATTGTAAATCGACGTTTGATATTTATAAAATAAATATACAAATATGACTATGCATAATTACAGTAACTTAACTAGCAACAATTAAAATAATCGTTAAAATCAAGATAGTTTTCGTATCATTAAAGATATTATCTTTATTTGACAATAAAGTTCCTTGCTTAAAACATATAATAAATATAGATTTGAGTGTGTTTTTACGGTAATCGTAGGATATGTTTTATAATTATATATCAGCACTGCTTCCAGGACTAAAGATGACAACAAAAGACTAGAATATCAATAAAAATTTTTCCAATGTACTTTCCTTGCAACGATAAGAAATAGGTCAATCCACTAAAATATTGTTTCGCCATACAATGGCTTCATCTGGTGGATGAAAACTGAATCTTCAAGATATAAATTTGAATATCTATGTACACATTATTGAGAAAAGAGATGGTGGAAGAATTTTACAATCTTAAAATATGTAAAGGGGAGTTGCTTAAATCCAATTGGTCATTTAAAACTAATCCTAAATTGTTATATCTATTGATTTCTAAGTTTTCTAAGTTAAGTTTTTTACTTTTATCCTGAATATGTAAAGTTTTGAAAGTTTTATTCCATCTATGATGAGTTTCTAAACAATAACTTGCGAAAGTTGAGTCTGTTTTTGTTTCTTTATAGCTTTTCTCGCTTTCCTACATACTAATTTTGAACGGCCTCCCCGTTTGTCCAATGTATATTTTATTGCAATCTTCACATGTTAACTTATAGACCCCAGAGTTTGATCCTTTGTCCGTTTTATTTTTGTTGTTTTTAATCATTTTCTGTACAGACAATAATGTATAGAAAATTATTAAAAACAACAAAGTTAACATGTGAAGATTGTAATAAAGCATACATTAGCCAAATGGAGAGGCTGTTCAAAATTAGGATGAAATAACACGAGAGAAGCTATAAAGAAAAGACTCTACTTCCGCAAATCATTGTTTAGAAAACTAATGATAGATTAAATAAAAATATCAATACTTTACATATTCATCATAAAAGTTATTAGAAAACTATGAAATAAAAACATGTAACAATTTAGGATTAGTTTTAATGACCAATTAGATTTAAAGAACACATTTACTTAATTTAAGATTGTAAAATTGTTCCACCATCTCTTTTCTCAATAATGTTGACCTGATGAACTCACTGTATGGCAAGACAATATTGTGGTGGGTTTACACTCTATTCTCAATATTGTGTACACTCATATGAAAATTTGTATCTTAAAGATTTCGTTTTCCTGAACCTGATGACCTTACTGTCTAGCGACACAATATTGTAGTGGGTTTACAAGAAAGAAATTCCTTGCTTTTGAATACAGGCATTACACCGTTATTACAATCCATCGTAAAAATATTCGTTTTGCTTCTCTGTAAAATGGTTCCTCTACAGCTGCTATAAGTTCCTCATCGTTCTTAAATTTTGTCCCCCTAAGTCGTTTTTTTGAAATTCGGATACAAAAAGTAGTTACTGGGTGCCAAATCTGGACTATAACGTGAGTGTTCATCAATTTATTCAAAGCCGCAATCAGCAAGAGCAGCTTTTGAAAGAATTGACTAGAGAACTGGTGCATTATGAACAAGACACCTTGCGTGTATTTTTACGTTAATAGGATGTCTGAGATGATGCATCAAGCTTGTATATACTTTTCATTTACACTTATCAGACAATCAATCACAAAAATTCCTTGAGAGTTCCCAAAAAACAGTTGCCATTATCTTTCCTACAGAAGGGCTGACTTTAAACGTTTTGGGGTGGCTCGAGTCCTTAACATGCCAATGCATCGACTCTAGTTTCGACTCTGATTCTGAATTATACTAATGGTTTCATCTCCAGTGACAAGTCGGTAGATAATTAAATCTGGTTTGTTTCCACAAAATGTTAAGCGTTCGCGTCTCTACGCGGACTTGCATTTGAAATGGTGAAAGCATTCATGGAGCCTACCGTGCACTAACTTTTGTCATTCTAGGGTACTCGTGTAGAATTATAAACACTGGGATTTTTTTAGGAATTAAGAACTTGTTAATTGTTGCTTTTTTAATCCTGTATTTTCCAGTACCAAACACTTGTTTTTTTCAACAACATCTGAAGTGATCACATCGTTAGAGCAATTTAGACGAGGATCGTCATTTATGGGTCCCTCTTTAACGAAACGAAAAATGATTTTCTTATCGAAATTTTGGATAAATATTATCGGTATAAATTTTTAGCTTCAATCAACACTAAATTGGAATTGAGACATGATAGTTTTTTATGTTCGTAATTGTTAAGGCTGGCCTAGTTGCGATTGAAATCAGTATAGTAACAACTTATTGTATATGTGGGTCAAAGCGGAAGAGTATTTGAATTAAGGATGAGGGAACATCAGAGAAGTTACAAAGTCACACCATTCGCCAACCATTGCCTAGAATATAAACAAAATTTCGATGCAAAGTTAGAAATTTTAAAGTATATAGAAAATAAGCTTTAATAGCTAAAACGAGCAATTAGACGTAAACAACTTCCTTCTAATTCATTCATCTTTGGAACTTACTCTCACTGTGTCACTGTATTTAGGTGCATTCTGTACTAGGCATTTGTCACTCAACTGATGAAGCCAAGGTTTGGTAAAATAATTGCAGTACATTAAAAATATTTGAAACTTCAAAATCAGTGTTATAATTTACATTCGGTTTTTTTGATTTTGTATTGTATTGAAAAGAAATGCTTAGTTTGTTGCCTTGACTAACTTATTTATACAAACATTTGAACTGATATTGGTCTTACTCATCAGGGCTGTCGCAGCAAGCTTTTCAAATGTACTGAACAAATGTATGAAAATGTACTAAAATGTTAGTAATTTTTTGTGAGAATTGAAAATCTTTCTTTTCCTAAGGAAGAGGAACTGTCAAACCATTATATTTTAACATAATTTTGCAATTAGTCTATGAAAAGTGGGCTAACAAATTTCTAGTAGTAATTTATTTATTTATTTATTTATTTAACATAAAACGTTAACAAAATAATAAAATACATTGCATTGTTGCCAATTAAATTATAGAGTACATAAGTAACTAGATACACCAAAAAAATGAAATCCAAACAATTTACAAACATGTTGAAGATGATTCTTTTATTTTCAACATGTTTTCAACAAGTTGTAGTACGCATCATTTTCTTGGTTAATAATAAATTGTGGCATGTGCTTATGTCCAAACAGTTCCTGTCTTTTCTTTTGATTAAATTTAATTATGAAAATACACGCTCAACGCTTGCACTACATACAGGCAAACATAATATATTTTGTAGAAATACATTACAAAGTTGGAAATAGTTTTTTACTAAGAGCATTTTCACAACCAATTAATTCTTTCACAAATTCTTCTAAAGATAAATCTTTGTTAAAAGAATGTCTTGGTAATTCAGATAACTTTCTCCATTCTGTGCTTATATTTTTGGCCATGTTCATTTACCATATTTGGAAACTTCCTAACTAAAGGGGTAATAGTTGTAGCTTTATTATTAGACAATACATTTTGTGTGTCCACACATGTTAGCTCGTTATCAAATGGAAATCTATTTTAGATTTGTGAAAGCAATTCAATGTAAAAATTTAAACAGTTCAATCGAAAATTATGCAATTCGTGTAAATCTATTTGACTATTGTAGATTAGGTCTTGGACTTGAAGACCAAAGTATACATTTTCTAAAAGTAAGAAGTTAGTGGAATTTCTGATATCCATTTGATTTACTTCTGTATTATTGATGTAATTGAATTTGAGATAATTTTTTTAAATTTGCTTGTATGTTAAAGAAACACAACGTAATAATTGATGGAATCTAGGTTTCTCAGACTGAAATTCAATATTAATAGTATTAATTATTTTCAAAATGTAGGACAAGAAACATAAATATATCTTATTCATCTTGTTATTAAAGTAGACAATACAATGGTCTAAGTTAATTGACTGTTGCCCATATACAGAATGAATAAAATATAAAAGTAATGCTTGATATTGCTCTATAACTCTATCTACGGCTTGTAGCGAAAGCCATTGTGTTTCTGAGCCTTAAAATTTTATGAGGTTTTAATTCACAAATTTGGAATTCCTGTAATTCATTTGTTCTCCAAGAGCTATGACTAAAATGAAAATAAATATCTCTAACTAGATTTTCCACTGACATTGGTATTTTAGCACAAGCATATCAAGAACATAAATTAAATGAATGGGAGCTGCAACCAATAACTACTAAATGTGGAAGTCTTTTCTTTAATAGTGTATGCACTCCATTTAATTGTACCATCATGGTAGCGTAATTATCTGCTGCAAAACCAGCTATATTTTCTATTTTTATGCTTTCAGAAATTAAATAATTAATAATACAATCATAAATATTTACGGCAGTACTGCCCTCTTCTAATTCTAACAATCCGAGAAAAGTATCTACAACTTTGAAACTTTTGGAAAAATAACTTACTTTAATTCCCTCGAAAATCAAATCTATAAATATCAATTTTTCTCGGCCTTCCTAAATATTCGCGGATAAAATTAAATGCCAGTCCTCAATCAGATCGAAAGTAGAATTAAGAATACATATTGCGATAACTGATAACTTACCTGCCCATTATTAAAATTCTACCTTTATGTACTTCTCAGCGGTAGAAATATATACTTTTATTATGTCAAACTCATAGAAATGTACTAAATTGGGATAAATTGACCCTAAAATGTACTTATGTACTGCGATAGCTAAAATGTACTAAATTTAGTACAATTGTACTAAAGCGGCAGCCCTGGTACTCATCTTAATGTTAAAAAATGACAGAAAATTGTATTGTGTTAGTTAAGGAATAACTAAATTTCTTTCTGGAGAAGGAGACAAAATATCCAAGCTTATATTTTGTGACGCTTGTACCAATCCGCTTTAAAATGTACGACGTGCTACCCAGAAATTCCCGGAATTAGAATGTGGTGCGCAAAAGGATGGTAGTACAGCTCTATAGCGCTAGATGGCGTGAGCTACGTCTATACTAAGACAGTCTCTCAAACGGTACTTTGCTAGGCGGTGATAAACAGTTTTTGTGTTTATATTTGTTGAGTCGTGTTTGAGTTATTCTGCGACACTAAAATGTCTGATGTGAAAGAGCCAAAGAACATGCATCAAATTCTGCTTCAGACTCGCCTTATTCGCCTGGACTGGCTCCGTATGATTTTTGTCTGTTCCTCAATGTCAAATCTGCATTAAAAGGTACATGATATCAGACCGTTAAATCTGTGAAAGAAAAAGCGGCACGCGTCATGATTGAGGTCATAGAAGAACACTTCTAACACTATTTTGCACAATGAAATATGGAGCGTATAGGAATAGAGGAAGGGTGTATTTTTAAGGGTATAATAATTAAACATGACTAAATTTGAAATAAAAAGTTTTACAGCATCAATCTCGTTATTTTATAGCAGCGATGCACATACCGAAGCCCGCGGGCCGCATGCCGCTCACTGTCGATATTTATGCGGCCCGCCAACGAATTTTAAAAATTGTTCGAAAAACTACAAAAGTAGGTAAAAATCCATTCAAATCAATATTTCCTAACTTTTTATTTTATTCTAACTTTTGTAATTGTTAGTAAGATATGTATCTTTAAGTACCTACTACTTTCTTGCTCAATCAGGTTTACTACGTAGGACAGGTATGCTCCTCGTCGTTCCAATAATATTGTTACGAGACTAGAAATCTGTCGAACCAACTAGATTACTCGAAGATTCGCGAAACACGTCGGTATTATCCCCGAACAATGTGGTAGGTTCACGATGTTAGGTAACTCGTATAAATACAACGCATCGCCCGCTATCGGGGCAGTTAAGTTTTAACTACGGACAAGGGAACGTTATACTGTTTGAATTGTAATCTGTGAAGAATAAATATTTCGTCGTTCGAACTTGGCATCTACCTATGTAACAATATAATATCAATTTTGATATGGATAAACCAGGCACCAGTAAAAAATGTAGTCATAAGGTTGAAGATGGAAATCGAGATATTTGGACCGAAAAATACTTTTTTATTTCATCGCATAACAAAAGTGTCTGTTTAAAATGCAAGAGTAGTGTTTCTATTCCGAAGGAATATAATGTGAAAAGGCATTATGAAACCCAGCATCATACTTTTACCAAATTAACCGGCGAAAATCGAACGCAAAAAATTTCCACTTTACAAAGGGAACTAATAGGCCAGCAAGCTATGTTTACAAAACCAATTCAAGATGCTGAAACAGCCACTGAAGTTAGCTTTGAAATATCTCGAATAAAAGCGAAAACTTGTCGGCCTTTTAAAGATTGTGAGTTTGTTAAGCAGTGTTGAGATATCAATTAGCTACGAAATCTAAATGTTTTGAGTATTTTTCTATAGCACTTGACGAATTACAGATACAAGTTCCACTGCTCAACTCTTAATATTTTTAGACATCACAAATCACTTGAATGTCTTAAATACGCGACTCCAAGGCAAAGATAAATTGATTTCGCTGTTATACTCCCATGTTTCGTCCTTTCAATGTAAATTCAGTCTTTTCAGGACACAAATCAATTCAGCCAATTACAGCCATTTTCCGATCTACAAAAAAAATATGGAGAAATTCAATAAAACTGATGTCAATTTCGCTTATGTTGAAAAAATTGATATTTTAATACAAGCTTTTCATGATCGTTTTCTAGACTTCAAAAAAGTTAAACCTCTATTAGATATTTTCAGCAATCCTTTCAATATTTCACCCGAAAATGCACCGGAATCAATACAGCTGGAAATGATAGACATGCAAAATGATGATAATTTACGAATCAAGTTTAATGAAGGTAATTTACTCAACTTTTACCGTTGCGTTGACAAAACCGCTTATAAAGAGTTGCGAATAAATGCATTGAAATGCGCAAGCTTATTTGGATCGACGTATATTTGTGAGCAAACGTTTTCAGTGATGAAACTTAACAAAACAAAAAATCGAAACCGTCTGGCAAATGAAAATCTGGAAGCAATTTTACGTGTGGCGACAAGTAATGTGGAGCCAAACATAGGCCAATGCAATGTCATGCACCAAAATAATAAAACATGAAATATTACATTGTAATGATTAGATTACATTACGATTACATAATTACAACAAACATTTTTGATTGTTCTTTTATTTTTATCATTTGTAGTAATTCATACTATTTAAAAATAAAAATATTTGTATTAATAAGTATTCTTGGTAGTGGCCCATCCTTGGCTTATAATTTTCCCGAGTGGCCCCTGTTCCCTGTAAGTCTGTGCATCTCTGTTTTACAGCCACAACTTGTACATAATAAGTTGCGAAATTTCATTTCAGTTGAATAAACTCTGAAAATTGTAGAAATATGGAAAGAATATTATTAAATAAAACTAAATAAGTGATAGCGGAACTAATCAAGTGCTTATATAATTTGCACGACGTATAGCTTTATTCACTTAATTTTGAAGAACAGTGGAAAATGTATTATTTCCTGAAAATTACATAATAATTACGTTATAAGCTTCATTTTCGAATAATTTAATGAAGCTAAAATTGCTTTGATTCACTTTAGAGTATTACTCTGAAGTCGATAACACCACCTGCGTGATCAACTCTCCTGAGTATTGAAGTTCTTCCTTAGTTTACGGTATATGGCGACCGTGGTTAACAGAATAAGACACCGAGAAGGATTTAAAGGAGCTCAAATGCGGGTTAAGACAATCAGCTAACTTTAGAAGAGGGATCGGCGGTCAGTGCGGAGTCTTCGTCTATCACCACAAAGGAAAAGCCGACCTGACAACCAGAATAAACAATTACCAATTACTATCCGTTCTGACTTGAGGGAAACCGCAAGCAAAATTATAAAGCTTCTTTAGATAATAGTATGAAAAGCGGAAGTTTCCTTTGTCATTTCATTTAGTTTCAATAACCAATATTACTCGGCCACATGTGTAATATACATGTGCTTATGGCTATTATGAATATATTAAAATGATACCGTGAAATGAGAATATAAATATGTATACAGTTGATATATTTTTCATATACAAATATCTTTAATTCTGAAATTTGTTTTAAATTAATGCTTTTTGGGTATTGAAAATAAAACAAAGCGATTTCATGCATCTTTTTCCTTGTAAGAAAAATTATAAATAATTTATAAATACTGTTGCGAAACATTTTATTAAATTGTGAAATGGACGATGTGGGGGCAGCATCATATGTTTTAAGTTAGGGGAACGGGGGAAAAGGAGAAAATCTAAAAATACAAAATTATTTTCCATTTTCAATATATTCACCTGCAATCCTAATACATTTTTCAAATCTTTTAATTACCTGGTGTATGTCTTCATAGAAAAATGTTTCATCGTTGTTTCATCTTTTTTTTTGCTTCTTCATCGATCATAAATTTCTTCTCACGCAGTTCTTTTCTCATTTTCAGGAACAGGTAAAAATCACTCGGAGCGAGGTCTGGACTATAGGCTGGTTGATTCAAAATATCGTAGCCCACGTTATTCAGAACAGCCAACGCAACCCAACTCTTGTGGACGAGAGCATTGTCGTGAAGGAGCAGGACACCTTTTGTTAATTTTCCCCTTCTTTTTTCTTTAAGAACTTGTTTTGACCACTATAGGATTGAAACGTAGTATTGCCCAGTATGGAAATGCCTTTATCTTTGTAATCTATTAACAGGATTGCTTCTGAGTCTCAAATAAACATTGTCAAGAGTTTTTCGGTAGACTGTGGCACCTTAAACTTCTTGGGTGGTGATATGCCTTTTTTATGCCACTGAATGAAGTTTTACTTGGACTCAAGTTCATAATGATGAACGTTTTATCCCTAGTAACAATTTAACTCATTACACCATCCCTTCTTCATTACTAGGCTTTTCCTGTATAGGCTTCTTCACAACGAAATTGACTGCACAACGTTATCTTATTTAATTTTCTTGTCCCTGTGGTAACCAAATCGAGTCATGTATTGAACTACTTATCTTAGTCAAGGTACGACCCCGGTCTTGTTTCTATTGTATACTAAACATAACCTCGGTACGTACAAATTACATACACATACGTCCTCGATATGCGTTACACGCTTTCACCACTTTGTTGATGTTATACTGAGGCCACTAGTCTGAGTAAGGACACTCTGCAGTATATAGCAAGATCCATCAGATGTCAAGGGACAGTTAGATATACAATAAGATATGCAGTAAGACACAGTAAGACATGGAGAGTGTAATATAGAAACCTCCTTAAGACTAGTGTCTATTTGTTAATGTACATACTGTTATTTGTTAATTCGTTATAACGTGTTAACTAATTATATGATGTTATCCAAACGTTGCCAGTCTATTATTTAATATATCGGCGAGTCTGCGTACAAACGCAGCGATGTGCCCCTTCAGGACCGGGTAATATCATATGGCGATCCTGCACACGTTAGACATCACGTCTGACATCACATCCCACTATTCTTCACATGTCCTACCCATACTTCCTATTCATTTTTCTCGAACCAATCTGTTGGTCAGGTCTCCTGTCTACGTTATGACCAGCAACTTCAATCGCTTTCTTCTGACATAGATATACATTTCTATAGTTTGCTGACCTCCAAACGGTTTCTCTATGACACTTGCGATAAATATTCATTCTAGTATTTATCTTGATTTAATTTTTTTGTTTCTATTATTTTTGTTCACATGTACAGATTTTTGCTTATATTCATATATCTTATTGGTTTCAATCTTGTTTATTGTTTTATGTTTTTTTAGATTTATGCGAAGTCAGTATTTATAATATATTTTTTTTGTTACTATGGTGTGTCTCAGAATAAGAAGGAGTGACTCAAATATCCCGCCAAAACATATATACACCTGAGAGTGTAATTGTTTGTTGTAATGTCATTAATTTCAAATTACATAGTTAACATAACCTATTTCTGACGTTCCGAAAAACACGAGCACAAATATTTCATGTATATCATTATGTTACCTGTATTCCTACAAAATATTGCTAATTTAAAGTAAAACAAAAACTATATTACGAATTTACTCCAAAACCACCTCAAAAATACAACTTAATATTATAAAATTATCAAAATGAAATGAAGTAGAAAAAATAGTAAAAAGTGAAACATATGCACTATTAGTCTGTTTCACTCATACTGGATTCTAACGATTCACTGTCACTGTTTCCAACATTAATAATAAATAGTTCCAAGATATCGTCCATTAATCCATCTAGGTCGCACATTCTACTTTCTACTTTAATTACATGGTCAATACAATTTTTCCATTTGTTCGCTGTAACATTTGTAAGTGCTTCCATTAAAAGTTCTTGCAAACCTGATATTTGATAAGTTTTATTTTTTGAAGCAACTTTACCTTTTATTTGTGCCCAAACCAATTCAATGGGATTAAGCTCACAATGATATGGTGGTAACCGTAATACAGTTTTATTTTCACTAGTTGCCATTTCATCGGTGACATATACATTATATTGTTCCTTATGGAGATGTACTAGATGTAACAATTGAGCACGTAACATTTCTGCATTAAATTCAATATTTTTAGAATGTAACCAATCTTGAATTGCAGCTTTTCTCCAGGAAGAAGTCGGTACCTTTTTAATTCTACGTGAATGATGTGTTGCATTGTCCATGTCTATTACAGCATTATCTGGTAACTTTGGCAATATCTTCGCAAACCAATCTTCAAAAACGGTGCTATTCATTTCATCATGATAGTCAGCCGTCTTTTTACATTCAAAGAACAATAATCCATCCTTCACAAACACTAATTCGGATCTTATGTGCAGTATTATTAATCGTCTGCCTTGGATTCTTGAATCCCACAGATAGCCCTTCAACAAAAGCTTGACGTGCACTTGGTATGTTTGCATCAATTAAAAACTTGGGCTTTGTATGTTCTTCGTTTAACCAAATTTCATCTAAGTAAAATATTAGTGGACCTTCATGTTTGTACTGTTTTATGTCGTCAGATATTTTCTTCTCCATCTGATCATTTCTTCGTTCTCTATCAGTAAATTTTTCCTATTTCGCTTGACATATCTGAAATAAAAGTTACATTTAATAATGATAACCATAGTTTTCCACTTACACTTACTTGACATTAATAAGTTTTAAGAATCTGTGTAAGGTAGCTCGACTCATTTTTGGTACAGGCGCATCTCTAGTATATATTTCTGCCATGATTTTATTTAGAGTCGGAAGTTCATTTTAAAAAAGAAACTGTGCACTATCTGTCGTACAGAATCTTTAACAGATTCATCAAAATTTTGGAGTTTTGAGTGCCGTCCTACACGTTGTTTAGAAGGAGCGAGTTCGCCCGTTTGTTTGTATTCTTTAATTGTATACAGTTGATTTCGCCAACCCTACAACACATTCCTTATGATATACTGTTGTTGAAGTAATACCTAAAACTTACTTAATGTTTTGGAGCTGTCGATTACAATTACTGTTGTTCCTATTCTTGGAGATCGCAACGTTAACATTTTATACATGTTTAATATTGTATGTCTTTCGTCATGCGATAAATGTCCCAAACGTTGACGCTTTCTGGGCGGTGAAACTGACGTGTTACTCGGACCTGCTTGATCGCACATTTTGTTTCGTATTAAAAAATACAGATTGAATTTAGTACAACGGTAGATAACGATAATAAGGACAGAAAAATGCAAGAGAACGTTGACAGGTTATGTTTGTATACAAAACAGTAAATAAAAATGGCCGACATTTCTAGATTATTTTCGATATTGAACTAGTCTGTAGAGAGCCAATGAAATTCTTGGAAAATTAATTGCCTTTTGTAGGGTTTTGGAATCACTCCTTATTCTGAGACACGCCAGAGTAGTACTTGTTATGTATGTCAAAAAATTCCTGCGAGTTGTATCTTCTTCAACCAAGCATCGTACATTTTTAACTTTTCGAACAAGTTCTCAAGTGGTCTCTTCAATATATCGCCTCTGTTGTGGGTCGTCTTCAAATGATTTCCAACCTTGTTTTTCTTGGACAAGAATCCCAAAAAAACATCTTTTTCAGTATGGCATGAGCAGACTCATGGTTGTATTTTAATAAAAAATATTTGTGTATTTTCTTATTGCCATAAGTACAAAAATATTAACATTAAAAAAATGTTTTAACGTTAATATTTTTTGCATTATTTTTGCATTAAAAATAAATTCTGGTTTTTGCATTTTCTATTCACATAAACGTTTGATAAAGCATGTATTATAATATCAATATCATAACATTAATTAATTGTTTACTAATTAAGAAGTATGTTATTATTAGTAACTACAATATTCTTTAAAAATTATAAATTTTGCTTCGGGTGACATTAAATTACGCGAATTTTGTAATTTTCTTTATTTTTATTCAAGTGAATTGAATATGTTAAAGTTTCACACAATTATACTCTAGACTAACCTAAAAGTAATAATAGAGAATGAATGTTAATCCGAATCCGTAGACCAATTTAACTGTGGTCAACGTTTCATTACGGTGACTTTTTCGTCCTACCTTTTTCCACTTCAGAATAAACAGAGAGATGACTAGGAAATGATAAAAATTAAAAATGAGAACGAAACGATGGCTTTAGCTGTTCGCAGCGTCTGTGGTTGCAGACGGCTTTTTGCTCGTACCATATTAAGGAAAGCCGTGGATTTGCTAGTGGTGTAACTTTTAATTAAACTTCAAAAATAACAATGGCAGAAATTAGCAGTGAATATGAATATATATATATATATCGGAATGAGAAACCAAATGTTTATATATTTTTGTTTTCTTGTTATTGTCCTGGAATTTTAATTAAGAAAATTTAAAAAAAATAAATTTAGAAAAATAAAATAATTATTTTCTGCAACCAGTAATTATTATTTTTTTAATACTGCAAATGTTCTTCGTTGCATGAATCTTTATTGTTGTTTTAATAAATATGAAAATATTAACAGAATTTAAATTAAATTTAGAATGTAATGTTGAATGCAATTACATGTAAGTAATATAATGAAAGTAAATTAAATCCGATATACTTTTTTGGATTGAATGCCTCTGTGGAATAAGATTTTATGAAAATATTATCAAAGCACTTCCTAGAAAATTATCTTGTCTCTGTTAGACTTTAGTTAAAATAATATGCATTTCTATTGTTGTTATTAGTTTCGACAATTTGTTAAGAAGCAAGCGTCCCCAATTCAAACATCTACTAATCAATGGGCAAGAACAAATAACGAAAAGGCTGAACTATTCTGTAAGCGCTTTACAAATATTTTTACACCTCTTCCAAGAGCATGCCTATTAAAAGAATGCGTACTTAGAAAGTTCATTTCAAATCATCCTTCCAATTGAAAAACTAAGGAAAATGGATATACGTAACGCTATACAAGCACTAACCTCCTTAAAATCCCCTGGTTTCAACCTAATATATGGAAAAATACTAAAGGAGCTGCCTGATCAAGGTATAAAAATTATTATTACGATTTTCATTGCTATTCTAGAATAGAATAGCTTCTTCTACAACGTAAATTGGCATAAATCGTACTTATACTAAAACCAGACAAGGAAATACCTTGAGCAACCGCTCTATAGACCAATTAGCTTTTTGTTTACCTTATCGAAGGTCTTTGAGACGTTGCTTCTGAGAAAGTTGAAACCATGGTTCGATGAAACTAAACTCATTCCAGTGTATCAGTTTGGTTTTAGAATCCACTATCTAACAAGTCCATCGTATATCCATCAAAATAAGATACGACTCAGAAACTAAACGGTACTGCTCTACTGCATCGCTGGATCTCCCGCAGGTCTTTGGGAGGGTTTGGCATATTGGACTCTCATGCAAGATGAAATTATATCTTCCATGCAACTACTATTCGATACTAAGTTCTTATCTGAAAGACAGATTCTTAGTTATAAGATAGTTTATGCGCCGTTATATCCAATCAAACTTAGGAATTGCATAAGGAAGTATGGCCGACTTACTTACTACCCATTCTACAGCCTTGGCAATATTTGCGGACGATCCTGCCTTTTCATTTTCACATATAATGGCAGAAATAGCATCGAGAAACTTACAAGCCCATTTAAACAAATTGGAAAAGTCATTTAAACTATGGCGCATTAGAATTAACGAGCAAAAGTCAGTCCACATAACCTTCACTTTAAGCAATACATTCTGTGCTTCAGCTACCTATTATGATCAACAGATTTCCTAGTTCAATCATACAAAATATCTGGGAATGCACTTGTACAACGGTTGGATGGATGTTTCAAATACTAGTCAAATGCAAACCGCAAGAGTTAAAATATTTCCAGCTTTTGGTTACTGGGACCGAAGCTGTAATTTGTCTTTAGACAATAAGTTGCTATTATAAAAAATAGTAATGACATATGGTATTCGGCTTTGGGCTGCTGCCAGTTTTTCGTACATTAACAGAATACAAAGATTTCAAAAAAAATTTTAAACACAATTATCAGAGTCTCAAGGTATTGAAGAGTATCCTAACGCCTAGTTAATAGTTAAACCCGTGTTAAACCTGCTGTCGGCGCAAAAAGTGAAGCGTCTAAAAAATGTGATCCACTGGACTTGCAAAATAGATTTATGTCTTTAAAATAACATTAATACATTATTAATCATCTTAATAACCTCTGTGTTGTGTAATATTAATCATTTCGCATTACTAAATATCTTGATAAAATGTAAATATTGCTTTTAGAATTCAATTAAAAAAAGCATTTTGACATGTATTTTTGAATGTTTTTTTTATTTGCGTGTTATTTTTTATATTCAAAAACATATATTGTTTACAAATTAAAATTAAATTGTTGAAAATCAAGTGGCCAACTATACACGATTAGGTACTTTGTTGACATATGAGCACATACTTTTTCCATATGTATAGATATTTAGAAAATGTTGATGGTAGAATACAGCTAAAGCACCATTATGAGCAAATTTTTTTCACTTTAGATTTATTGAATTTAACAAGTTGATCTAATAATTTATTCAACATTTTCTGATAATTACATGTGTGAATATTTATTTAACTAATATGAACACTATAAAAATAAAATGTTTTACCTAATTTTGTTTATTATTCAAAGGAAATAGATAATAAATTTTACAAAAAACAAATAAATATATCTACTATAAATAAACACTTGATTGTGATATCCCTGCTGCTTCTGCTGTGTATTCAACAATTCCTGTTTTCTGTTCATCTGGCTGTTGTAATTTGCGTATTTTATATATATTTAATACGGATTATTTTTCATTTGCAGAAAAGTGCTTGCTTTTACGATTTTTCGGTGGTGATTCTGCCATTTCTAAGGAAATTAATTTAAACTAAGCACCAATGATTGATGGCACACTATGTGCTACCTACAGCAAGGCTAATTCTACAATAAGAAATAAAATAGTACAAAGGTATTTTTAATAATATAAAATATTATTAAAAATCTGGTGTGAAGAACACAAATACAGGTTCACTATTAATATTTTTTGTGCACCTGTCCGAACATATCCCTTCCCAGAGACGCAGGTACGTATATCACCTTTCTACAGGCTCATCGCTACGCCCCTGCTGGAAAAAGGATATCTTCAGATACATTCACAAATAAAGAACCACATCGCCATATCACAGAAATTATCCAGACCGAGCGTAGAAGTAAATTCAGCGCTGCTTGTTGTCAGACAGTTGAAGTACCCGCCCTGTCCACATAACCAATGCGAACCAACGACGTCCTTCCAAAGATGGCACAGCCGCCTTTCTAGTAACTGTATTTTGTTTATGCCTTCACGCATACTACGGACTAACCGCATGTGTAATGTATCGGAATAAATGTTTCAATTATTCTGATGTGGTTCTTTTTTTATGAATGTGTCTGAAGATATCCTTTCTCCAGCAGGGGCGTACCCATGAGCCTGTAGAAAGGCGAAATACATATCTGCGTCTCTTGGGAGGGATATGTTCGCACACGTTCACAAAAAATTTTAATAGTGAACCTGTATTTGTGTTCTTCACACCAGATTTTTAATAATATTTTATATTATTAAAAATACCTTTGTATTATACAAAACTGGTGAGGTTTTACCCCCTATGTATGTTTCAATTATTGTGATAAATAAAATAGTTTCAAAATCACGGCAAAATTCTAAGTAAACAACGCAGCTGACAAAGTTAGGTTATGTCTCTAAATCGTTGAAATTTCAATCGTTCTAATTGACTTTTTTTTAAATTTTATCCAGCCAATCAAAGAGCTAGTTTTTGTCATCACGAGCTGATCACGCATTTTTTGCAATTTTTCTATTGGGTGGATAGAGTATAATATCTTGTTTCAATAACACGGCCCGTGAAACAATTCGTTTATTGCGTCAAAAGTTTGGTCGGTTGATTATTTTCAGAAATGAAACTGTCGAATGGCATTCAAAATTTAACACCTTTAGACTTCTTTTTGTGGGGTTATTTAAAATATATTGTTTATGAGAATAGACTAGAGGCAATTGATGTATCAAAATTGAATATTCAACTCGCCATTCCTGACGTACTGCCTAATTTATTAAATAGAATTCTTGAAAGTTAGGTTTATCGAATTCGGTCTTCTTCTCTGCGGAGGAGAAGCAAAGGTGGTTATTTAAACGATGTTATTGCAGAACTTAAAATTGTTGTGGCGTATGTGGCTGGGTTTAACACTTCTGCGCAATCATGGGTCGTAAATCAGTAATAACTATTTTTTGTTGAATCGTCGTTGATTCAACTTGCGAATAGAAGGTCTTCTTTTGCTCAGAGGTTCGCAGAATAAAAAGCATTTGTTGAAGGCACAACACTCTTTAATTATTAAATACAGAAAACTAATGTTACATAACCCGCAGCAAAATATGTTATTACAAAAACTCGGTTATATTTCTAATTTTAGTACTTAATGCTTGTGTTCCGTTGATTTTAGCAAACTTAACTTTTAATTCAAAAATATTAAGCATATAAAAGAAAAAATGCAATCATAAGGCTCCTCCCTATTTCTTACGATTGGTCGAAACAGGATGATACATGGTTTTACACAGACTCGACCTTAGATAAGTCGTGTCTCCGAAGTACTATTGTTTAATACAAGAGACCTTTGAAAATATAACCGTAATGAAAATTTGTAAAGAATCCGTCTGGTTTAACTGCGAGTTTATCACAATAGGCGGTAAGCTTTTGATTTAAACATTGCAAGGCTTAACTGATGTGCTTAAACATTTGGTGACCATAGCGGCTATACCTTAAGTAAAAATAATACAAAATAGAAAAAGGCCTGAATAAATAACAATAAACTAGGTGATAAATTCATACTTCAAAATACATTTTCTTAGAAGTAAGTAAAAGTACGTTATAAAATTGTATTTAACACCGCTATTAACATTAATAACGGGGAATGCCTGGCCCCTCTGAATGAAGTGAATAAATTTCAAATGATAAATAAATCTTTCTTAAATAGAATTTAATTAATAAATTGAAAAGCTTATTTATTGAAAATAAATTAATAACGTTGTCCAGATTTCTGGACAAAAATAAAATAAAAAATTTTGGGTCTATTTCTATTTGTTTCATATCAATTTGAAAAATATACCGTTCTTATTGAAAAGCACCTTAGGTGGCGTTTCATTATATATTAGTAATTTGCTTTCATGTTTTTTTAAGAGCCAAGCTGGTTAAATATTGAATTTTGACAATCCTCACATTTTATTCAATACAATATCCAAAGACTTAAAAAATTGCATGACTGATTTTGCGAAATGAACAAAATTATTAGCCTGTTTTGTCTCTTATGTTTAAACCTTAAACTATTTTAGACATTATTTTTATACTTTGATTGTTTCGACCTTTGCTTGATGTAAATCCATATCACAAATAAATAAAACACACATAAGATGTTTTAGATTTACACTTTATTAATAAAATAATGACAGCTGTTTCGCTAACACAGTAGCTTCTTCAAATTCAACTTAAAACTAAAGATACATACAATATACAGCGTTAAATCAGGTAGTTGGCCCAAGTTAAAATTCTAGGAACTATTACATTTATATTTTGCTTTTTGAAAACTATACCATGTCCTACTTGTGTGAGGTTTAAGTTTAATTATATAACATAAGCAACTAAGAAACAATATTTCAATGGGTGAACAGATTTAACAGTGGGGACGAATTCAAGTCTAATTTATCGTTTAGTTACATTTCTGAGTTTTTGAGTTTATTAATTTCTAAAGACTCTAAACAATTTAGTTTTGTACCTTTATTTTCTACATGTATGATATCGAATTGTATCGAATTTTTATACTTTATACGTCGTCTTGTATTCTGATTTACTAAAATATTTCGCAGTCTTGTAAATTGCTTATTAGAATGCATGATAAATTATAATTTAATTTTTATGTACTTTATTTTTGTATTATAATAATTCTAATTCTAATATTATTCTAAATTAAATTTATTGCTCCCGTAATTATTAAGCAAAAGGTGGTGTAACTATTATACAAAAATCATCTATACGTAATATGACAAAATTATCACAAGCAGTCATTCAATTTTAGATTTAAGTATACGATGAAACATTATTAACATCTACACGACATTAAAAGAAGATTAGTATATCTGATTGTAATTGTTCTTAGTGTAATTTTTAATAATCGATGTGCTATTTGAATTTCGTCAAGACGTAGAAGTACTCAACTTTAAATAATTAGATAACTATTATGACATTTTACCATTATGTTTTTTTCTGTATTTATTTATTGTTATCATTTTACAGGATGCGGGTTTTCGTATTAGTGGGTAAGATAAACAAAAATAGCTATTCTGACATTTACAAATGTGATATTTAACTTTGTTTACACATTTTACACATATATTTTACCAAAATATTTCTCTGAATTCCTGGATATGTAAATGTAAATTTAATAAGTTATAAGAGCTTTTGAAATTAGTAGGTAATTGTCAGAATAAATTATTTGAAGATTAGGAATGGCTGAATCAAAAGTGTCTCATTTTTTACTAAAATGGAGGCTTAAAAATTTAAGATATTCTATTTTTGTTAACATATAATTTGTTCTAATTCATCTCTTAAGAAAATACTTAGTTTTCGTAAAATAAAACATTGTTGTTTTAAATGTGATGCCAACCAATTACGTTAGAAAGGTATCACTGATCTCTAAGCTTTTCTAAATTTTTAAAATCAAATAGAAATTTCTATTTATGACTTAAATGAGAACTAAAGTGTTATTTAAAAATATACACTGCTCAAAATCGTACAGGGATATTTTTAAAAATAAGATGTAAAAACAGAATATCGTATTGTATATATGTATATTTTGACCAAAAATAATATGCACAAAGGTTTTATCTAAAATTGGAGCGATTATGTTTTGTTTGCAACATCTATTTATTAGTTGTCATAACGACGTTATTTCTCACTTTCCGTTTAACTACATTGTAGCGTCATTGCAGAAAATGCTGAAGAAAAGCATTAAGTTTTGTGTATAATTTGAGTAATTTTATCAATGTAAAGGCGTCATTTACCGCGTGAAGAAAGGTGAAAACCTTCATACCATTTAATCCGCATTTCAAGAATGCAGAACATCATAATTTATAGGAGAAATTCATGGAAAACTAGATGTAATTCTTTTTGAAACACGTTGTAGATTATTACATTCTGATTTTCATATAATGTTTAACTTACATCATCATCATTTTTCATAGTATAGATTATTTTCAATTTGAAATAAAATAACAAAAAAAAATTATGAAAACAATTTTCGTATTCTATGTTCCATCATTTTAGCTTTTGGATTTGCTTTTACACTAGTAATTTCATACCCTTACTGCTAAACGAATTCCAGGAATTCGTTTATGAGTATGAATGTCCTTAAATGCTTTTATGAATACGGCAGATAATGTTTATTTACAATTAGTTATGAAATAAAAACGTCGTATTATTCAAATCTTCTAAAAAGACCTTTACGATATATGTATAAGTAAAATATATGAATTATTTCTAATAAAAATGGATCTCGCATGTTTAATGATAAAATGAATGAGAGGAAAATGAAACGGGAATGCGTAAAAGCATGAATATATGATCTGATATAAGAGGATTAAATGTGCGAATAACTTTAAATATAAAATGGGGAAAAGACAATGGTCGAAGAGAGCGCATGTATGTGAGTGAGGTGAAGCGTAAAAAGACATCATAAATTTTTCATAATATCCGAGGTGTTTGAGTCATTGTTACCGATGCTAATGTATTATTGTCTACTCCTTGCGATGTCTTGCTCGAAAGCATGGAATAGAATACATTAAAAAATCGCTGCCTTAATCCTTATATATTCAGCATATATAACTGAGAGGGAGTTGCACAAAAGGTAGCTCGAATTACCGTCGCTTTCTCTGGTCTTTGATCGGCTAATATTGTTATTTCAAGTTAGCGAACATGTTGGATACACAAAGGATGACGGAGAATGTTTGACTACTTCAAATTATGCATACGAATGGAAATGCCCATTTTCCCTTTTGTGACAAAAAAGTAGCTGCGTCTACGGTTCAGAATTCTACCTCTATTATATTTCTTTAAAAAAAAAACAAAGCTTTGAATTGATAGACGTAATACTAAATTTTTCGCGCAATGCACTTACAATAATAGTTCTTGAAATATTGATTAAGTATGTATCTTCTTTTATACTTTGAATGAATTTCGGCAATTATTTATAAGAATTATTTGGTGTAAACAGAACTTTATTTGTGCAAAATATATTCACAAAATACATAAACATGTTCATCACACCTTCCCATTTCAAGTATGGAAAATTATGTCTGGCATATGATCACTTTTACTACGTTGGCCTACAACAACTCTGTCAGTGAAATTTGCTATGACTGCTTGACAAGTTTCCACTTGGATCTCGCCAAGAACCCGTGGAATTTCCTCCTTCAAGTCATGGATGTTTCGAGGTTTATTGACATACACCAATGATTTAAGAGCACCCCAAAGAAAAAGGTCACAAGGAGTTAAGTCACATGACCTTGAAGGTCATTGATGGTCAGAATTACGCGAAATGAGGCGATCCGGGAACCGCTAAAGGAGCAACTGAATTGTTTCGCGAGAAGTGTGGCAGGTGGCACCATCCTGCTGTGACCACAACCCTTGAATGTCTATTCCATCCAAATGTGGCCACACAAAATTTCTTATCATCGCACGGTATCGGTTTCCATTAACTGTCACAGCTTGTTCTACCTCACCAAGAGTAAGGCCCGATGATGCCGCCCGCCCAAAAGCCGCACCAAGCTGTCACTCGTTGTGGAGGCATTTCCCTTTCTTGGATAATGCAAGGATTTTCTGACCGTCGATGCGACAGTTCTTCTTATTCATAAATCCATTTAAGTGGAAGTGCGCTTCGTCACTGAAGACGATTTTGATTGCAAAGCCGTCGTCCGCCTGTCGTCTTCCTAAAAACAATTCAATAAACTGTCGCCTTTTCTCGTGATCGTCCACTTTCAACTGCTGCGTTAACTGAATTTTGTATGGGTGGTAGTGGAGATCATACTGGATAATTCTCCGTACTGAAAAACATCCTATGCCCAACTCTTGGGTAGGCGAAGAACCGATTTCATTAGAGTAACAGCTATACTGTCACGAACCACTGCAATGTTTTGCTCAAATTGGCTAGAACGATGAAGTCCAGGACTTTTAGCATTCACTGTAGAACCCGTTTCATTGAACTTTTTATAAGTATGCGAATTGTTGATTAATTCTGTAACCACGCCCTAGAATGGCGCGAAGTTGCCTGGCAGTCATTGCATAACTTTCTCCGTTCTGATAAAACGTTTTCACAATTAGCATAGGTTGCGCAATAGTAAACTGATCCATGACTAGATACAGACTGAGACAACAATCGGAATGTTTATGGATGTCAAAAACAATACAAAACAATGTCACCAACCGACAAACAAAAATTTTCAAGGGATTCAAAACCGGCGTACTTTTTGAATGACCCTATGTTAATAGCAGGAAAATCATGAACGGTGTACAAATAATCGAATGTACTTAAATGTCGATAAATGGGCTATCCTTTCGTCTAAACTTTCTAATTATATTTCTTTTAAGTATGCAGTTTTTTTGTGACAGAATTTATAGGACACCACAGTTTTGGGATACATTTAGTTTCGGGGATTGATTTTCAATCTTCCGGGTCTCTCGGTTTTCTCATACGAGTTCTCGTACATTGGAAGTTTATGTACGTTGGCTATTTGGTTTTATTTGTTTTGTAAAACTAGGCTAGAGTATGCGTTTGTGGTTTGGTATTCCCCTTATAAAATAAAATATTATTAAAAATCGGGCGTGGAGAACACAATACAAGTTCATAATATTTGTGAAAATATCTCTTCAGATACGTAAACACGTGTTTTATCTTACTACACAATCGGAGAAATATTTTCACAAAAACAGAACCCTTGCCATATTACAGAAGTTATTAAGACAGAGAATAAAATAATATTCAGCGGTACAGCCGCAACTTGCAGAAGCTGTAGCGATAATGTGCCTTCATTCTTTATCTGACAGACCGAATGCGTATTTAACAAAGTAATTTGCAACTTACTTGAGTACGTAAACCTAACCAAATTTTGTATAAAACAAAATATGCAAAATTCTCTGGCGAATACTCACATCGTGAAACTAATTAAGAGAATAGGCATGAATGACTTCACTTTCCTAAATTGAAGAAGAGATGAAGCAAGCGTCAAGTTCCTGATAAAACTCGTTAATAATTAAGTTGATTTACCTTTTCTGGACTGATGTCGAAGAGCTGAAGCGGGTATGGAATCTCCGTTGCTGTATAGGTGTAATAATGCCAATCGGACTATATCCTGATCAATTCTGGAAAAAATAGTTATCTTTTCCATTTTTGCTTTTATTTTTGGCTTATACATTTTAAGTTTTCTTTATTATTTAATCTTTACCTAATAATCGAATTATTTTGATCTGTTTGATTATTATTATAATAATAATTATTATTTTTGTACATTTTTACATTTAAAGAATCCAGTTTTCTATCATTTTTGTTGTTTCTGGATTTATGTCGTTTATCACTTTTGAAAGCGTCAGCAACTTATGTTTCACATGTGGGACTAAGAAAATATAATTGGGTGCTAAGTCAAGATGATTCATTTTAGTATTCTCCTAGTTTAAACAGCCCACGATTTAAGCACGGTATTGTTCTTTCTTTTGGTTGATTATTGCGGTTTTTTGAAAGACTTCGGTAATGCACAATTGGATATTGTACACAGTATAATTATATGTCCAGAGTGTCAATATTTAAAATCTTTGAGAGTTTGTCACTGTCGGCGTAATACACATTTCTGTAGATCTGCACACACCATCACTTTAGTTATTTTATCCTGCATACCGTTTCGTCCACTGTTGCAAGGGATATCTTCAGGGCTGCTACGACTGTTGCTGTGAAAGACAACATGGAGTAGTAGATGCGGAGAAATAAGTTTTGGATATTGTAAATGAAAATGGTAAAATGATATTACAGAGTGAAACCGTTTCGTCCACTGTTGCAAGAGATATCTTCAGGGCTGCTACTACTGTTGCTGTGAAAGACCACACGGAGTAGTAGATGCGGCGGAATAAGTTTTGGATATTGTAAATGAAAATCAAAACATAAGTACCCGAGCGGCTGCGAAAGAGGTAGGCGTTTCACACATAACAGGCCACAACATACTTCGAAGGAATTCGTTACAAGCCTACTACGTGCAACGTGGCCAAGAACTTACGGAAGCCGACCGCCTGCCACGAATTAACTTTTATAGATGGTTCAATTGGAAACTTACACAACGGCCGTACTTTGTCATTAAATTGTCATTTAAAAAGAGGCAAATAAAACACAGAAAAAATATTAACATTCAACTAAAATTACAAATGCAATTTATTATTTCTTGGCGTGAATTTAATATTAAGACAATTGAATTACAAATTCCATATCACCACAAAATTGTTATACCGTTTAAAATTTTTAAGGAAACTATTGTATTTTTTTCGGGATATCACAAAGGTCAGGCTATTGACCTATTTATGAATAACAACAGAACAGCTGATGCATAAGAAAATTTATATCTAGAAAACGTGAATACATGTTTATAAACTTTTCACACAAAGACCTATTACATTACTAAAATGTTAAGGGGATTTTTTTGTGAACTTGAACAAATAAATTTGTTTGTTGAATCGACAACATATAAACATAGAATTTTTATTTATTCATTATTATTCATATTCGATGCGAAAACACGACCGTATTTGAAAAGTTTGTGTACCTTAATTTCCGGAAAAGAATAGATCGAATAAAATTTTTCGTAGACTTGAATTGCTGTCTTACTAATAGCGTATGTCGATATATTTTATTTACGCCCTGTATAGGAGCTGTTCCGGGTCAACACGGTTATGGTTGAGTTCCTGAGAGAGATGGATTTGTCAGATATTATGTACAGGGTATCCGTTATCATGGTTGATATTGATTGATTCACGTATTTTACGGTTAAAGTAGTGGGGGTTGTGGCATAGAATCTGGGTATATTGAAATTGAACATGATGTCCACTTCCCAACCGGTAATGCGCGGTGTTCTAGTACAACTCTCATGTTCAGCAAAACGAGTGCTTACATTGTCGCACGAGCATGTAATGTAAATATCAGGGGTTTTTAGATGGTTGCGGACCTTAACAGAAAAGGGTCTTGGTCATGCGATGTGGAGGTTTAAAGATGGTTTTCATGTTATATTTGCTGACACAGTCTGTGACTCCTTGTATATAAGGTAATTGTGTTGAGAAATAAAACCGGACGGCTTAGGGTTACAGTGATGGTTTACAGTGAGTTGTATAATGTACTTGGGATGGTTGTTGTTGATTAAGGTATTGGTAACATGATTTTTTTGGATGAGGAATTATGTTCAAATATAGAGGAGCACTTTGGACCAAGGAGTTTATGACACCACGTTTTCGTGCGGGATGATGATGAGAAAGGGCGCTGTAATTATCTGTCGGTATTCATAGGATTGCGATAAACAAATGTCCTAATGAACCATTAGCATGAAGATTCACTAAGACATCTAATAAAGGAAGGAACCTTTCCCATTCAACTTCGTTGGTGGAATTAATAGAACTGCATTGGGAATTAAGGAACTTAAGGAATCACGCCCACGTGGCTTGATCAACGTATCTAAATCAACGCTGCGGTCTTTGTATTTAGGAACAAAGAATTTGCTGCTCAAACGCTTCCATAAGGATGTTGGCGACGGTAGGAGAAAGTTGGGAATCCATGGTTGCACCAGACATTTGTTCGTAGTAACACGAAATTGGAAATAGGTAGAAGCCTAACCTCACAAAGAATCCAAACAGAAATCACATACGAAATCATTATTTTGTACTTTAAAGTACAAATTGGATTCAGTATTAAATATTTTACAATATACCCACTTCTTGGCAATGGTATTTTCATCATTTGCCTTACGATAAACGCCACACATCTTAGATAAATTCAAACGACTGCCTAAACTTTTTCTCTAACACTGAGTAATGGACTTTGGCTGTAGGTAATTTCATAATATGATTATGTACTGCCTGTCTTATGAACTCTGGAATTTTTGCATGTTGGTCACTCTTATCTATTTTGACGATACCACCGAAACTATTTACCTTCAGCGCTTTTGTCACAAACGTTTGCGAAATTGATAAGGTGTGTAAGAAGAACTTCTTACATACTTTGATAACTTTGCCACCTATTTCAAAATTGTATTTCTACGTACGTATCTTATTTGATTTAGAATTCATCTCTTCAACAGAGACTGTAGTAACACTCACAATATTGTTGTATAAGGGAGTCAAAACTCTCTTCTTTAGAGAAGTAGATAGCAGGACTTAATATTAGATATTGAAAAAGAACTTTGTAACTATGGAGATAATACTGTTTTTTCCAGGATAACGTGTGACGCAACTCTGTTCAAAATTCTCTAATTACGTTATTTAGTTATGAAGGACTTAAAAACACTCTCGCATTTGAAAGAGGACCTAAATTTTGTTTACATTTATGAATTCTTTGACAAAAATGAACTTAATGAACTTTTATTTTGGCCACAGATATGCGGTTGGAATAATAATAATAATAATAATTAGAAGTTGATTGCATGAGATTTCATAAAAATATTGATTGAAGCGACCGCTAAAGTAATTATATTTCTAATCAACACTAGCTCAATGTAAAATATCCTAGACAATATAGCAGACGAATGAATTAACGTGTATTTCATTTCGAAAGGTCAATATTTACTTTAGACAGGAGAAAATAGAACGGTTATCTGATTGTGTTCCGACGACGCGCCCTGGCGTCTAAAGGAGAAGTAATTCAGTTAGATGCCGAGCTAATTGCCGGCTTATCTCTCTCCGTAAACCAATCTAGGAAAAAGCAATTGGCTGCTAAAATCGTGGTTTTATTAGAGAGAATCGAATAAGTGGATTTTATATCCGTGTTATTTTGTGCAATCGTAGGTATAAGGAATAATAATCTTCCAGGGAACAAATTTTAACAAAATTGCAAAATCATGAAAGAGCTATGAATTACGAAAAATTTATGTATACAGTGAAACCTCTCTTGGGCGGACACTTACGGGATCCTGAAGAAGTGTCCGTTCAATGGAGTTGTCCGTCCAAGAGAATATGCATAAGAGCGAAATTAAACAACGTGCTATGATTTTTAAATTGATTTTAATAATATGTAATTATGTATGTACAGACGCACATAGATACTTTAAGACGTTTGCTTATGTTTAAAATATTCTAACATAGACGTTTGCCGAGTTTTCTTGTTAACTAATGCATCGTGGAAATGAAGATCAAGCTTAGATATTAAATCAAAAGCAGATAGGTCACCATGAGCTTCAACAAAACGTTTTAGTTGCTGGGTTACATTAATTGCCTGTTGGTATGTAGTAATACCCTCTTCTTCCTGAGTATGTTCAACATCTGACTCATCGGACAATATCTCTTGTGTGGGAACCTCCAGACATGCAGAGTCATCCGTTTCTTCGAACATTAAATTATTGTCTACATTAAAAAAGTCCTGAATCTCATTATCATTTTCGGTCCCAAACTTATCTTTATTCCTCAATATTTCAGCTAAAAGTGACTATGGAAGGTCGTCTTCATTATCCGAGTTTTCTAAGTTGTCTCTTGTATTTTCACAGTCAATAGAGTATGTAATTCCAGATTTGACGAAGCAGTTTTGAATTGTATTCTTTGTTACTCGACCCCATGCATTTTTTATGAGGTAAATTGCATCTAAAACGTGTATTTTCTTTGATAATTCTTGTGCTGATGTAGTAGTATTTATGGATATTAAAAGTTGTTTAACAATAATTAATTTATAAAATGCTTTGAAGCTTTTAATAATGCCTTCATCTAAAGGCTGAACAACAAAAGTACAGTTAGGAGGCAAAAAAATCAATTTAATATTTTGTAACTTTATGTCTCTTGGGTGTGAACATGCATTGTCAAGAAATATAAAATTTTTCGTTTTTCACGGACCATCTTCCTGTCAAATTGCATCAACCATTCTACCATCGGTTCACCAGTCATCCATGCTTCCTTATTCCATCTCCAAGTAACAGGCAAATTATTCGTATTAATATGTTTAAAAGTTCTTGGTTTTGCTGTTTTTCCTATTACTAGCGGTCTTTCCTTTTCTCCCTCCATATTTACATAAAATAGTATAGTAAGTCTTTCTTTCGGAAATTTGCCTCCAATACATCTTTCACCTTTTAGATGTAATGTTTTATTGGGAACTGCACGAAAAAATAGCCCAGTTTCATCTGCATTGTAGATATTTTTGGGAGAATAGTTGTTTATAATCGATGGAATTTTGGTCAAAAATGTCGCTATATCATTAGAGTTTACAGTCGCGGCCTCCCCACTTATGGCTCTGAAAGCGATATTGTGCCGGGTACGAAACTTTTCTAGCCAACCTTCTGAAGCACTGAAATTCCTATAACCTAAACCATCAGCGATTTCTTTGGCGTTTGTCTTTATTAATGTGCCTAAAAAGATACATATTTCCATAGTTTTATACTACTACCAAGCTTAAAACTACATACCTGATAATGGAATATGTTTGCTACGAGCCCGAGTGAACTACTCATAACATATTCTATCTATATTTCTTCACTCTTCTTTTAGAAAGCTTCTTTTCTCATGCACGTTGATGTTTGAGTGAAATTTACTCAGTAAAAGTTCTTTATTTTTAACGATATCAGCTGCCTGTGTTTTTCCTATTTCAAAGCATTTTGCTAGGGCACGTACACTAAGTTTTTTCCTATCAAAGGCTTCAATTACGTCAATTTTTTGTTTAAGAGTTAAAACTTTACGTTTCGACGACATATCGGCAGTTACCGTAATACTGTAGCTAAAATACTAAAAGCGATAAGCGAATAAAACATCCTGACGACGCAGCACCGGCGGAGAAATACCGTAGTATCGGGGGAATCCCATTCGCGTTGCCGCGCTATGTCTGCTCGTGCGCGTAAATTTTTTTCCGTGTCCGCTCAAGAGAGGGTTTCACCGTTATATTGGACCAGTTTTGGGTGTCCGTGTCCGCCCAAGAGAGTGTCCGTATAAGTAAATGAGAAATTAATGTAATGAAATCGGGACCCTGAAAAAGTGTCCGGTCAAGAGAGTTGTCCGTCTATTAGAGGTGTCCGCAACAAGAGGTTTCACTGTATATTAGTGTACTCATATATAAAAATTGGTGTAGTAAGTATAAATTGTATGGTTTGAAAAACTATTCTGTTATCTTTTAAAGCTAATAGAATGTTAGGTTATTAGTAAGAACTGCTAAGTGACGTTGTACGTGCGATTTCATGGAATTTTTTAACGATATTTTACAGATTTTGCAATAAATTTCGGAATCACTGACAATGGACATACAACCAGTATGACCCTTAATCCAATTCGCCATTGTTTCACGATGCCATTGTCGACGTTGTTCCATATCATATCTGAAAAAATAACTTAAACAATGTTCTAGATCTAAGGAAATTAAAATTAAAAATATATGCCTAAGTTATTGAAACTTAACGAAATTCACTATACACTTATGTCAAAATAATTGGGAGAAGTAGATTCGATGAAACGATATTAAACAGGATCTATTACAAAAATTACGAAGTATGTAATTAACAGCTAAACAATGAAAAAAAGAAACTCACCGTACTTTATTTATCTTACGAAATATAAACTAATAAATAAAATAAATTATAAAAACGCTTCCCGCTTCTATCTACGCCCATGAAGAAAGGAATTTATCTGTAATATTGAAGTAATTGCGTCACAATTCAACGACAAAAAACAGATGTGTAGTTAGCCGAATGAATAGTGCTATTCAATAACTGAGTGTTGTACTTAGCGATGTTATAGACGATTTACATGGTCCATCGTAATTTCGGCCTGATGTGTCCGGTCTCTAGTTTATTAGTGAATTTAAAAGAAAGACAATTTGATTTATGTCCGTTTCGTTGGGAGAATTTTGGCTCAATAATTTGGATTTAAGTAATTGAGGACAGAGAAGCAATAATGCAAACTGAACATATTTTAGAAAACCACAGTATAAAAGCTGTATACTCAACAGTTAAAGAGATTGCGCAAATAAGTAATACATAAGTTAAAATATGCCCACCCTTCTTGTTAAAAAATCTTCTGAAAACTGTCTATTATTCTAAGATATTCCAAGATAATTATCAAAAATATTTTTGGATGTTTCTAAATGCTATTTCGAAGACTGAAATACTGAAATCTTCGAATGGTTACTTCAAAGTACTGACCTGAACCTAGATAAGTATTTTGCTTATTTAGAAGAGAGTGTTTCAGAAGAAGAAATAACAAATGCCGTAATCTTTTTAATTATTAATACATTTGAAGGTATTCCTTCAGCAGAAGTTGAAGCTAATGGAGGTCATATAAAACAGTAATTTCGCTATTTCAGTAAAATTAATGTTACATATTGCTATGGATTTTTTTCTAAAATAATATTTGAATATTTTAAAATAAATTAATTTTAGATAGAAGTGTATATTGAAAATGTATATAAATTTAAAAAGGGAAAAAACTTGTTATCCGAGATTTCATGTGGAGATCGAAGTTGCGAGGGGAGATGAAATTATAGTTTGAACTAGAAGGTTGCTTTATGAAATATATTTAAATATATTTTAATTAATTCGGGTTGATTGATTGAAAGTGATTTTGTTATATTAGTATTAATGTCCCGATATTTATAGAGATAAATTTCTCGTCGTATTATTGATGTTTAAATTGATTATGCACCTTCTTTGTTCGAAAGAGTCTCCACATATTTTTTTCTTGTAAGTAGAATTAAAATTATATGACGTCGTCATAGTATATAAAATTACTATAAGTATATTGCTATTGTATTCAAGCTTGTAGTTAAGAGAATTAATTGTTAGAAGTACAGATAATACAGTTTATTATTAACATTTCTATGTTAACATTATAATTGAAAAGTTTGTTCGAGAGGATTTAAGGGTTTTTGTGCGTGTCGATAGCACACGTGTAAGTTTTTTGTTCGTGTTTCAGTATCTGATTATACAGTGTGGTTCTCTGGGGAGAAATTAATATTAAACTTGATTATTTTAGATAAGTTTTGATCGGTGTCATTTAGAGGATGTTTTCCATTCATTTAGCAGTCAATTTTCAATGAATGTTTTTACCTCAAGTATTTTTGTATAATACGCATCTTTATACTTAGTAAAGACATATTTTTTATTTTTTTTATTTTTGTATTAAATTTTTATTTCATCTTTTAAATTGCGTTTGTTTTACTTACTCACTCCATTTTTGTTAAATATTAATTATATATAAAATAAGTAAACACATTTTTGTGAACATATATTTGAACTCATATTTGAAAATTCACCGGCTGAGAAACCTAGTTGGGAAAACTAGTTGTGGATGGTGGCGTGCTAAATTTTCAAACCAATATTCATAGCAATATGTTATAAAAAATAAATTACACCCTAAATTTTAGCCACTTTGTAGAGTTATTTATTAACGTTTTTCTTCATTTGTGTGTTTTTTTTCTAAAAATAATTCAGCAACTTTTTATATTTGGGTTATATGTTATGTCAGTTTCAAATGTAGTAGAGGTTTATATAGGTATCCAAATTTTGTTCCCGATAGTAAGTGTATTTCAATTTTTGAAATTTTAATTACTTAAGAACAAATGAAATTGTGCTCATTATACAAAAGCTATTGAAGTATTTGCTATAGCAACTCCATTTACATCCTGGTGATATCCGTACATCACATTATTTTATAAACCTATTATCATTACATTTAGTGATTGTTTTGTTTGTAAAACTTATATTCACGTAACACACATGTTTGTCATAACGCGTAACATATGGCATTCATTAATTTTGAATCATATTTGGCGAACAAAGCATATTTTAGATATTTTTGGTGATTGGACGCGCAGGATGCAGCTGATGTGCGAAAATGCGTTAAATTGTGTGTCGTCCGTTCGTTTTGATTCATTGCGCGCACAACGTTCAGACCACAGCCCAACAATACGAAAATTGAATTAATTTGACCGGGATTCGTAACAAATATTTGCTAACCCTTTGGCGAAATCAGGTCCGTCGGATAAAACGCCAGGAACAAATCGCATTGGTATAAGCAAGGCGAGTTGGACGTGTGATTGTTTTGTCAATTTGGAGCTAAGCGAGTGAACGAGCGACAAATTAATTTAATTGATTACTTGATTAATAGTTACGTGAGCGTGCAACACGAGAAAACGGACTATCAATTTTAAAAGGACAGCTTGTAGGCCCATGATGAAGTAAAGTTAAAGTGAAAGAGACTTGATAAGTTTTATTTTACAATGAAAGTAACATTATTCTACATGATACTATTTTATTATAATAACAACTATTTATGTACCTACTCTTATTACTATTCAAAAATTTCTTTAGATACGGAGGCTAATGTGTTTATGGGAAAGATAATTGGAACCCTGGAAGCTCTAAAATATGCCCTGGGTATTACATATAGTCAGGTGGTGATTATGCCAGATTCTTCTACTGTTTTAAAGTTTATGCAGTGCTACCTTCCGCGCACAGACGTAGTTCTGTCAAAATGAAGATGGTCGGTAAGTTGTCGAAATCGGTAGTCGTAACGCAAAATTTAAGAGAGCCTTTATTTATCGCTTATGCCCTTAGTCAATGGAGACGGGTGTGGATTGACTAAAGCAGAAATAGGTAGCGCCACTTAGATTTACGTACGGAGGCTTGAGACTGAAAACTAAGACAAGTGTTTGCGCGTTCGTAGGCGCATGCGCTTATAGGCTACTAAAAAAAATAATCAAAATGTTGAGATAAACTTAAGGAAGGGTATCTAAATACAAAATATGAAATCGGAAAATAGTTAATTCGTACAATGTAAAAAAAAACAAGTAATTAACAAGTAGTTAACAGGTAATCAACAAATGGCTCACCCGCCGCAATTAGTAAAATGAAATTTAAGTTATGAAAAAAAATTGACACTGGGGTGTGAACATCCGGTATATCAGGTCATTAAATTTTTGAACATATTACAACAAATTATATGTGAGTTTCTTCTGAATCAACTTAAAACACCAAAATCAGATAAATTAAATTAATCTGCAAAGCGTACCAAAATTATGAGAATTAGTTATTTAATCAATTTCAATCTGCCTTAACCTACGATCAAAATTCGTAGTTCGACCGCAGATCTGTTGTTGAACCTCACATTTGGTATTACATACACAATATTTTACAAGTATAATAATAAAGTTTAATAGAAATTGCAATTTACCAAGATTTTGTAATAGCTTAAGTAGGACACCTTCCTTTAACCCATTCAATGCAATACTTGTTTTACGCATCATGTTCTCTTAGTTAGAACATCTTTCAACATTATGGCTCTTGTATCTAGGTTAGCATGCCATTTTGAAAACCAGGTCACATCTAACTAGGTTAACAGAGGTATAGTTAATATATAAACTAGGACTGAGAAGTCTCGTCAATCAGAACCAGTCAGACAGTCTTGTGTATCAGACCTTACATTGTTATACAAGTTCACTCCGTGACGTGTAATGTAATTGTTACCGTTAATTTATTTTATTAAACGTTATTATTTAATCGTTCCCGAATGTATTATTTGTCCTACCGATAACTAGGTCTCTAAAAGAACCGCCTTGGAAACTTAGCCATAACTAGGACTACGACACTATATGGCGATCCTGCACTTTCTGATATTACATGGTGATCCTGTCTACAACTTATAATTACGCATACAGTAAGTGGAATCCGGAGCGAACCCCTGAACGCATGGTAAGCTGGATAAATAATATGGGAACTACGCGACGAGAGAAGAAGTCAGTCTCAACCAAGAGCAGGTCTCAGCCGCTCACATGTCTCAGCCGCTCACAGGTCAGCCTCGGAAGCTCTTTACCACTTCAGCTTATGGAAGAAGCACAGGTATTTTTCTTAAGAAATGTAAGAAAAAGCAATTACAGTGTGAAGTGAACAATGCCCAGACAATCTCAGAAGTAAACTTTGTGTATGAATGTATTTTACTTGTTGTGATATCAAAACCACACAAATATGAAGAATCAATCTCTCAAGTATATTTGCATACTTGATTTAATTTTATTACAGTATAGTTAAAATGTTTTTATTAATAATATTAGGTTGATTCATATGTTCAATGTTTTTAACAATTTATGCTTACGCCAGCATATAATTGGTAGTAGTATAAGTATGCAACCTGATATGGCTGGAGAATTCAATTTAAAAACTGCCGCAAGTTTGTTACCTATTGTAAACGGAAATGTAGAAGTTTCTACACAATTTTTTTTATGAAAGGCGCCTGCCAAAAACGCACGCCTATGATAACGTGATGACGGAAAAAAACATTATAATATATAACAAGTGTTTATTTGAAAAGTCAATCTAGGTTACTTTGAAATTTTGATAGAATAAGGCGCAAATATATTAATATGTGTTTGCTGTTCCGTAAACGTAAATCCAAATGACATTTGATAATGTCAATCACATTTGTAATTTATTTGTATGTATGAAACTGTCAAAATATACGACTTCGTAGGTATGTCGTAAATTAAAATTTACTAATTTACGACATACCTCAAAATGTTCTCAGTAAATCACATGCTACTAGATTGACTTTTCAAATGAACACTTGTTGTAACTCTAGTATCTCACACAGGTGTTGCAAAAATTTAAAAAAATAAACTACTTAAATGTGTGAAATCAACTAATTAACCATGTATTAAAAATTCAAAATTATTATTACGTGAAATTAACTAAATTTTATAATTAATTTAATATAAAATTATTTTATGATCAGAATATTTATAACGAAAGTTATGAACGTGAATTAATTTTATAAATGTTTAAATATTAAATATATAAGCGTTAATTATTTGGATAAATTTACAATAATGAAATAAATTCTTTTATGCCTTACATAAATCGCGTAAGAAGCAATTTAACGGAGTTCCCAAATAGATATAGGGAATTAAATTTAACTGCTGTTTTAACTAGCATTAAAATTCGGAATCGTACTTATAGCAAATAAAATATTGGCGATAATTTTCAAGTTCAAGCATTAAGAAGAAAGGTCTTGTATAATATACCTCAATGTAAGACGATACAGATGGCTTGGTCCACAAAAACGACGTACGGGTCTTGACACAGGTGTTCAGACAAGAACGAAGTGGTCTTGACTTTATATCTATGTGAATGCTTGGTTACCTAAATTTTCTCCTCGAATGCGAAATATTATAAATTCCCAGCGAGTAGACAGACAAAAGAAAAGCTCGAAGCCTACATACGTCAATTTGACTCAAAATAAAAGACATCCAACTACTTGATACGGTAATAAGATTTCCTTTTAAAATTTCTCACTGTGTCCTAGTCATATCCGCAAACTGCGTTAATTTCCAAAATATTAGGGGATGCGTGAATCATATTTCGATTATCGGAGTACACCAAGAAATAACAACCTTACTCACTAGTCGTACGAACAAACGTGTCCATAAGACACCTGCGCGAAGAGCGGCCTTGTCGAAGATCCACACAAACCATACAGAGGGCGCAGCCGAAATCGAAGAATATAACATATAAAATTTTAAATGTAAAATTTAAATTTTTTAAGAGGGTGGTATATCTTTATCCACGCTAAACATTAAAAAAAAATAAACTGTAAGAGCAGGTACAAAATAATACAAATCTGTATAAAAACAAATTTGTATCTGTATATACATGGACACACAGAACGCATCTACCAGCGCTCGCTTCAACCACCAGACGCATGCGTTTCTGTCTAACGACTTTATCGGATTTACGAAGACTCTGGTGGTTGAAGCGAGCGCTGGTAGATGCGTGCTGTGTGTCCAAGTATATACAGATACAAATTTGTTTTTATACAGATTTGTATTATTTTGTATCAAAGCTTGATGTGAATTGTCGCATCGATATGCAATTTATTTTTGCTATATTACGCCACCTGGCGACGGATTAATGGACTCACAGTAATATGCGAATTTTTCTTTTCCTGTAATAGCTTAGCTATTCGAGAAGAAACACTTTGCACCGGCGTGGTCGGTTTTGTCCGTCAGATGTCATGAGGTTACCTGGTGTCATCTGATAGGACAAAATTTGCTACATGACCGCGAAGTGTACCTACAGTCGTTTGTCTTCGTAAATCCGTCATTGATAAAGTCGTTAGACAGAACCGCATGCGTCTGGTGGTTGAAGCGAGCGCTGTTAGATGCGTGCTGTGTGTCCATGTATATACAGATACAAATTTGTTTTTATACAGATTTGTATTATTTTGTATCAAAGCTTGATGTGAATTGTCGCATCGATATGCAATTTATTTTTGTAAGAGCAGGCTTAAAGGCTACCTTTATATGGAAACCCGATCATTTTTATATAATTAATAGTCTAAATGAACTATTTTGGATTAAAGGGCGTAGTGGTATAATACCAAATCATATAGAAGTTAAAGAAAGCTGCGTAGACGGTCAAATTTATAAATCTGTTCCTGCTCAGAGTTGCTCATGAATAAGAAAATACACATCACATTTTGACAACCGATGCTTTGTCATTTTACCGCTAGCGTTTGATAAATTTGTGACAAACCGTGTTTTGTAGGCAATTTTTTAAATTTTAGCCTGCTACTAATTAAGCATAAATAGATAATTTTGCACATAGTTTAGTGATTAAGTATCTTTTAAAGAAAGGCCTGTCCTTTACCAAATTACACTATGATATGTGAAATACACTGGGCGAGGGTTGCCCTTCATATACAACCGTCAGAAAATGGGGAAATTAGTTTTTAAGTGTGGCAGGAGCAGCTTAGAACATGATTCCCGTAGTGGACAGCCGAAAACGGTTACAAGTCCAGAAATTTTGGATAAAGTCCATGACTTCTAGATAAGTGACTGAAAGTGTTTGAAATAGCAGAAGCAGTGGATATTTCAAAGAAACGGGTGTTTTGTAGGAGTATTTTGCACGAAGAACTTGACATGAGAAAGCTTTCGGCAAAATGGTGCCGCGTTTACTAACGACGGAACAAGGACGTGATCGCTGTCAAATATCGATGAATAATTTAGAAATTTTTATACGTAACACAACAGATTTTTTGCGCCGATTTGTTACTTGTGACGAAACATAGGTTATTAATTGATAAGGGAGACACTTGTTGAAACTCCATAACTATGATAGTATAAAAAATGCACTGATTTTAAGTTTCAAATAATTTAATCTAACTTTCCACTACAATATCGTTTCATCACACTGTGACTTCATCAGGTGGATGAATAAATGGTGAATTTACAAATGTACAAGGTATATATACAAAGCCTGATAATTATAAATTTAATGAAAGTAGGGGGGAATTACAAATTTCTGTTTGGTCGTTTAATACTAATCCTAATTTCTTATATCTAGAAATTTCTAATGATTCTAGCAAATCTAGTTTTTTACTTTTATCTTGAATATGAAGAATTTTGAAGTTCGTATTAAAGTTGTGGTTATTCTCTATACAATGATTAGCAAAAGTTAAATCTGATTTATTATTTCTATAAGTATTTTGATGTTCGGATATTCTTTGAGTGAATGTTCGTCCTGTTTGACGAATATATGACATATTACACTCACAAGTTAACTTATAGACGCCTGAAACAAGTTTTTTATCCGTTTTGTCCTTATTGTTTTTTAAAAAACTACCAACTGTATTATTGGTTTTGTACGCTACGGTAGTATTAGTGGCTTTCTTGATAAGATTACTAATTATGTCTGAAGTTTTCCCGATATACGTTAAGGAAGAATAATATACTACATCTTTTAATTGTTTAGGGTATATTAAAGAGCGGGTAAGTATTTTTTGTTTGTGTTGGAGAATTCTATTGATAATATTGTATGAATATCCATTATTTTTAGCAATAGTGTGTATTCTGTTTAATTCTATGTTGAAATTGTTTTTATTAAGGGGTATATGTAAAAGTCTATGTATCATAGATTCATACGCGGCTAATTTGTGTTTTAAAGGATGAAAGGAGGACGCATGTATTGTTGTATCTGTATGTGTAGGTTTATGGTAAATGGAAAATTCATGTTTACCAGCATTATTTGATATAGTAAGATCTAGGAAATTAATTAAGCCATTCTTTTCTATTTCTAGTGTAAATTTAATATTAGGGTGAACATTATTTAAATAATCAAAAAACATTTTTAATTGTCTATCCGTACCATTAAAGCAGACTAGCACATCATCAACGTATCTAAACCAGTAAATACATTTTTTAAAAAGGGGGTGAGTGCTAATAGTTTCTTCGAAATGATTCATGAAGAATTCCGCTAATATGGGGCTTAAAGGGTTTCCCATTGCTAATCCTGTCGTTTGTGTGTAATATTCATGGTTGAATTGAAAGTAATTTTGTTCAATGCAAATATTAAGTAGATCTATGCGGAGAAATCTTAGATCTACTTAATATTTGCATGGAACAAAATTACTTTCAATTCAACCATGAATATTACACACAAACGACAGGATTAGCAATGGGAAACCCTTTAAGCCCCTTATTAGCGGAATTCTTCATGAATCATTTCGAAGAAACTATTAGCACTCACCCCCTTTTTAAAAAATGTATTTACTGGTTTAGATACGTTGATGATGTGCTAGTCTGCTTTAATGGTACGGATAGACAATTAAAAATGTTTTTTGATTATTTAAATAATGTTCACCCTAATATTAAATTTACACTAGAAATAGAAAAGAATGGCTTAATTAATTTCCTAGATCTTACTATATCAAATAATGCGGGTAAACATGAATTTTCCATTTATCATAAACCTACACATACAGATACAACAATACATGCGTCCTCCTTTCATCCTTTAAAACACAAATTAGCCACATATGAATCTATGATGCATAGACTTTTACATATACCCCTTAATAAAAACAATTTCAACATATAATTAAACAGAATACACACTATTGCTAAAAATAATGGATATTCATACAATATTATCAATAGAATCCTCCAACACAAACAAAAAATACTTACCCGCTCTTTAATATACCCTAAACAATTAAAAGATGTAGTATATTATTCTTCCTTAACGTATATCGGGAAAACTTCAGACATAATTAGTAATCTTATCAAGAAAGCCACTAATACTACCGTAGCGTACAAAACCAATAATACAGTTGGTAGTTTTTTAAAAAACAATAAGGACAAAACGGATAAAAAACTTGTTTCAGGCGTCTATAAGTTAACTTGTGAGTGTAATATGTCATATATTCGTCAAACAGGACGAACATTCACTCAAAGGATATCCGAACATCAAAATAGTTATAGAAATAATAAATCGGATTCAACTTTTGCTAATCATTGTATAGAGAATAACCACAACTATAATACGAACTTCAAAATTCTTCATATTCAAGATAAAAGTAAAAAACTAGATTTGCTAGAATTATTAGAAATTTCTAGATATAAGAAATTAGGGTCAGTATTAAACGACCAAACAGAAATTTGTAATTCCCCCCTACTTTCATTAAATTTATAATTATCAAGCTTTGTATATATACCTTGTACATTTGTAAATTCACCATTTATTCATCCACCTGATGAAGTTACAGTGTGATGAAACGATATTGTAGTGGAAAGTTAGAATCGAAACATAGGTTCATTATTATACATCTGAATCTAAACTACAGCCGAAGATGTTGACCAAACACGGAGAGTCAACTCCAATTAAGCCCAAGACAGTTTACTTTTATAGTGAGAAACAGAACTGCATGCACTTTATTAATTATTTGTCATTTTTATTCTTTGAACTTATTCTTACCTAACTGACAACGAGTAGTAGGAACATATTTCTTTTAATATTCTTTAACTTTTTAGATTTACGTATACGAAACAATACAATTGCAGTATTTCTCTATATCTTCTTACCTGTGCTATCTATTACTAAAAATTGAGGCTTTTATAGATGTTAATCATTGCCAGTCCCTAGAAGTCCTACAAAATTTAATCCCGTAAAGGTTTTTAATTAAGTAGGCGTTCGAAACGTGTCAAGTAACGGCACCAATCGCCACACATCTAATTAATGATCGAGCAACGTACGTCTTTCAAAGCATTTGCTGATCATTTTCTTTTGCCTCTTCCTTGAGATCAACTAATCGGCTTATACAGTTCGGTTGGCTTTTTCTTTCTCTCATTTTGGCACCCCATACTCGTAAGTATTCCTGTCGACCAGGATAAAATATAATTGGAATAACGTTGAGTGAAAAATAAGAATGTCGTCTGGTTTCGGTGTTTTTTCCCCGCTTTTTCCGCAAACTTCCATTAGCGGTAATAAATGATGTAACGAAATCTATGTCGTTTGTTTATTTGCCCTTACAAATTAAAAGCTCTTGGATACGATGGAAATCACATCGGGCGGTTTCAATGTATTTTCGTCAATTTTTAATTTAAGATGTTCGAAACGAAAAAAGTTGGTTGTTTAGTGAATATTTTATGGGTTTATTGCATAAGAAAATACTTTTTTTTTTAAATTTGGAGGTTATTTCTTTGAAATTCTTTTTAATAATTCCGTTAGCATTAATCGTTTCCAGTAATGTTTACTCTAGTTTACGCAAAATTATACGAGGGTGCTTTTCTTTCTTCTGAAACTCTCTAGTAGGCCATCCTATTTCGTTACAAATTTTGTTTGATATTTTAATCTAATTATTTACAAGCTTGATAACAGTGACAATTAATAAATATAATTGAGTAGTTTTAAACTACAAGGGTTTAAAGTAATTATTTCAACGAGGAATTATGGAATTGAATAAAGAACATTATCGAGGAGTAATTTTTACAAATTTCAAAAGTGGCTTAAGTCGTAAGCCACACGACACAGCGCAGCACAATCTACCGGGTGTCCTTGAAATAAAAAAACACGTATGAAAAAAGGAAAGGTTAAATTATATAGAATGTATATTCAAAATATTTTCCCAAAATTCCGTCTCATACACGAGAAAAAATCACAAAGATGTTTAAAGAAATTTTGTTACGCCACTGTGCGACTGAATATATCATAAATACTATTACACGATATCTTAAAGCTGGCCCACAATATAGTTTTGTTATTGACCATCTCGCTTTAAGTATCGTTCTGTTGTCGTTCGTTACGTACGATATCATTTTTCAAATAAAGATAGTAGATTGTAACTTAAATGCTCGTAAAGCACACATCTTGCATGTTCTTTTAATATAGCTTTTAAAAAAATTTACAAGTATCAATTTTTAACAGCTGCCCCAGGTTATCGAAACCTTACCATGACAAAACCTATCGGTTTTATAAATATAAACGTCACTGCCTCTATATACAATAGCGGCATTCTGCATCCGATATTCATATTTTATATTTTCTACTTTTAACAAAAAAAAAAACATTCACGTATTACACATAAAATTTTGATATGATTTATTAAATGGGTTTGTAAATTAATGTAACACACATCTTAATTGTTAATTATTTATTTGAATCTATAAAAAGCTGATTTTGTACGAGGTATTGACTTTAGCGTACAGGCGGAACATGATAAAATTTTCAGGGGGCTTTTAATTTTGAGATTGGCGTCGTAATTGGCTCACAATATGTTGGATTCATATTCTATATAATTAGATCTTTCCATTTTTCATAGGTTGTCTTTTTATTTCATGGTCAGTCTGTATAGAGCTACTGCACAACCTGTTCTGCGCAGGTACATCTAGCATAAATAGTTGTTTTAAGAAATAGTATTCTGTCCTCCAAATAGCTAAATATTATTATTATTATTATTATTATTATTTTTGTTTATGAACATAGTACAAGTAAGCCTTTTTCTCGTGTCTAATTGCAAAGGTTGTAAGGGTTGACTATAAGTGATTGAAACTTTTGTTATTAAGCTGACAACAATTCTTCAACTTTAGGTCGACCTGGTTGATTTTTAAATTCAAATATGTCAAAAATTTGACAAAGTAATAGTAAAACAATCATAAGTCATGTATATTGATATAAAATATTCTAATCTAAAAAGATAAATATAAAGCCAATGACGAGGCAAGTTAATTTTTCACGTTGCTAAATTAAATTTTTGCTTCAATTAGTTATAGTCGGTATAATTTCTAAATTTCCTTTAGTAAATCCAATCCACCTGAGAACGCGGCGATTTAAATTTAGAAAGGGCAATTTTACTTGTTTTGATATTCAGCGATCTCACTCGTAAGCCGTACGTCTTTAGTTTTTGAAAACGATTTGTTTTTTTAGTATTGATTATATCTAATGCGCAATTCCCGTAATTGTATAGAAAGTATTTAATATGGATATAATAATAACAATAATATTTATTAAATTGTCCAACAGGTCACCCCAATACAGACAATATAAACAAATAATAAATATAATACATATGTGAAAAAAAAATTACAACAAAGTATAATTCAGTAAAATAAGCAAAACTACCATAATACAAAAGAATATGGAAAGGAAAGAAAAAAAAAACATTAAATGAAGAAACAAGCTAGCGAAAAATGTCTGTAGAAAAATTATTTAAGCTTTTAAAATTCTTGGCAAAATATTCGTTCTAACCGTTGGAAGTAGAAGTGCCTGATTCACTCTTGAGCTTGTACGAGGTACTCGAAAATTCGCTTCTGAAAGTAAATTAGCTGAGTCGATCTTATAAAGAATGATATTCTTTATGAAGTTTGAACTAACTAGGTGTCGTCTTGCTCTTAGCGAATAAACTCCATGACACTCCAAGAGCAACTTATAGTCCAAACCACGAGGAGGATATGCTTCATCAACATTATAAGAAATATTTTAATTTATTAGAAACTTGTGCTGTATGGATTCAATTGGATTAATATAGCGATCATATTTGGGTACCACACGACAACGGCATATTCTAACTTGCTAACAACCAGCGCATAAAAGAGTGACTTGAGTGAAGCTATGTTGTTGAAGTCCATACACGCACGGATAATAAAACCCATTAATCAGCGAAGGTCAGCTTTTCATCAACAGTAACTCGAAGTCCACGGACATGCGTTTTTCTATTGATTGCGATGTTGTCAACAGATTAATTGGAAAGAAATCTGTTGGATTTTCTGGTGAAAGACATGAAACAGCATTTGCCGATATTTAAATTTAATTTGTGTGAAGAGGACCAATTTGTGACACGATCCAGGTTCTCTTGAAGAAAGGCAGCAACTTGAGCACCACCAATTCGATGAAAATTTTTTAAATCGTCCGCATAAGCCAAAACATGACGATTAATAGAGGTTATTAAATCATTAACAAAAATGTTAAATAATAAGGTTTCCAGATTGGAACCTTGGGGAACTCCAGAAGTAGAAAGATACGTCCTAGATTTGTAGCCATTATAATTTATAAAATTCTTTCTTTCAGTAAGGTAATAAGTAAGGAGTGTTATTAGTAAGTTGCTGAAACCAAATAAACTTATTTTACCCAGGAAAGTAGGATAGTCAATGGTATCGAAGGCACGGGAAAAGTCCGTATCAATAACATCTATCTGCTGTCCACTATCAAGTGTTTCACATAAAGCCTGAGATAAAATGGCGAGGTTTGAAGTGGTAGCCCTTTTAGACATAAAACCGTTTGATTTGGCGAGGAATGATTTGATGTTAGAGTCAGATATCAATACATTTATATAGTACTAACTGGACTTATCTTTATAAATGATAGTATATTTTTTAAATTAATAACTATTAGTTCATATTCTTAAAATTCATGTACATGAAACAATAGTTTCATTATGCAATGGTTAATTTATTAAATTTGTTTTTCATTTTGCAAACTTTAATCTATATTTTCATATTATAATACAATTTTGTTACATGGAATTTCTAACTCCGTTAATATAAATAGCAATTTTGTATTTATGAACCTTATTTTCGCATAATTAATTTCTTGCATAGAAAGGAAATATTTTCTTGTGTAAATTAAAGAACCGAATATAAAGGCTATTTATTTGGTATCGACTCTTATCTATGTAATTAAATTTCTTATATAAAAAAGCAATAAAAAGTAATTTTTATTATTCGATTGTTTAAAATTCAAGTTTTAAAACAATGTAACAAGAAGTTAATGAATAAACTCTGAACCTATGCATATAAGAAAGGATGCATTTAAAACTAATTTTTATAATTACTTTATTTTTAATTATATTTGTTGTGGAAACAGGTGGTAAAGAGGATAAAAAAACTAAGGCCCTCTCCGCACAGAAGGTAAGTACAAATAATTAGGTAAGCACTTTAATAATGTGTTAATAGATATGACGAAATGTTGAAAGATTATTGAACCAGCTTAAATTAATCGTTAACTGTTAACACTAGATAAAAAATACTATAATATATCTAAAAAACAAAATAAATAATATACTAACCCTAAAATGTTTCCTCTTCTTCTGGGTCTTCAAGATGGACACTAATAAATCCAGACACTTGAGAAAAGTCTTGTTTGTACCATCCCCAATAAATCTCCCCATTCCACTTTGTTAGTCTTGTCTATCGATAAAAGTCTCGATACTCCTCAGGAAAAATTTGGATACCTACGTATGATAAAATAAATTGTTACCGAAATGTTTCTAATGACTTCTAATTAAGTTTGCTAAAAGCTTAGCTTCCAGCTCCTTTTCCTAACATGGTCTAGGTATGGAATTGACGTCTTTCTGTTAGCCTCGATTTTTTTATGTTCTCCTTCTAGCTATAACCAGATCTTCCTTCTGACAGAATGCTTAACGATTTCATCTGCAGGTTCTGGTACTATGAAGTTAACCTTTGAGCTTTCGTGTGTTTCAGTGCTAGTTTATGGAGTCTCATCAGTCTCCATCACCAATGGAGTCTCGGTAGTCGCCTCAGAGCTCTAGTGTAATTTTATTCCTACGAGTAGGGAAGAAATATTAAGTCAATGCACGCAGAGCTTGCGTTACAAACAGGCTTAAATATAAGCAAATCAGGTCGAATACCATGCTAACAATATACAATAACTTCATGTCTCAAATTTGTATTTTAACAATTGTTTATTTCAAGTAGGTGATTCAAATTGTATAGCTGACAGTGTATAATTTTTTAAACATTAATTAACAGTGAGAGTTTTTAACCAATTTAATCTCTTGACAGCACTTATCTTTTAATTAATTAACTGGTTATACTTATTTACTACTGACACACTTTGAAGAACTTTATCATTACTTTCTGAAGATACATACTAAGTTGCACTTAATTGTAAACTGAACTAATGTACTACCGCGGCATTTCAAAAACGGATGATTATATATTTTTATTTTCACTATAATTAAGCATTGTAAATTCTGTCTAGCACCTCTTGTAAACGTCTAGGAATCGATGTTATAACATTATGTATAAATTTTGGCGACAGATCATTCCAAATATTCTCGATCTTGTTAAATAATTCTTGAACAATTGCTGGCCTAAAATTACTTCTGCACATCATTTTAACAATACATATATCCACACACGTTCTCGATAGGATTCAGATCTGACTTCTAGAACACCACGGCAAACACATATTATTTTCTCTAAAGCACTGAGAAATGACTTTTGCCGTGTAAACTGAACGATTGTCGTGTTGAAGATCAAATTTCTTTCAGAATATATCATTTCTGCCGAAGGTAGAAAAGCCATTTCTAATATTTTAATATAATTCTTACTATTAAATCTTTCCCCTATAATCCAACAAACACCTAACATATGTGCGCAAATTCAGGCCCAGACGTTTACTAAGAATCTTCTGCTCGTTCGTGATGTTTGAGTATATTTTTCGTCAAATCTTTAATTAGGTGGTCTATAAGTATGGATTAGGCCATTATGAGACAACTGAAAAAATTTTTCATGTGAGAAAATTACATTTTCCCAAAAATTAAAATTATGCGGCATAAATTCCATCGCAAAACCAATCCTTATTTCTTTCTTCTGCGCATTCTATTCGTATGTCATGCGAGATTTATTCGGTCATCTTTACGAATTTCTCATGAAAAAACCTTTGATATTGATAAAGTTTTATCATTCAGTAACGCCAATCACTTTCTTACTGTGCTATGTTGATGGGTTAATCTGTAAGACTAAAAAATCAGCTATATTTAAATTATTGGAAAACCTTGTTGACCAAGACTGGTATTTAAAAGAAATTTCTGAAGATGTGTTTAGCAGATAATGTCCGAACGGTCATTATTACTTTCGATCAGTACATTTTGCCATATACAAAAGATAATGAATGGTTGTTGCGGGGCACAAAAGAGATAAAAAGGTAAATTACGATTATTTACAGTTTTTTCATCTTAAATAATTAGTTTTATTGCATTGTTTTAAATTTAATTAAAAACATTGTATCCAATTTTAAAGAAAGTTAATTTAAAGTTTCAGTTTGATAAATATTAACGTTCAAATAGTCAGGGTAAAAGCGTCGACTATAGCGTTCCACCAGAATTAAAATTAACCAAATCATTTATCATATAAAAAAAACGATCATGACAGTCTCCCAAGGATTTAAAACAACTCCGATCGTCTCTCAGGCAGGTTTGTAGCCCTGACGCTTACACGCCGGGGTGCTGCGCTGTAGCTGCCTAGAAGAGGACCGTGGTTATATATTATATCTGACTAGTATATTTATATTTTTTATTATAAAAATTAATGCTAAAATGAATTTCGCATTTGCCGGTATTCATTTTATAATTAATTTTTTTCGAATAATTATGTGTGTTGCAAAAAAAAAACAAGTTGCATGTCGATGCGATAATTCACATCAAGCTTTGATACAAAATAATACAAATCTGTATAAAAACAAATTTGTATCTGTATATGCATGGACACACAGTACGTATTTACCAGCTTTTGCTTCAACTACCAGACGCATGCGTTTCTGTGTAACCACTTTGTCAATGATAGATTTACGAAGCAAAATACTATAGGTACACTTGCGGTCATGTAGTAAGTTTTGTCCTATACGAAGACATCAGATAACCTCATGCCATCTGACGGACAAAACCGACCACGCCGGTGCAAAGTGTTTCTTCTCGAATAGCAAAGCTATTACTGGATAAGAAGAAAAAATACACATATTACTGTGAGTCCATTAACTCGTCGCCAGGTGGCGTAGTATAGCAAAAAAGCAAGTAGCATGTCGATGCGATAATTCACATCAAGCTTTGATACAAAATAATACAAATCTGTATAAAAACAAATTTGTATCTGTATATGCATGGACACACAGTACGTATTTACCAGCTTTTGCTTCAACTTCCAGACGCATGCGTTTCTGTGTAACCACTTTGTCAATGATAGATTTACGAAGCAAAAGACTATAGGTACACTTGCGGTCATGTAGTAAGTTTTGTCCTATCCGAAGACATCAGATAACCTCATGCCATCTAACGGACAAAACCGACCACGCCGGTGCAAAGTTTTCGTGCGGCAAAAGTAGCAATCAGTCGAATAGTCCCTTTGTTCAAGCCAAATCATAGGTCTTGCAAATGGCATAGTGCTTTACTTACTGTTTGACCAGCCCCTCAGAGTAACAGCACAGCATGCGCAGCAAATGCTGAGAGCCTATGGCTTGTCTTGATGTCCAATGGTTAAGCCTAAATAGTGAAAATATATCTTCTTTATTAAAGGTGTAATATATTCCGCTTATGTTGATGAGTAGCGAATTCTCCACATACATAACAGAAACTGTTTGGGTTATTTATACACGTACGTGACATTATGAAATAAAAAGACGTTCAGCTATTACAAAACACTTTATAGCTCTTTAAATACCCACATAACCAGATAGCCAGATAGACACATAGCCAATTCTTAATTTGGTTGGTTGCAGGACAAAAGTGGGCGTAGTTTGAGTGCTCTGACATAGTAAACAAGCAAGAACATGTTAAGACATGTCCACTCAATGTTCGGCAGAACAATATTTTTGGTAGTATCTTTCTTATATAAAAGAAACTTTGAAATTTTATTAAAATTTAATGTGTTTTTTGAGAAAACTATTTAAGAAAATATCTTAAAATCCTGACGTGATTGAATAGATTTTAAATCAGATTTAGAATCAGCACGATAAAAGACATAAACTACACTATTGGTCTATTAGAAAACTAGACTATGTTGATCAGTGTTAAATTAAATTATCGTCTAAAAATCAGAAATATTCTCCTCTTCACGTTCGAATATACTGTGTCAAAAATATACTCATTCTTGTCGCTTACTAAATTAATTGCAGTATAAACTTGTAATAAATCCTTATTTAGATATAAAATTAGCGAAATCACTTCTGAGAACAGGTACAAAATTCACCAACATCTAACTGAAGCGCTACTACTAACTCATAAATAAACTTGAAGCCATATAGAAGATTATAGTTAGAAATTAGAAAATGAAGAGATCTGATGAATGTTTCCAAACCTGTCTTATTGCCTTTTATCTGTATCACATTGCATTGAAGACATGCAATGTGACTTATAATGTTATGTGCAATATAACTTTAAATTAACTGTAGCACTTATCTCAGTGAGAAACAAGTACTTTACGCGATCTTAAAATAAGATTTTTAGAAGAAAGAATTAGCTAAATTTAGAATTAACATTAGTTTAAAGTTTTAAAATGCGTACTTTTATAGGTTCTTCAAGCATAAAAATTAGTAAATATTTCAGAAAATTATACATTAATACAGCGTATAGAACTAAAATTTATAAAAAAAATAACAAGGATTTAACAAATAATAGTAAAAAGCCAGGAGCCTGTAAGATAACTTGCAGTAGTTGCCCCATGGCCTATATCGGACAGACAGGCAGATCGTTTGAAATACGCATCAAAGAACTTTTTTTTCCTTTAGAAATAATAAAAGTGACTCTTCATATGCGTTTCATATTAATCTAGCAAACCATAACTTTAACAAAGAATTTAAAATTCTACACGTAGAAAATAAGGGCAAAAAGCTTAATTTGTTGGAGTCACTTGAAATTGATAAATTATAGAAAACTGATAATATCCTCAATGATCAATTAGAAATTAATAATTCACCGTTACTTAATTTATTTATCTGATTATTCAGACTGTCGTATATTGTATTTTTTTTCCAAAGTGCTGCTCTACGTCTCTAACACAATATATACCCTTAGTTTTGTCATTTTATGAACTGTATTGTATAAACCGTAGCTTAATATAATTGTAAAGTTTGCGTTCATAGACAAGACTGCCCATCCTTTTAACTACCCAAAACATGTGTTTGTTACGGTATATTTATGTAAGGAAATGTTATTTTCATAAGTTACTTAAATGTCTGACGAAGCTTCTGTGTGAGTGAAATGATCGTAACCCTGTGATGTAAAAAGTAGTGAAATTCATTAAAATTTGTTTTATTTTATCCCGATTCATATTTGGCATTAGAGTACCAATATTAATTAAAAACAAGTGTCAGATCACAATCAGCAGAAAAGAAATTAATTATTGGCCAGTGTTATCTGTCACCGTAAATCCATTTATATATTGAACACGACCGTTCAACATCTATCGATGAAATAACGGGTCCAGTGGCTAGTGGGGGTAGTAGAATATCGCAATCTGGTTCCCAAGAAAGCGGAGGGTACACATACATACGCACACGTCATCTTATGAAACTTTTCTGAAGACCCCCTTGGTCGCCGGGAGCCTCCCAAAATATCAAATCCGGTGTCAAAACGGTTTCAGCTCTGTCGGTTTCCGAGAAAGCGTTGGCATTTAGGGATGAATCATCGTCAACTAGTGCATCGGATTATGTTTATGGACGTTATGGATTTGTTAGCGCATTAATTCGATTTTTAAAATGTAAACATAAGCAAAGACGAAGACCGATAAGGATAACCATTTTTTTTTTCCGACAGATTTATCATAAAAGTTCGGTAAATTTCGATAACAATACATCGATAACAATTATTTTTTACTGTGTCCAATTTAAAATTACATTATTCATTCAAGTCCCCTCCTGAAATGTACCCCTTACTGCCAATCCCTAGAAATTACTTGCTCTTTATATTTCTTATATGGTCCGTAATTTCATATCATTTCTAGTAGGTAATTTTTTTGCAATTGCGAAATTTGGTTTGATGATTTATATTTCTTTTAGGTGTAATAGATAATTAAATTAATTTATTTCAAAATTCAGAATTTATCCTCTATGACTTTTTTGCTATTTACTTATACGTAACTAATTATATACTTTATTTATTTTCATATTCTTTTATTCATCGAAATCTAAGGCGAAAAGAAGTTCAAAGGTAATACAACAAACCCACAACAAACCGGCTAGAAAAGCACCAAAGAAGAAAGATGACGCTAAAAATGAAAGATCAGTGAAGAAATCCGCTCCTGCGCCACATAATGAAAATGTATTAAAATCATCAGTAAAAGATGCTAAGAAAAGTAAAAATTCTTCGGCAAAAAAGAGATCGTCAGAAGATAAAGGGAAAAAAACGAAAAAGACAATGCCCGTACAGAATGCTAAAGATGTGAAAAAGGATAAAGCCAAAAAAAGAGGTTTGTCTCCAGAGAAAGGGCAGATCTGTAAAAACAAAAAGAAAAGAACTATGGCTTTAGACAAAAACGAGACGAAAGTTAAAGCAAGTAGCAATAATAAGCCATCAAAAGATAAATCAAAACGAAAAGCAAATAAAGGGTAATATCTATAATAATAATATAATGTAAAATACATTAAAGAAATATTTTGTGAAATAATAAGTAATATAATCTTCAATGAGATGTATATTTATTTTATTAATTTACCCATTCAAGAAGTTTCTTATAATGTTGTGAGGAAAACCCATTTATTGAAATTAAATAACTTAAAATTAAATATGTATATATTTAGATGATTATATTTAATTTTAATTTATTTAATTTCAATAAACTCGACTCGAAATTCTTCCATTTACAAGAATTTCGAGTCGGTGCTGATGAATTTTGTGTGACAAAGTTTTCCATTTTTCGATTTCACAATTTTTTTTGCTATGGTTATCTTAGAAATAAGATGCGTGCGTCTCAACTACTATATAAAAAGCATAGCGCTATAAAACAGGTCGAAGACCATTAATTTTTAAGTGTATTGTTATTGTTTAGTTTTAGTTGGTAGCAATATTCATTACTGTAATCGTAATTGTTTATTTAATAAAATTAAATTTAAATATTTTATGAATTGTATAATGTGCTTCTGTTTTCATATTATTTTTGTGTTAGTAAATATTTTCTTTAAATACTTGCTTTATTAGTGAGCTTTCCTTTGAATTTCTACTTTCCTTGCAAATATATTTTTATATAGACAATTGTGGTAAATATCTGAAGAGAAAAATTTTCCGGGCATCGTAACAAATAGGAATTTGATAAAAATACTTGCAATAAATTTAATGATAATTAAATGATTTGATAACTGTTTCTTTAAATATTAACGAGTGGTTCGCTATATCAAGAAAATTGACCCTTTTAAAAACAGTTATATTAGCATAAATGTTCAGGCCTTGAAGAATGAATAGTGAAGGATTTGGGTATTTATTTCGATACTCAGTTAATGTTTGCGGGGTACATTTTACTGTGATGTTACACAGCATTAAAACTTTAAGGCCCGGTCTTTCCACTTCTGGTTAAAGTTCTGATTAACTAACCGTTGGTTAAATTAAAAATCTAACGATTAAGGGAAATGTGTCTTTCCAATGCATTTAAATGGCCGGTTTGTAAATCAGGAGACACGTAAAATATATTTGTGCTGGAAATATTCTTAGAAAAAGATTACATGTTTTGAAAAAGGACGACGATACAATAATTAATTTCCGGCAGCTAAGCGGTTCTATACGACCTTACAGTTTTAAGACCGCTACTGTCCATTAGTATACTATCTTACCCTTTCGTTTCAATTGTTGTGGTTATAATAAACAAATTTATTTTAATCCATAACCACCGCAGTACAATTATTGTCGCGTACTAGCCGTAGTGCGGTTCATGGTGACCGCGAACTTTTCCATTTCGAGAAAATTCCTAATATATTTTTTTCTACTTTTTAAATTTTCAATAGATTAAATAGGACGCCGACAATAAGGAAAAAATATAAATGCACAGTTAAAGATATTCTCATTTTATTATTCATCAAAATATGATTTGTACTAAGATAACAAAAATGCTTATCTCATGAAGAAAATTACTTTAGCAAAAAATCTTATTTAAATTCTTAAAGAAGAATAATATACTTATTTAAATAAAAAATAAACCGGCAAAAAAAATTGGCGTAAAAATTGCGGGAGCTAAGCATTTCACAATAGTATATTAGAGTACAAGTTGCATAAGACATGATTTTAGTGCACTCGTTCAAGTTTAGAAAACGAGCCGCAAGGCGAGTTTTCTAAAGAACAAGTGCACTAAAATGTCTTATGAAACGTGTATTTTATACTATTTTTTCTATTTCGGACATTAAAAGTCAAAAAAAACTTAAAATAAGAGAGTTTTGTACGAAAATTGTAGAAATTTTCTTTTTTTTGAAGTTGGTAGCATTGATGTTTAACTAGAGCATTTTAAATATTAAAATCGGCGGTGTTATATGTCATTTTAAGTTTAAAATTTAGATTGATTTATGCAATAAATTATTAACGAAATGGACGAAGCAAATAATTGCACGCCCCCAAAGATTCGCAAAATAGCAGAAGATAATTTACAAAATCTTTTGCCAACAAAGTCTCGACATATTTATCAAAAGCAATACGAGCACTTTTTAACTTGGTGTAAAGAAAATAATATCGCGAATATTACTGAAAATGTAATTATTGCTTATTTTGATAAGGAAAGCAAGATAAAAAACGCATCGACCTTGTGGTCCACATATTCGATGTTACGATGTTTAAATATTTATAAAAATATAGATATCTCAAAATTTTCTAGATTTCTTGCATATTTAGAAAGATTATCTGAAGGCTACGATCCTAAGAAATCCAACATTTTAGAAATAGATCATATTAACTGTTTTATAATAGAAGCCGATGATAAAACATATTTAGCAATGAAAGTAAGTAATACAAACATTCTTGTAATAGTATTTTATTAATGTTCTACATTATTTTGTTATAATAGTCATATTAATATAGATAGGTTATCCTTATAATGGGTTATAATGAAGCTTGTCGTCGTGAAGAAATCATGAACACGATTTTAGATGATATACAGTTTAAAAATGATGTCATAATGGTCAGAGTGCCAAAAACTAAAACTTATATTCCAAGACAATTATTATAACAGAAAAATTATGGATTGATTTGGTTAAAAAATATTATTCACTTCGTCCCACTCATGTTACACATAAACGCTTCTTCCTGCAATATAGAAATGGATCTTGCGTGAATAATTCAATTGGCATTAATACTATAGGAAAAGTACCAAAAGTTATAGCTACTTACTTAAATTTGCCTAATCCTGAGCTCTTCACTGGACATTGCTTTAGGCGTTCAAGTGTGACACACTTGGCTAATAGTGGAGGTGACTTAATAACAATTAAGCGCCATTGAGGATGGAAATCTTCAGCAGTGGCTGAAGGTTACATTGATAATTCCACCATGAAAAAAGTTGATGTTGCTCGAATACTGTCTAGTGCACCTAATACATCCACTAAAATTATTCAGAATCCATCGACTTCTGATGCAATAGGCAGTGATGTGTCAATCAATGTGAATCAACAGGAATTCAAACAAAACATAGTGTGTTCCCAGAATGTGCCTGGAATCTCCATTAATGCACATGAATCTTCTAGTGTTACAGTAAACGTTTATTACAGTTGCACTATCCAAAATGGGAAGTAAATGTCAATAGTAGCATTAGATCTTCCAACTCTGTTTAACAATTCATATTGTTAATTAGTATAAATAAAATGTTAGCAAGTGTTTTTCATTCTTTGTACCTATACAACTTTTACTACACATGCTTGTTATACACATTTATATTTGACATTTACATATGATTTAGTTCCATTTCTTTTTTTGTGACCAACCTCTAAAAACAAAATTTTGCGTGCGAAAAAGTAATACTTTATGCAACCCAAACGGGTGTCGAAAAGTGCACTTTATAGCACCGAAATAGAAAAATTATGTTTGCAATTTTTACACAGTTTTGAGGCACATTCCAGGCAAGTCGGTTTAAGGCATGATATACACAAGTAAAAAGTCTTTCTTTTAATCTTAGAGGGACAGGTATAGCATATCTTACGCTTTTCAAATTTTTCCTCCCCTGTAGCTTCGGGAGTTTCCTCAAAAATACCTATAATTCTTCGTATGGTGGCACGCAATTCACGTTTTAGATGAACGTTTCTTGATCTTCTTTCAAGGTGAGGGCGTACTAAACCATCTGCAAGCTGTTTTAAGAAATCTGTTTTATCTATCTTAAAACAATCCTTAAATGACTGATGCAGAACGTGAGCATTTACACCACTTATATCAAGCAGACAAAAACAAAACATTGTTAAAATGAAATATTATTCTAATGTACAAACAAAAATGGTGAGTTAATATGAAAACTAGAAAAAAAAGTGCTCAAAATGGGCATCATTTACTGCCAAACAATGACCTAGTCGGTCTCTAAACCCCTGCCAAACATTTTGGAGTGCAAATGGTGAAATCCTATTGATTTCGGTCTGCATTCTAAGCTGTAAATCCTCGAGATTATTGGCTCGATTTAGGTAGACTTCAGACTTTAAATGGCTCCACATAAAAAATCCAAAGGATTTAAATCTGGAGACCTAGCAAGTCATTCGATAAGCGCTCTTCTACCAATCCACCTGCCAACAAACACCTCATTTAAGTACTATCTAACTACTGCTTCATAATGAGGTGGAGCACCATCCTGTTGAAACCATATGTGCTCAGATGATTCTATTTGACTGTCTATCTTTTTTGTCAGTAACTAACGCAATCTTTGCACAATTCGCATTTTAAAAACTATTCAATGGAACAATCATACCGCATTAAAATAACTGACACATGCTCAACAATTTTTTTCAAAGCAGGCCAGGAACAAAAAATGCTTCGAACTTTTGAAATTTGTAATTTTTGTTTACACGTCGATATACTATTATTTGGTATATTGAGCCATTTGGCTATGAGTTAATGAACTACACAATTATAAGTATTTCCTTCTCTCTTTGAAGCGGCTTAGCCGTTCTAGGAGAGAAAGCGCTTCTACCGGCGGGCCTTTCTTGCCCAACTCAATATCTCTGTCAGCTGATTGCATAAGATTGTGTTTATCTTACGGGAGCTAATCTGAAGACATTATTTCATAATTAAACCTGGACAAAACAAATGGAAAACGACATTATTCATGTCACATGTACATGTAACAATCCAAACATGTACATATTTCTTACCATAAACAAAGCGCATCCAAATTGATTATGAGTCGGAACACCATTATATAACAACACAACAAAGCAGCATTTTGCAGAAATTCCAATTGAGAAAAAGACAATTGTTACAAGGCTCAATAATGTCGTGTCGTATATCCTTTCATTTGTCCAGGTTTATTCATAACTTCGCTGAAGAGTTCATAAGATCTAAACACTCTTGTCTGAATGTTGAAGTGACCATAGGTTAAATACGATGTATATGTCCATGTATACAGATATGTTTTTAACAAATCTGTATTAATTTGTATTCACAAATACTCTATGTGTTTACACATAGATATGCTATTATTTGACTACCAATATTGTCAATTTGGCTTCAAATAAGCCTTAGTAAAAAAAAAGTTATTTGTTTGATAATGTTAAGTGATATATTCATAAGGATTTTAAAAAGTGTTTCTTAATTACCGAAAGTTTTTATTTAGAATTATTAGAAATGTTTCTATACTTTTAAAATTTATTTCAGGACTGATCATAATTCCACAGAAATTCATGTATTTTTATATATCCAGTTTACTTTCTAAACTGAAAAGAAAGATAAATATTGCAGCTCCTCTTCGTAATAACAAAGATAAATTCTACCTCAATTATACTTAGGAGTTGTACGTCTCGAGATTTATAAGAGCGAGGGTCGAAACTAAAAGCGGACGCAGTTATTTGTTTAAAGAACGCGAAATGAGAGTAAGATTGCGGCGATGTAAACAGAGATCCACGCTTGCCAACCTTCGCAACCCAACGGCCGAACAAGAAGAGGAAGGTAAATAACAGACGGTCATCTGCTAAGTAATTGACTCAGACCGCAACATTATCTTCATCCCAGGTTTATCGAAGAGTAATCTATAGACCAATTTCACCTGTATTAAATGGCAAGAAAATAAAGGAAGACAATATGTATTTATACGACTTTATTAATTTTTAATTTGACCTGTTTGAAAATAACCGACGTTATACTTAATACCTTCCTTTTCTTAAGAAATATTATTTACTTAAAACTATAAATAATATGATATACTCTATCTGTTTCTATAAGTCTGTAGTATATTAAAAAAGTTTTGCTCTTAAATTACGTCGAAGTAAATCATAGCGTGTCTCATCTTCACGGTGCAGTGCTGGCCTTATGGAGATGAGACCCTACTTAGATGTCAAATCGCGAAAGTGGTGAGAAGTATATCTACCTATATACAAAATAATATCCAAATATAGCCTACCATTAAAAGTGACTTTATTACAAATTAAAATACATAATCTTAACAGATTGGACGCGTATTTATTTGTAACTAGCGGATGCCCTGCGTGCGTTGTAACGGTACTTAATGAAATGGAATAGATGGTTTTATGATATTTATTGAACTATATTGTATGCGGCCGATTTGAAAATTTATCGACAAATAGCTGACATGAATTATTGCGATATTTTCCAGAGTGAGCTTGCATCGATTTGTAAATGGTGTGACGAGAATTATTTATCCCTGATCATTCCAAAATGCAGGGTTATAACTAGAGAACGGACGCAATTTCCATAAAACGGAATCGGCAATTGGAATTGTGTATAACGTCGCACAGTACATCCCGGCGTAATTCAATGAAGTATTTGTTTGACTTACTCGGACACCTGGGCTTTCGGCGATAACAATGGACAAGCCAGCTATTGTATTAGGAGAATATAGTGCTTTTTAAAGTGTTTTCACGAGCGTAGATAGAAGCGGGGTTTTTATAATGGATTTTATTTATTAATTTATATTTCGTAAGATAAATAAAGTGCTGTGAGTTAGTTTCTTGTTTTCCTAGTTCTAACTGTTATTTACATCGTAATTTTTGTGATAGATCCTGTTTAATATCGTTTGATTGAATCTATTTCTATCAATTATTTCGACGTAAGTGTGCATTGAATTTCGTTCAGTTTCAATAACTTACGCACACATTTTTAGTTTTCATTTATTTAGATCTAGAGCATTGTTTAAGTTACTTTTTCAGATATGATATGGAAGAATGTCGAGAACGGGATCGTAAAACAATGGCGAGTTGGATTGACGGTCATACTGATTGTATGTCCATTGTCAGTGATTCCGAAACTTATTACAAAATCCGTAAAATATCGTCAAAAATTCGTCACTTAGGATCGCAAACACATCTGAACTCTGTAATACTTTTATGGCGGCTAATATTCCATTATTTAAATTGAACAATCCAATTTTGAAGACATTTCTGAAAAAATATACTGGTCGAAATGTTCCTGATGAATCAACTTTACGCAAATATTATGTTTCTAGGTGCTATACGAGAACAGTAGAACGCATTAGAAGCCATCTTTTAAATCAATACATATGGATAAGCGCCGACGAAACGGTGGATATGTTAGGACGCTGTGTGGTAAATGTTGTAGCTGGTGTACTACATCCAACTATTCCCTATAACTCATATGTAATAGCAACAAGTGTTATAAATAGAGTTGATGCGGAAACAGTTGCTGAAACCATTAAGGAGAATATGCAAAAAATGCTTCATTCAGACGCCACGTACAAAGAAAAAATACTTTTATTTGTCAGTGATAGTGCTGCGTATATGTTAAAAACAGGCAGACTATTGAAGAAAACATATCCTAATATGCTGCATATTACTTGTGTAGCACATGCTCTCCACCGAATCTGTGAATATATCAGAGACACTTTTCCGGAAGTTGATAGACTTGTATCAGCTTTTAAAAAAGTTTTCAGAAAAGCACCATTGAGAGTAGCTCTTTTCAGGGAAAAATTTCCATCTCTGTCACTGCCTCCCACTCCAGTAATAACTAGATGGGGAACATGGCTCGAAGCTACTAGTTATTATGCTGAGAATTGCGATAGTCTAAAACATTACGTAACACTGCTAAAGGAGGATGCTAGAAGTTTTGGTGAGTGCAAGGAGCTCACACAAATCCCAAATTTAAAAAATCAGTTGTACTTTCTTCACGAACACTTTGGAAAATTGCCAAAACTAATCACTTATTTTCAAAATCGAAATCTCAAATTAAATGACGGATTAACCACATTAGATGTGGCTGTTAATAATTTGAAAAGTATTCCAAGTGACTTCGGATGTGGCCTTCGGCAAAAGTTTGAAGCAATTCTTAATAGAAATCCAGATTTAATTACATTGCAGCAATTATGTATGGAGACAATTCCACAAAATCTAATGGCTAAATATGAAGAAATAAAAGAATATTCCCACTATGCACCTATAACCAGTTGTGATGTAGAAAAGACGTTTTCTATTTATAAGGATGTATAGCAATCGCCAATTAAGTTGGCACGAGGAGGGGGGTGCGCAGAAGCCGTTTTAAAAAGTCCTACCCCACTACTCAACTAATTGTCAGAATACATTTGTCATTGACGTTTGACGGAACATAATGTCTTTGCTAGGGGATCATAAAGTGATATACGCTCAGAGGTTAGAATTATCTGACATTTTATGTAAAACCAAATATAAATCTCCCCACTACTTCTAATCCTGCGCGAACTTACCCCTCCTCGCGCCAACTTAATTGGCGTTTGCTATACTTAATTCAAAGAGAACAAAATTGACAGAAGAAAACCTTGAGAAACTATTGCTAGTCAATATTAATACTCCTTTACTCAACTTGAACGACAAAATGAACAAATAAAAATGTTCCAATTATAGAAATAAAAATAAAAACTTTAAAAATACAACTTTTCAACAAATACATATGTATTTCGTAATTTTATAGATCACCACCCGTTCGTTTTCCAATTATATAAATAAAATTAAATATTTTAGAAATACAGCCTTTCGCCAGTACTGCACTGAGTGGTAAGCGTGTCCGTTCTCTAGTTATAACCTTTACTAGGAAGCAAGATATGATTTTATACAGTTACAGTTTACATGGAACTTCCATTGAGCGTTGTGAAAGTTTTAAAGATCTAGGAGTGCTGTTTGATTCAAAACTAGCGTTTAATGACCATGTACTGGATATTTGTGGGCAGGCATCTAAAACCCTTGGTTTTTTCACTAGAAATACGTATAAAGCCTTGGTTATAACGTATAATGCATTTGTCCGTTCAAAGTTGTAATACAGTTCAATTATATGGAATCCAGGCTACTTCTATTATGGGAATATGGTTGAGAGGATCCAAAAGAAAATGCTCAAGTCTGTATATTATCACGAACATAAAATATTTTTGCCACATAACTTTTGTTGTAATAATCTACTGAGAGAGTATGGGTTTGTCTCTTTGCGTGATAGGAGATCTATATCTGAGATTATTTTCATATTTAAATTAATTAATGGTGGTACGTTTGTTTCAGATTTATTGAGTCTCTTGGATTTTCATGTTGCCAGGTGGAACAGTCGTAATAAGAAAATGTTTTACCTTCCTCAATGCAGTACCCGACACTATTCTCAGTCACCCGTAATGTCGATGTGTGGCACTGTTAATTCTTTTTGTAGTGATATAGATCTACAGATAGTAGACTCGAGCGATTGATGATTCATAGCCTATAGGCGTCTGTCTTGTATTTGCAATAGGTTTGTTTCTATAAGCGGTCCGTGAGTTTCGAACAATTTGATACGTGTGGCCACTGCATAAGTGGCACATACCTACATATGCAGTATGCAATATACATCTGTCAATGCACAACAGAGCGAATGTAATAAATGGTTTGGTAACCCGCAGCAATTACTGCTGAAACAAAAGTAATGCTGACAAGCAAATTGCTTGTCGAATTTTGAATAAAAATAATTTACAAAGAACAAAACTCAAAATTATGTATTTTCTGTGAAACATTGAGAGTGTAAAACATTACTATGAACAACTAAAATTTGTTCAAGGTGTTCCTGTGTTAAATTAGTTCTTTTAGATGTTAAAACGTCTTTAAAAATAGAAAATGTCCATTCCACAGCACAACTGGGGATGGGTGCGTGATTAAAATGTTGCAAAAGTGCACCATTCGTATACATTCGAAGTATGGTGCAGTATTTTATATTATTAAAAATACTTTTATATTAAAAAATGTTTTCAAGATACAACAATAAATCACTGTTAGAAGGAAGGCTATTTTCGGAAAGAGCATTACTCCGAACGAAAATTAAGGCGTCCAGAATATAAATGTTCCCGCTTTCAATGCGGTCGGCTTGTTTGCAAATAATTATAACACGGGAAAGTTGAACGTTCATAAAGCCCATATAACTTTCAGCTCGGGCGCTTGTATTAAGGAAACGTACCGCAATAAACATCAAACAAGAACCAGCTCTGGAGTCATATTTGTATATATACTGTGTGCATGTACAACAAGATATATAATATTAGGAGGGAGAGAAGAAGATTCCCGGGTTCTGGGTTTAATAACCGAACACGGTCGACTAAATCTTTATAAATTCCCCGTAATTATAACATATAGATCGTAATTAAATTGCCATCCACATCTGAAGACGAACTGCAGCTTTGTATGTTCAGCCGACTGGAAGATGGAACGCCAAATATAAATTGGTGGTGGCCAAGAGGCGTCGTCGTCTTGTGTATCCTTCTCTAAGGCTTACGTCAATGCATCTCTGCAATTACTTTGGCGAAGAACGCTCACGACTGATTAATATGAAAAAAGAAAAAAAAGGAAAAAGGTCCTAAAGAAGATGACTATAAAGGAACAGTTGGTTATAAAACAAAAGGTGTAAAAGTGTTCGCCAGATATATACTTCGGCTTCTTTTTTATTATCGTCTGAAATTTTATTAAGTGAACTTTACAACTTGGTAATTAAAAAAGACTGCTCGCCACTCTATTATGAATTTTGTTTCGTCATTATGTATTTATTTCTTATAATACGAAATTGAATAATTAGAAAATTATAGGTACGATTTTATATAATGAAATACGAGGGTAGGTTGAATAATTCATACATCGTACAGAAATGAAGGAATAATTTAAATAAACAAACTTTATTTTTTCCCATAATCTCCTCTTAGTTCGATAAATTCTATCCTAACCCTACAAAATAATCGTTCATTGTTAAAGTTGGCTCCTCGTTTGTGCTGAACGTCTCCGAGAAAATCTTTTGATTTAGGGAATAGATGAAAATCAAATGGTGCTAGGTCTAGCGAATATGGAAGGTACCGTACTAATTTGAATCATAATTTATCCATTTTTTGCAGCAACCGTACTGGTATGCACAGGTGCATTATTATGATGAAAGAGTACTTTCTTTTGACGCTTTTCAGCGATAGCTGGCTTCGAATGATCTAAAAGATTTGCGTAATATTCGTCGTTTACAGTCTAGCCCTTTTGAAGATAGTCTATTGCTACCTGCCTCGTTCAAGCAGCAAAACTCGCAAAAACTGGTCTTTCTAAATTTCATTTAAACTCAGTAACCCTCAAAAGTCTTTCTTTGGAGACTGTGGTTAAGTAAGAACTCAAAAAAAGGTAACCCCTTACCACAATTACTAATCGTATCCTAAATACGACAACTAAGTTGTCATCATCAGACGATAAAACCAAATCGATAAGAATTTACAGCAGCACAAACAGAAGTCAGTTAATAAAGAATGGAATGGCATAAAACTCCCAAATCAAAGTACTGCTTTTACCTAAAATCATATAAAGGGAGCAAGTTAGTAATTATGGACAAAATCGACTATTTTCAAGCAGCTAAAAATTTAATTGCCGAAGGTCCGCATGTAGAAATTAAGAGAAATCCGTTACCTAAAATGATTAATGACACTAAAGACGCGTTAAAGAAATGTCCAATTTTAATGACCTCTAGCCAAAAGTATAAATTAAATGTTAGTAATCCTTTAGTGCCAAGAGTGTACTGTTTGCCGAAGATGCATAAACCAGGTAACTCGATGAGACTTATCGTTTCAGGTATCAACTCACCGACTTATTTGATTTTAAATGGTTAGTGAATAAATTTAAAAATTTACCCGTGAAACCAGAAAGTTTGTCAATTAGTAATTCCTTAGAATTTGTTCAATTAATTAAAGATTGTGAACTGGAAGACAGGGAAATTTTAGTTTCATTCGATGTAACATTATTATTTCCTTCGGTGCCTATTCCAGAAACTGAAATATTTAGAAGGCTTGCTCCATAAGAATAACATTAAATTGAACCTTCAAAAGTAAAGGAATACATGAAATTGACAACTCTGTGCATGACGCAAAATTCTTTCCAAGTAGGAAAGAAAATTTATGAACAGAAACAAGGTAACTTGCCTATCTTCTTTCATAGCCAATTTATTAATGGGTCAATTTGAAGTAGAATTTAAAAATAACGCTAAATATTTCCCAAGAGTCTGGAACAGGTACGTAGATGTCATTCTCGCGATTTTTGATACACGGAAATGCGGATTAGACATGTTCATTAGTGAGTTAAATTTGAAATTTCCGACTATTAAATTCACGGTGGAAGAGGAAAACAATGATAGGATACCATTTTTAGATACATTAGTAATTAGAAATAAACATAAAATAGAAATGGATATTTTCCGGAAAGAAACCAATGTCAATAGATTCATCATCGCTGATTCAAATGATAGTTTTCAACACAAGACAGCTTCTTTTAATTTCTTAGTCAATCGGTTACTAAATTTTCCGTTAACAAAAGAGAGATATGAAATAGAACTAGATTTCATTAAAAACATCGCTTTGATATAGAAATAATCAATAAATTAATTGGAAAAACGACATTAAAACAGACAATCCGCGAATCCACAAGTTTGATATCTCAATGTAACCAGGAGGAAAAGTACATGTGTTTATCATACCATTCTATCACAAAAAACATTAATAGAGTTGTTAAAGAACGAGGTCTCCAAGTTGCCTTTCGGTCCGAAAATGCCATCAAAAGTATTTTAGAGAATACCAAAGATAAAGTTAATTTGAATTTGAAATCAGGTATATACGAAATTAATTGCGATGATTTGAAATATGTAGGCCAAACGAAACGATCAATAATAATCCTGTTTAAAGAACACATCACATATTAAATACAATAGACCAGAAAAATCTAACGTGGCCAATCATTAAGGAATGATTAAGGAATACAGAACACAATATGTCGATTAAAGGGTTAAAACTTGTCAAAGCCATCAATAATCCCCGAGATCTTGACGCATATGAAAGTATTCATATCGTTAAAAACAAACGGAACACGATTAACATAGACAACGGTCCGATTGCATATAGTTGTCTCGTTTCATTCTTAGAGAAGAGGTAGAAAGGTTGAAGGCGTGCGAAAAGAGAATAAACACATGTGGTTACCGTTTCTTAAGAGAGTAAGTTACTTACTTATGATGACAACTTAGTTGTCGAAATACGTATTTAATAATTGAGTCTACTTAGACTTAACTTACATGTGCGGGTTGCTCTTAAAAATACAAGTCAGTAGACCAGTACCACGGCTACAGCTCGAGTGAATACAACGTGCGGTTCCTGACGAAACGTTGTTAACGTTACTGATCTAAATTTAAAAATAGCACCACCGCGTTTTGTAGGCTGCTTATATAAGTGAATATATATTACATGGGGGACGTACATGCGATAACGTATCTACGCTTAATCTGGCTGTATCCTAGGAAGCTAAATATAATAAAAGAAAGCGGACAAGCACCAAATGATAAGTAACAATAATTATTATAATCGATTACGTGGAAAAATAATAATATAAACAAGTGAAAAATATATCAAGCGTCAAAATAGAATATTGGGTGAAGCTCTGTATATATATATTTCAATTATGAAGTATAAACAAATGCACAAAAATCTTAAATGGTAATTTGAAAATTGGATCAATGTACTGTCCAAACTTTTTTACCGTGCCTATATATTACGTACTTTCACAACAGTAAAATAATATATTTACGCTCGTGAGATCTCATTAGTGTTTACATAAAATTATAATAAATTCAGGCACAATAGGTCTTAATTCGCCAACAAAGATATGATACTAATAAATTTCAGAAAAACTGTATGCTAAATAAAAATAGTAATTAAATGAATCCAAATATTTCAAATAAAATTTAATGGTTAAGATTTATTCTAGATTACTAAATGTGATTTACTAAAAAATATATTAACTACGTATTAAGCTACTTTCAAATGGATCATAAACAAAAACAGAAAACTCTGGGCGGTAACGATGAATATATACGCGGCACGGAAGCGTTTCTTCCCTTCCTTGTTCGACCTCGATACTCCTTTTCTCTTCTTTGTCCGATCTCAGGTCTTCGCTTCCCAAATTACTATTAGCGTTGAAAGGTACGGCAATCAAGGAAATAAGGAGTCGCTAAGAAGGAGGACCGTGTAAAATGGACGTCACTCGCTTACCTCTTGGTGTTTTCGAGGGTAACTAATCAAGATCCAGACAAGGTGTACTAGTTTATCTAATTATCTGGAGCTTAATTCATCAATATATGGCCACATTAAATCCACTTATTTAGTGAAAATTTTGCTGAAACTCATAAATCCACGATACTTAAAAGTGGCACACACCTATACACATCTGCACTGATCCAACTAACCAACTTAAGTGACTAAAGTCAGACGCGATCGCATGAAGGGGTTAAAAGGGCGAAGAAGAATCCTTACTACGGCTCGTACGCTTACGTCAACTATGCATCTGTTGACTCGATATACAATCGGAAAGCGAAAAAGCAAGTACAGAACTGAGCAAAATGCGCATTTATTATTTAAAAATAATATTTTAAAACCTAACACTATCAACAATATTCCTTTTGCATCCCAAAATACCGATGCCATCAACTTTCCCACCAATGAAACTGTCTTGGCCTTCCTTGGAGTTGGTTCTCCAGGTGTGGTCCTCATCTTCGACTGTTGTTTAGATTCGGGTGTTTCGGGAGTTAATAATGAACCCATGTTTCGTCACAAGTAACAAATCGGCATAAAAAATATTAGCATCTTTAGATACTCATATTCAGCACAATTCATGTGAGCACTTCATGTTTGGGTCGAGCATGTTCTGCGCCACACAAAGGTTAAATGATTGAACATGTTTTTTTATACATTCCCGGTCTATTGCTAAGGTTTTTGCATGTTTGCATCGCCTGACAGCTAAAGGTACGATATTCCTATGGTCTTCTTTTTGACAAAACATTTGTAATCCTTTTACCGTTTTTTGGATCATATTCTAGAGAGCTTAGAAAAAATGTTTTAAAAAATTCGTTCTTTGTACCCCCACTTTTTAAAAACACTAGAATGTCCGTTTTCTAGCACTTTCTCCATTACTGCGTGTTTTCTTCACATCGTGCTGGGTGATGTTTGACGAAACAAAAATTCTTCTTTTCTGCCAATACAGATTCATTATTATAAATTTTTCTAGTTAAAGTAGGCTATGACAATGTATTTCAGTTTTTGCCACTCGACTTTAGTCATCAATAATTTATGAGTAAGGCAGATTCCAGCTCAGATGCAATAATCGTTTATAACAACCTTGTTATATGACAATGTTATAAACAATAATACAATCAAACAGACGTACCTATAAAAACTCTTTTGATAGCATACACAGAACACTACAACGTAGTCTGAGCGACCACATGCACTCAACTGATAGAATCGTCAGAAACTAACAAGTTTCACTTTAAAACGACAAACACACACTTGGGTGATCTCCCGACAAGATCATACAGTTGCTAGACTAAAAAACAGTGTATCTGTATTTCTGTGGAAGATACTGCCTTTAAGGCCTGCAGTAGGTTCTTACTGCATTTTAACTTAGGAAGGTTCAATATCAAGTGGATTTACTACAAGACTAATGGATGTGCACTTACAGCTTTCTAGCTTTGTAAAGTGCTGTATAATGGTATAATGGTATAAGGAACATAAGGAGGTAAACCGAAAATGACGAAAATTGGAGATACTTACCTGCTTTCTTAGGACGACAATATTATATTCTCCACAACTAATTTTTAATAATATTTTTATGTTATTAAAAATGTTTTTGCTTTATACAAAATTTTGTGAGGTTTAACCTACTCAAGTACGTTTCAAATTACTTTGTTATATTTATTTATTTATATCTAGTCTTCAGTTTATTTACTGAGTCTTCCAGGTAAAAAGTAATGTCTGTCTCCCGTCAATTCACCTTCGTAAGTAAATGTTCTGTATTGCTCTCACAAATTTACTTGCAGTTCCATTGTCTTCCTATCGCGTGATCTTAATAAACTAAAATAAGAACAATATATTGGAACTTTAAGTGGTAGGTTGTACAGACGGTTTGTTTTTGGTTCGCAATTCAGAACAGTTTCAGAACTACTGCGTACTAGATCGTACTAGCTATTTGGTGTTTTGGTTACATATGAACTAGTTCCGAATTTTGAATTATATGTTTTGGTTGTTGCAAGAACTAATTCGGAACGATTCTAGAACCGTTTTAGCAGTTCTTGCTCCTTAGCGAGTACCAGTTCAGAATTAATACGAGCCGTGGCACTGTTTTTCTTTTTTGACATTTCTTAATGTTGGTAAGAAGTTGGCCTACATGTTGCACACAAGTATGATAAACATACTCTTAATAAGAAATAATTTAATTTTTTTATTTTATTTTATAATTATTTAATAATAATTTGAGGGCCGTGGCAATTAACTGAAAGAATTTTTTCACATTCTTCACTTGGCTTATCCCAACTTTTGCTTTGTATGTGGCAGAGTTGGAACGTCGATGTAATTGATATTTAGCATCGATTAAAATGAATATTGATGTTTAAAAAAAATCGAACAAGAAACATCGATGTATCGATGTTATCGAGTCGTATTGCAACAGCACCTACTGCTATTTCCATATAAATATGTTTAGTATTAAGAAACAATAATGATTATCGATTAATGAGTAAGAAATTAAGATAGGTTATGTTAAGTAGAATAAGTAATGTGCTTTCCATATTTTTAATTTCAATTTTAAACTCAAGTTTAGCAATTTAAAAAAAGGTATATAACCCCTTACCACAATTATTAGTCGTATCCTAAATACGTATTTCGACAACTAAGTTGTCATCATCAGTAGGTAAAAACTACTAATTAAAAGTCGCACATGCATAGACTGCAGTCTATACAGGGTTGCAGTGTATAATAGTTGTGCGGAAGCGTTTCTTTTGTTTAACTGTGCCCCATGTGCGACTTTTAATTAGTAGTTTTTACCTACTGATGATGACAACTTAGTTGCCGAAATACGTATTTAGGATACGACTAATAATTGTGGTAAGGGGTTATACACCTTTTTTTAAATTTTTATTTAACCACAGTCTCCATTGAAAGAATTTTCAAGTTTAGCAATAGGTAGTAATTTTAGTTTATTCCAATTATTAGTCAAGGTTAGGTTCCACCCTGAATCTCGCCTGGGAGTTGTAGAGGTTGAACATATAATTGGTTATTTATACGACTTACAATCTATTATTTATATTTGTAACTTTTATTGCAACAAAGACATTTATTTTTCTCTCTTATTTGGTCCCTAAGCATTTATATATATTATTTAAAACTTGGCGTATAAAGAAGTATGAATAATATCAAATAATAAAAAACAAATTGTTTAAATTGTCACTAGATGGCACACCAGTAAAGCTTAATTGTGTTTTGGTTTTCTTGAGTTCACACAAATTCAGAACAGTTCTAGAATTAACAAGGTTATGCGCATCAGTTCTACGCATTACTGTTTTGAATTGCGAACCAAAACAAACCTAGAGTAAATGTAATATAGTAATATAATTCTGTTGAAGGTTTAACAGAGGTATTTTTAAGGTGCTTTTTTAATAATGCATTAAAAAGAACGAAGATTGATAATTTAAATGAAATGATTAGTTTCCGAGAATGGAGGCACAGGAGTATGTAGTAAAAATATATTTTATTTTAAAGTGTTTAATACATTTTTATATCTCCTGTATGTAATTTTCTACTTGATTTACAATTCCGCGTATGAAACGATAAGTTGTTATTTATTTTTCAAACAATATTCTGAAATATAATCAGATAACGATACTCATAAATTTTAATAAGTACGCTCGTTACCGAAGCTACTTAATGAGCACTGCGTTCATTTAATTGACTACTCATTGATTGCCCCGAGCTTCTCTAAGATCTAAATTCAACGTACTTAAGACACCATGTTGCGATCGCAATTAATCGTCGATGAAATTGCGCCCACTTCACAGTTAATTAAATATCCGAGGAAAGCAAATCCAAAGCCACTCTTTAGTTCACTGAACACATCCCAACGATTACCGCTGTATCCTTAGCGACATCCTAAGACATTAATAAGTGGTAATTATCAAATTGGAGTCGAAGTAAAACGTAGACTTGGGTTCGAATGTTCTTTGTTGCTGTTACCGAACGAGTATACGCTTCTCTTGGGGATTTACGAGGGATTTGTTATAATGGACCGCATACTAATCATCGACTCCCAAAGTAGATTGTTGTTCTAAGAACATAACTTCCTTATATAGCGGCATATAACTGTATCCTTCTAGACAAACACCGAAACTTCTCTAGAAACATTTCATTAAGTAAATTGAGTAATTACTTTTAACTAAATTAATATTGTTGTGTGTCTTTAGGTACACATATTCTTTTTAATATAGTAATTGCTAGATAGGGAAGGTATTTACGTTGTAGTTTAAATTGTTTTCTAATTAAAAGTACCGTTTAAATTCATTAAATATATAGGATTTCAATTTAGTACTATTTTTTTTTTTATTTTAAATAATGGCAATTATTAGGGATCAGCAGTCAGTAGTACATTCCGGAAGGTACCTTACTTAGGACTTAAATGAATTTGTAGCGGGCCGATCTACTGTTTAGATTTATTAGTTACTTGAGTTCGATGGCATAAATATGTGATATACAGCGACATAGCAATGTCTATACATCTACTTGCATCTAAGAGAATTGAAACAAGTAACGCAGAATTTATATCACGTAACATAATTTCGTGTTTAAAATCCTTACGGGGTGAAAAGCACGATATAAATAAAGAAAAAGTATTGTTACTTGTAATAGATAGAGCTGCATATAAGAAGACGGCTGGTCGACTATTACAACAAACATATGCATGACTCATATCACATATTTCGCACATGCTCTTCATCAAGTATCAAAGGAAGTCAGAAACTGCTACCCGAATGCAGATAAATTGATATCTTCTGCCAAGAAAGTTTTTATGATGGCACCTGCACGCAAGAATTTATTTCGTGCGGAACTGCCACATATGCCAGTACCAGCAGAACTTGAACGTACTGTAAATGAGAACTAATGAGTATTAAATCTCACTTTACATGCAAATGTCGCCTAATGTGTTGCGTTGATTTCTACATTTCGATAAATTAAGTTCGTATAACTATGCAGAAGCGATACACGTCGCGACGCTGGCTTCCTGGTTGTTTGGATAATGAATAATTCGTGAAACATCACACTTATCCTTTAATGTGTGGATATGCATATCGCCCTTATTTGATCTTGTTCACACACAGTATCCTAGACAGACATGATTCTTCACACCTATACTTCGCGTATATGCAGGATGTTTTACAGAAAATTTACCCACTAATGGTTCTCATTAAGATTTAAAAAAAGTCTTAGTAAACCTACATTCTAAAACCAGTCATTTCTGAGTTATAATTGATTTTACATTTTTTTCATCAAAAGTATAACTAGACGTTTGCTTATATTACCCATGTACAATAAATGTTTATCCTAGCTTTTATTTTCCGTTATTTACTGTCATGTCATATGTCATATCGATCTGCCTTTTGCTGTAGGATAAATATGAATAGATACACGAATGCAGAAATGGCATACATTCATTTTATGTATGGTGCTGCTAATGATAATGCTTATGAGGCACGTCGCCTTTATACGGAAGCTCACCCTAACAGTATTTTTCCAAGTGATAATTTTTTTACAAAAGTGCATTGACGTCTGTCAGAGGCGGGTTCATTAAAACCAAATTATCGCGATGCTGGTAGACCTCGATCTGTTTGTACTGCTGCAGTAGACGAAGATGTTTTAAGAAGGGTTGAAGAATATCCAGGTATTAGCGTGAGAATGATGTCTGCTGCAGTAAATATTCGCGCTCCTCTAGTATGGAGGACTTTGCACCATCCTTATCACCTACAACGAGTGCAAGCACTAACTGCTTCTGACTACGTTTCGCGAAGTGTGTTTTACCAAATGATTTTGCAGAAAATTGCAGAAAATCATATCTTTCCTGCTATAGCTTTATTCAGCGATAAAGCTGCATTTATTGAAGACGGCATTATTAATTTTTATAATTGTCACGTTTGGGAGGACGAAAATCATCACGCTGTTGTGGATTGAAGGAGTCAGCATAGGTTTTCTGTTAATGTTTGGCTTGGTATTCTAAATGATCTACTGATAGGACCAGATTTTCTTCCTAATCGCTTAACTGCTGAAATTTATCTGGAATTTGCCAATATTATTAGAAGATGTACCACTTCAGGATAGGTAACAGATGTGGTTTATGCATGATGGCGCGCCTGCACATTTCGTGTACATTGTCCGTAATTATTTAAATAATGAATTTAATGGTAGATGGATAGGACGAGGGAGTCCAAACGCTTGGCCACCTAGATCACCTGACTCTAATCCGCTAGACTTCTCTGCTTGGCGTTACTTAAAGTCGTTAATTTATTCCACACCTATAAATGACAGAAAATTTCCAGCAACGAATACAAAACGCATGAATCTTCGAAAGAGTGCGAGATTCTTCTGTGCGTAGATGTCAAGCATGTTTGCACAAGGAAGGGTGTCATGTCGATCATTTAATTTAGCATTGCTTGTTGAGTTGTTAATTTTTGTATATATGATTTCCTACTAAAAGAACATTTAATGACTAAATAACAATATTGAAATTGTTTATATCTCTAAAACGACTGATTTTAGGACGTGGATTTATTAAGACTTTTTTCTTTATCCTAATGAGAACCATTAGTGGGTAAAATTTCCGAAAATCTTCTTTTAACACCCTGTACAGTTAGTATAATGAACTTAGCTCTCATTTAGAGTAAGTTCATTATATTAACTATATATACGCGAAGTATAGGAGTGAGGAATCATGCCTGTGTGTTGACAAGCTCCAATAAGAGCGAAATGTATCCACACATACCGGGAGAGGTGTGATTTTTCACGAATTTTTCATAATCAGAACTTGTTATAACGCGCTGGAGAGCATGGACAGAACCAGCATCCTATTATCACATGCATTTTGACGACGTTAAAAGTATAATACAGGTACATATCCAAATGATGTTGTTTCTATTTTACACGCTCAGCAAGTATTTATGAACCAAACTATTCAAATAGATTTAGCCAATATTCATTGACATTATTCCAGAATACCTGTAACCATCCGCCATCTAGAGGTTACTTCGACAAACCTACAATATTCTATAACTAACGCCATGAATATTACATATGTTCTTAGTGAATACCTTTCCTAATTAATTGCATGGTGTCACTGTTTTAAACTGAAATTCAATTTTGACAAATGCTGCGTGGTCACTTATACTTGATCTGCGATGCCTCATTGTATTGAAAATAATATCTTCACCAGTAAGGCTGAAATAAAGTATTATTTGATTCGAATCTTATGTTTAGATCCCATATAATCCATATCTGTTCCGATGTCTACAACAGTCTGGTATTTATTATGTGTGTGTCAAAATACTTTAAATATATCACTCTGCTTAAATCATTTAACCATTCTTATGTTTTGAGCAAAATTGAATACGCCTCATTAATTTGGTATCCCGTCTATGCTTGCGATTTTATTCGTTTGGTCCGTGTTCACCGTAGATTTTTGAAGTTCCTCACATTCAAGGTTGATGGTATCTGCCCGAAACGTGGTGCGTCCTAGGATGTTTTTCTTTTACGCCATGGTATGTCATCTCTAAGCGTTAGAAGGGAGAATATTTGTAGGAAATTCTTAACTAAACTGATCAAAAACACATTGGAGCTAATGTCGTTTGTGGTTCCTCGCATGAACTCCAGGTATTACGTTACATTTATGGTTCCCTTCGCGAAGAGGAACGCCTTCAAACGGAATCCTACTTATATCTCTCTAACGTGGGCAACAAAATACTGGATGATCTGTTTGCTTTAAAATGGCTCGCCGGATGGATAGCATTATTTAAGTCCACAGCTTATTTGTAATTGCACTGTAATGTTATGTATATATAATGTGCCTTGTAATTGGGCCAAGCCTGTTGGGTATTAAAGTATATTATTATTATTATTATTAATTACATGGAGCTGCTCCAAAAAGAAAATTTAAAGAAATTTTAAAAAACATTCCAGGATTTCGTGCTGTACGCCGAATTTTTGACTAGTTTAATGATAAGGAAGTAGATTTTTCCGAACCGGGGATAATTGTGTCACTTAGAGACTTTATATACTTTAAATGTGCCCCTATTTCATCGATAGATATTGAACGGACGTTTTAGACTTCTCCGTAGAAAGTTTTGATATCACTAATTTTCCACATTAAAATTGTTGAATACTTTCTATCAATTTTGAGACCAAATTGGTGTTACGCTGGTTGAAGTTTGTTTATGGCATTATAGGATTTAATATTGTAAGCGACTTTTTCTATACCGTTTAATATATAAATATTTATAGTGCATATTATATTCAAAATATAACGCAATTTCTATGGAAGATGATTTCCTGAGTTTCAAATGTTATGTCTATTAGAAATAGGTCTGAAAAGCAAAAGGAAATAATACAGTCGAATTAGGGTGATCGACGAAAAAAAATGCAGAGGGAGATGCTGACAGCGCCGTCTTTGTATCGCTCGCGAATTATTCAATTTATTCCTTATCTAGATCATAAGAACATCTGCATGAGTTTTATAGAGCAGTTTCGAGCCTTACAAGTGTTCGTTATTACACCTCACGCACTCGATTGTATTTCCTCTAAATTTTATACACACGTGTGTAGGAGAAAGCACTCTGTCTGTTTCTTTCACTCAAGCTTGAGCATTCGCTATGCAGGAAAGAAATGGAAAGTTTTCGAAATGTATAATATTACGGGGATTACGTTGTACTGAATAAGCAATTTTATTTCATGGGGTGTGAAAAATCAAATCTGTTTGATTGAATCGTGACTGGAGTATTGCTTCGAGCTTAAATAAAAGCTTATTTGAGAAAGTTTTTTTACGATATATTCAAAAACATATTCGGGATCACGGACGTAATTTTTCGTATACGTATAAATGATACTTGAATTAAAATATTCGATTTATACTTCAGCATTATTTTAAAAAAGAAATATCTTTATTGAAATATAAAAAAATCTGTATTAAATATTACAGAAAGGCAGTCGTTAATTTTAGATTATTAATGTTGCTTATAATATAGCTGATAGTGGTCAACGACTTAAAACAAGTAGAAAAAATAATTCAATTCACAATATATATTTCTAGTATTTATAATGATAATTCTACTTATACGACGGTTATTTGTTAATTAAAACTGCGTAAAGAGACGCAGTTTCAATCAACGCAGCTGCGTGAAGTTAGTTATCCACAAAATGTGGGTCAGTATGCCAAGGGTGTTACGTCTTTAAATTCCATTCTACATGTTATCTCGTTTTGTTTTAAATTTCATCATTTTTATATTTAACGTTTTATCGCCTGGTATACTTGTTTACGTCACGGGTTGCTTCACGTCTTATTTTCACGAGTACGTTGTCACAATCTGTGCGAATGTCTGTCACGGTATCGCCTCATCCCCGCTTCCGCCTCTATTGTTGTCCCGATTTAAGCACATTCGTTCACGGGCTGTGACTAAGAACAGTTGGGATTGTTCTAAGTGCTTTCGTTTACACTCTTGAGGGTGATAAGATTTACGTAATTCTGCGTAGTTTGAAGAGTCGCATATATTGCGGATAAGAACACAGAGCGTAAACAGTTTGAAATTTGCCGATACCGTTCCATTTCTGAATTAAAAGTGAAAAAGCCTGAGTTTCTGTTGAACGGCAATTCTCGGACGTAAATACGGACCATCTGCAAGCTCACCGGAAATCGTGATCAAGGGCCCAGACACCTTTATCCGAACAACGAGTCAATTACCGACGTATCAACAGCAATTACCATCATCCACTGACATATCCGATTCCGAAGGTTTTTTGGCATAAATTTTGTCTCTTTAAATGCCGCTTTGAAGATTTAAAAGGAAAATAAATACATTCTTTAACATTCGAGTTTTAAATTTTTAATCTGCTCAATTTGAAATTCCAAGAAGCGCTTTGAATAATTTAATATTACTTTAGAATATACATATTTGTAGTTACTGTAATCTCTTATTGATTTGATTTCAACTTTGTTATAAATATTAAATTTTAACGTAATATTTTCTAATCTGGTTTTACAGCATATATATATTATTTCTCTTAAAGATATTCTAAAATTATTTATCGTGAGAATTTCTTCTGTATCTGTGAACACCTGGTCTCAGAAAAAAAAAAGTTTGTCTTCAAGTCGGGCAGGTGTACAATTTTATTGACTTATTTGAGTCACTATTGACTATTGAGATATACGTTATACAATAGTATATTAAAAAACGAGTTTCATATGGCACCATTTTGCCGCACGAGATCAGTTTAGAAAACGAGCCGCTTGCGGCGAGTTTTCTAAAGAGGGAGTGCGGCAAAAGGCCTTATGAAACGAGTTTTTTATACTATTTTTTCTATTTTGCGTTTTTTACATTAATAAATTGCTTAAATTGGAATTATTTAATTTGAAAGGTCAGAGTTTAATTTTTATATAAAGCATGCAGTTGGTCACATTGATACTGGGCATTTTCAAATTTAAATCTTGCTATCCGCGAAGTATATTATATTACATATTATTTACTAATTTTCGTTAACATTACTTGATACTTCATTTAAAAATATAAACATGAGGGACATAGAAACATATATATGTTGTTGTCAATTGTATACAAAATACGTTGTTTGTGTAAAATACGGACATATACCATATATGTCAAATGTACATAAATTCTTAAAATCAAATGACAGCAATGCTATTTATTTATGTATTCGAATAACGCCAACATTGAAAAATGAAAAAAAGCGTATCGAAATGGAGCTCATTTCGATACTGTTTTGGGTTTCATAATGAGTTCATTTCGAACGCAAAATAGAAAAAAGTATATTAAAAAACAAGTTTCATAAGGCACCATTTTGCCGCACGAGATCAGTTTAGAAAACGAGCGGCGAGTTTTCTAAAGAGCGAGTGCGGCAAAATGCCTTATGAAACGATTTTTTTATACTATTTTTTCTATTTTGCGTTTTTTTACATTAATAAATTGCTTAAATTGGAATTATTTAATTTGAAAGTTCAGAGTTTAATTTTTATATAAAGCATGCAGTTGGTCACATTGATACTTGACATTTTCAAATTTAAATCTTGCTATCCGCGAAGTATATTATATTACATATTATTTACTAATTCTCGTTAACATTACTTGATACTTCATTTAAAAATATAAACATGAGTGACATAGAAACATATATATGTTGTTGTCAATTGTATACAACATACGTTGTTTGTGTAAAATACGAACATATATCATATCTGTCAAATGTACATAAATTCTTAAAATCAAATGACAGCAATGATATTTATTTCTGTATTCGAACAACGCCAACATTGAAAAATGAAAAAAAGCGTATCGAAATGAAGCTCATTTCGATACTGCTTTGGGTTTCATAATGAGTTCATTTCGAACGCAAAATAGAAAAATTATATTTTATTACTTTAATAAGTATTATTATTATTCTGTAAAGCTTTCGTTGAGTACCTCAGGAAAGACTAATTTTTGTCCTTTATAACTGTAATCTAGACTATTGATGTCTTTTGGATATTTCTAATTATTAGCGTCATATTCATTATACTTTTGAAATCTATTTTAATATGTTTCTTTATACTCATATTATTGTAGCGTATTTTCATTCATTTAATCGCCCTTTTATTTTTTTATATTCAACATTTCAGAATTTACATTTTGTCATATATACAGTGTGATCATTTTGCAGGGTGTATGTTTTATTTGACTAACTTGAACAGAATTAGGTTGTTTTTATTACGAACAAGAATTAAGGTGTTAATATACGAGTTAACTGTTTTCGAGCCTATTTTTACCTTCGTTAACATTATTTTATTTTTTTTATCTGTAGCAAGTTCGAGTTTGAACCTTTCTTTGCAGGTACCCTGTGCAGCATTTTGTCATTTCGTTCTGTATTTTTGTAGTCTGTATGCGCATACGCCTAAGATGGCGCAATCCATTTTCCCCGTTTTCAGACTGAGCTTCCGTAAGCAAAACGGAGTGGCGCTACCTACCTTTTATTTTAGTCACCCACACCCGTCTCCACTGACTAGGGACATACACGATAAAGACTCCCAGACTATTGTGCGAAACGACTACGGATTTCGTTTTGTTTTTGACCATCTTCAGACGCAATCGCTGCGCCTGCGCGCGTCGTATGTAACAAGGGGAATCATTTTAAGTGGAAACGTTTATTGTTGGTGAGCAATATTTCGTAGTTGTGCTTATGTTCGCGATTTTTTAATGGCCGATTTTATGGATTAACATATCCGTATAAACTTTTGATTTAAACTCAATACGAATGTCGCAGAAATACAAAAAATGTTAAAAGAAGCATTCGTGGACGACACTTTAGGTCATGCACAAAGTTACGGCTGGTTTAAGCTTCTCAGACCTGGTGGAAAATCAGTTAATTTCGATAATCGCTTTGGACAACCATCAACCCGTATTACACCAGAACATGTCATTGCTCTTCTAAATGTAGTTATGAATAATCGTAGACATACTATTCAAGACATCTGTAATACTGTGAGATTATTTTATGTCACATGTAGGCGGATTTTATAGTATCATCGTATCGCATACCGCTTTCATGATAAAGCAGCGAATATTGGGGTTGTTCCTCATTCAACGTTTCCGCCTGAGTTAGTTTCCTGCGACTTTTACATTTTTCCGAAGATGAAAATCAAGTTGAAGCGGTAACCACTTGAAGCTGAATCACATACGGTGCTGATAACATTAACAAAACAAAAATGGCGACGTATCATGGCATGTATCAGTTATTAGTTAGGATAAATTTAAAAAATGAATGGATGATAATGCCGAATAGTATAAAAAACGTGACTAATTCTTTTTTCCAAACCTGAACTTAACGTCATTCTCAAAATCCAGCAAGATACCTTTGATGCGTATTACTATTTGGTGAATTAGGTAATTAAGCCACAAAATATGAAATAATTTTATTGTTTTTCAAAATAATCCACTTTAACTAAAATACATTTGTTCATTCTTTGGAGTCACTTGTCGAAACAGGCAAAAAACTCTTGTAGGGCAAGTCTTCAAAATATCATTGAAGTTAAAGAACCGCCCTATCGATGCGAGGAAGTCGTTTGATAAGCATCAAACTTTTAACAAATGGCAACATACGAAAATCGTTGCGTGCAAAATTTGCATCGTGCGGTGGATGTGCCGAGCTGTCTCTTGTTTTCGAATAAAATTTTTATTGTTTTTGCGGGTGTATGCAACACGATTCCACACAAATCAGGTCTTAGGCCATCAGTACACAATGTTGGACAACGAAAACGTCTGTATACCAATCGATATTAATAGTTTTACGATCTTCAAGAGAAATGACTTAACTGAACCACCGTATTCGAGGAAAATAGCATTTTTTCCTTGAATATATTTAGCTTTTGTATGTCAATAATGTTCCCAGCACAAATAGTTGCTGCAAGTTATCCAGGCCTTGGTTCATCTCCTGATATATTTATTTAACGCATAAATTCCTAAAATCAGTAACTAGTTGTAGTTAAGGACTGTCACCAATACTTGACTTTGGTTGTATGTGAAACCTTGTCTAAAATAATAAAAAATCATAACCCGAAAACATTCTGAGGAATTTCTATATCGCTTCTTGAAAAAAATATACCTATCCGATTTCCCTCTCACAGAATTCTGCCGTTTGGTTTGTTAACTACTGCAGCACAGCAATTTTAATGTTGGCCACCATGGTGCTGATTTAATTGCAGGAACATAGGGTGAGCAATGGGCTCTAGGTCAGAGCTATTAAGCGAGTGATCAAGTTGTTCCCAGCTTTATGACGTGATGAGATCTTGTGTTAAATGAGCCACGTGCGGGCAAACGAGCAGTAATAACAGAACTTGTGTTCTCTCTCCTTCTCTACATGTATGTATGTATATATTATACACATAAGACCAGCTCTCAACGGGCCATACCCGGCAATAAGTGGCAACAGCGTATCCCCTGTACGCGCGGTAGCTTACATTACCATACATTGCAGAGTTATGAATTTAGTAAGACTTAAACCGCGCAAGGATATAGTCGTTTGCATATTCGTTCTGTATACGTAATTTGCACATTTGTTTCAGATATAATAAGGTCGTTATATCTCCAAGTTATTATTATTGTATTCTTAGCTGCTACGGAAAAGTAATTTTAAGTAATAAAAAAACAATAACGTTTTCTAAAAGATAAAAGTAAAAAAATCAATAATTCTGCAAAATAAATTTTAATTCTAAGAAAGTCACTAAATATAGGATTCGAAAATACCGCCCTCTCTCCCCAAACAATAGCCGAGCCTATTGTAAAACTCCCGCCTCACTCCCTCGAGATTTCTAGGGGTTATTGTCTCGAAAATTCTAAACAGTTGAACTTGCAACTGTTGCAACCTTTACGTTTGCATAGCTAGATATGAATGACGGGCAATCTATTGCTCTCGATCATCGGACTTATGTATGCGCACGCGGAGTGGCATCGTACATACGTTGCCACATCGCATTACGTTCCATGCGTATATTGTTGCGTATGTCCCGTAGCGGGTTCGACCTATCGGTATATATATATATATATATATATATATATATATATATGAGATAAAAGTAATATTTTTTGAGAGTAGCGGCCGGGTAAAATCTAAGTAAGTAGATTTATTATAATATTGTTCCTTTTACCATTTTTGACATTAAATAAATTTTTAGATTTTTGAAAAAGGCACTATATATAGCAGCGAAGTATCAAATTAATATTGTTTTCATTACTCGGCCGCTACTCCCAAAAATATTACGTTTATCTCGTATTATAATTACGGCTGAGAAAGTAAGAAATTCTTTCTAATACTATATATATATAATACAATCTCTGTAGATTTACGTTATTACAGTTTGTATTCAAGGTATAAATACTCTGGTATCTTTTAATTTTCTTTTAATGGAAATAAATATTGTCGCTGATTCCTAACATAGACGACATTGGTTTAGCAAATAATTCTTTTAATCTATATTTTCTTTTTATCCTTATATTCAAAGTTAAACAATCCAGGAAAATTAAAACGTGATCACTGCTAACAATGAGTGTTAAATATCTCGAGGACGTACAGACGATTCCAAAGAGCTGAATCGGAGTGCCGCGGGCCACAGGCTTTTCTGTATTGTCCCATATTCTTTTTAGAGGGTCTTTTGCTTGTTAGGCCTCCCGTCATGCCCTACTTATATTTCCTTCATCGGTTTCTCGGCAACGGAATTCTCTATTCAACATCGTTCATTGTACGAGAGTTATAGAATTTCATATTTTGTGTGTCTGTCAGATTGTTAATTCATGGCTTTTTCTTTCTTTTACAGGATATTACGAATTTATTTGTTCCCGGGACGTGAAAAGAATTTCGAATATGGTACGTATTTTAAAATTCTATTACATTTTATATTTATCTTCCGAAATTGAAGATTTCTAACTATGTGTTATGCATATTAATAAAAATTTAATACACATTGAGATAATAACCAAATTATGAAAAATTATAATTACGATGTGTGATATCGTATTTGAAAATATAAATTGTTATATTAAAAGCACAATGTTCCAATTTTATATTTTAAGTAAAATATTTCAAACTGTTAAAAAAACGTAAAAAAGAAGAATACAAATTGTAACATAAATATATACAAATTTACATTTTACGTAAACCATTAGTTATTATATTACTCTAAATTTACCTTTGCAGGAAAACATCTAGTATTGCAATCCAATTTATTCTGATGAAGTCAAAATAAAAGTCGAAACGTTAAAATGCGCATTTTTAGCCGAATTCCAAGAAATAATTAACCATTTATAATGGAGAGAATTGCTAAGAGAAATAGAAAAAAGAAATTATATATATATATATGTATATATATATAAGGTAAACTTAATAAGTCGGCGATTAAAGGTCTGGTTCATTACTTCAAAGTATATATATTTAAAACAACCCTACATGTTTCGGCAATGATGCCTTTGTCAAGGGAATAAAAAATATGAATTTATATTTTTTATTCCCTTGGTACGCTTTCTATAGATTCGTCAGTACGCCCCTGCTGGAGTAGGATACATTCACAAAAAAGAACAACTTCGCTATTTCAGAACAATCTCACAACTGAGCGTAGAAGTACATTCAACGCTGCATACTAGCAAACAACCGAAGCAACTAGCTCTGTCTCCATAACAACTGTAGAACTGACACAGATAGCACCGCCGTATCTCTGGATTTCCGTGTCTTCACGATTCTTTACTGATCAACCGCATGCGTATGTAACCGAATAACTTGAAAATTATTCGGTTACATACGCATGTTTTACCCACTCAAGTATTTTAGCGATTAGATGAAGAACTCTTATCGTCGAGCCATTTTTTCAGGTTTGGAAAAAGCTGATAGTCGCTGGGAGTCAAATTTTGGGAATAGAGTGAATGAAGCTCTAATTCAAATCCAAATTCATGAATTTTTGCCATTGCAATCGCAGACATTATCCTGTTATCCTGATGGAAAAGCACTTTCTTCTTTGCCAAATGAGGCCGTTTGTTTCTCTTTGATTTTGTCGCTTAATTGTTGCAATAAATTGGCATAATACTCCCCATTTACTGTTTTCCTCCTTTGTAAATAGTCGACCAGGATAATTCCATGACGATCCTAAAAAACAGATGGCATAACCTTTCCTGCTGACAAAACCGTTTTTACCTTCTTTGGTGTCTGAGAACCCTTTTTATCCATTGCTTAGATTGTTCTTTGGTTTCGAGAGTGTAATGGTAGACTCAGGTTTCATCGACGATAATGAAATGGCATACAAAGTCCATCTGATTGCGGCGTAAACGTGCCAAAAGACCGCGAGATATACTGAAACGATTCAATTTTTGCTCCGGTGTGAGTAACTGCAGTACCCAACGCGCCGAATACTTTTTCATTTCCAATTCTTCAGTTAAAATTCTGTGCACATTGTCATTTGAGATACCTACAATAACTGCTATATCGCGCAATTTTGCTCGACGGTCATCTAAGACGAGACGGGGGATTTTTAAATCATATTCGGAGCAGTAACAGTTTTTGTGCTCATACGGCCACGCCTAAATTCGGCAATCCAGTTTTTAACCATTGAAAATGAAGGGGCGGATTATAATAGTGTTGAATTCAGCTCTGCTTTGATTTTGGTTGGTGTCAAGCCTTTCAAATGAAAGTACTTTGTCATTGCTCTCAACTCAGTTTTTTCCATTATTTCAAAATCACATGAGACGTTCACTTTGGCATATTGTCACAAACAGATTAATTGACAAATAACTCTATTCGTCATATTTAACCTACTAAAGGATGATTCTATAGAATCGTAAAGAAGATTCCCGCGAATTCGCGCCATCTCTGTGTTAGGTCACGTAGTTTCCGAACAATCCTTATATATATATATATATATATATATATATATATATATATATATAAACTCTTGTTTAACACAATATTCGTATTAAATTGAGTCGATTTTATTTAATAAAACATAAATAGCACATTTTGAACTTTTAATTTTAACATTTCAAGTCTGTCTGTGCAGGCAATTGGAACCGAAACAATATCTTATTTTCAATAAAGTTCCTCAGCTTTTCTTTATTTTGAGAGGAACGGTCTTTTTCAATGATCACTCTTCCTTTTAGCCCGGAGTGCTAGGGGTTTTCCGCAGTAACGAGCTAAGGTAGAAACCTGCCATGTCTCATCTGCACTTCTCGTCCGGTCAATCAGCAATTGTCTCATCCCATCTAGTCCGAGCCATTGTCCGTTCACTCAGGAGACACTCAGTTTCCATAACAACTCGACCCCGACCAAGAAAATAAAATTAATTTAACTAATCCAGATGTACACCTCCGGTAAACTTTACATTTAACAAAATTGAAAATGCGCAAAGCAGATTATCGAATTAGTGCTGCGCCATGTTCGAGGGCTGAAGTTGCCTCTGTGGGGTTGCTTTTATTTAGAAAGTTTACGTGGAATTAATGTATCCGCAGGTAATTAATAAAAAAGGAGTTTCGAAAAGTTTTATAATACCACTTGGATTTATGACTCATATTGGACTCCTATGTTTAAGAGGCTTTTTAATTCTCTTAATTGGAATGTTAGGTATTAAGACTTTTCCCATTTAAATTACTTTGTAGTTTTAAATTAAAACAATTAATTCCGTTCAAATGATTGGAATTAATTCTTAACTGTATAATTTCATATATCAATTTAGAAATACATCATACTTATTTGGAGATACTCTTTTACAAAAAATAATGATGTAATTTCAAACATACTAGAGTAGGTAAAACCTCGCCATATTTTGTATAAAATAAAAACATTTTTAATAATACAAAAATATTATTAAAACTCGGGTGCGAAGGATACAATACAAGTGGAAATGCATTAATACGGTTTCCACAAGTTGGGGTTGTGTCCGTCAGTTGGCAATGCCAGGCAAGTCTTACACTTCTTTGAAGACAGCGATTGTTGTTTTGGCGTTCGTGATGTTAATATATGTTATTGAGCGTCGCTGAGTGTTCTCCTACGCTCTGCCTTAATAACCTTTGTAATTTAGTAAGCGTATTATTTATGGTGAAAGTATCTATCCAGAAGCATGTACTGATGATACTATACTAAGATGAAACAAGTGTCTGCATGTCTGCAAAGATACTTTCTCACAAATATGAACTTGTATTGTGTTCTATTTTTATGTAAACAATAATTATTTATATGAATTTATTCAAATGAATTTTTAAATGAATATACGAAGTTATACAATCTAGATACAGAGGAATCTTTAGAAAGATGAAACACGTATCTGCGTCCCTGGAGAGGGATAGGTTCACAAAAATATTAATATTGAACTAGTATTGTATTCTTCACACAGATTTTGAATAATATCTTATATTATTAAAAATACTTTTCGTATTATACACAATTGGTGAGGTTTTTGCTTACTCATGCTTCAAATTATTCAGCTAAAAATTCCTATCCGAATTAAAGTTTGTTGACTACTCTCAATACATCGGGTAGCTACTACTGCACTTCCTTCGAATTGAATGCAACATGTGTATTAAACTACATTACTTCAACAGACATCTTGGAGGAACAAGGAGAATGCTTTCGCCAGGATATTCTCGTTATCAAGGAGCGATACCAGGGTTATTGGAATGTTAATATGGTGGCAGATTATTGTTTGAGCATTCGGAATAGCACTAGTAGATCCATCCATGCAAGAAAATCGTGTAAAAGGAAGCTTCATTCAAGTTCATTCAAGTCACTTCATATCTCTAAAACTAGAGCTGCTCAGGAAAACGGATACCATAATCGAAATCAGCGTCGAAAACATATCCAGATTCACTCATATCATCAAATCTTATTCAAGTTTATGTAGCAGTAGAAAAAGTATAATAATAATAATAATAATAATAATATATTTATTTGTTCAAAATTATACAAATGTATAGAACTCGTCAAGTATACATGTAAATATATAAAAACAAAATAAAACGTGACACAGACACCATATTAAAATTTTTTTGAATAAAATTCATCCAAAGAATAAAAAGATTGTACACATAAAAAATTTTCTAATGTTTTCTTGAAGCACTTTTCCCTGCTCAAGTCCTTAATGTACTTTGGGATATGATTATAAATATTTAAGACCTGACTAGTTGCGTTCTTTTGTACCCTGGTCAGAGTTGTTTGTGGCACCGCAAAATAGACACTTTCCATCCCGCGAGTACTGTACTTGTGATTTAAAACATACCTGCCAAACGCACTGCTCATACCCCTTCTCGCACATAAAGTACACTCGAGAATGTAGAGACCGGTAAGCGTATGTATTTTTCTTGTTCCAAATATTTCTCGGCACGAGTCAGTAAGTCCCAACTTAAAAATTGCACGAAGACATTTCTTCTGCAGAATAAAAAGTCTTCCCACATCCACACTGTTCCCCCAGAAGACCAAACCATACCGCAACCGCGATTCCACGTAAGCTCGATGCGCACACAAACTGGCTTCACTGTTTACTGAGCCGGCGATAACCCTCAGGGCATAGTGAAATGGAGAAATCCTCCGAAATAAATAACGTATATAGGACTTCCAATTCAGTTGTGAATCGATCCTTATGCCGAGAAACATTACTTCGGGCGACGAGGCTAGTACACCGTCTCCAAAGTTTACAACAAGATCTTCCCGCTGAGAAACAGCGAAATGGATGATTTGGGTCTTGCCTACATTAAATTTAAGTTCGTTCACTCTGAACCATGCGCTCACAGAAGACAATGCCTGTGCAATGGTTTCCCTCAAGGCGTTTGTTTCTGTTGATCTTATTGCCAATGAAACATCATCCGCAAATAAGGCCATAGATAATTAGATACTAGTGTTAACCCATTTATGTAAATTAAAAATAAAAGAGGCCCCAGCACGGATCCCTGTGGAACACCCCTGGTAACAGTGAGCCTCCCAGACCCAATTCTGGTTCCCTCTCCATTCACTGCCACGACACTTTGTCTTCTGTTTTATAGATAAGATTTAATAAGGCTCCAACAATTTCCCCTAAACCCCAAGTTCTCCAATCTCTCCAAAAGGATCTTGTGATTAACGCTATCAAAAGCCTTAGACAAGTCCATTAAAATTCCTGCTACTTGCTCTTTGTTCGACCAGGCATCAAGTATTTCACAAACCACCTGAAATACGGCCGAACATGTCGATATATAAAATAAGTAGTTATGTTAGAAACACATGAGTATAATTCTTTACATTTTGAGGACAAATATAATTCGACTGTGAGGAAGAATATAATTCACAGAAGAATAGTAAGGGATATGTGTACTACTTACCATTAAATTTCAACCTTAGTTTTCCTAAATAGAAGAATTACTAAGTCGCGAATGGGCAATTGTACTAGTTAGCGAAAACAACATCGTTATTCAAACAATTAAGGTATGCCATATTTAATAGACATAATTATCAAGTAAATAAGATATGGTTTAAGTCAGGACAATTGCAGTAATACTAATCTTCCAAGGATGCATAGAAGGAGTGGCAAACCGCTACTTTATTGTATATACTTCAAACTAGAATGCGCAGAAGAATGTATATAAGTACATGTAGCGCTAAAATTTTCTGAATATATAACTTTCCATTGATCGTTTTACGTAAAAAAACTTTTTTAATTAAACATTTTTTGTGATGTGTGTATAGCGGCGTAATGCCTTAAGCTTGAATTCTGAAAAAAACTAACCTCCACCCGCTGGTTAATCTGTTATCTGTTTGGGTAGAAAACACTGTCTGTGAATAAGATGCTCACAACCGAAGAAAAACTTTTATATGTGAAGCATATAACCGCTCATACGAGTTTGGCATTAAATAGGCTGGATCTCAATTTGAGCAAATTCAAAAGCCCAAAGCATCAAACAGTGGTATATTGTACGTTGTTAACAAATTCAAAACTGCTGGCAATGTTAACATACAACGAAAAGGCAAGTCAGGAAGAAAGAAAAGCGTTCGAGTAAATGAAAATCACGAACGAGTAATGCTGATAAATAAGTCTTACAATCATCCAAAAGAAGCATGCGAAGAACTGCCTTAAAACTGTATATAAAAAGAAAATCTGTGCATTTAATGGTCAAGGATCTTAGTGGTTTCTTTTACAAAATTCAAAAGTGTCATAAACTGAACCAAAATAACAAAACAAAACGTTTAGTTTACTGTGCTCGGATTCTGGCTTACATTTATAAAGATGATGAGTTCTCTTGAGTAATGTGTGTTTTTCAGATGAGTCCTATGTTTCACTTTCTGGAGTTTTAGAAGCACTGAGTTTAGTCCTCCTGAAGAATTCATTGAAACATCACTTCATGAACAAAGAGTTACCATATGTTCTGCAATTTCTGAAAATGGGATTATCGGCCCTTACTTGATAGCTGATCATGAAGGGCGGACTGCCACCGCCAACAGTGAAAGATATCAGCAACAAGTTCTGATACCTTTTATAGATGACCTCAGATGATTCTGTAGATCAAGAAATCTGTTGCTGCATGGACAGTGGTTTCAGCAAGACGGTGCGACGAGTTACGCCGCTGGTCAATCGTTGAGAATGTCATTTACCGAAAAACACACTTTAATTACACAGGCCTACAAAAAAAAATTTTTTGGTGCATCTCTGTTTGTTTGAATTGTCGATAAAGTAGGTAATGTACAGTATATTGACATACGTCATTTTAACTCATCAGCTCTAGTTTACCTATTACCCTCATTGTGAATTGTTGTCGGTCTTGTTATGGTCTTGTTCGTAACTAGTCATTATTACAATATCATCGATAAAGTTTGTGTTACTATTTCATTATGGCTAGTACGTCCAGACGTTGTGTTAACGATCCTGATATATTATGTTATGTTTGTGGTGAATACATACTGAAAAATCAGCGTAAATCGATTACAAACACAGTGCGTCGTTTGTATTTTGCTTACTTCGGTATTGAAATTCTACACCAAGATAAAGTGTGGGTGCCTCATAGTGTATGTAAAATATGCGTTGAACATTTGCGACAATGGGAGAGAGGGAAACGTAAGTCTTTGAAGTTTGGAGTGCCTATGATATGGCGAGAACAAAAAAATCATTATGACGACTGTTACTTTTGTATGATTAATATAGTGGGCATCAACAAAAACAATCGCCATAAATGGAAATACTCCAATATTTCTTCAGTACAAAGACCTGTTCCTCATTCAGAAAATGTTCCAATACCAACTTTTCACCAGGTAGTGCAGCAATCTCAGGAGGATGAAGCTGAAATACCTATTTCTTCCCAAGTAGATGATGACTTTCAATACTGCGGAATAACATCAGATCCTAAGCCATTTTCGCAGAATGAGCTTAGTGACCTCATCAGAGACTTAGATCTTTCGAAGGAACGTGCTGAGTTACTAGCGTCAAGATTAAAAGAAAAAAATTGTCTTTCCTCAGATGTTCGAGTGTCTACATATCGCACGAGAGAGGGAAAGTTATTGAAGTTTTTTTCATCTGATGAAAATTTTGTGTATTGCTGTAATGTGAGTGGTTTGCTCATTCTTCCGCCATTGCATATAAAATTAGGGCTAATGAAGCAATTTGTTAAGGCTCTCGATAGAAATGGTCAATGTTTCCAGTTTATTTCTCACAAATTTCCTGGTTTAAGTACTGAAAAACTAAAAGCAGGTATCTTTGATGGACCTCAAATACGTAAATTGATGAAAGACACAACTAATTTTGAGACTTGTATGAATGATGTGGAGAGGCTTGCCTGGAAATCTTTTATAGCAGTTACACAAAATTTCCTCGGAAATCATAAGGCTGACAACTATGTAGAACTAGTAGAGGAAATGCTGGTGCGATTCAAAGATTTAGGCTGTAATATGAGTATAAAATTAAACTATCTCAATAGTCATCTACATCATTTCCAACACAATTTAGGAGATCTAAGCGAAGAACAAGGGGAACGTTTCCACCAAGACCTAAAAACAATGGAGAATAGATACCAAGGAAGGTGGGGCAGTCATATGATGGCTGACTATTGCTGGGGAATCATGCGAGATTGCCCGAGTCAGTTTCATTCTAGAAAATCACTCAAAAGACAATTTCTTGATGTTTAATGTCAATAAAATATATATTTTTTCGTGAATTGTGTTTTTTTTTCTCGGGAACTAGAGCTGACAGAAGAAAACAGGTAACATTTTTGATATCGCCATGTAAGACATACTTAAAATCGGGTCTAAAATCTCCCGCACCAAAATGGTTGTAGGCCAGTGTTATCCTTCACATAGCTCGGACCTTATTCACCCCGATGCATATACCTGGGGCATGATGAAAACAGTAATTTTTCGAAAGGATCCACCTACTACAATTCCTGAATCAATAATGGCAATTATTTGTTTGCAACAACCTACATTTGAAAACATGGTACGGAATCTCCAACACCGCCTTGAACTGTGCGTCCAACAGAATAGTGGGCATATACAGCATATCATTTGCCATTATAATAGATATTAACTTCGTCAATTTTGTTAAATTAAGGGAGCAATAAATATTTTTAAATTTAGTACTTTATATTTCTGGTCATACTGTAGTAAAATAATTCGAAAATAATATAAAAGGAATTATTCCACCCAGTAATTGATTGGAAACGTTTCAGTCAATAATATCTTGTACTGTAAGATTTTGATTTGATGTTTTTACAATAATAGTTTTATTTTTAAATTTTAATGAAAACGTTTCCGAAATTGTGCGTGTATTTTTAAGAAGAGGTTTCTATATTGAAGGAAGTGAGTAAGATTTAAATGTTAATTAATGACTAAAAATAAATCAGTTTGAGATCCTATTAAATCCAATTCAAACATTTAATTACGACAAGAAGGGAAAAGGGCTCTGAAGTTGAAGATTTTTCGACTCTCAAATTAAAAGTTTGTTAACTGAAGGGTCCAAGCCGGAAATGCAGTTTGAAGTGTATCATGTTGTGAACACGAACAGAGACCGCGCTGGCATTGTTTACAAAAGTAATGTTCACTGTTATTTAGGGTAGATTACTTCTATTTTTGGTATTTTATTCTCTAAAAGCATGTAAGAAATTTAGAAATTGATTATTATACACTTAAATTTTTTAAATTAAAAAATGGATTGTTATTTTAAAAGATATTAACCAGAAAGTATATTCAGGCGAAGGTTACATTATAAATGATTTATAATTGAAAGGTGCTTCAAATAACCTACTCTTGGACCAAGTATAGGTAGGCTTGATTTTTAAATACTGCCTTTCTATTGGTTCTTATAGCTACGTAGAAATCCAACAACAAACGATGTAAATCATCATCTGTGATTCTGTCACAGAAAGTTGTGACCCTGAGATTGTTTTCCATTTTGAACTATATAATTTTTCCTTTGGTATTTTGTATTGCTCTGTGTGTTTGTGTTTTTTGTATTTGTTTAGGTTTTTATTATTAGTGTCAGTCTTTTTTAAGAGTCAATTAAAGATTAAAATTTTATAAATAGATATTAAAACATCTAAGTAATTAAGCGTGTACAGTCAAATTTGTATGAAAACAATAAAACGAAATTAAAAAGTATGACTTGGATTACAAAATTATCTATTAACGAATTCCTGTCCTTAAAATCTGTGGATAAATAATAAAAATAGGTTATGAATGAAATATTTATCATCAGAATCATCATTCAAAACTAATGATGATTATAATCACCGTTTAGAATCATTGCCCTTTTGAAATCACAGTTTGTCTTTTAACTGTGAATGTAAAATCTCCGTTAAGATCATATCTACTCTATCTACTCTATCGTACTCTATTGTAAATGTGTCTGAGCATGCGTTACAAGCATGGACACCTTGTGATTACTCTATAGGTTCAGTTAACATAGTTTAGCTAGCAACGTGCTTTTTAAATAATATCTATAAGAATAATGGCGATAACAATAATTACAATAAAAATATTAGTAGAAATGTTTATTTTTATTAAATACTAAATATAAGTTTGAAAAAGTCTACATAAAAAAAAAGGAAATAAGGTAATGTTGTATACTGGTAGTTTAAATGAAAGATATTGGCAATTTAATACTAACTTAAAATTTACAGACTTCTTACATCTTACCGACATTTTGCATCTTACTGAATTTAAGTCTTTTTGCACGCCGAAGTGCGATGTTGTGATGGTAAAAGGTTATACCAGGTATAATTAGATAGTTTTAAGGCAGGAGCCGTCACTGCTTAATATAAGGAGATCGTATTTCCTCTACATGTGAAGAGAAAGCTTGTTTTGTCCTCGTAATGTTTTAAAAATATCACGGCGCTATGTGAATACGTGTCTTCGGTTCTCAGGGGATTTATTGCTTTCGAAAACGGATCAAAACAACGGAACAACTTATTCTTGAAAACAGCAGGGTCTGAGCCGATCAAATGTATTGATGTGGTTGAACAGATCTAAAAATAGCTGCGAATAAGTCGATCACAATCCCCGGTCTGGTAGGCCTTCCACTTGAAAGACTTAACTAAAATTACGAAAATTAGGGATTTGGTGCTCTCTAGCCGACTTATTATTGGGAAAATAGCTGATGAATTGAATGTAACCGCCGCGATCGAAAAAAGTCAGTTGAAAGTGAAGACAATGTTGTTGATATTTCGATGATTCTGCGAGTATTGTACATCATGCACATGCTTCTAGGGGGCATATAATTAATCACGTATACTATAAAAGGTCCATGGAGTGTTCGTGTGAAAATTTGCGGAAAAAAATGCTTGCACTCGAGCGATACAAGAATTGGATTCTCCGCACCAGTTCTTTGTGCGTTCTCAATCCGGTAATTTTTGGCAAAATTCAAAATTTTTGTGTTTCTGCAAATCCAATTTTTCTTGATCTAGCCCTTGGTTTGTTATGCCGGCTACTACCTGTTTACTAAAGTGAAAAGGTCGCTGAAAGGAAAGCGACTAGACTCCATTGAAAAAGGTACCTTAGACCGTTAACAAAGAAAATTTCTGAATGCTTCTAACAGTGGAAACACTGTTGGAATTAGTGTGTTCAGTCAGAAGGCGACTTAACTACTTAAGATCCACTTATGGTGCAATGTAAATTATTCCGGAAAGAAAGCATCTTGCATCTCATTGGCGATGAGCTAGTCAACGTCTTTTTAGACTTGTTTCGTTATTGCAGGGTTGTTGGACAAGAAGGTTGTTATGTACTAAAAGTCTGTTAGATCATCGTGATGATTTTGATGGGAGTCGTGCCAAGGTGAATTAGTCATTGCTCTTAGTATTTTTGATTGAGTTCTCTATATGATGGCAATACTAGATTAGCTGAGACATCATCATAATTCTATACCATATCCACATGGATTTAATATTTTGTATAAAATGATTTTGTCTTCGAGTGATAGTTGTTCCAAGGAGACAATTTTTGAAGTATAGGTCAATTTGCTTCCTCTTTTTTTACGTGTTTTTTCCAGTTTAGTTTTGTGTCTATGTTCAATCCAAGGTAGCGTGCTTTTAATGTTATTGGTGTAGCAATGTTATAGATATAAACTTGTGGACACCATCCTTTTCTACGAGTGAATTTAATTTTGGCTGAATTAGATTCTTTGATTTTTGTTTTCCATGTAGCAAACTATTCTTGCAGAATATCTAAATCGTCTTGTAGATTTGAAGATGGTATTGCTGGATTTTTATGTCTTGCAATTATCACTGTACCTATGCTGCAATCTCAGAATAGCATTAAACAGAAACATCAATATTCCAATACCTTTTTAAATGTTAATGGGAGTTATTGTTCTTATATTAGATTAGACACAATACATATTTTAATCAGAAAATTTATTACGTTTTTTTCACCAGTTTTGTTCATACAATTTTACATTAGAAAAAGTTACTTTTTTAAATATATTTTCCTTGCTTTGGAAGTATTTATTTCTCTTTTAGAAACATGGAGAGCTTCAATGATCATAGTAAAATGTTCCTCGTGGTTTATCTTTGAAAATTAAAAAAAATGATTAGGACTAGACGGTTGATGAACCATGAATTTAAAGTTTTGTTCATTTAAATGGCAAACGGTCTATCCAGCGGCGATATGTGGATGAATATGATCATGATGTAGGATGACTTTTCGTTTTGGTCAATTATCAGTGATATTTTGAAGAATTCGGTCAAATATACATTATGGGAAAAGTATGTATTACGATATTAAAACTTAATAATATTTTATTATCCAAACAAATAGCTAAAAGATGTGCAAAGTTAATGATAGACCTATTTTTATTGCTTCTTTCAGGAATAACTTTCTTTGAAATTAGTCAAATTAGTCAATTAGTCAACTATTGCTTTTCGTCGTCTTCTGTTACAATATTGTAAAACAGCTTAGTGGATCTCTGGATCACTAGATTTTAATTGCTTTTATAGCAGTTCTTAGAGTTGCTTCAATTGAGCAAAAAATAACATTGTTATATATCCATATGTTATAAGGTTGTGTACAGTCGCAACATTTTCGTCAATGCCGTTGTTTTTGGATGTATTGTATGAAGTCAAGTTTAATTATTTTGGCTGAGAACAAAATTCTTTCTCTCACTCTTGTGTTTGTAGAAAATTAATTTCAGGATTTTTCACAGAGGCTTTCAATTTAAACAATTTCAAGATCCCGCAATATTTTTTCGTTATCTCTTTTGTTAAACACACAAAAGGTGAAATTAAAAATCTATAATGAAATTTTTATCAATAAATCACTCACAATTAAGGAAGCACCACTCACATTTATTTTAAAACCAAATATTAGACACAATATACCTGAATTTTAAATTTCAAAAATAAAACAAAGTAAAAAATATTATTATCATTAATCTGATACTTACATTTCTAATACTGAAATCCTAAAGTATGTAATATTACATCGCTCCTGGTGATTAGAATATGGTTACGATATTACAATTTTGCTTCAGTAGTTTCCTAGGATGGGGTGCGAGTTTATATAATAGATAACCGGTCGTGTAGAGCCACTTAAGATGTCGTCTAAGTCCCAATAACCCCTCGGTAATAACTAATAAAGGAGCTGATGAAGCAAAATGTCCCTTGTTTAATAACACGCTCCAGAACAGCCCTCAAACACTTGTTATAAGGCAACAGCAACAATGTTTAAGGGATGCAATAGCAACTGTAATGGCAGAAAGTAAAGGGTGGATGTTTGTTACATCTGTTCAAACAGTTGTAAATTTAAATTTGATTTAATTCGTTAGCATAAATTTGTTTAAATTAATTTTGAAATGTGAAGTATTATTTTATGAAATATAGGAATATTTATAAAAATAATTTGATTGTTAACACAGATACACACGAAAAAATTTGTGCGTTTTTTGTGAACAATATGCTGGCACTATTATTTATTAATGTTTAATTTTACGAATGAATTTCACAAAAAATAATGAAATAAAGTACAACGAGCTGATGTCCTTTATAATTTGAGTAGATGTTTTGCCGAATAGGTTACCGTATAAACAGTTCTTGAGTACTAATATATTCTCTTGATTCTCATAATAATACAGAAGTTGTTGCATCTGAATTACTATCTTTTAGAATTTTGATTACAATAGTATTACACGTTATATTACACTTGTGTTGATATATTTAATATACATTATAGACATTGTTATAATTAGTAAGGTGCCGCCACTACTACAGCTTCAGCCGGGCACTAGAACTGATATATATGGGGCGTGCTCTGTATTAATTTATACATGTAGGCTGCTGTAACTACTACTGTATTGCTGTAGGTTTACTAAAAACATGTTGCAGTTACGTATTTCGCGAAAATGACCAATGTCAGCCATAGTTAAAAACTTGATTGCAGATATGCGGGATTTAATTTATGATGGTGCAAAAATTCAATGTGTAGTTTGTAATTTGCCTCTAATGTGTTAATCCAAAAGGGATTGTCAACGTCATGTCAATAGCGCACAGCATTTTTATAAAAAGAAGTGCCGGATGATCCAATAAAATATTTCAAAGTAATTTATGGGTTAGCCTTATTGTATGAATGTACCGTTTACTTTACTAGGCGACGAGGCATTTGTCTCCTGGTGGAAAAAACACGCGTACTGTAAATTAGCAAGTCGAAAAGCGTTACGAAATTTGCTGCCATCTGTTTGCGAACATATTCGAAAAAGAATCAGATCTAAATTGAAAAATCCAAAATTGTGGTTATGTGTGGACGAAATAATAAAAAACATTATGATGGTACGTACAATGGAACCACATCAGCCGTCACCTTCTGTCTTACTCGCTTCCAAAAAGAGATGAAAATTGTACTGCAGTTGAGATTTTAAAGGTGGTGTTAAACTCTTTGAACAAATTCGAACTTTCAACAAAGCAACTTTTAATAATTTAATTGATACAGCTTTTATTTGATGAAGATCCATAATTTAAAATAGAAATAAAACTACAGTTCAAATCTTCACTTTTTATTATTTAATCGTAACACGACCAATAAAGAGTACGTTACAAACTAAAATTTTAGTTACCTGTTACGATGTCATAGACGTGTATTGAAGCACCTCGATCGTATTTTTTAGCATTTCTTTCGACCAATCGACACGAGCCTTTTTTAAAGCGATTCTTAAATTATGCGGGATCCAACGCGAACAATTTCTTTGTCTGCCGAATGTTAATTCAAAATTGCTGGTCCTACTAACGCCCAAGGATACCTTTATCTCACTATAAGTCACATGATGATCTTACAATATCAGCTCACGCATAGCGGCAATGCTTTTCGGAACAACAACCGATTTTGGACCGCCTTCACAAAATTCGTCAGTAAGCGAAGCGCGGTCACGGTTGAATTCTGTATATTGTGATAATCCACGTCAAAAGTTGTAAAAAATAATCGCACGGAAATATTCACGAGTTAATTCCATTTTTAGAACGAGATTAATTTTTAAAGTCACTGTAAACAATAGAAAAAAAATACCGATATTAGAGATAATCTGAAAACGAGTCCAATACTAAACTTAATAGACGATGGACAGCTGAGATGGTTGGGACATGTATTGAGAATCGGGGACGTTAAGTCGGTAAAAAGAGTCTTAGAAGCAAGAAGATACAAGCGAAGAACGAAAGGAAGATCAAGAAAAACGTGCAGTGATGTCGTTAGAAATACAGCTAGGGAAAGGAGTGTTGAGTGGAGTGAAGTGAGACATAGAGTGCAAAACAGAAAAGAATGGAAAGAGATGTGTAAAAGAAACTGAAGTCCTGACTCAACTCCGTACAGCCTTACACTTGCAAGGGTATAAAGGCTTTAGGATTAAGTAAGTAAGTAAACAGAAATAGGACCTGTACGTCAAAACGTTCCGAGTAACTATTCTGTCAAAAATGTCTAACTTTACGATAGAGACATCGGTTGTCAGATGGCAGCACCAGTATCGCCTATTCCCGAAATATAAAAGGCAACCCTCGTAATAATTAGTTAAACAATAATACTCGTGCAAATGTAACCACTTCCTTTTAGTATTGTTAATTATAGTACCACTAATATATACAGAGTGGTTGGTTTTTCATTGTACACTCAATATTTTCGTTGAGAGTATCAATTTTAAATAAATCAAAATGTATCTGATAATATTCTTTGCGTTTCCGATCCTCTGAAATAGAGTGCTATTACTTGAAAGACAAAAGATGATCTAATGATTTTTTTTAAAATTTAGCACCCTGTTTATTATTGGATATTTAGCTAGCTTATTCAAATCTGAATATAGTATATAGGCGTATATTTTTTTCGTTGGGCAATGAATAACACCATAATAACAAAAATAATAAAGAAAAAGTTTGCTTTGTAAATGTGACCGAGTATAAAAAAAAATATTATTTAAATGTCAGGTCGTATACCAGTTGATGAGGTGACATAGTTTAGCTTTTTATGGACGGATGACGTAAATTTGTCGAATACGTTTTTCTACAAATGTCTGGATGGTGTGATAGGGGATCAGTTATTAAGACCCTATTTTTATAACGCCACACTTAATCAAAACTGATATTTAAACCTTCTTGAAACTGAATTTCAAGAATATTTAGACCAACTGTCTGAAGCTATTCGGAGACACATGTGGTTCCAACATCAAGGCGCACCACCGCATAACGTGCAATTAGTAACAAATTTTCTACAATTAAAATTTGAAAATATGTGGATTGGGAATGAAGGGCCACATTTATGACCTTCGAGATCGCCTTTCACCTTTCAATATTAGATTTTTTTTTGTCTAGAAATTTATAAAAAATAAGGTCTATTGTATAGTTTATTTCAAATTATAAGAATATAACTTTGAACGGCTCTAATGCTTTTATTGCACCACCTTCTGTGATGATAATTATTATATCTGGTCTCCTTATTGAACGGGTACGGTTTACCTATTTGCAACGTATGAATCTAGGGGCCGTATTGACTATAAATTAGGGCCCTATAATATAATAATAAAACGCTGTTAATTTCAAGTATACAATAAAAAATATCTGTACATTGGGTTATATACAAGGAAAAAATTACAAATCGTGTGGCAACATGTGTAGTGGATACATATAGATATATAAAGCTAATTTATTTGTAATACACAATAAAATTTTTATGTGTCACCGCATTTCATAAATCATCTGTGATTGAGTAGTCTTGCAAATCGGTGTCTGTGTCTGAACCGTATTGCAAATTTATAATCAAAGGTGCTGCTATTTTGTACATGCGCATATATTCGGCCTCTTTTGCTATTGCGTGTTTAACAGCGTTTTTCCAATTTACAGCAGTTATATGTTCCATAGCATTTGTTATGTGTGTTACACTGCTTTCACTAAATTTCGGTGTTTGATTTGTTCGATTTATGGTATTTTTCAGTTGGGCCCATATAAATTCAATGGGATTGAAAATGCAATGGTATGGTGGTAAACGCAAAATTGTATGTCCTGCTTCTTTGGCTCTGTTATCCACATAATAATCCTTTAAATATTCTTTTGTCTTCATCGCCTCTATTAATTGGTTTTTTGTATAACGATCCTCAAAATATAAATCATTTGCTTCTAAAAATGTTTTAATATCTTTCTTATTATTACATTTTGTAGGAACTTTGGTTTGCTGTCGAGAATGATACGGAGCATTGTCCATCACTATCACACTATCTTTTGGTAAATTTTGCAGCAAAGTGTCACAAAACAATTCTTCAAATAAAGATGAGGTCATATCTTCATGGTAATCTAAACTTGAGGATTTAACATTTTTAGCAGATAATAGCGGCTATCCGATCCATCCTTTTTCTGACCCAGCATGAAGAATGATTATTCTCTTCCCTCTCGAAACCGGCGCGTCCAACTGACACATAATTGAACTATCCACCCAACCTTTGCAAATTATCTCATGGGTGTCATACCACGTCTCGTCTAAATAACATATGAATCGTCCTTCCTGTCTATACCTTCTAATTGCCGTTAAGTATTCATACAGAAGTTTCTGTAACCTCGGGCTTTCCATAATTGTGCGACGTTTGTCTATAGTGCCAAACTTAAAACCAGCTTTCTTTAGCGTCCGCCACAAGGTTGCTTTAGAACACTGAATATTTATAGGCTCATCACTGATTCTTTTATGAAAGCAGTCAAGGGTAGATACAACATTTCCTTTCTAGAAGGAATATACTTGCTGCCTAATAGTATCAATTTCATACTTTTCAATTTTTCTCGGTGCTCCTTCGTCACTTCTTTGCTTTCGAGGCCCTGTGTTATTCTTAATTATTTTGTATATTGTTACAAAAGGCATCTTGGTTAATTGCGATGTTCGTTAAATGTTCTGGGTTTGTAGTTCGTTATTTTCTTCCATCAGGGTATGATAGATATTGAAAATTATTATTATTATTATGTTTTGCATCTTCTGATATATGCTTTCTCTGTCGTGCTCCAACAGTATTATCACTATCCACATCATAATCACTAACAGTTTCAGCAAAAGGTCGCTATATGTTCGTTAAGTAAAGAGAGAAAAATCAAATATGTATACAGCAGTAAAGATTAACAATAAATGATAAATAGACTCAATATTAGATGTAATATATACCAATTCTCCTAACTATATTTACTTAAATTTTGTTTAATAAATATAAGCACTTATTTCATCTAAATTGTAATTTAATGACTATTTAACTATATATAATAACTATATATTCAAATTAACAACTGTTGGTACTTATATTATTATTAAATTTTATTTCATCTAAATTGCAGTAATTACAATTTACTTAAATTTTGTCATTATGGACCTCAGCATTTTGTTTGCGTAAAAGATAATCGTATTGAGCGGCCAGGTAGTTATTGCCGCACGTGGTGAAATAAAAGCATTAGAGCCGTTGAAAGTTATATTCTTATAATAATAAACTATACTTTGTCGAATACCCTAGAAGAACTCAAAAATCAAATACAATTGGCAGCACAGGAAATTACACCGGATATATTAAGAAGATCCCAACATAATTTACTACGCCGAGTTTGAATGTATATAAAAAAAAATGGTGGACATTTTGAACAATTTCTTCAATATGATTTTTGATTTATCGTATTATTGTTCTTTAACCAATACATATATCATACTTATGTGTTTCTTTGTTATTATTATGATGGCGTTATTCATTGCCCAACGAAACAAAAAATATACTGTATTCAGAATTGAATAAGCTAGCTAAATATACAATAATATACAGGATGTTCAATATAAAAAAGAAATAATTTCATTAGATCATCTTTTGTTTTTCGATTTCGATTTTCCCATTCTGTTTCATAGAATGAAAAAGAGGGAAAAAATAGTACCGGATACGTTTTGATTTGTTTTAAATATGATATTCTCAACAAAAATATTGAGGGTATAATAAAAAACGAACTACTCTGTATATCGATTTAAAATAGAAATAAAACCAATGGCTAAAATCTCCACTTTCTAATACCTAATCGTATAACGACAATTGTTTCCCCAGCACAGTGGCTTCATCAGGTACTTACAGTAAAAGAGCACGTTACAAACTTATTATTGTTAAAAAATTAAGATTTTAACCATTAGTTTTATTTCTATTTTAAATTATGGATCTTCAACAAATAAAGCCGAATCAATTCAAGTATACAGTGTGTCCACAGATTCATTCTCAACATGGGGATCTCGCTTATTATGAGAGTTAGAGATTTGGTAAAATGGGATATAATACTCCAGAGGTAGAGTTATGCCAAACCCTATACACTAGCTTTGAATCTTTAACGTACTTCGGGTGCTATTGCAAAAAAGTGAATTTTTGTTTTTTCGATTTTCTTTAATAACTCATTCCTTTTTAAAGTAAGAAAAATTTAATTTGCACTTCCTTAATGCACTTTTTTAATATGAATCTGGTGATGCATTTAGATTTTTGAATACTGCTATAGTAGTTGAGCTACAATGGTCAAGTTTCATTTTTCTTATGGGGGTCATAGTTGTGTATAATTTGTTATACTTGATACCAAAACTAATTTCAAAAATAAAAAAAAAAAATTGTTAAATTAACAGGTTACAGCAGATGTGACATTTGGCAATAGGAAACCATGGAAACAAAACAATCTAAGATACAACACTGTTAGTGCTTGTTTATAGTTGACATTTAGTTTATGTTCTGTGAAATTTACAAATCGAATAGCAAAATAAATACATAGCATAATAAAATATAAAGTACCATTTAAATACTAAATTTAGTGATTATTATTAAATAATTTTGCTGTCATGGAGCCGTTGAGTGATAGTGACAAATTTGATATGTTGTCCTGTTATATTCTGTGTCACAAATATTCAACGAGAGCTGCCGAAATGTACATAAATCAGTATCCAGAACGCAGACAACCCCATTTTTCTACTTATAGAAATTTAAAGGTATATTTAATACATCACGGAGAATTTACTAAGCCTTATACAAAACCGCAGCGCATAAGTAATGAAACTAAAACTAATGTTTTACAAGCAGTTGTTGAAAATCCAAATACATCAGACAAAATTTACGATTTTGGTCTACAGAAAACCCTCATGTAATCAGACATGCTCGACATCAAGTGCGTTTTGGATTTAATGTCTGATGTGGCATACCAGGGTGACGATTAATTGGTCCAATAATTTTTAATCAAATACTAACGTCGGACGTTTATTTTCATTTATTGTAAAATAATATTGAAGACTTGCTGGACGAATTACCTTTCCAAGAGGCTCATAATTATTGGTTTCATCAGGACGGTGCTCAAACACATAATTGCAGAATTGTAACCAATTTCCTCAGTCAGTGGTTTGGTAACAGGTGGATCGGAACTCGTAGACCAGTTGCATGGCCACCAAGATCTCCTGATCTGACGCCGTTCGACTTTTATTTGTGGGATTACATTAAAGACAAAGTGTATGCCCGGAGCTACAATAACGTAAATGAACTTCGTGAAATCGTGGTTCACGAATGTCGAGCTATTCCAAGGCGTATTTTACATAAAGTTGTTAAATCTACTATTCGTAGATCCTATTTATGTATGGAAAATGATGGTCAACTGTTTCAACATTTTTTATAATTTCTTATTATAATTTTGTTTTTTGGGCTGCCTATGTTTCTAATTTAATAAATAATCGTGGCAACAAAAAATAGATTGCATGTCGATGCGATCATTCACATCAAGCTTTGATACAAAATAATACAAATCTGTATAAAAACAAATTTGTTTCTGTATATGCATGGACACACAGTACGTATTTACCAGCTTTTGCTTCAACTACCAGACGCATGCGTTTCTGTGTAACCACTTTGTCAATGATAGATTTACGAAGCAAAAGACTGTAAGTACACTTGCGGTCATGTAGTAAGTTTTGTCCTATCCGAAGACAACAGATAACCTCTTGCCATCTGACGGACAAAACCGACCACGCCGATGCAAAGTGTTCTTCTCGAATAGCAAAGCTATTACTGATAAAGAAGAAAAATACGCATATTACTGTGAGTCCATTAACTCGTCGCCAGGTGGCGTAGTATAGCAAAAAATAGATTGCATGTCGATGCGATCATTCACATCAAGCTTTGATACAAAATAATACAAATCTGTATAAAAACAAATTTGTATCTGTATATGCATGGACACACAGTACGTATTTACCAGCTTTTGCTTCAACTACCAGACGCATGCGTTTCTGTGTAACCACTTTGTCAATGACAGATTTACGAAGCGAAAGACTGTAAGTACACTTGCGGTACACTTTGCACCGGCGTGGTCGGTTTTGTCCATCAGATGGCAAGAGGTTATCTGTTGTCTTCGGATAGGACAAAACTTACTACATGACCGCAAGTGTACTTACAGTCTTTTGCTTCGTAAATCTATCATTGACAAAGTGGTTACACAGAAACGCATGCGTCTGGTAGTTGAAGCAAAAGCTGGTAAATACGTACTGTGTGTCCATGCATATACAGATACAAATTTGTTTTTATACAGATTTGTATTATTTTGAATCGTGGCAAAATAAAGATTTCTTCCTTTCTTTGTTTGCAAAACATTCTATTGCCAAATGTCACAACCGCTTTAACCTGTTAATGTAACAATATGTAGTTTTTCTTTAATTTTTTAAATTAGTTTTGGTATCAGGTATAACAAATTATACATTTTTGAAAAGATAAAGAAAAATTCGTTTCAATGGTGTCATAGCCAACTATGACTCCCATAAGAAAAATGAAGATTGACCATTGTAGCTCAACTACTATAGGAGTATTCAAAAATCTAAATACACTACCAGATTCCTATTAGAAAATTCCTTAAGGAAGTGTAAATTAAAATTGTCTTACTTCAAAAATAAATGAGTTATTAAAGAAAATCGAAAAAACGAAAATTCACTTTTTTTGCAATAGCGGTCGAAGTACGTTAAATATTCAAAGCTAGTGTGTAGGGTTTGGTACAACTTTACCTCTGGAATATTTGTTCCCATTTAACCAAATCTCTATCTCTATATAATAAGCGAGATCCCCATGTTGAGAATGAATCTGTGGACACACTGTATGTTGATAATAAAAAGGAGATATATAAAAAAATATTACAATTATTACTTAATTCTTTAATATGATTAGAAAAAGTATAGTTTTAAACTCTTGAAAAATGGCCATGTTAACTCAGGTGAAACATTTCACCACCTTCAGCTCATATTCCAAATTCCATCCTCATGGAAATGGCCAACTTTTTCACTCGCTGAATAAAAAAAACTACGTAATACGATTACGTAATTGTTATTTTTTAATTTATTTTGGGAAATATAAGCTGAAATGGCACATGTTCTACAAACATTTATGCAGAGCAGTTTCATTTCATGAAATAAAATAAGAACTTAAATATACGGAAGACAATATTGAAAAAATGAGTGTCACAATAAATGTTAGGGTTACCTAGTCAATGTGATTATATTTAAATTTTGTTCCTTTTTCAAGCGATAATAAACAATGCGTATAGAAAATAAAATTTTAATGAATTAGAAATACGTTCCAGGATAATACTGGCCAAATACGATTTTGTATATAAATTTGCATACATTCTCCATTGTGAACGAGCTCTTTTATTTCAAAGTACATCGACGTAATAGGATGAACTCATGCAAATGTGGGGTAAAAGTAATAATCTTTACGACCCCGAATCCCGCACACGGTTATTGAAAAAGCGACTCATTTATGCAGATGAAAAAACCCAAAAATCCCACCAAAAAATATTTGATTTGACTTTGTAGTGGCTTTCATTCGAAATTAATGGGAATAGGGTACGCTACATACGTATATGTATCGCAGTTGCGAGTCAACAGTCTCTGTTCTTTTCCCATCTCCACTAATGGTTAAAAGAAGAGAACATGAACGATGCTAGGAAATGACACGTATTAATGGTGGTTTGCAGCAAATTTTTTCGGATCGCAATAAAGAAGTGGAATTAAAAACTCGTAACGGGACTCGTGGGACTGAGAGACTCCGTAATTCACTATTAACTTTGCTATCGGCGCTTCTAGAATCGGACCTTTAGGTATATTAAGTTTAGATTAGAGTTGTAGTAACTTTTATTTCCTTCAGATGTAATTATTTGAACAGTAATTAAGGGAATATTTTTGGAAAGAGTATTCGCACTAAATTACACACTTTATTTAATGAAATTATTTTCATTATACGAATTAGTTTAATACATTGAGGTATGTAAGTACCTACAGTAAAATCTATCAATAACGGCCACCAAAAAAGAAACAATATTGACCGTTATATGTGGCTGTAATTGTCAGATTTTCCGTCTCACAAATAAAATATATAAAATTGGTTTTTAAATTTTTTTTCTCTATTTTATTAATAAAAAATAGCATATGAGTGAGCAATTTCGTGCCTTCAAAAGTTAAAGAAATAAGGGCCACCATAAAAGAAACAATATAGGCCGTTATATGTGGCTGTAATTTTCAGATTTTCCGTCTCACAAATAAAATATATAAAATTGGTTTTAAAATTTTTTTTTTCTCTATTTTATTAATAAAAAAATAGCTTATGAGTGAGCAATTTCGTGCCTTCAAAAGTTAAATAAATTGCAACTCCTTGCCTTCAAAAATTACAGAAATTGCCAAACATGTGGAAGAAAATTTTAAATTGTCGAAATAAATATTGAAAAGAGCACTACAAAAGCACAACCGTTTACAACACAATGTGCAACTTCAGGTCCATTTAAGGCTACACAATAGCTACGGCTTAATCTCTCTGTGTTAGTTGATCGAAAATTGTGGCAGTGTAAAGAGGTCGCTATGTGGCTTTGGCCAAAAATTAAGCCGCAATTACACCCCACAATGGAATCAAAAGTTCTTGTGCTAGAAAGTGGTTATTTATATCCTACTCTCGTATTTAGGTGGGATAAGAAGTCTCAGAGAGAAAAATTCGACTTAGAAAATGCTTCGAAATCAGGACGCTCGACTTCGTTCGTTGCTGAGAAGAACATTAATGTTGTCAGGAAGATGTATTAGTTCAGTAAGTGTGTATGATATATATGATTTTCTGAGCATTCATGCACCGGCAATTCGTTCTATTGCGCAAACTTCGAGTGAGCAAGGTATCTTTTTATTATTTCCTATGGATGCCTTAACCGGTGAATAGATGTTAGGATGCGTTTCATGGCGAGATGTTCGAGAAGTTATATAAATAAATAAATAAATGAAACATCTCGGTATGTTACAGCATCTTGACAGGTAACGAAGTCTGGCTTTGCTACTCTGACGTGCCCACTAAAGTAAAGAACAAACCTTGGTTCTTTGAACATGTAAGCATGCTCGTGTCTTTCTTAAGCCTAGGCAGTTGTTCAACCACAACATTCTAGCTCATTGCTCATCTTATAGATCACGTTCCATGGGGTTGATTCGCTATGAATAGGTTGAAAGGGAGGAAGTGTTTCAGCGAAAATACTAACACGGTGAATCAATTTCATTGCTTAAAATTTTCTTTAAAAATAAAGCATTCATTTGCACTCAACTCGCACTCAACGATTCCACGTAATGTCGGTGCAAGGGCAGATTGTAGTCGATATTTCGTTCGGGAAATGCTTCATCCATTTTAAAATACATCAACTTTAAAAATCTCTTCTGCACTTTGTCAACCATCTGCTGTTGGGTTGCATAATTGAAATACCACACAACTGATCCCATATTCTCTGGCAATGCGTATAATAAAGTCAAATGACCAGATAACTAAGGAGGTGATGTTCGTAAAATTCAATTGATTATCAAAAGTAATACCCAAATCCAAAACAGTTTCGGATCACGCAACAGGTTTACCATGGATGAAATAAGTAGTTCTTAAGCCATTATATTCCCTCGTAAGATACAGAACTGCATTTGCTAATTTTTAGATTAAGCTTGTGTTTCCTTCCAATTCTTTCCTTCTTTCCATTCAATTATAATAAAAAATGCATTCTGTAGACATAAGATATGACAAGTCTTATGATCATCTGCGTAGGCCAAAGTTGTATAAGGCATGGAAGTTAGCAGGCCATTAATGAACATAATGAAAAGCAGCGGTTCTAAATTAGAGCCCCGAGGAACACCTAAGGTGGAAGCGTAAGCATAAAGCGATTATAATGTTTGGGTAACTGGTGATCTTTATCTGTTCTGCCTGGTTTGTCGTGAGTAGTTTTTTTTTTTAAATTTTGCATCTTTCTAAAGAGAAAATTATTTTCTTTCTGATTATCCTACTTACTTCTTGATTGAGTTTGTATTCGCTGTGAAATCGTTAAGTAGGAGTCACTCACGCTGTGTGTATTGCCGTTTTTTCTTTCTTTTCTTTTTTCTTTTTTTTCCTTTTCTTGTTTACGATACTTATTTCTACATCTGTGATTGAGTGCGACGGTTTTTGACTTTTGGTCTATACGCGGAGTGATCATTAAGTTATCTATAATATCTTCATTTTCCTCTGTCACCACTTATACCTTACCGCTGCCTACTTTTTCCTTAGTTTGTCTTATTGTTAGACACCGTGAAGGGCACCTCGGTGTGAAAAGTGTGTCCCTGTTTAATCCTTATCACTTTTCATTATGGCTTTGTGTAAATGTTGTAACAATAAAATTAATGATGAAAACCAAATAGTTGGAACATTCAGTAATAAATGTGTTGGTGTTACGTCTGCTGAAACTCGAATATTACGATCTAAATCAAATATCAGATGGAATTGTAATGCTTGTAGTAAATTTGAAGCAGATATAAATTTTCTAAAAACTACTGTTACAGCATTGTTAGATGAAATCAAGGATTTAAAGGTTACAATAAAGAGCATGTCAAATACTTCGGCTGTAAGTCCGTCTTGTGTTGAGAGAGAAGATTTAATCCGAGAAATTGGGGAAAGGCAGAGACGATCCAGAAATGTTATCATATACAATATTCATGAGCCTGATGTCAGTACTGACATTCATGAAGGATCTGGTACGACGTGTGTTGATGATTTATTCAAGTCTATTTCTACACAGCCTATCACCGTAACTAAGGTTATACGTCTTGGTCAGAAAACCTTAAATGCCACACGACCAATTAAAGTAGTCTTACAGGATGAAGAATCTGTCTCTACAATCATGCGTAGTTCTAAAAAATTGAAGTCTCTTGAACCTTATAAGAATATTTACATACGTCATTACCTGACCATTCAGCAGCGGGAGCACAGTGCTGTAATCAAGAAGGAATTTTTGGAACGTAAAGCTCAAGGAGAACCTATCATTCTCGAGTATCTACGGGGAATACCAAAAATTATTGAGCCAAAAAACTCATAACTGCCCATCAGATAATCAATAGTGCAGATTCACTTCATTTATATTACCAGAACACGAGAGGCTTACGCTCTAAAACTCAAGAATTTTTTAATAATATATGTTCTACAAATTTGGATATTTTTGTGTTAACTGAGTCTTGGCTTACTGATGGTATAAAAGTTATTTAACTGGGAGGGAGCAATACGTTGAATATGAGGGAATCAGGTCACGAACTTATCTTGCCCGAGGTGGAGTTGCACAGGGTTCGAATCTGGGTCCACTGTTGTTCATACTATTTATAAATGATGTTTGTGATAAATTTAATTCTACATGTTTACTTTATGCTGGTGATTTAAAAATTTATCGGATAATAAATACTTCTGCTGACTGTGATATCCTACAGAGTGATTTGGATCAATTGTGTGCTTGGTGTCAAGGAAATTGTATTAATCTTAATGTTGGAAAATGTAAAGTAATGACATTTTCTCGAAAAGCTGTCAATGTTGAATACAATTACGAAATTAACAGTGTAAATCTTCAGGGATATACGGAGGTTTAATCTGGTTGAGTCACTACAGAAGAGATTTTTAAAATATTTGTATTTCAGAAGGCATGGTGTACATTCTGCCTTATCATATGATAACTTGCTGGAACAATTTGGTTTTAATGGTTTACCTAATAATAGAAAAATTATTGCGTTACTACATTTGTATAAGTTGGTTCATAATATTATAGATGATCCGGTGTTTTTGTTGCGGCTTCGGTTTTATATTCCTCGTTTCAACACTAGAAACTCAATTACTTTTTTAAACAGACAGGCTGCAACTAATTCATATAAAAACTCCCCACTTTATAGAATGTGCCATTTATATAATTCATGTAATTATAATTTAGATGTATTTGGCGATAATTACTGCAGGTATTTGGTTTCTGTGAAAGAATGTATTTGTTTTACTTCTTAGATTTAATTTAGTTTAGGATAATTTTTTCATTAATACGCACGTTATGTTTAATGCTTATATACATGTATTTATATTTATAACCCCATAATTGGATGTATTCTGTTGGGTTAATAAACGGTTTATTATTATTATTATTATTATAATTATTATTATAATACACATATTTATACCTATCCTGAAGATAACTATGAAATAATCAAATTAAAGGATTAGAGAGATCAAATGCACTTAATTTCTGTAGCAATATCATACGATCAATGGTATCGAATACTCGCATAAAATCGGTGTATATTATATCAAGTTGACCGCCCCTATCGACCTATTCAGCAATTTCCTCTGTAATAATAGTAAGATTTGTTGTAGTGGAACATGAATGAATCCATCTTGGAAAGGTGAAATACTCGAACGTTCTTTATAACAATGTGCAGAAGGTGCTCAAAAACTTTAGAAAAGTTACAGGGAATGGCTATGGGCCTATAATTTAGGACGTTGGTGGCATCCCCTTTTTTAAAGATTGGATAAATTCTGACAATATCCGTACACTCGGAAACTTACAAGTACGCAAAGCCAGGTTAATATTTTTTTTATAAAGCTGCAGAAAGAAAGCGATCACAATCCGTGTCACTAATGTCAACAATGGCAGTTGAAGGAAAGTTAGACAGCATATCCGGCAGTGATGTAACAAATGCTGGCGGCAAAATTACTGATGAGAAAGCAGCAAAAAATTCGCCGATTATATTCTGTTGTCTATCGTAATGTGTATTGTTGAAATTGAGTTTACCAGAAACCCTGAAGGTACTTCGTTTAGGTTGAATAATTTGCCAGAAAATTTTAGGATCAGAACATATGACACTTTGTATATTCTGAAAGTAATTCTTATAAGCCATAGAAATTTCTAAGTTCAGTTCCCTCCTGACACGATAATAATTTTCTTTTAAGTATTGATTGTCTGTGAAGCGGCGTCTCTGATGATAGTACACCTTAATTTTCATATTTTTCTTTGATAGCTTTGAAGTATCATGCAGTAAACCTGCACAATTTCCTGGAATGAATCTTAGGAACAGACGAATCAATAACCGTATAAAGTACATTGCAAAATTCTTCGACAGCTACATTAACATAATCGTTCAGAGTAGACCAATCTACGAGCAAGAAATCAGAATAGAGTTTATGAAAATTTGCTTCCCTAAAATTATACATGGGATTGCTATTAGAAGGAAATATAATTGGCTTGTTCTAATACTGAAATTCAATATCGATATATAGCGAAAGGTATAGTATTTATCTTCCGGTACCAAGGGAAAAAAATCTCATTCAAGTTACAAATTACAGTCAACGTTTGATAGTATTAATGTAATAATGACTCTTAATCTCCACCACAGCACAGTTCTTAGATATTGACCGGGAATATCAAACTTTCGCAAATATAGACAAACTTTAAAAAATAAAATTAAGATGTTCACCATAAAACTAATTTGGTAGAGTTTTTCTCTATATTAATTTAGTTACTTTAATTTACTTTATTTTACATGACTGTATATATTGATACATCTAACATTACTCTAAACTTACCATACATAGAAATTAATCTTTTTTAAGGAAAGGGTGCAATTAAAACAAAAGAACAAGCATTAGCAAAATAATAAGCTCCAATTAGCGAGACATAAAACGCCAACCTAAATCCTATTTTAAAGCGACGGCCGGCGAAACAAACCGCATCAGAACTTTTATAATAACTTAAGCTTTACATTCTTATTGCCGTAATTACGAAATTTCAGCTCGTTGGAGGGTAATTGAGATCCGTTTGCTTAGGAACTGAGGTCAAACGTAAATTAAGAACTGAGTAGTCGGAACACTGAGAAATATTTGCCTTTTATATGTTTTAATCGATTACGTAGAAGATATCGCGCCAAAGCTTATATTTCTAGATATTCTCGTAAGTTATTTAGTGCAGAATGCTTTGTAATTTTCTATTTAAATATTTACGGAAATAATTTAGCTGAAAAAATAAGAGTGGCGGTTCGTTACCGTTGTTTATGTGGGAACATAAAGAAAATAAGTTATAAGAAATTTAAATTATTGGTTGTATGAAGTGTATCTTGCTTTTCAAGGCACTGCAAAATATAACAATAAATTTATGCATAAAGTGTTCCTTGAATTTAATGCCGTGATGATATTAGTATATACTAATAATAGTACTCTATTTATTAACCAAAGAGACAAATATTGGAATTATATTGTAAAATATTTGTCTTTCTGGGTTCGTTTAATTAAAACTAACGGTAATTAAAACACATTTTGTTAATAATAAAACAAAAATACACTATATAAAACTTAAAAAACTATTACTAATAATAACAATATTTATTTCAATATTTATTTCACAGTATTTATTTATTTCACAATACTCGTTGGCGGTTGCTGGTCGTTTGATTCTCTCCCTCCATCTTCGATGCATTTATATGCATTGGAGAATAATTCCGGACTCTTTCTCCGAGGTCCGGGAGACTTGTGGATGTATTCCGCGGGTGATGTCATCGCCAGATCGTCGCTCGCCTAACGTATCATCGGATGACATCACAATATATATTATATACTCTGTGGACAAAATGTAATGAGACTGTATTTTTTTTAAATACGCGCGCTATGAATTTGCTTTGCTAGTTTAGAAATTACAGCGTCTTCTGTAATAGGAAAAAAAATGTGGGGCGATTTTTTAATATAAAAAGCAAAATTCCTTGTATCGACACATTAAAAATGGTAGAAAAATATTACGGCGATCAGTGTTTATTAAGATCACAATTTTAAGTGGCACAAATTATTTGGTAAGAGTCGTAAAGTGGTCGAAGACGAACCTCGTTCAGGAAGGCCATCAACCTCAACTACTGATGAAAACATCAACAAAATCAAGGAGCTTCTACTTTCCTATCGTTGATAAACTCAAAGAGACCTTGTAGACATTGTTGGTATATCAAAAGGATCAATACAAACAATTTTAAAGGACGATTTCAGTTTTTCTCGTGTTCTTCTCGTCTTGTTCCAAAATCATTGAATTTGTTTCAAAAACAGTCGTGTTGAAGTAACTGAAGAGATGCTTTTTATGACTGATGATGATCTGAAATTCATAAATACTGGCGATGAGACTTGGATCTATGCTTAGGACCAGGAAATATCTCAACAATCGAGTGAATATCGTGCTACAGGTGAACCATCATCACTAGCATCATTGTTCTATTAGCAATAGATCTTAGATGTAACGACTCAATTTCTTAGTGGGTCTATTGATAATCGTCAACAGGTTGATGAAATTTATACAGATTTTAGTTACAATAGATCATTTTCTTCTCTTCATAAATTATCTCGCATGGGTTCTCCCAGGCGCGGCTCGTGATGACGTATTTGCCTCGTGTGTTTTCGGTGTTTACTAAGAAAACATTACAGTTAGTACACGAGAATACAAGAAGCACTCGCATCATTGTACTTGCACTCCCAAATAAGTCATCACGAGCCGCGCCTGGGTTCTCCTCTGAATATTGCAAAGTTCGTGGAACGTATTTTCATAAAAGGTTTTACTACGTTCACCATAATGGTTTTCCATCTTCTTTTTAAGCTACAAGTGGTGGGCCTCAGGTCCAATTAAGGGCCCCGGTTATTTGGTGGCATCTTCCTAAACGATTGTTTTGACTTCTAGTATACCTTAGCTTATGTGGATGATCTTAAGATTTTTCAAAATATTTCTTCTTCTAGGCTGTGCAATTTTTCAAAATAGCTTAATAGTTATAATAATAATTTCCTCCTGTAATTGGCGTTAAGCTGTTGGAGCATATTAACCCCAACAGTTTAACGCCAATTACAGGAGTTATTATTACGCCTGTGCCCATGGAGCGATTAAAGGCAATTGGTTGCTGCTATTCACTTTAACAAAAAGAAAAACCACGACAACCTTTAAGATAATGTAAATTACAAGGGAATATTATTATGCTTGTGTCCGTAGTAATTTAAGACATAGCTACCGGCATTCACCTTAACAAGACCAAATTCGTCAGGGATTTATCAATTGGCAGGCGGCTGTCCAAGTGAATGATATACCAATAATAACATAAACGTAAATGACTAGTATGCGGTGCTCTGTTTTTGCAAACGAACTACTTCATATACATTTCACTACAGTGTATCTCAAAATAATATTTTTAGGAAGCTTACTTAAAGTTCTTGGACAGCATAAACGTCCTATTTTGCACTCTTGGGATTGCTTATAAGATCTTATAAATGCTTTTTTTTAAGTTTTATCCACTTGTTCGCTCAAATTAGAACATGTGTCAATTCTGTGGTAAATTCTACAACTATTACTGGATCGTGTTCAGAAACGATTTCTTAAATATTTATCTTATTAACTTCAAGGTATTTATCGTTTTCATGGATTTGTTTTGCTACACGCAACGTGCAATAATAAAAGTCCACGAAAACTGGTTTTGTTATAATATTGCGTAATCCAGACACCCTCCCCGGACTTACTTTGCGTGAGTGGGATGATCTTAAATTGACTATGCAGCCAGCAAGTGTCAATGGCGTAAAAATCAGTGAAGATGGTCGTGCGATTCTTGCCGAAACGTTTGTAAACTGACTAAAAATTAAATAGGTCGCTACCGCGATTTAAGAGCTGTTTGTCGTAGAGGTTATACGTCACGCAGGGATCGTATTTGTGCTAATGAACCTACTACGGAAGGACTAGCGTAATTTCAGAAAAACAGGAGGTAATAACAAGTAAAAGAAAACGTTTCACATTAAAGAAAAATAACCAAGTTTATTATAAACGTCTTCGTCGATAATAAGGTTTACAAGATTAAGGAAAAAGTATGGAAAACCGTAGTATGTTTCAACCAAAACTGAAAGAGTGAAGCTCTATATATAATTAAATTAGAGTATATAAATATACAAGCATAAAAAATCTAAATATTTGCCACACGATTTAAATTAAAATTCCAGGAATTGTTTACATATAATGAAATTCCACAGATGTTATATACATATTAGTATTTTCTACACAAAAGTTTTTTATAATGTGAATAAAAAGAGAAAAACAATATTTTATATGAGAAAAATAATCCCAAATACGGAATAAAAATAATTTCTTCAAAATGCATTTTAAGAGAGAGAAACATTTCTTATTTAATATTTAAAATCAACGTGTCAAACAGTAGAACAATTCATGGCAAAAAAAAAATCTAAAAAAATCGTAAATAAAATCCATTAGCGAAAACAAATCTTGGAATTTGTTCGAATGCATTCTAATGCTAGGGCATTGACCTGATTTAAGTACATGCGTACGCGAATGGCTATTGGCGTTCGCCGTTCACGTGGACTGCCGTTCTGTTGCTAAGCCATTTCCACTCCGACAATTTGACATGATAAGAGATGCATAGTCCACGTTGCTTGATCGTATGGTTCCCATGACAACCGTTAATTCGCATTCAATTTCCAATGAAATATAAGTAAATATTAACATATTTTCTCCGATATTTTGTTATTCGAAGTTTTATATTTTAAATTACCCATTTTAGTATTTAGAATTACGATGCCTGAATATTCATTTTATGCATTTAGTCAACTACATTTACAATTAGATATTATCATATTAAATTTAAAATCATAGGATAATAATTTAGTAATCTGTCAGAAAATATCACTATTAATTGTTACGTTACAACAGTACCTATCAAAAGCATTTGTCGAAATGCCATGAAATTTAATACTATTATATGTTTGAAATTTAGTGATTTAGTAGTTTATACATAATTAATTAAAGTTTTACATTATTGTCACAATCAAGGTTGATTTATTATATTGGTTCATTAATGTATTCAATTATGACAATAGGTAAAGAGTTTTTTTTTTGTTGTATTGTGATGACCGATGAGTTAGCAATATAATTTTAAAACTTTTCAGATTAATTTATTAACATAGTATGAAGTATCAACATGAATGAATAATATATTTACTTTGGTGTACAAGTTTCTGAAATGGGGTCTGTAGTTTATTTCGTTCCTGTAACTTTGTTATTATATTCTCTCGCCAATTAAAAACTTCTATAGCTATTTTATGTTTGGATGCTAAATATGATTCTAGTGCTCAATCATTTTATAGTGTTGGAGCCATTGTGTTTTTTAAATCTTTTTTGAAAAGTGATAATAAATCATAATAATTATCTTAAATATGTTTAAAAATATTGCGCACTTTTTTACTTTCCTTTAAATATGTAATGTACTCAAATAGATGTCATTATTTATTCACTTTAATTCAAAATGTGTAGATAGTCGAGTAGTTTGCTTGCAAATATAATACGATTAATTAAAAATGTGTAGATAGTCGAGTAGTATTGCTCGCAAATATAATACGATTTTGTATTACCTTGTAATTATGACAGTTGTCTAAATCTAATTTTTTGACTTCTGTCATTTTCCTAAACTTGACAATTTATGTTAGTGTTGGGCACTCGTTAAAAGTGAAATAGTACCATTGTTCGTAAAAAAAAATTTTTACAATGAAATTGTATTTATTTATTTTTTTTAATTAAGGGCACACAAAGTGTTATTATATTGGTCTTTTCGACATATTTCATCATTAATTAGTTACACTGTGTACGTATCGTGCGGACAAAGTTTTCATGCCTGGTTGCTATGGCAACTTAGCGTTTATTAAGATCTAATAATTGTTAATCAACATAACTTAACTATAAATTCAAAATGCAAAATTAATATTCAAAATTCTTGTATGATGATGTATATTTACCATTGTGTATACTTTAGAGCACAAAAAAAGTAAGGAAAGTATACAAGTAAATGTCATACGTATACGCAAGACCTTGAGTGACTCTATTTATATGAAATAGAAACAAATGAAATACATTCTTTTGCACGTAATTATTAATTAAATTGAAACAACAAATTTCTACGTAAGTCCTTATTTAGAATGAAATAACAAATTACTGTTTAAACGAAATTGCATCGACGAAAAAATGAAATACATTACATTAATTACTGGCAAGAACAATAGTAAAATTTTAACTGTTCAACGAAATTAATGTACGAGGGCGTATTTTTATGTTATCTACCTAGCCATGAAACAAAAGAGTGACGATGTCAAACAAATTATTGAAACATTGCTGTCACTGTTAGAAGAACATGTGCTAAGTTGTGTTTAGTTCGTGCTGTTTATAGAGATTTGAGACGGTCTATTTCTCGATAAAATGAGTGAAGCTAAGGTTGAACATCGCAGCGTAATAAAGTTCCTGACAAAAGAAGGCAATGGTCCAAAAGCAATTCATGAAAGAATGGTTGCTGTGTATGGGGAAGATACACCATCTTATTTCCAAGTAAAATATTGGTCTAAACTCTTTCGATGGGGCCGAGAGTCAGTCAATGATGACTAAAGACGGCAGACTATGTGCCCCACACTATTAAATTTAATAATACACATAAGGTGTATTAGATAAAAATGTAGATTTTACAAAATTAGGGCAACTTTTTACCAATACTGAAGATCCATTGTACAGATACAAAGAGCACTTTAACTATGCAAATATAACATCTCTCAACGTCGAACAATCCTTCTCAGTATATAAACATATTATTATTAAATTTGACAGTGTGGGCACATAGTCTGGCGTCTTTAATGATGACCCAAAGTCCGGACGACCCGTTGAAGCTCGAACTGAAGACATTGTGCGAAAAGTCGAAAATTTGGTACTGAAAGATTGGCGTGTAAAGATCTCTGTCATTGCCAATGAAGTCTGTGTATCCGAAACAAGTATCCTCAAAATTTTGCATGACGATTTGGGTATGAAGAAGGTGTCTGCACGGTGGATACCTAGATTGCTCATACCTGAACAAAAACTGTACAGAGAAGAAATTTCTCAAGAAAATTTGGTCAAGTTGGAGAGGGACAAAACATTTTTATCTCGAATTATCACCTGGGGTGAGACTTGGGTATATTACTGGGGCCCTCCTACTAAACAAGAATCCATGCAGTGGGTTCATAAGTGCTCTCCACCACCAAAAAAGGCCAAGACACAATTTTCTGGAAAAAAACTGATGGCAACTGTTTTCTGGGATGCTGAAGGGGTCTTGCTTATTGAATATATGCCGAAAGGGTCTACCATAAATGGAGAGGCCTACGGAAACACAATTAAAAATTTAAAAACTGCTCTGGAGGAAAAACGCCCGCATTTTTATCCACAAAAAAAACTTGTTGCTGCACGACAATTGTCGGGTTCATAAGGCAAACAAAGTTCAGCAGATAATCAATGACTGTAGGTTTATAGAGTTAAGGCATTCACCTTATAGCCCCGACCTAGCTCCGTCAGACTTCTTCTTATTCAAAAATTTAAAAAAGGATCTCAGGGGAAAGCGTTTCGCTTCTGATGAAGAACTCAAAGAAGCTGTTGAAAAATATTTTGCGGGGTTACCGAAGCAATTTTTTTTTGAGGGTATGGGGCAACTGGAAAAAAGATGTAATAAGTGTATTAGTGTTGAAGGGAGTTATGTAGAAAAATAATTTTTTTTTGTTCTCTTATGTGCTTTTTTCATGGCTAGGTAAATAACATAAAAGTACGCCCTCGTACGTTCAAGGTAAATGAAGAGATTGAAAAATTGCAGTATGCGATACTAATGTATTTATAACATAGAAGTTATTTAAAGCTCGAGACAAAGAAAATATAATTTTATATGGACTATCTTATTAAAATATGCGAACAATGAGATTACTGGATGTTTAAGGCAAAAGTCAGAATAAATTAATACTTCTTAATAATCACTAATTTTCTTAAAGCATCATGCAAGTTTTTAAGTGATAATATATCCGATGAAACGGCGTAATTAGAGTCAAAACTATCTTCCAGCTTGCTGATTTTGTTTAAGGTTAACCAGCTGCTATGGCGCCGTTTCCGTCTCACACGCGATCTTCGAAGATGATTTCCGGAGCACGTGAACTGATACGTGGAAGTGGAGAACCTCTTCCAGTAATTTAACAACTCGTATAGTAAATGTTAGCAACCAATTAGTTAAAATAACTCGGAACAAAAACTCTATAGATGTTAATTATGCATCAGAAATAGCGAAACATGAAGTTTGAAACACAAAGAAATATCGCAAAGAAAAGTAGCAGGAAAATTCACCCACAGCTGTTCGGGGGGTTTAATTAGTCTTCGAGCTAGTCAATAACGTCTATCCAAACATAAAATTGCGATACATCAAACTCAGTATGCCGCTGATAAACTACCTATTTCAGTGTAAAATTTGGTCGATACCAAATCTCCAGCGCCACACACATAAAGAATAGTCAACTCTTCCAAGTCTTTCAGTCAGTTGAAACACTGACCGAAAGTGATCGAGGTCAATCACACCGAAATGTTATTAGTTCCGCTAAGTCACGCAGGCTCACAGTACTGTGAAACCGCTACAAATATATATACCGGTACACCATTCTCCAAGACATTGTAATAGACTATTCATAAACATGTGCTTAATCCTTTATCTCAGCGCAGGGAAAGAGCTTGTGGCAACTTTTTGCCAAAATGAATTAATCTTGATTCATCAATCTTACTTTTTCAAATATTTTAATATACCACTATATAGTGTGAGATCGGCTAGTACTTTTCAAATTCCTAAAAGCGTATACAGGAATGTGAAAGAACGCAATAGTTCGTTTTTGCACCCATTTTTCAAGAAATTATAAGTTATCTAGGACTTTGTATATTTTTCTTAGAATCTGTTAGTTTTTGTTGTAATATCTAGCTAACTTTAATTGTTAATTTATTGTTATTTATACATTGCTTATTACACTTATATTGTATTTTATAGGTTTTTTGCTTTACTCCTGTCTTTTTAATGGGATATCTTTTTCTCTTGGACAAATATATATTATTATTATTATTATTATTATTATTATTATTATTATTATTATTATTATTATTGTTGTTGTTGTTGTTGTTATTGACATGGACTTATATTAAGGCAAACTTTAGTTTATAAGTCTAATAACCCACAACTTTATTTTTTAAAATTGTGTATTTGCCTTAGCTTTTATTTTTATGCTTTTATATCTATGATATCATGTAATTGGTTAGTTTCTGCTAAACAATAATACATTTTAAATAAGAAGAGTTTCATATATTTGGGTAGATGATTTGTCCAAAATCAATAATTGCCCTAAGCAATAGATAGAAGTATTACAGTATTTAAAATATGTCTAACAAAAGTTTCTTATTTGAACATTTGCGAGCAGATTCATTAATAATTATCACCGTTAAAAGCATTCGCACTTGATCCGTTTAGTTTATAAATTATTTATTTCGATGGAGGGGTCATTAATGGTCACCCTTTCTTCCGTCCTCTTACGGTCAAGCTGTAGGCGATCAGCTTTTCATTCAAAATCAACTTTCTAACTATTCAGTTCAAACCGTATGTTCAGATTTTACTGAAATAGCTGCAAGGAATAGTCTGTAATTTACAATCAGATTGGTGTTCGCAATTAGTTCCCTCCTATTAGTAATGGTCAGTTGATTATACCTTTCTAACAGCGTGCGTCCGCCTGATTTGTGATTCAACGCGAAGAGCAATTTGTATTATGACGCGAAACTATTTTTCGTGGGCTCTGCAATTTCTAATTAAATGTTGGGCGCTTTCCAAAAGTTACTTCACTTATTATAGCGTTGAATATATTAAATATGCTTTAAATAATAGGCTACTGTAAATTCTTAGTGAATTTTACAATAACAAATACCTAACAGTCTACTAATTATTAATAGGGGATTATGATTTTTATTAATCTTATAAGCAATCCATATATAAACTAGTTAGCAAACATATTACTAAATATCATTAAAGAAGAACTAAGCTACATTTGTAGCGTTTGGTTTTGCAATAAGTATTGTTAAATGTAACAATAAACACGCAATGAGTGTTTTATAAAGCGAAAACGGGCATAGAAAACAAATCATTCATTAAAAGGTTCATCCAAATGTTTATTTCTATTGTTCGCCTTGTCGCATTTTAAAAGGGTACTAATTCTTGTGCGAGAAATACAAAAGCTCTCCGAGAAACGATTCCAAATATGGCGATGCCAGAAATTAAACTCATTAAGAACGAAGGAAGGTCGACTGTTTTACTAATATTTTGATCAAAAGCATGATATTACATGTTACTGCATTCCGACAAAGAACCGAATTTATTTTCTCGCTTCTATTATAACAGAAATATAAAAAGCACATATATCAATATGTTTGCCAGAGAAACTAAGTTTAGAACACATTCTCCATCAACTCACACTTATTAATATTGAGGTGTATTCCATTCTATTTCATATGCTAGCTGTTTCGATATGAGGTGTAAAATAGCCAGCAGTAGCAGACAAATATTTTCTCTGGTAAATATTGAAATCCATTTCTTATATTTCTACTATAATGGAGGCGAGAATATATATTACGGGTATATAGAATCACCTAGCGTTGCTAACTAAGTTGATATAAATTGTGTAAGAGGTATAAATAATTATAAAGGATAATCGCGGGAATTTTTGTTATTTTATAGATATTTGAATATACCTGGAGATGAAAGAGTTCTCTCGTTTTCCAATGGACGTTATTAGCTCTATTTGTTCACAGATGTCGCTTTGAATAGTGGCCTATTCATACCTAACTATTAAATTAAAAAAAAAATTAATTTATCTCACTTAGCCTCTTAGCCGTACACTACACTATACTATTTCTTTGCCTGGATATTTTACAGCAAATATTAAGATGCTTAGGCTAGCCCATGTATGTTATAAACTTGTCACTAAATAGCTAAAATGGGAGTGAGTAATGTGCATCTGTCGATATGTTGTTTTTACTAGCGAATCAAAATAATACAATAAATGCTTGGCTATTTACTTCAATAAAAGAAGCAAGAGTGATTTTCGAGTAAAATAAATAGTTTAATAAATCTTTGCAGTTTGGTAAGTGTACAGAACGATATGAAAAATTAATTAACTTATGAATGGTCACGCGTTTCTGTGAAAAGTTTACAATAATAGTTTATCACGTGATCATGAATTCAGTACACATAAAAAATTAGCAAATTGACTTAATAACTAACTCAAAGGAAATGTACTTTTCCTATTTAAACTTATATTAGGTATTTATCAATGTAATAAAATTAAAAATGGTTTGTTGGCTAAACTTGTAAAATAATTTTGTGTTCGTAAATAGATCAAATAAATACTTAAGTGATGGATTTCTGGGACCTGGGTGTTCTATATGGTATCAGGAGCTTCTCTATAACGTTTTTGGCCGCTGGAAAGGATCGTATCCCGGTAGGCGCCTCACTAAAAAAGGAAAATTCTATTTCTAACCTCTAAAGATTTGATTGGTACGCTGTGACTTTTGGTACGTATTTTAATGTGTTTTAATTAAGTTTTGTAATATTTGTTGGAGCTCAACCAAAATAGACGCGTACGTTTTCGAATAATTTTACCAGAAGCGAAGCTAACTATCTTTTGTTTGAAATTTTAATCAATTTTTAAATGTTCGAAATCAGTTTATTTAAATACTTTGATCGTTTGGATATTTTTCATAATTTGTAAACTTAATTTTAATATACATTAGCCTAACCTTTAAATATGCATGTTTGCGCTTTGCGTTTGAATCTAATTTGGCATTTTCCTCCTTGGACAATTTAAATAGGTATAGGTTCTCCATAAATAAAATCAATATATATGCTATCAACCAACTTAAATACCTTCGGGATTACAAATGTGTTTTATGTGTAATACGTAATGATAATAACTTATGACAGACTAATGATATCAACACGGACCGAACATAAACTGATCGAACAATAGCCGCAAGCGACAGAACAACCGACGAACCAATCACTACTACAGAACCATATAATACGAGCGACACAGGAAATCGACGCACTCTTGAAGTTACAACGAGAAGATCCTCAATAAAAAGGTGAAAGTGGTGTCACCGAAACGTCAGGAAGAAAGTTGTCCTTCTCAGAACAAAATCATCCAAACGCGGCGAAATATCCCGAATATTCCTGACGTTTCGGTGACACCACTTTCACCTTTTTATTGAGGATCTTCTCGTCAAGGTACCTATGTTAATTAAAGACATATTTGAGCCTAATACAAGCGGAGAAAATGGTTATATTATAAAGTGAAAAGAAATGCAATACCTGGATATTGAATTTCTTTACTATCACATCTTTTCATCCTTTCAAAGTACATTTTAAGGCTATAATTTTATATATTATTATTAAATTTAATTATTGGCATCTCATGGAACTATTTAAATAAACTTATATAAAGTAGTTTTCGTAGTACATCTTAAAAGGCGCAATATGGTTCGATAATTTAAGAAAATTACTAAGTTAGTACGTAATGATGGAGAGAACAGTAGTTCGCAAACTCGATGATGCGTGAAAATTTTGATGAAATACTTGAACAAACGCGCTCTTAACAGTACACGGTACATTTGCCTAAGAAGTACTGTGTCAAGGTAAAATCTGCATGGATGGCTCGATTTGCATGCGTGCCCGAATCCGTTGTGAGACCACATAATATACGCTTAAGTCCCCTGTTACCACGGAACTGTTCTTCGAGAAGGGTACGTGATTTGTTATATGGAAGAACCAATAAATCTGCTGAAACCTGAAAACATCGCATCGCCTATTTCGCATGTTAAATCTGTGTAAGACATTGCTTGTTTCTCATTATGAAACGTTTAAATGCTATAATTAAGAATAAAATTTATATTCGTTTTAGTTACTGCACGTAATTATTTGCTGCCCTATTCTATAGTATACATTAACTATAAATGATGTAATTAAATGTTTTAAAACTTGCATCTTCTTTCAACAGAATTTAATAATATAAGACATCATATAGTTATCCTGCGCTATAAAAAGTCAAGAGTAATAAAAAAACTGACCTGTTAAAGTACGACAGTTTCTGTATAATGGCTGAACTTAAACTAAAGATTATCTTCAAAGGAAAGTATCAGTATTATGTGTTAATGATTCATTTTGTTCAGCTGACTTCCCCACTTCCTATGTTGGGTTATTTTCTTCACTCCCTACTTCTCTCTTCTGTGGTTTCTTTCTCTTCTTCTTGTCATATTTTACTTTGGTTGTCTTATTCTGTTACTTCCAAATGCTTTGGATACATAGATTCTTTTAATTAGTTTCTTGCCTGACAGAATTTATGTGGCCCAATCATCTCAGCTGTTTTCTGAATTTTTATTGTTGCTGGTCTTATATAATTTCTGATTTGGTTTTTCCAGGCTTCTGCTGTATTTTTTTAAATCTCTTTTTCAATTAAATAAATATCTAGGTTTCGTTTAATTATGAAACAGACATGTAAATAATTTACATATCTGTAACTGTATACTCGGACAATACCTCGTATTTTCAGCATTTACTTCTGCTTAAGACATGTTTCTGCCATCTATAGGCGTCGTCAGTTAAGCTAGTGAAGCAATGTATACAAATGATACAAATCTTTACAAATAGATCTGTATCTGTATATGACTTTTAGCCAAAACGTATAGATTAACGTATAGATATATTTAAAACCTTTTTGTATATCTAGGTTTCGCTTTCGTCTCTAAATGGTGGAATCATTACTTTACTTAAACTTTTGAATTTTAATTCTTTAAAAGCAATTTTATTTCTTTATAATGTTTAGAAATTTGTGTTTTAATCCAGAATTGCAGAAAATGATTCTGTTTGATCTGGCAGACCAATAAAATTTGGTCCGTCATGCAACTGATACTGAAAATGCCATTGCTTTACTATATGCGGATTTACATAAGGTTGATGATGTCTGTTATATAATTTAAAATAAAATTCTCGGTAAAATAACATTTATTTTGGAAGAATGTTGAAAATAAGATTTTTTTAACCACGTACCTACATAATAGGCTTCAGCGTGTATTCTACAACGGTTATTTTTCATCACCATACATTGCCATTTCTGGAGTTCCGCGAGTCTCTACCTTGGGACCACTTCTTTTCATTATTTTCTACGCCCACGTATACACTGAGTGTATACACTTCAGTGCATACGTGGACGTCGAGTAAAGTTGTGCACGATTCTATGTGTTAGCTTTACTGTGCCCCATGTGCGATACTTTGACTAGTGGTTTTACCTACTGATGATGACAATTTAATTGTCAAAATACGTATTTAGGATACGAATATTAATTTTGGTAAGGAGTTTTATACTTTTTTGAGTTTTTACTTAACCACAGTCTCCAAAGAAAAACTCTTGTAAGCTATAAGGATAAACAAATATTTCGTTATTGGAAAGTCGTTGACCCGACAAACAAAGTACATACTTTGAAAAAATTACCTACAACATTATGTTTTGTACATTTACTTGTAATTTGTCAATTCAAAATAATGTACTGTATAAATAACATTTATATAGGACAATAGCAAAAGATGTTTTTGATTAATTTAATTACATTAAAAGAAGGAGGGATATAATAAGTTGAGAGGCGGCCACAATATGAAATATTTTTCTCTACTAATTTCAAAGGCACCTAGTAATTTCTATTTTCCAGTTAAGGCTCCAATAAACTTTTAACTAAGGATACATAGTTTCCAAAACAGTATGAGCGTTTATTGACATTTTATATCGATATATCTTTGATTTTCAAACAGTCACGTATCTTCTAATATTTTGTCATCCTTTTATAGCATTTCTTTAAATTATATTTGTGTATATAATGAAACAGATATGCAAAATACATATCCGTCACTGTAAACATGGACAAACACCTCGTATTTTTAGCATTTACTTCTGTTCAATACATATGTTTCAGCCATCTAGGCCTCATCGGTTGAACTAGTGAAGCAATGTGTATACAAATTAATACAGATCTGTTAAACAACGGATCTGTATCTGTATCTACATTTACGCTAAAATCGTCTCCAAGCTATAACCAGTTTCGTTCTATCAGGCGACACCAATTTAATCAGTGACATCTGACGGAAGAAAGCGACTAGGCCAGAAAAGGCGATCTTCCGCTCGAATAGCAAGGCTATTACGAAAAAAAGCGGAAAAATACGTATATTGGTGCTGTCCATTAACACGCGCCAGATGGCGGTAAATATACAAAAAAGGGATATTTATCAATACGTTTTTGCCGTATTACGCAGTTGTTATATAATGAAACAGATATGCAAAATACATATCCGTCACTGTAAACATGGACAAACACCTCGTATTTTTAGCATTTACTTCTGTTCAATACATATGTTTCAGCCATCTAGGCCTCATCGGTTGAACTAGTGAAGCAATGTGTATACAAATTAATACAGATCTGTTAAACAACGGATCTGTATCTACATTTACGCTAAAATCGTCTCCAAGCTATAACTAGTTTCGTTCTATCAGGCGACACCAATTTAATCAGTGACATCTGACGGAAGAAAGCGACTAGGCCAGAAAAGGCGATCTTCCGCTCGAATAGCAAGGCTATTACGAAAAAAAGCCATGTCCATGTTTACAGTGACGGATATGTATTTTGCATATCTGTTTCATTATATAACAACTGCGTAATACGGCAAAAACGTATTGATAAATATCCCTTTTTTGTATATATTTGTGTAGTTTTGGAAAACTTGATAATTTCCAAATAATAATAATATTATCTATACAAGTGCTAGAAGAAAATTAAAAATACAGTGCGGTAAAATTGTAAATTTTCCTGCCAAATTTTGTATTCAAATCATTATTGGAAAACGGTTTTATCACCAACATTGTACGGAACGCCACAATTAACGACGCCTGTATAAAATATGCACATAAGTGTCCATTTGATGGTTGTAATAATTTAGCTAGCAGGGGTATTTTGTAACGGAAGGGTGCCAGCCCCCAACAGGGACAGTTCAAATTAATGCATGTAAATAGGGCCGTTTGGTGCCTATTTCACAAGCGTTCGAACAGCACGTGTTGCGATGTGAAAAAAATACAATTCATGGGAATTCCATTCTATAATGTGTGCAGATAAGGTATGTGAGAATAGTTTCCAACATAGATGCAAACTGTAACATTATTTGATTTTTATTAAAATACTTTATTCATTTTAAAATCATTCTTATATGACGAACAATAATATTTTTGCAGTTTAATATTAAAAACAAATTGAAAATGGAGTTATTCTATTGTACAAAAAAGAAGATAAGTTCAAACAGAAAGAAAATTTAAATTTTATAAATTTTATGGTAAGCTTAAAATAAAATTTCGAATTTATGTAGTAATTTTGTCGAGGAATGTGTGGATAGGTAATATGTGAGGGTATCAGAACTAACGTAAAGAACTTGTATAGATTGAAAATTATACATACTGAAATTAAAATAAGAAAAAACAACAGATAGCATCTCCAGGGCTGACTAGATATTACGAAATGTATTTTATCTTTATTGATCTTCAAGGAGTGTATGATATAGCGCTCTTAGGAGAACTTCTAAATTTAATATATCCAACTTGAAATAAGCATTTTTTGTTTTTCATATATTCAATAGTATGTGAAATGTTTATACAAGATGTCCCGTATCGTTATGTTCAAATTTTAGGAATGTAAAGGACTTCATTTCAAGTAACAAAAACGCAAAACTTGTATATCCATTTTTATTTGTTTCAAAGTTACAGATCTATGAATGTGATTGTCAGATCATGAAAGAAAATGTATTCCTAAAGTTAATACCAACTGATTTTATTTAAAGAAAGTTACACGATTCAATAACAGGCCTGTGATTGTTAACGTCGCATAATAAAATGTAAAGAAGGTTCTTACTTATTTCGTAAGTGCTGAACCATGAATATCATACAATAAACAAATGTTCAGATGACTGTTAACGTTGCATTTTTTAATAAAGGATCACATTTCAGGCGTAGAATCGGAAAATTACCAAATCGTTGAAGGGTAATTGTAAATAATGGAGAAGAATATATTTTTTAACAAACAAGATGCAGTTTGTTAAAATTTTTATAAATTTTAAGTTAAATAAAAACGTTGCCAAGCCAATAATTATACTTAAAAAGGTATAACACCCCTTACCACAATTATAATACTTGTACTGAGGATGACAACCTACTTCTCGAAATACGTATTTAGAATACTAGTGTTGTTTGAATATACTAGCTAGTCAATGTAATGGAAATAAAATTTGACCGATTTTCGCCCCATAATGTGATGGTCTTTAGTGACAGATGAATTATTACAATATAAAAGAAGCTGATACCTTGTAGAAATCTATCAAATTAGTTAAAATAATTATTAAAATTAAATTTAACCTGATATAAAATTTATATTAATATTTAGGTAGTTTCAAATGACATTTTCTAATTTAATTACCTTATTAAATATTTTTTAATTTTTGGACGAGAAATACATTGACGCCAAATTTCTATTGTGTCGTAAAATATAAAGGACAAGCGTCGTCTTACTTTCATACTTGCCACTATTTACATAAAGGACAGTCGTCCTTTCATAGGGAAAACAAATATGTAAATTATAGGTATATAATATGGTGTATATATATGTATCTGCTGACTGAACAATATTCAGAAATTCTTATCAGGTTAAATAAAATGCACATTTTTAAATAATTATATTCTAAAGGTAGATGTTATTCATATTTATAAAAATATAAGTTTTTTAAATATAGCTATTATACATGTGTGAATGCAAAACTATTTTGTTAGTTATTAAAGTTATTATACTTGACAAAAATATCCATGCCGGAAAAAAGAGTAGGTATAAGAATATTGTAACAGCTGTTTTGTCAAGATCTCCTAAAATTATATATGATTATAATGTGATACACTTTTATCTGATTTTGTTTGAGCTTTCTATAAATGGTTTTAAATGGGAATTCCTAAACATGTTTCTTTCAAGACTGTCACCCCAAATCCATTCATTACCTACTCCAGATTTGTCTCTTAAGGTAGACACAAATAATAAACCATGGAATAATTCATAATTTAAAAGTTTCAATAGCAAATACATTGTATTTTTCAATAAATCCCAAGACAGTTGTTAAAACTCTATTTTTAATAAAAAAAATGAACGCTTGCATGCATGTAGGTATGTGTGTGGCGCTTACTTTATGTAAGATACAAAAAAGGTTTAAGTATATAAATACGTTAAGCACGTATTACGCATTTGTTACAAATGAAACAGACATGCAATATACACATCTGTAACTGTACACATGGACAATACGCACAATACGAGGTGTATTGTCCATGTGTACAGTTACAGATGTGTATATTGCATGTCTGTTTCATTTGTGTAAGATGTTTATAGTTTTTGTAAAATAGCAAGTTTCGTATGCCTTTTTGTTTGAAGCATTTTAACTCCTTGAAACAAATTTACACTGTTTATATATTTTCGTCTTTAATAGTAAGTCTAGAATAAACTTTGTATGGTCTTCACATGTATTGTTCGTATTAAACCAATCAGGTGTTTGCATTAAGTTTTTTTAATATCTTTGTTTTCGTGCTAAAATATATTTTGCATTCAAAATATTTTATGCTATAGCGTGAAAAATATTTTAACAATAATTTTGTGAATATCCAAAGTCCACAATTAAAATATGATGAGCACTTGTGTCCAGACATATTTAACAAAAATATCTCAATTTTATCACTCTAAATTACAAACACTTAATTTAATTAGCAAAATTCATATCTGTACTTAATACAAACTCAAAATGTCCACTTAATAATTATATTCAAAAACACAGTCCCATCGTTTATTTCACAAGCACAACTATTATAAAGAAAAATAAAATAATACAAGATATATAAAATTGAAAATAAGAATGTTATACACGTCTCTATTTTCTTCAAAAATCAATTCATCAATTTCTATATAATTTAGAACCTTAGAGGTGCATATGTATGTTCTACAGAACTTTCTAACATTTATACACGTCATATAAATATTCTTTAGCAGAATTATATTTCTTTCATAAGGCATTTGGTATAAATATTTACAAGGAATTCCTATCAGTTTTCATATAAATACGGCAAACACATTTTTAAAATATTTAAAACAAAAGATTTGAGTGATGCCTACGCGATTCCGTTAGTTTCTTTTCGTTAATAAATATCGATTGTACAAAGTAAGGCATTAAAATGCACTTTAATTTAGACGGTATTTTTTTTCTTTCAAGAAAGTCCTACAATGACCTCTCATGAATGAACAAACACTCTATTTTGACCAGAAATATTGTGTAAAAAACACATTCAATACTGACGCCTTGTGGATTTACGAAAGCGGAATTATGTGGGGAAACATAATATTCGTCACACACACACACACACACACACACACACACACACACACACACACACACACACACACACACACACACACACACACACACACACACACACATATATATATATATATATATATATATATATATATATATACATATATATATATATATATATTAAAAAATAATAGATTTTTATTGGTTTTTGCGACCTTTTATTGAATTTAGATGTTTGTTTGCGACGTTTCGACTTTTATCAATTCAGTCTTTTTCAAGCATCTGGAAACAAGAATCATTACAATGAACATGAGAACTGTGTTTGTTTTGTGTGATATAACCATTTTAAATTTAACATTATATTAAGAAATGAATTACGGATTAGGTTAGTGTTTTACGTTGAAAATTAAATAACATTAAATTAAAATAGCTTAGAATGGTAGGGGGACATTTATGTGATTAATATCTGTATGAATTAATTGGAGACTTAACAAATATTAACAATTTTTAACTTTAAAATTAGATTAAAGATGATTACAAATTGAGTTAGCATTTAACGTTGAAACTTACATAAATCCACCACAATTCATACAAAAAATTATAAAACTTAGACTCAATAAAATTTATAACAAAACAAACAACCAAAACAATAACAAAAAAACCAATGAATTCACATATATCCCCACACCCTATATAACTGGATTATCCGAAAAATTAGACAACATATTCAAACCATTTAATTTTAAAATAGCACACCAAAGCGGTTACTACAAAACAGTTACTACAAGAAAGATTGAAAGGTCACAAATACGCAAAAAATCAAACTGCTTTAAAAAAACACCAATTGACACTAAAACATAATTTTGATTTTGAAAACACCAAAGTAATAACACAAAAGCTAGAGAGGTCTTAGAAATGATACACATTTTCAAAAATAGCAAAACAATCAACGACAGGAACGAAATCGATGGGCTTTCAAAACTTTATTACCCTCTCATAAAACAATAGAAAAAAAAAAAAAAAAAAAAACCCCCTGCACGCACAAGACAAAAACGGGAAAAAAATATCTCCCATTAGAAATAACAATGTTAACTTATACCCCTAAATACGGTCCTGACTACCATGCTCATTCCAAAAAACAGAAATTAAACCCCCGCAAACTAAAGCATTAGTTCACTTACAAAATCCGCACAAGCATGTTCGTTCTAAGAAAATTGGTCCTGGGTGTCGAAACACATGTGGCACATGAATGCGTACCCGTGTAGAAAAAACAACAATGTGAGTTTCATTTGACTTTTATTTGTCCCCTTTACGTATTGTATTGTAATTCAACTTTCCTGTTCATTTTAGCCATTCTTATTTTTTATTTTATGTAAGTTTCAACGTTAAATGTTAACTCAATTTGTAATCATCTTTAATCTAATTTTAAAGTTAAAAATTGTTAATATTTGTTAAGTCTCCAATTAATTCATACAGATATTAATCACATAAATGTCCCCCTACCATTCTAAGCTATTTTAATTTAATGTTATTTAATTTTCAACGTAAAACACTAACCTAATCCGTAATTAATTTCTTAATATAATGTTAAATTTAAAATGGTTATATCACACAAAACAAACACAGTTCTCATGTTCATTGTAATGATTCTTGTTTCCAGATGCTTGAAAAAGACTGAATTGATCAAAGTCGAAACGTCGCAAACAAACATCTAAATTCAATAAAAGGTCGCAAAAACCAATAAAAATCTATTATTTTTTTAATATTAAAACACGGCCAATAAAATAAAAAAGAAAAACAAAATTCTTTAAATACTAAATATATATATATATATATATATATACATATATATATATACGTCTTCCTATCTAAGTCGAGCCAATCACTACTCCATACAGTTCTAATCCAGCTGTTTTTATAAGAGATGTAAGCATAATTGTAATGTATAAAGCTATAAGTCATATACGGTACATTCAAAAATCAATATATACATTCTAATATAAACAAAATAAACTCGTGTATATATTGTAGAATATCCATGCTATTATGAGCCTAAAGACTTTTCTTACAGTCTTGAGCCAAAATATACAGTTATATTAAAGCGTACAGTTCTTTCTGATCCATTCCACTGTTGCCATTTTAAGCTTTTAGTTTGAAAAGAAACCTTTAAAAGACGAATGGCGTGTTTTATATATCCAACGCGCCTAGGTCGAACGGCGGAATGTTTCCTATTTCAGAGCATTGTTTCTACTATAATAACTTGATTTCCATCTTAAGAAAATAGATATATTTTTATAATATAGAAAATTGTTGTATATTTTAATTATTACTAGACGTCCATGCATATGTTTTGATTTATTATCTGTGACTTTTAAGAACATAAAAACTGCGTATTATCTTTATTTTACTAATAAATTAATATTAGCCACATAGTTGAAATTGCGAAACTTTGCCGAAAACATTAATTTAGTTAAAAAGACATCAAATATTTTCTTATTTATCATATACCTGCTGAAATGTAAAACAATAGACGTTGCTTATTTTTTACTTGACATATAATTAAAATTTCTTGATTTCAGTTATACTATATACTCTTAATGTACGCCGTTAAATAATACTGCAAAGTGAGCAATATTAAACACCTTTTAATTGTATTTGGTCTGGAAATTACAGTGTAATTATAATGTATAATAATAACACTACAAAGTAAGATTGTTAGAAGTAAATAATATAAACTTAAAATATATAACTAAATTATTTAACATACTGTTACACAAAATATTTAAATAAGAGACTATATAATACTAGTCGACCTAATTGATTTTTAATTTACCAGTATAAATATTATATACTACTGCTTTTATTGTTGACCACTTAATTTGGGCAAATTTAGCTGGATATAAATTAGCAAAGGTTTCAACTTCTAGACGTTTAGGTGGTTGTTTTTGCTCAATATGTTTTGAGAAATATTCAGCAATAAGCTTTTTTTGCGTCGTACTCCAGCATATTCGAGGTTCTGTTTTGTTAGCTTTGTTAGTATCAGATTTATTAACATACTTTTTCTTGTTATTTTGTAATGTAGAATTTTGAAGATTTTCAAATTCATCTATTGCATTAAATTGCGCGCTAACAATGTCTTCGTTGCCATTGCCAGAATAAACTTCGTTTCCAGTGTCAATGTTTTGAATGACATGATTTAAATCTATAGAGATGTCGTCTAATGACATACCCTTAAATTGTTCTATACCTCCTTCTGTCATTAGCAGTAAAAGCTTAGACACTTTTGCAGTCTGGTACGTGCTATCTGATAATCGGTAAACATTGCAATGTGTTTTTAAGGTGTGACCCATAAATCTAGATAATTGTTCTAGGTCACTCTCAGAAAATTGAAGTAATTGAGTGATTGTTGCTAAATGCTTCCTCAGGTTTGTGGCAGTTATACTTTTAGCTCGCTCAACATTACATTTATTTGCAAATTTGTGGAGAATTTTAGTGCCATCTAGAAAACCGCGACCGCTTGAATGAAATACATAATCATTACCTTCAATAATGTTCTTCCTCAGTAGGACGACTAAATCAAAATGTTTTTTCATATTAGGTGATAATAGTATCGGCACACCACGTCCCCTTTTACCTCTGATCACAATCCGACTGTAAGATTTTAAAAGTATTTTTTCGGTTTCCGTAAGACAATGTTCAAATTCATTCAAACTACCATTGTCTAGGTTTATAGACTTGTAAGTTTCAACTTTTATTTGTGCTACCTCGGCTGGTCTTCTTCTATTCAACAAAATGATTTGTGTATAAAGTATCTCCTTTAGTGTAGTATATGCCTTTAGATTTTGTTGATCGTCTTTCAGCTCATTAGATGCTTTTTCTGCTGTTCGTTGTAAATAATCATTTAATTTCTTTAAATCAGTAGTAAGAGGAAGTAAGTCGTTTTTATTCCATTTGTTTTCATTTAAATTTGACGCAGCCTGCGCTGAGATTTCATTGGCCCATTGAGAGTCTATTAAAGTTTTCAAAATTTTTAAGTCTTTTCGTCGTTCATTGGTATTGTTCATTTGTAACAAATAAATATATCCTAAGTCACAACACTTTTTTAGAAGTGTTCCGAAGTTCATAGCTAGTGTAGGGGATTCATATCTATCAGTATTTGGGTTATAGACAGCAATATGATTAACACCCTCAATGATTGTTCGAAATAGATTTGGTTGTAGTAAATCCAGTAAATTTTTAACATTGTCATGTTTCTCTTTTGCAAATTTAAGTAATTTGGCTAGTTTTCTCATATTTTGTCTAACAACATCTAAGTTACCCTTACTCTTTCGACCTTTTATGTAGGAATATCCGTAATAACTTATAAGAATGTCTGTTTTAGCTATAAGTGAAATTTGATCAGCCCTCATTCGAGGGTATAACTCCTTTTTCAGTAATGTGTCATGTTCATTTAGCGTTTTTATTATTAATGCAGTCTGCCCAAGACTTTGAACTGCTTGCCTTTTACCTTTCTTATTGATATCCGAATTTTCTGGGCATTTTTTTACATGTCTGTATAATGCCTTTCGTTTATAAAATCCTAGACAATGACTACAGGGAAGGAAATCATTAACAGTTGCGCTATTTTGACAACTAACTCTTTTTACAGGTCTTAATTTTATATCGCTTATTCTGTTTCTTACAAAGTTACCTTTCTTCTTTAATGCCGAAAGGGCACTTCGCCTTTCTTTGGAGTTTTTATTCAAAGAAAGGATTTTTTGTACATCTAATTCACTTTCATGCCATGTGTATACATGCCTTGAAAAATGAGATACATCTTTTTCACAAAAAAAACAGAAGTCTCTTCTATCAGTATAATTTTTCCTTTTGGATGTTTCTACTTCTCCCTGTAAAATATTTTTAAATATAACGATTGTTTTACAAACCAATGCACATAATAAAAGCTAAGTTAATACACAGGACAAATGTTAATTAAAGCCAAAACATCGAAATTAGAAATTTATAGAAAAGAATATACCCAAGTGTATATCTATTTTAATTTAATCGTATCTATAATCCTTACTTGTGAAGCATTGCAAGGATTGTAATGTAGTATCCAGATGTTTATTATATATTTATTTTAAGAAGTGAATTAATTATTTTTACCTCATTAATGATTTCATTATTTTCAAGAGCAGATACTAAATTTTGATCTTCATAGTCAACTAATTTGTCTTTAATTTCAGTATTTTTATTTACACATAGTACATTATTTTTATTATTTTCTTTGTCTTCATAATCACATACAAAATTCCCTAAGTCCGTGATAATAGAATGACGATTTTCATTATTAATCGTTATTAGCTTTTGTTTCTGGATAGGTATACTACATTTAGAAGACTAAAAAAAAAGTTTTTATGAAGCTAAAAAGAATAAATAAATTTAAAATAAATACTTCACTAGATTCAGTATCGGAAGGGAAATAATACGGGTCTTGATCAGAATCATCATTATCAGATACACTTGGTGATATGAGTGAAAAACAATCATCTTCTGAAAGACTGTTATTTGTTTTGTTGATATCTTGATTATTAGTTACAAGATGGGTATTTTCATTTAATTCTGCAATTTTGATATCAGTCCCGGCTAAGTCTAAAGAAAAAAGTATGTGTTATTAAAATAGCACACACATAAACAAACAGTATGTAATAACTTTTTAAAATTTAAAATTTTAAAATTTTAAATTATTTGGAGATTAAATAAGTAAATGTAGTAAGCCTACTACTAGTCTTTATTCCATGCCACGATCACGTCTTTTGTTGGCTATATATTTTAACAATGCAATAAAACTTAAATGTTTTTACTATCTGCGCTCATGATTTCAAAAATCCTGGAAAATATTACACGGCGATTTCATCTACTCCTATTTTGTTCACGCACAGTTCACAGTCATTTTGATACAATAAAAGTTAGTCAAATATCAAATAAGTCAAAAACGTTTTGTTTTAGTAAATGTTTTTTAACTACTGTTTGAAATAAAAATGTTGCTATAAAATTAAACCTGTTTAATTTTTTTTTTCATTTACTTAATCTCTCTATAAAAATCAAAGCACAATCTGTAAGACTATATCACGAGTATAACAGATATATTTTCAAACTTTTATAGTACGGAATTTTTCCAAAAAGTCGTGAAGCCGTACTAATCAAATCATTGTTTAGAGCGAATGATGTATGTGGCACATCGTAATTATTAAGAAGCGTTGATACGGGCGTTACAGGATGGTAACGTTAGGCCTTTAAAGAGTTCCAAAAGCATAAAAGTCAATTTTCACTCTTCTTTCCATCCGATGTAATTATTAATTATATTCAAGTCCATATAAAATTAATTTTTCATGGGTTTTAATATAATTAGTTGATCATAAAATAAAATGAAATTTAAACAGATTTAGTTTATAGAAATATTTTTAGTCCAAACAGTAATAAAGAATTACCTATTAAAAAAAACTTTCGGAATATTTGACACTTTACTAACTTTATTTTGTCAAATGAACTACGTATTGTGTGTGTATGGACAGAGTAAGAGTGATATTTTCGAGGATATTTGAAATTATGAGTACAGATAGTAAATACCTACACAAAAAATTGATCATGACAAACAAACATGCATCTTAAGACTAAAATAAGAAAGCTGGGGCTAGGTTTTCTATTAGAGAAGTATATAATAACGTTTTAAGTTAAATACGATCAAAAGTCTTCAGATGATCAAATAAAAAAAATAAAATTTAAAATATATTAAAAATTTAAATGAAACCTACATAATCGTAATTCTAACAGTATATATCACTTACCTCTAGTATTATTTTCCAAAGCCAATTGGAGTATTTTTTTAGTCCTTGTTATCATTTTTGATATTACGCGATTCACACATTCACAAACCAAGACTAAACTCTAAAGTACAAATCTGTTAACAATAGACAGTATTGCCAAATATTATGGCTCAGGATAATGCGTACAAATTGTATATTGTATATATACAAAAAGGCGGTGTCAGCGCCATTGACGGTATACTATCGAACTCTTGTTTCGATAAACCACGCAAAACCAATCCAGCACAAAATGCTGGATTTCAAAAAATACAGATGGCGTTCAAGTTTAGATTTAGTTTTAAAGGAATGACATACCGAAAACAAATGTTGATTCGTTACCATGTTCGTTACAATTCGTTTTTTAATGCAGGTAATATGGGAAAACAATCCCGAGACTGTATATTGGCTTAGGACTGTTACACTGGCTCAGAATATACCGTATAACTTACTATGACTGGATTAGTTTCGTACGAAATCTGAATATATATATATATATATATATATATATATATATATATATATATATATAGTAAACCTAATCAGTAGGCGATTAAAGGTCTGTATATTACTTCAAAATATATCTATTTAAAAAACTCTACATGTTTCGGCTGTATACGCCTTTTTCAAGAGAATACAAAATATGAATCATTCATATTTTGTATTCTCTTGAAAAAGGCGTATACAGCCGAAACATGTAGAGTTTTTTAAATAGATATATTTTGAAGTAATATACAGACCTTTAATCGCCTACTGATTAGGTTTAGCATATCATACCAAGGTCACGAAGTTATTATATTATTATTATATATATATATATATATATATATATATATATATATATATATATATATATATATATATATATATATATATAATAGTTTAAATCTGGCAATGTTAGAATTACCAGTTCTACCTATTTATTAAAATCTTACAACATCCATCTAGAGTGTAATAGATAAACTATTGTTTTTTAAAATTTATTTGAAATGGGCCCCATGAGAGAGTCGCCATCTAGTGGTCTAGCCCAATTTTCGGTAACTATTTTCTCCATAAGATTGACTAACTTATATATTCAAACAACGATACTAGGTATTAATTGTGGTAAAGGTTTTGATACCTTTTTAAAGTTTTTATTTAAATACAGTCTTCAAAGAAATAATTTTTCCAATAATTATACTTTACATAGATTGTAATGAAGTGCCAAGCGTATATAAAATATAAATATTTGGTAATATATTTATTTTAAGGAAGTATTTCTAAGAAAGGTACACTACACTGCAAATGTTCCTTAACAATAAAAAATAAAAATACAAAAAATATCATCTAATTTCTCTATTGATTTTTACTAGATTCGAGAGTATAATTGGATGTTTTTCTTGCTTCTATTTCGCCTTTTTTTTTCAAATACGTTCGTGTTTCGTATTTTTAATAAAGTTTTCTTTTCTGCTCAACAGTACACAATGTTATCATAACTTGACATAAAATCCAGACAAGTTTCGACAAAAAAGAGTAAAGAATAATAAAAGGCAATAACTTACCCGTCGCTGAACGTCAAAGCAAATGCGATTTAAATTAGTTTTAAATTTATTAAACAAACCCATTCCCTGAATATTTTTATTATTAATATTTCTTTTGACGGTAGAGGAGAGTTTTAATTAAAGGAAAGTACCTTACACTTGTATTAGCTTGCCAGTCGTCTGTTATAATTGCAAGTTGGAAAAGGAAAAAATGCAGTATGAAAAAAAGACGGAAACGAATTTCGAATGGATCTTTTAATTATACGAGAGAAAATTAAATAAATCCGAAAGAATTCGTCATGATAAGCATTTTTGCCTAAAGGATTATTAATAATGGATGAAAGTAAAACTCCTAATAATGAAATGTCAAAGTCTTACAAAAACAATTACCATGAAGTATAGTAAAATAGAAATAATGCAACGTAGGTAAATACAAATTATTCGGAATATATTTTGAAGTTTCACTATATATTCCGTAATTTATCTAATGTATCAAGTTGAGCCATCAATAATTTTCGCCTCAATACAATTTGATTTACCTATAAAAGACAACAACAATTATATGCTAGTCACACATTGGTCATTATTTGTAATTACCTATTGCCATTTATCGGATAACTTATCCTCTACACGAGGTGTTGCCAGAAATTTCCGCAATATGACAAAAAAATTATTTTTTTTTAGAACTTATTCACTACCATCCTTTTGAAAAGTGCTCTCCTTTCGTGCGAATACACCGATCTCAGCGACTTGTTCATGGCTAAAAGCAGTGTTGGAAATATTCGCGTGTTAACGTGTTCAACACTGCCGGATCTTCTCAATAGTCTCAATTTGCGGCACCCCTTAAGCTTCAGCTTCAATTTCGGGAACAGGAAGAAGTCTCCAGGAGTAAGATCTGGGGAGCAGCGAGGGTGGAGTAATACTGCCATCTTCGTTAGGGTTAGAAACTAACGCACAACAAGTAACGTGTGGTTTGGTGCATTGTTGTTGTGCAGGATTCACTAATTGTTGCGCCACTTATTCGCTCTCCAAGTCACAAGGAACAATTGCAATAAAATTGTCCATTAACGTGAAAGAAGCAAATCAACATCGACTTGACGTTGCTTCAAATTTTCCGTGCTTGCTTCCTCTGTTGCTCTGTTGCCTTCTTTCGGGATCATACCCGTACATCCATGACTCGTCGCCAGTAATAATTCTGGTACTGAACCTCGCATCCTTTTCAGTAGTTTCTTTTAGCTCTGTGCACGTAAACATGGTGCTGTTTTTGATTAATCTCACAAACTTCGCAGCAATACGCCGCATGTTGACTTCAAGGGACAAAATACGCTGGCAAACGCCGTACGACAAGCCGACAATGCAACAAATGGCTGTTCTCCTTCGGCCTTGCAAGATAGCATCACGCAGTTTTGCCACATTTTGTGGCGTGGTTTCCGTCGATGGACGACTGGAACCCACACCATCATCAACTCACGCACGCTCATTTTAAAAACAGTTGTACCACTCATAAATTTCCGTCTGAGCATTCTCACCAAACCCTTGTTTAAGCATTTTCAGAGCTTCTGCTGCAGTTTTACCAAGTTTGAATAATAATTCGATGCACGTTCTTTGCTCTTTCACATTAGAGATTGTAGTGCCGCAGAGTAACTTAAACACAACTCAACAAATATGAACACAAAAACTAGCAAAATACCGTTTGGCAGATTGACTTAGTCTAGACGAAATTTACACCATCTAGAGCTGCCATCTCGTCCTGCGCCATATTTAAATTCCGGGAATTTCTGAGTAGCACTTCGTATTTTTGATGTAGAATTCAGCTTGCTTTGATTAGAAAAGCTTTTTACAGACACTCAAACTTGGTTGTCATTAGAAATTTTTTTTCCTATCAAAGCATTTTGCAGCTATCGAAAAAGATGATAATCAGATGGTAAGTATGGCGGTCATTCTTCCTATGGACAAAAGTGCAGGATGATTTTCGAAAACAACTTTCATGAACACGGTGCCGTGATGAACGTATGAATTTATACTAAAGTATCTCGTCGCGGTTTGAAGATTCGAATTAAATAATACCATGACGTCGAGTTTTAGAATTGGTTGTCAAGATTTATCCTCGTCAATTCGCTGCCTCTTGCGTTGAACGTCGTTATATAGTCTACTTTTTATCGCCTATTATGATTCGTTTAAGCAACGGGTCATTTTTTGGTCGTGAAAGTTGACTAATATTCATGGACAAACGATGCACTTTGATGTTTTTCGTAAGAGTATTTCATATCTAACTTTCATATCAAAATGAAATGCACCAGAAGAATATTCCTAACAAACAAGGTTTTGTGAAAAAGAAAATTTAGTATGTATCGGTTTAAAACGTTCTGCGACATCTTCCGATGTCCAATCTCCATTGGTCCCTGTCTTTCCATACGTTGTTCTCCAAACCTCTCATTCTTAGCTCCTTGTCGATTCTTTCCCTCTAAGTTCTTCTACGTCTCTCTTTCCCTTTGATGCATTCCATCACCAACTTGGGCAGCCGTTCATCTGCCATCCGTTACATATATCCATACTATTGAAGTTGTTTTGTTCTGATGTCGTCTACTATGGTATGCTTGACTCCCATAATTTCTCTTATGCTTCTAAATCTACTTGCATCTCTTCTCCAGAAGTCCATTTCTGTTACCAGCAAAACTTTTGCTTTTTTATCTTTAAGTGTCCAAACTTCAGAGCTATAAATCGCTATGCTCTTAACAATTGTTTCGTTTATTAGGACCTTTTTTTGAGATCTTTTCATCCCAGAGAATACTATTTAATTGGGTTATGGCTTTTGTAGCCTCAATGTTCCTATATCGTATGTATCGTATGTAGTCCCAAATACTTGTAAGTGTTGCAATGTTTAATTTTTTATCCATCATTTAAGATAAGTTCTCTTTATACGCCACCTATGCACATATATTCTGTTTTTTCTGTGTTCATCTCTAGACCCCATTAGTGATATACGATCAATTTGCGCGTCATATTTTCTATGTCGTCCACATCTTGAGAAATTTAGCAGAATAAATACCTAAATTAATCCATTCGATTTCTATCCAAGTTATAATTTTAGATTCATAAGTTACATTTATAAAATATTTACATATAATTTAGACGAAATTAAATTCGCTATATTATCATTTTTAGATAACAACAATGTTAGAATACAAAATACATATTTACAAAATATTTTTTCTTGATATTAGAGACATTCGTTTGCCAATAACATTAAGAATAATAATTTTAAGACATAAAATTCCTTTGAAGAAGAAGCATTTTGGGATTCAAATATCGATTAAATTAAACCCTCTTTCCATAACCGGTGATTAACGAGAATTTGATTGCAATTAGTCGCAATTCGTTGCGTTTAAGTAATCTAATTTTAAACGTGCTAAGGATGGACTAGCTTTCAGTTAACGCAAATGTATTAAGTAGATATTTCTAGTTCTACAATTTACCACGACTTTCGTCATTTGTGTACACGTAAAATTTAATGATTCTTCAATTGTCTTAAATGTCTGTAGTTTGGCAGGTATATACATTTTTATTAATGTTTCGTCATTTTGGAATTGTAAATTCGCATTCATGATAGTTGCTAATATTTCGTAATTATGAACCCTCAACCTCCGAAATTATACTCATTGATTAAATTACATACACAATCTATCCCATCAGACCAGTTGATGCTTATGTTACTGCACATTTTGTTAAAATATCTAAAATACTTATTGATATCATTATAAAATATACTAACTTTAAGCCACAGCACATTATAAAAAATTCATACGAATTAATTAATAAAATCAAAAATATTTCAAAACCTCATAATGCAAAATTAGTATCTTATTATTAGTATCGTTAAAAAATTATTTCCGGGTGTCCCTCCAGCCGGAACTGTTAATTTAAATTAAAATTTACTATAGCTATGAACGTTAACCCGGTAATTAAAGCTGAAATCAAAGATTTATTAAATATAGTTCTGAAACAAAATTACTTCTAGTTTAATAATTCAATATACACTTAATTTTTTGTATCTAACTATTAAAGAAATCAACAATAAATTAACCATTTACCATAAAGAATCTCATACAGACATAACTATACATAATTCATTAACACATCCCATACAACACAAATTAGCAGGTTTCCATAGTTTTTTACATAGATTAATTACTTATCCACTATCCAAAGAAAATTATTAAAAAGTACTAAATTTAGTCAAACAAATATCAATCAGTAACGGCTACACAGATACTCTAATTGAAAATATGCTGGATCAGTTAAAATAGGCAATTCAAAAATACGTCTATTCTTGGGTGATCGAAAAGTAGTCGTGATTCATCGCGATAATGACAAATCATGTGTATCAATGCGGATCCAACGAGTGCTGAAGTAGTGAAGCTGAGATAATTTTATTAATCCTTCCCATTCTCCCGGTTTGGCACTGCCGGATTTATATCACTTTCGCTCGTTATCAAACGGTTTAGTTGATAAAAGAACCTCATTGTAAAAAATTACTCGAATTAGTTTTTTTTTTTTACAATAAATCAGACATTTATGACGAAATGTTATCAGATTGTTTGAGGTAGGTTACTGAGAATGCTGGAAATTATATAATTGATTGAATAAATTTTTTTTTTTATTAATTAGTTCTTCTTTCGTCTATATAAAATTGTACGAAGGCTTCTGCAATGATTCAACACTAGTAATGCTTAACGTTCGTATTTTGTATTTAACTGAACGAAGAAGCAATTATAAAAATTTTGCCATCATTCAAATATTTTTAAAAGCAGTGTATTATTCCTGAAGTATCTTTACCACACTACATCATTCTGATACTATAAACATATAATATTACCAAGAATAATCCTCACAAGAGTAGCAAGCCATAAAAATTTTACTGCTCATTGTAAAAATATATAGGCACATATTTAGACTACTTTTTACAACTTACAAAGTTCAATGCGTTCACGCATCTTTGATTTTATGGACGTTTTCGCAAGCAACGAGACTGTTTCGACAATATGAAAAATATGCTCCCTTTTTATCCCAATAATCGCTGAACCGAACACTTTCAATCACATTAAACACCCTCTGCCTCAAATAAATATATGTTTCAAGAGAAAATACAATGGCTTGCTTTTTCATTTTCGACAGCATTCTATTTAAACAATTTTTCTTTGTAACCGCTACCGATAAAATTAAGAGGCACATATTTTCATATTTTGTAGTGTTTTCGTTGCTTAAATATACTGGGTGTTCTTTAAATAAAAAGACTACTATCAAAATGGAAAAATGCAATTATATAGAATATACTCGTAAATCCAAAATATTTTCTCACAGGCGAGAAAACAAAATGACATTAAAAAAAATTGTCAAGCCATTGTGCGGCCGACTATATTATAAAAAGTATAAGAGACGATATCTTGAAGCTGACCGACAATGACATAAAGAATAGTTTCGTTATTGTCGGTTTTGCTTTAAGTATTCTCTTCGATTCAGTCAGTTATCAATCACATAAATGTATTAACCAAGAGTTACAAATAAAACGTAAAATATATTTAACTCGTTTTATAAGAGTTCATACCAACATTAAAACGATCCAAACTAAACTGCGGTGTCAATCCGTGCTGAAGTTGACCGCACTTCAACCAACATTGATTCTTCATTTCTGTCAAATACTCTGCGTATTGAATGATTGGTCATTGTTGAAGATACGTCAGCAAGAGTGGCAGTATTCCAATTAATACCTCCATATTTACATTTTTATATGTATTTTTTAAGTGTCGTTCTGGAAATATCAAAATTAATTGCGACTCGTTTTATTGATACGCCACCATCTAATGGTCTTCTAATAGCCTCAAACATAAGGACTGGATCAATATCTGTCCTTCTTTTTCTGTTGCGAATCATCGTGTTCTCTCTAAAAAGCAAAAGATTCAGATCCAGAAACAAATGCAAGTCAGAAATTGGAGTACAGTGGTCACTATTTAAAAATACATTCAGATTAGTGTCAACTGTACCCCTATAAATCATGACCACTGTGCCCCAATGTTTACCAAAACATAGTTTTTGTTTCAAATTAATTAAAAAAATACTTTTTTAAAATATGATGATATTTTTATAATCTCCATTGTTCATTATTCATTCTAAATATAAAGTATGTGCCATTTACCAGCGAAATTCCAGCAAAACACCTACTTTAAGCAAGGTTAGGGTCACTTTCCCGTCGCAGAACTTCTAGGTGTATCGATGATTGCCTTGACGTGTCGGTACATATTGCTATGAACTTTTCCCCACAAATATTTTGAAAAGTTTAATTATTTATGAGTGTATTATTATTTTGAATATTTGTATATATGAGTTGCGCAGTTTGAGAATGCCGTTTGCTCTGCTGTGGGCGATTTTTATAACTGTATTTTTTTAAGCGTAGCCTGCGTGCTAGCTGGATCCAGACACAAGTGTTCAGTGAAGTAAGAAAGGTGTGTTTATTTAAAGATAAATCTTTATCTTTGTTTTAGTAATTTCGGTTTTTGTTTTTTGATTTAATTGTGTTTTTGTGCTTGCTTATATCATTACCGATTTATTTACGAGTTTGTGAATCTCGTATTTTATTTTTACACTTTCTTACTCATGTGTCTCGAGTATATGAATATATTTTTTACGTAAGTACATAATAAATTTGATAAAAGATATCTTAGTTTTATATTGAACGAATTGAATATTGTAATTTTCTACTGTATTATTATTATCGTTTTGAAATTTTATCTTAGTTATTTGATATAAATGACAAAGAAGGGTTTTTAAAATTTCTAGTATAAAAAATTTCTGTAACTGTAAAATTTTAGTACGCTTCGGATATCAAGGGCATTTTTTTTACATGTGGCTGCACATGCGTTAGAGTTTTCTTCGGTCTGTCAAATAGTTTGTTTATTTTGTTTTCTTGGGAGAAATTAAAAAGTTTCTTTGTAATTTATTAGTTTTAATTTTGATCGGCTGTCACAAATGTTTTTGATCGCATGCGGTCACTTCCATTTTTACCTTTAAAATATTGTTAGATGAGGCAATATTAATCTTTATACTTTATAAAGATTATTTTTTTATTTTTTTTTTATTTTTGTATTAAAGTTTCATTTAAATTTTATTGTGTTTATTATTAAATTTGACCTTTTCTTTTGTGCTTATGAGTAACTCAAAGACATTATTACTATTTTTCTCAAATAAATTTTGAGTGGCGCCTAAATATTTTATTAATTAATTGTGTTTCCACTTTTCTGATTGGAACCCTGAGAGGAAAGCAGTTACATTTTGAAAATAAACCGACTAAATATCCTAGCTGGACAGATTTGTTGAGAATAGTGGTATAACCAATTTCAAAACCACTATTCATAGCAATACGAGTATGTTCAAAATCTCGTTCACATATGGCGATCTTTATGTACGTATAATAACGAAAATAATTAGAAATGACCACTGAACCCCGAAGACCAACGAGCCCCGCTCTCCCCTGCACCATAAAATTATGTTTGACGCTGGCATAAACGTTAATAACGGGGAATGCCGTGATCCCTCTGTCTGTATAAAGTGTATAAACTTCAAATTATAAAGAAACCTTGCCTAAATAAAATTCAATATTTTAATCGGAAAAACTTATTAATTAAGAACGTTGTCCAGATTTCTGGAGAACTTTCTCGACTAGTCTTTCACCTTTCATTTTTGCGTATGTTTCAAGCATCTCACTTGGTTTTATTCTACCGTGGTTCCTATAGATTCTAAATTTAGTTCTTTGCTATGCACTGTTTTACTTATCTTTTTTAAAAATCTCTCTGTGCATGTCAACTTCTTTCTTTGTCTTTTATTGTTTACGATGCACTTCCTTAGTTTAGTATTAATTTATAACTTTTCTTATTATTTCAGGCTTTGTTTATGCATCTTGTTTGTACTTGTAAACTGCAAACTCTTCTATAACAGACGAACATTCTAGGGTGAATAAGCCGTTAAAAGCATAACAAATAATTATAAAATTGACTAGCCAAGCAGAGGTAAAATATACATACATTCAATCAATAATTTCTTTCAAACAATAATAACATCCATTTACGAAATCATACAAATTAATTACAACTTCCATTAGCTAATGTGAAATTTACTAGGATTCGCAAGAAATTAGCCAGTTATAATAAAAACTTCTCTATAGCTTTTATCGTTTTTCCTTAAATATTTGAAGCCCTTTCACATTTTTTCTTTAATATCTTTTCAACAGTATCTCAGTATAATATAAGATATCCTTACTAATTCGATATTTCCAGATGAATTAATTTATCTCTGCCTTATGTTTCCCAACATTTACATAAGTTTTCGTACATTATAAGACTACGCAAATTTCCCTAACGGTAAATGAGCGTCAACGTTCTACATAAATTCGGCTTGAATATTTGCTAATACGACTTAGTAATAACTTACATCGACAAAGCTTTTCGCTCTACTATCTTAATGTCTAGTACCGCCGTCTTTCACTAAAACAGTTTTAGTGTTAATGGGTCTCGTATTTGTTCAGTTTCCGATTAAAGAGGTGCGAATAACTCATCCGATGATTTTAATGCTTTCGGTAACTCCACCCTCCTTAAGAGAGATGTCAAGGACAGAGGCTGCAATTAGTGAATCGGTTGTGGCCGTCAACAACATCCACCTTCGTCTGCCGAGGACCCACTTGTTAGGGACACTTATTTACTCGAAGTAAGAACGGGGACGAATTAAGAACAGGGACGAATACTCTGATTACTTCATCTGCAAATTCATTAACGTTAAATCATTACACTCAGTTGCACTCCTGTTCTTCTTAAACGCAGATAATATTGCTTTAATAATAAGATAAATGGATATCATCATTATTCTTATTCATGTCAAAACGTGAATCTACTTATAAGAAAATAAATTCATGCTGGCTTAAGACTTTTAAATGTGCATTTTATAGAACTACAGTAAAATCTTATCTCATCTCTTCTGATGCACTTGCAATTAAGAGCGAATTTTAACTTATAAGTATAATTGAAGTTGTAATATTTTGAAAAAAAGAAATTATGATCTACATTTTTACTGCCTGTATAAGCCTGTACAAGGAGGCAAAAAATATAGTACATGTAAGTAGGGAAACACTTACAAATTTAAATCGAGTAGAGGAGAACGACGAGGAAGGGTACTTTAACCATTGCTATTTACTATAATTATGAACAAATAGCCAAAGATATCAGTAGATTCATGAAGAACGCAAGTAAGGCACAGAAAGCTAAAACCAGTATTTCTAGAAAAGCTATTTTATGCAGACAGATCTGATAATATTCGGAAGTAATCAGAAATATTTACAAGGGAGATTTAAAAAAATAGTAAAAATTGAAAAGGCCCAAAAGAAATTAAATGAAGAAGTCAAAGAAGTGAAAGAGTTTTGAAACAGTTTCCAGAGGCTCGCAGAAGACTGAAGGATAACATCAACAAGATAAATAAAGTAATTGGGTTGTAAAGAGCATTTTATAACGCCTACTTTAAAAAGAAGGAAATATCCGTAAATAAAAAACAAAAATCTATAGTTCTGGTAATACTGAATTTTTTTACGGAAGTGAATTTATGAATTTATTTGGCGACAAAAGCAAAAAATTTTAAAACAAAAAATTGCGCATATAATTTAATTTCGAGGAATGTTCTATATTATGAATGAAAGACGTTGTAAGAAAAGCTATATTTTATTTTTCAACATATGGTCCACTAACTGCTAGTCACTTATTCCAACGTTTTTCTATAACTTAAAAAAAATGCTTTTGTAAGTCTTCAAAAACTCTTCCACCGCTTCCTTCACGCAATAATCTGAAGATAAACGTCATCCGCTCACATGATTTTTTGAATTTAAGGAAAAGATAATAATAGACAAAACAAAATATATGGTCATCGGAGGAACAGGAGATCTTAAAATAGAAGATAGAACGATACAAAATGTGATGCAATACGAATACCTGGGAGTCACAATTAGTGATGCACAGGATGACAAAGATATAAAAAAGCTGGGAAAAGGCAAAAACATCATAAAAGCCATGCATCCTCTCTTATGGAATAATAATTTGACACAGCACGTAAAAAGAAGCACTAGTAGAACCCACAATGACATATAGGGCGGAAGTTATTAGCCGCAGAAATGTCCTATGGAAAAGATGTTGTAGAGTAGCACTTCAGTACCACATTAGAAATGAAACTATAGGACAAAATATGGAAGCACAACACACTATCATAAACACAATAACAGAAAACCAACTGAAGTTGTATGGACACATGCGAAGAATTGATGAGAGCAGGATACCTCACAAGATGTGGAAATGGGTTCCTTATGAAACGAGAAAAAGGGGCCGACCCAGAAAAACCTGGATGTTCAATATATGAATGGAGATGGAAAATAGAAGGTTACAGTTAGATAACTGGAACAACAAAGATATGTGGCGAATAGGATGCGAGAAGCGGCTTTAACTGCAAACACTCTATATATATACTATATATATACCGGGTGGCCAGAAAAAACGAATCCTGTTTAAGTCCTTACATCTCCGGAAGGCTACTAGATAGCGATTTCAATTTTTACTTTATAAGAGACAATGCACTGAAAATTGTTCCTGCTAAATTACAATCGGATATTTTAAAAAACAAGAAAATGCTGAATTTTTTAATGTCAACTACAGAAAATCAATTACACGTTAAGGATATTCTTATATAGACTACAATTCTACCTACATTTTGTATGCTGAACTCCACTTATAAATATGTTGTATGGGGCCTTCATATTGTAAATTCACAGTTCTTAATCTATGCTTGAAATGTAAAATGGCTCTCCTGATCAAATTTACAGACACTTTTAGCCACACCTCTTCTAACTGTCGGCGGAGATCTTCTAAGTTTACAAATGGTTCCCGTCTTCGCGAATACATTTTGGAATGCGTTCCACATTGAGTAATCTAAAGGATTACAGTCTGGAGAATTAGGCGGCCACTGGTTTGCTTTAATAAAAGATGGCGTGTCTTCTAGTAAAAACTGTTGTGTCCTGTGGGATGGAGAGCTGTCCTGGATGAAAACATAATCATTATTCGGGTATAATCGACGTATTTCCGGTAGTAAATCGTCCCGCAAATGTCGTATGTTGCTATCTGCATTTGTTTTTGCTAACTGAGGATCAGTAAAAAATAGGCGACTCTTTCCGTTCCAGGATATGACGCATGGCATCATGAGCTCTTTCGAGAACCGCGACTTCCTGTGGTACAAACGTTTTGGTTGAATAGCATTCTTTTTGGTTGTCAAATAAACCCTGTTATTTTGTCTATTTTGAGGTACTTGGAACGTAAAATCTTTTTCATCTTGAAAAATTAGGTCAGCATTCGAAAACCGTCTGGACAGTCGCAGAGCTCTTGATGATCGACGATCTTTTGCATTAAGTGTAAGTGCTGGGGTTTGCAGCCTTTTGTAGCATTTAATACCTATACGTTTTTGAATAACTTGTACAGACCTGCGACTAATTCCCAGCCGGGCTGTTATTTTACGCTGAGATAAATGAGTTCCCGGTTGATTTTCCTGTGACGACAATTCTCTTACGATTTCTGAATTGTCATCAGTTGTAGCAGTTGTAGATCTTCCGCTGGCGGGTTTCCTATAAACAGATCCGGTTTCCATAAGCCATCGAATAGCACGATTTATGCTGGAAGGAAGCTATCTCTTGCTTGGAAACTCTATCGCAATTTTTTTCCCGCGCCAATTTTTTTCTCTATAACATGTGGCTATTATGTCTAAATCGGGCTTCATCAAATGAGGTGCCATAATTACTAGAAAAAGTACTTTAATTTGTACGAAATGCCACTATACCAATTGAAAAATGACACCTAACTACAAATGTCACTCAGAACTTCATTTGTTTTAACAAAAGGTTGGTTCGATTTAAGCTGCTTATTAAATTATCAACGTGTAATCGTTATTTTTTAAGTTAACTTTAAACTTCTGTTATTCCATTCTTGGAGAACATATACCTATGAAATTTTTCACACATAATTCTCAGTCCTTCGTCTGCAAGGAGAAAAAATACCTTGATATCCCGATGCGTTCGGATAATATAGCTATGGAAACATGATTCGTTTCTTTCTAGCCACTCGGTATATATAATCACTCGGTGTCAAGTTCGGGCTGTAAGGTGGATATTCCATTTCTAGAAAGCCACAGTCGTAGATTATTTCTCGAATTTGGCAAGCCTTATGAACTGCTATAGTCATAGAGCAACATCACTTCTTGAGCAAAGTTTCGGGATTTTTACTGTATAGCATTTTTCAAATTTCCGATTGTTTCCTTATAGGTATACTTCTCGTATAATTCTAGAGCGTTTATTCATGTATTGAATTAACAAGATTGCTTCTGTATCTCAAAATACTGTCACCATCAGTTTTCCATATGGATTTTGCGTCCTTGCTTTATTGATGGTGGGGATCCCTTGTGGGCTCACCGTATGGATTCTTGTTTTGTCGGTGGGTTCTAGTGCTATGCCCACGTCTCGTAACGTGCTATAATTTTCGAAAAGAAAGGTTATTAATGTCACCGAAAATCTTCAAGTTTTCTCCACAAATTTATTGCCGACACAATTTTTGGAAATCTAACACTGCTGACACTTTATTCATTCTATTCATTCCTAAATTATCAAGTAACATATTTAATGTCGTGGCTTCTGATATCTCCACTTTAACAGCAATAATTGACTCTATACCTTCTTCCTTCGATTTGCTAAGACCTGTTTTTTGACTACTTTCTTTATGTTTTCCTTAGTTCTTGTTGCGAAAGGTCTTCCGCATCTTGGATTGTCTTGAACTGATTTCCCCTGATCGATTGGTTAGAGCAAAATTTTATTATAAAATAATTTTGGATCGCTCCCTCAATATCAATGATCTTTGGTGGAATAAAGCTTTGTAAAAACAGGAAAACTCTCTGGATTTAGACTAAATTTGGTCAGTATAAATCCAAATATGACAGATATTAAGAGTCTAATAGACAAAATAGAAGCCACAACAATTGAAATAGTTCGGGCATTTAGTGAGAATAGAAAAAGGGAAAAGCGATGAAGAGTATGTGGGATGCCGAAACAGGTGGTAATAGAAAAGAATGAACCTCGAAGAAGACGAATTCTGAAATTACAGATATATCGACGAAAAAGAGCCCGAACTGGACCCAGGTCAAAAAAGAAGCAGAAAATGAAAGTAATTGAAGAAAAAGAATCACCTTTACGCAGCAGGTAGACGAGGTAGTAGATAAGTAAGCAAGCAAGCAAGTAACAATAAACAAATATAAGGTAAGAACATATTTTTGTTACAGAACAGTGCACAACCCCATATACAGCAAGCAATATTTTCGTAACTCAACGATTTAAATTGTAAAATTCTACATAATCTGGCATATCCACCAGACATATCTCCAGCAGATTATCTTTTCTTTATAAGCCTTCTTAAGGGGAAAAATAAAGATGTTGAAGGTATCGTAGGAGGCTTCATCAGTTACAAAGACACCGATATTTCTAAAGATAGTGTGATGTCAGTCATTCGATTCTACGCCAGGCGAGGACCTGGCGATGATTTCACCGCCGACCGCGTCATCGGTCTCCCGGACCTTCTAGAGCCTGGAATCCGGACTATTCTCGAACGCTTTGCAGTACTTTATATAGCGTTCGAAAGGGAACAAAGACAGTCAAGCAGTGGACAGTGATCGCGGCCTAGCATAAATGTGAAATAAGTATATAGACATTGTTATAAATATAGTGAATATAAATAAATGTTATTGTTGTATAATTATTAAGTGATTAGTATATTTTATTATTAATATTGTGTTTTTAATTACCGTTAGTTTTATTTAAGAGAACCCAAAGACAAGTTCTTTACAATAGTATTTATGCCCTTGTTATATGTTGGCAGAAATATGTTCAGGTAAATGGAAAAATATATTTCCGTATATTTGATATTTCATATGCGCCAAACTTGTACATATTGCAGTGAACTGTGCCTTTGCTTATTAGGTCAGCTCACAACAAATGTCCGGACTAGTTCAATCGTAGATACTTCTGCTTGGAACTTCCTTCTCTCGGGGGCTTGCTCTTGTACGAGCAAGAAAGTGGAAAATAATAAAATTCAAAATGTCATTAATAAAAATTCGCAATTTGACTTTACATGTTTATTTAAAAAAAAAATAAAAAAATACTCTTTACAAAATGTAAAGAGAGCTAAAGCATGATTAACTAAAGCTTGGAGGAAACAGTCTGTGTGATAAATTACACGCACACCGAGAAAAACCTCCTGTGACACGCGAGCAAACATAAAACTAATAGATAATTAAGAAAATTCTCAAATTCAAATTCTAAATTATAACCCCTAATTTCAAACATAAACAGACAAAACGTCAAACCGTACTTAACTTTACCTGTGCAAACAAAACACAAGGCCAAATCTCCCCTCCAATCCTGACTAAAATGTTCTAGAAAATCGTGACACAAAAAACTCCCTCATTCAAAAAAATATGGTAATTTTCTTATCTATCTATATTATAAGTTAATATAGAAATAAATCAAAATTACAAATAAGCACAAACATCCGCAAATTATCGAAATAGGAATTTATATAAAGCAACTGCAAAAAGTATACTTAAGTAAGCAACTCTTTTACTCGCAGAAAAAAAAGCTATAGTAGCGAGAGATACCAAATATAATTAAATTTAATCCAAACGAGATCATCAACACTCGTAAAATTCGTAAATGAAATTAACTGCCCAACAAAAACACTAAAATAAAATAAACCGACTTTAAATCAATTACAACAGGAAATAAAAAATGATGTTTTTTATCCCGACCGTATGCTTCAACAACTCTGGTATCTCTGTCGATGAAAAGCCGAAAAAGATCGGACATCGTACAACAAAGCTACAAAATAAGGCCGCAAGACGGACTACATCCTAAACAAATTTATTATACAGTTCTGGCCAAAATAATAAATTCAAAAATATAAACATTTAAATATACACTATAAAATCAAAATACATTTTAAATAAATGTCATAAATACAATATAAGTTCAATATAATTCTTCTTCGGGGAAAAATTCACTGCAATATGTAATGCACATAAACGAAAAAAAAAATTGTAAATGCAAGAATGGACATCAATTATTTGACATAGGTACATATCCTAATACTAATTGTTGTAATAACCTCTTCCGGATATTAAACAATTGAGCAAATTATAAATAATATAATATAGAACAAAATAATATTGTCCAGTAAAATATCAGAAAATAAGAGCTTCCGGGTTATATGTGAATAGCAATTTAATTTACTTTATTAGCGAAATAGTGAACTACGGAAAGACTTATGATTTCTCGGACAGATTTGTTCGGAAGTACATTAGGGTTTTCGTCAAGGGACGCCAATTAAGGTCCGGTATTAGAGGGCATTAGGGCATCAGGTGACCTACCGTGCTCCGGGGAGACTAACGGTCTTCCCCGGAACGTCACAAGAAGTAACTCTCTTCAGCATTTCACGATCACGGGAAAATTCAATCATGTGAGCTTTGAAAAGCTTTATGTCCGACGCGCTTTTGATCTGTCTCACATTATGTTTCGTGTATTTTTATCCGTAATAATGCCTTTCCGGCGGGTTTATGTCCTATTAGCCTTTATTATAAGGACATCTAAACCATGTACAACGTTTTACCAGGAAATATATAAATAAGGAACCTCGTTAGCGTAAGCAACAGACCGCATATAATGGTGAAGTATTCAAAAATACCATTATTTGAGAAATTTGATACACCGCATTCATCTCTATAGCAACAAAGGTCTCGTTCTGGTAATTGATCGTTAGCAAAATCAGGAGTGACAAGTATTATACTTTAGGTATTTTTATTGAACATTTCGATTCTTGAATATGATAAAGTATAAATCGCAATACAACATAAGTTATCATTACTTTAGAATTTATGCTATTAACACAATAGGAAAAGATATAAAAATAATATAACATTTATTATATACAGGGTTAGTATAGAGTTCCGGACCGGTGGCATAACTTTGTTTTTCCAGAAGTAATTTTCATGACATTCTATAAACAAAATGTCTTAGTGAATTTTGTAAAACTTGCGGTCTGATACTGTTGATTTCTTCAGTTATTTGTACCTCTAATTCTTCTATATTATTTGGTCTATTTTAATACGTTTGACATATCAAGTGACCCCACAAGAAGATATCAAGTGGCGATAAGTCTGGGGAACGGGCTGGCCATTCGATTGCTCCTCTGCGCCCAATCCAGCGTGCAGGAAATATCTCGTCCAGATAGTCACGAACATCATGCGTAAAATGTGGCGGAACCCCATCCGGTTGAAACAAAATAGGTTCGTTTGGTAGATTAAGTCTATTTGGATTTGGAAATAGCGCTGTAATTGCTGGTACGATATCGTTCCGCAATAAATTTACATATCTATTATCATTTAAAGTTTCTCTTATGGAAAAAGGGCCTATTATTTGATTTCCCAGTATACCAGCCCACACATTCACTTTTTGTGGGTGCTGTGTATAGACTTCTCCTATCCAGTGAGGATTCTCTGTTGCCCAGTAACGACAATTGTGCTTTTTGACCGTACCATTGAGACAAAACTTTGCTTCGTCGGAAAAGACTATCTGATTTACAAAATTTGGCTGATCTGTGATTAACGGTGTCATTTTTTCGCATAAATGTAGTCTGCGATCTGTAACATCTTCCAACAATTCATGAACGGTTTGCATTTTATACGGTTTCAGTTTCGCAGACTGGAGGATTTTTTGAGCAGATTTTTGAGATATGTTATGAATTTGTCACAATTCCGTTGTCGACCCATGACTATTTTCTTGTATTGAAAGTTAAACATTCAAACTGGTATCTTCATCAATTGCTGTTCTTAGACGTCCAGTTCTTGGCAAATCTTTTAATTGGCGAAATGCTTCGTACTTTTGAATTGTACGGCACACTGTACTTTTACTAATTTGGCAATCACCAGTATTGAATAAAACAAGAAATTCATCATATGAACGTTGACGATCACCATATCCACGCATTATCAAAATTTCAATTCGCTCAGATTCTGTTAGTTTTAATGCCGTTTTAAATATTTATAATTAGTCAATATAATTGACACTAATAAATTTTCTCAACAATCTGACAGATTAGAGTAAAGTGCTTGCTTTCAAACATATCTTGATTTTGCATTAACTTTTTAAATTTTTCTGTAAGTTTCTTTAGGATAAAGAAAAAAAGGTTTCAATTTCTGAATGTACTTTTTAATTCTCTTTCCGAAATTGCAACAATTTCCATTTAAAAAAATATAGCAGGAAGTATTTCCGGTCAAACCGGGAATAGAAAATAAATATGAATGTCATGAGTAAATTCCTAATTTTTAACTATACCTTATGGAAGTGTGGTGAGAAAACGGCGTAGAGGTAAACGATACTCCACCAGTACACTAGATACGAGAGACGGAAGATTTATTGCGCCAGGCGTGTCTATGTTCAAATACAAGTACATACGCAATACGTATGTGTATACCACACCTACTTCTGACCTATCAATAGGCGTGTCTGTGTTGAAATACGAGTACATACATGCGTATACTACACCTACTTCTGACGTATCATTATTCCTTATCCAATCATACGTATGTGTATACCACATCTACATCTGACCTATCCTTATGCTGACCTATGCTTATCCAATTAAATGCTGTACTATACATTCAATAAACATATCGGGAAAGTAAAGCGGCGTGGACGCGTCTTGGGCAGCAGTGTCATTTTCTTGCCTCGTCTATACACGGTATATCAATAATAAATTTCAAAAAAATTACTTCTGAAAAACCAAAGTGCAACCGTTCCGGGAGTTTATAATAAACCTGTATAACAAAACACACCAAGCTATCCACTTTTGCCATCAACCAAAAACAATGAGACGGCAGACTATGTGCCCACACTGTCAAATTTAATAATATTTAATAATATAATTTAACAGTGTATTAGATAAAAATGTAAAAATTTTACAAAATTATGGCAACTTTTTACCAATACTGAAGATCCATTGTACAGATACAAAGAGCACTTTAACTATGCAAATATAACATCTCTCAACGTCGAACAATCCTTCTCAGTATATAAACATATATACCGTGTGCACAACGTCATGCGATCGATGGATATATAAGTAATGACTGGCCAACTGCAAGTATATTCGCCTTGCTTGAACACAATGAGCGACTGATAGGAATATTCAATGTGTTAGAGAGAGATTATTTGATTCGTACTTAGATCGTATGTAAAATGTGTTGGATAAAGAAATGGAACGCCCGTACAGTTAGACAGTAGAACAGATTGAATATACCTCTCTCAACCCTAACCACATAAACTCGCTATTCGTCTTCGTCTTACTACATTGTGGTAGATCAATCACTCCCCGGCGTTCATACGGTATACGTCGCTACGTACGAACCTTTCCGAGACTAATACAGAAACATATATTATGGTGTTATTTATGTTTTTTCTTAACGTTTTGTATAGGGATCCGATATATTTATTTTTAAAAAATTTTACCGTGTATTATTAAATTTGACAGTGTGGGCACATAGTCTGCCGTCTTTAAGTCAATGACGTCTGTATTGCTAGTCTCATAACAACGAAAATAATTGTCTTATACATTACTAAATTTATAATTTTATTAATCTGAAATATATTATATGTATATAGTAGTAATTGTAGGATTATTTCGATGAATAATATTAATTAAAAATTATAATTTTGGCGTCATTTCAACTTGTTTTGTTGAGGGTATTAACATAAGATGTTGGCTATCATGAAAAATCGTTTGCATGTTACTGCCGAATCATTTTACATGTTCGGTTGTTACAATAGTGAACTTAAAAATGTTTATTTCCTTATAGTCACAAAATACATTAGTTTATTATTTATTTTCTTTAATGAAAATGTACTTAATTTGTCTTTAGAAAGTTTGGTCAATTTAGATATAAATATTACCTATAACTTTACCATAAATTTTATAAGTCGACACAAAGCTTACATAAACGTTCTACAACTATTACGTCATGGATTTTAATGACGAAAGTGGATCGCTTGATGTGTTTTCCTATAAATAAGAACTGTACGGAAAGTACGAAAAACATTAAGTGTGCTATTGAAAGAAGCTTGTATGAATAACACTACTTGAGATCAGACCTATAAAGAAGCCTGACAAAATGTCAAATTTCGATTTTAATAAAACTTCATAGGATTGAATTTAGTACATCCGAAAAGTTTGTTTTATTATTTGATTCATAGAGCGGTCAATGTCAAGCTGTTTTTATGGAATTAGATTTTCATCACAAAGATGTAAATATTTTATCTAGGGCTACCGAAATGATAAAATAATTAGATGTTTGCGTTTTCCGGATATGGAAAAATTGTATTAAATATTGAGCCGATATAAATTATTGGAACTAATATTTTACTTGGGAACCTTGGAAAAGAAAAAGGCTTATCTGGTCATTCGCTTCATATTTATCTTCTTGATTTCGAATATTTTATGTAAATATGACTGATCAGTAATGAGTAGAGAACGGATGCAATTTCCATAAAACGCAATCGGCAAATGGAATTGTGTATAACGTCGCTCAGTACATCCCGGCGTAATTAAATGAAGTATTTGTTTGACTTACTCGGATACCTGGTCTCGCCGCGATAACAATGGACAAGCCGCGGAGAATATAGTGTTTTTTAAAGTGTTTTCATGAGCGTAGATAGAAGCGGGGTTTTTATCATGTATTTTATTTATTAGTTTATATTTCGTAAGATAAATAAAGTGCTGTGAGTAAGTTTCTTGTTTTCATAGTTTTAACTGTTAATTACATCGTAATTTTTGTGATAGATCCTGTTTAATATCGTTTGATTGAATCTATTTCTACCATTTATTTCGACGTAAGTGTGCATTGAATTTCGTTCAGTTTCAATAACTTACGCACACATTTTTAGTTTTCATTTATTTAGATCTAGAGCATTGTTTAAGTTACTTTTTCAGACATGATATGGAAGAATGTCGAGAACGGCATTGTAAAACAATGGCGAGTTGGATTGACGGTCATACTGATTGTATGTCCATTGTCAGTGATTCCGAAATTTATTACAAAATCCGTAAAATATCGTCAAAAATTCGTCACTTAGGATCGCAAACACATCTGAACTCTGAAAAACTTTTATGGCGGCTAATATTCCATTAAAGAAACTTAGCAATCCCACTTTAAAAATATTTCTTCAAAAATATACTGGTCGAAATGTTCCTGATGAATCAACTTTACGCAAATATTATGTTTCTAGGTGCTATACGAGAACAGTAGAACGCATTAGAAGCAATCTTGTAAATCAATACATATGGATAAGCGCCGACGAAACGGTGGATATGTTAGGACGCTGTGTGGTAAATGTTGTAGCTGGTGTACTACATCCAACTATTCCCTATAACTCATTTGTAATAGCAACAAGTGTTATAAACAGAGTTGATGCGGAAACAGTTGCTGAAACCATTAAGGAGAATATGCAAAAAATGCTTCATTCGGACGCCACGTACAAAGAAAAAATATTTTTATTTGTCAGTGATAGTGCTGCGTATATGTTAAAAACAGGCAGACTATTGAAGAAAACATATCCTAATATGCTGCATATTACTTGTGTAGCACATGCTCTCCACAGAATCTGTGAATATATCAGAGACACTTTTCCGGAAGTTGATAGACTTGTATCAGCTTTTAAAAAAGTTTTCAGAAAAGCACCATTGAGAGTAGCTCTTTTCAGGGAAAAATTTCCATCTCTGTCACTGCCTCCCACTCCAGTAATAACTAGATGGGGAACATGGCTGGAAGCTACTAGTTATTATGCTGCGAATTTCGATAGTCTAAAACATTTCGTAACACTGCTAAAGGAGGATGCTAGATTTATTGGTGAGTGCAAGGAGCTCACACAAATCCCAAATTTAAAAAATCGTTTGTACTTTCTTCACGAACACTTTGGAAAATTGCCAAAACTAATCACATATTTTGAAAATCGAAATCTCAAATTAAATGACGGATTAACCACATTAGATGTGGCTGTTAATAATTTGAAAAGTATTCCAAGTGACTTCGGATGTGGCCTTCGGCAAAAGTTTGAAGCAATTCTTAATAGAAATCCAGATTTAATTACATTGCAGCAATTATGTATGGAGACAATTCCACAAAATCTAACGGCTAAATATGAAGAAATAAAAGAATATTTCCAGTATGCACCTATAACCAGTTGCGATGTAGAAAGGACGTTTTCTATTTATAAGGATGTACTTAATTCAAAGAGAACAAAATTGACAGAAGAAAACCTTGAGAAACTATTGCTAGTCAATTTAATACTCCTTTACTAAACTTGAACGACAAAATGAACAAATAAAAATCTTCCAATTATAGAAATAAAATTAAAAACTTTAAAAATACAACTTTTCAACAAATACATATGCATTTCGTAATTTTATAGATCACCACCCGTTCGTTTTCCAATTATATAAATAAAATTAAATATTTTAGATATACAGCCTTTCGCCAGTATTGCACTGGGTGGTAAGCGTGTCCGTTCTCTAGTAATGAGATTTATAATACAAAAGTATTTTTAATAATATAAAATATTAATAAAAATCTGGTGTGAAGAGAACACATATACAAATTCAATATTAATATTTTTGTGAACGTATCTTTCTCCAGAGACGCAGATACGTATTTAATCTTTCTACATATTCATCAGTACGCCCCTGCTTGAGCAGAATACCCTCACAAAAAAGAACAACTTCGCTATCTCACAGAAATTATTAAGACCGAGCGTATGTAAATTGTGTGCTATGGCAGAATCCTTGGAAATAACCATGAGCTAATTTTATGTTACTCAGTTGATTTATAAATGGCTAAAATAATTATTTCGTATTTTTTGGAGTTAATTGTTTCTTGAAAGAATATTGGCCCAATAATTCGTTGTGTTAACATTTCCTCTTAAACACCAGTTCTAACTGGATGCAATAGTTCGATTAAATTGTGTGGATTATCAGCCGACCAATTCTATGAATTAATATAATCAGATAGATGAAACCATGCTTAATCGGAATAGTAAGTAATATTTTGCTGGTCAATGTAATTATGATCATTATACCACTAACAAAACTGGATTCGTTGCAAAAAATCAGGTGGCTTAATTTGTAATTTTATAATAACTAAAATTTATCAGGCTCTTACGAGAGAATTTATAGGGAAGTTCGAGAATGGATGTAGCAAAAATTAAAAAAGAGGTTAATTGTTACTCATTAGTTCAAATATATAAGACACAATTTTATTCATGGGACGATGAATAGATTTACCTTTAGCCACGTTTCTAATCTTAAAAACGATTCGATTATTCTTATTCTGTGCTGTGAATAGTAACGATATTCTATTCAATTTATTCTTCTCGATACATTTCGATAAATTTATTATAAGTTAACTGCTTGAAATATATCCAATTACATCTTCATTTTACAAGCCGCTTCCAAAAAAAACGCCAATACAATAAATGTTATTCCACATGACAGTAAAGACCATTTACTAAGTAAAACTGATCTACAAGGATAAATCAACACACACAATTTTGGAAAAATTGAACAATTCTTGGGATGGCGATTACAAATCTAATTTCTTTCTAGTGTTTCTTTTCTCATTATGAGGCCGTATACTGAGTCCGAATTTTATTGGCATCTCCCAATGCCAATAACCTTTTAAAACATTATAAAGGATTGTACCAAGTTACATAATAATACAAAATATTTCTTAAAGAAAAATTGCACAATATTGAACAAGCATTGCATTTCTATGTAAATAACTGCGACCTGCGTGCACATAGAGAGCCAGCCAAAGTAAATTCATAAAGTTAAAAAGACAGTGTTTTAAAATTAGTTACAATGTTAACCTCTTGCTAGATGATTTAAAAGAATGAAGGGTTGACTTCCTGTTTGATTTCTTCGTTTCATATTTTTTAAAAATTATCTGTAGCAGAAATATAAAGTTACAAGTTACAAAGTTACGTAATAATACAAAATATTTCTTAAAGAAAAATTGCACAATATTGAACAAGCATTGCATTTCTATGTAAATAACTGCAATCTGCGTGCACATAGAGAGCCAGCCAAAGTAAATTCATAAAGTTAAAAAGACAGTGTTTTAAAATTAGTTACAATGTCAACCTCTTGCTAGATGATTTAAAAGAATGAAGGGTTGACTTCCTGTTTAATTTCTTCGTTTCATATTTTTAAAAAATTATCTGTAGCAGAAATATAAATTGGAAATTTATTACCTATTGGGAAAAAAGTACTAACTAGCATATCGAAATTAGCATAAAAATTAATTTTAAAAAAGTATCCCATTTTCATGCATCTTTAATGCCAAAGTATTCGAAATTTAAATATTATAAAAAATAATAAAAGAAATGATTTTAGAAAGTATGTCGTATTCTTCTGCACCAAACACACAAATTTTTAATGCCACTCTCGTATAACTAACTTTTTTTTTGATTATTAAAATGGTGAAAATATGTACGTCACAGAAAATATGATCGTTTCATAAATAATGCTGATATAAAAAATATAATGTTTGAATTTTCAGTAGTAAACTGTCAAGACGTCCTGTTAAAATCATGTAACCCCAAATCAGAAACCTTCTAGAATTCACACTGGATCTCATTCAGACTTATTGAGCCAATTTCGTGAGTATATACGACAAAAGGTATATTCCCCTCTTCGTTTAAAAATATTCATAATTGAACAATGGTCTGGTCAGTATAAACTCGTATGTATTTTCAACAATATTTCCATCCAGAAAAATAGAGAGAATAACAAAAAAATCCTGGATAATCCCGGCATTATATAAAAGCTGGGAGGCAAACGCAAACATTATATTCATATGTTAGGTAATCTGTTGACAGGTTCCAGGGTAGTATAAAAAGAAGTCCTTGTGAAAAAGAAGGGTAACTTTAAATATTATTACTGCCTCTTTCATAGTTAATATAAAGAAAACGCACTGAATTCTGCTTAGTCTACAAGTTTTATACCTTTTATATATACGTTCAATATAAATATTTTAACTTGCAAATAAATTCATATAAATGTAATATATGTTTCGGTTATCTAATGTGTTTTCTATATTTGCACTTAGTGAAATGCAATAGAAAACGTCAGTTGATTAAAATATATAAATAATTACAAAGCTGCCAAAATTTGACAATATCTTATATCCGCATTACATAGAAGCAAATGCAATTCGGTTGTCATCAAGAAAAGACTTATAACTAGTAATAAAATGAAAGCCTGCTGTACATAAGTGGATATATACCATTTTTTTTTAAATTACACATACATTGTTCGTATGTGTAACTTTTGTATTGAAAAATTAAACTTTCCAGAATACATTAAACTTTTTAAATCTATTACGAAATTGTTAAAATTTATTGCGAAGATATAGTAGAATCTTGTTCGGCAATAATACTTATACTGGCGACAGTGGGAAATGCAGAGAAAAATAAAGCCACGAAGAATTAGGTTATGTTTTTAGAAAAGAAACTGCAAAATCACAGGTTAGAATGAAGAAATTATTTTATTCTAATGATAATTAAGACAAACATAACAAAGATAAAGTCTACTTTCATAACAAGTTTTCGAAGAGTGTCCACCTTGTCTTTCAAGGCAATAAGCAAGGCGATCTTGAAAGCAAGTATTCCGAATAAATTCTGGGTTTATTCCATCACATGCAGTACGTATATGGTCTTTCAGTTCGTCAAAGTTACGTATTTGCACGTTATTATTAATTTTGGTTTTTAGGTAATCCCAAAGGAAGTAATAATTTGGAGATAAATCGGCTGATCTTGGGGGCCATGATATGTGGGAAAATCTGCCAATCCACCACCGTTTTTGAAATGCGTTATTAAACAAATTCGCGACGGCGTTAGTAGAATGGGGCTCCATCCATTTGGAACCGGTTCATCAACATTTAGCATCTCAGTTGATGGAATAGCTTGGTTCCATCTTTCTCGCTATTTAAATAAGAAAAATATGAGAATGTGGTCGACAGAGAACCCTCACGAATTCATAGAAACTTAATTGCATCTACAAAAAATGGGTGTCTGGCTAACAGTTTCAAGGAGACGAATTACATAGGTCTACAGTGATTTTCATGTTTGAAAGCTGTTTGCTAATTTGTATATGTTTGGGGGCCCTTATTCCAAAAAACGCCATATTTTTACTCAATCACGTAAATTTTTTTTATAGTGCTCTATATCTTAAAAATGTTAATTTATTAATATACATACCTATGACAAGAATATGTTTGTTCCATGTTAGGCATGATTTTTAAATGAATTGATTTTTATGAAATTAAATGTGATTTGGCAACACTGGTTAATATTAGATTTCTCAGCAAAGCAACAGAGTAGGCGCAGAAGCGTCAATACAACGTTGAAACCTGCTTATGTGCAGTTTGGTTGTGTTAGTCGTCGTGCTACTGTATCCGCGCGCTTGTTGTCTTCGTTGTTGCGTAAGTGTTCTAGAACGTATAAATATGGAAAGAAGACATTGTGTGAACAATCCGAATAACTTTTGTACGCCTATTTTGGTGTAAAAATTGGCGACCAAGACAAGTCCTGGGCTCCTCATACTATTTGTTCCGTTTGCGTTGAAGCATTAAGAAACTGGCAAAAAGGTAGGAAGAAATGTTTAAGCTTTGGTGTTCCTACGGTATGGCGAGAGCCTAGAAATCACAGTGATGATTGTTATTTTTGTTCGTGTAATGTTCAAGGATTCAACAGAAAAAATAAGAAACAAATTGTGTATCCCAATCTTGACTCTGCTATTCGACCAGTTCCTCATGGACCAGATGTACCGATACCTACCGCCCCAAAAGCACTAGAAAACGTCATATCGTCAGAATCAAAGTAATCTAATTGCGACCCAGATGACTCAGATTTCACACCAGATTTCAGAGAGCCGGAAGTGTTTAACCAGAGCGAACTAAATGATTTAATTAGAGATTTGCACCTTCCAAAGGATGCATCCGAATTGTTAGCCTCCCAACTTCGTGAGAAACATTTACTGGCACCTGGCGTCACATCAAGCTTTTACCGGGATCGCGAAAAGAGTTATGTCAATATTTTACTCAAGACGGACCGCTAGTGTATTGCAACAATATTCCTGGATTAATTTCAGAATTAGGAAATGTGCCGTATGTAAAAGAAGAATGGCGCCTGTTTATTGACTCAAATAAGCGTAGTTTAAAAGGCGTTTTATTGAACAATGGTAACGAGCTGGCCTCGGTTCCCGTTGCCCATTCGGTACATTTAATGGAAACGCATGAAAATTTTGAACTTCTTTTAAAGAATATAAACTACCAAGAACATCAGTGGATGCTTTGTGGTGACCTTAAAGTGCTGTGCATGCTACTAGGACAACAAGGAGGTTATACAAAATTTCCATGCTTTATTTGTGAGTGGGATAGTCGAGCAAGGTATAGACATTGGACTCAAATAGAATGGCCCTCTAGAACAAGCCTTACACCTGGTAGCAAAAATGTATTAAGAGCTTGGTTGTCCCCAAAAAAGTTTTACTGCCTCCTCTCCATATCAAACTTGGCTTGATGAAGCAGTTTGTGAAAGCCCTAGACAAAAATGGACAGTGTTTTAAATATTTGTGCGAGACATTTCCAGTCTTATCCGATGCCAAGTTAAAAGAAGGTATTTTTGTTGGGCCGCAGATAAGAACATTATGCAAAGACAAGGATTTTCAAAGCACAATGACCAATGTCGAGAAAAACGCCTGGGTTTCATTTAAAGAAGTAATTGATAAGTTTCTTGGGAACTCTAAGGACGAAAACTACGAAAATATTGTTCAAAATATGTTACAACACTTTCATCGTCTAGGTTGTAATATGAATTTAAAAAAGGTATATAACCCCTTACCACAATTATTAGTCGTATCCTAAATACGTATTTCGACAACTAAGTTGTCATCATCAGTAGGTAAAAACTACTAATTAAAGTCACACGGGGCACAGTAAAGTAAGATAAACGCTTCCGCACAACTACTATACACTGCAACCCTGTAAAGACTAAATTTACCATGCACATCTCAAACTACGAGACAAAACACTTGTCTCTTAGAAAAGGTTTGAAGGGTCAATGAATAATTATTCATTGACCCTTTTCACGAGGATTGATTCTCATTTAATATAACACAACAAGCCGGATGTCTGGTTTTTCACATGTAACGCCCCTTCTTAATTTTGTCTTTCTCAGAATTTGCAATGAGAGTTCGGCCTTTACTATATATATACGACTTTTTAACCATTTGTTAATGGAAAATTTTTTACACTCCTACCCAATATAGATTTTGTCACTACCTGCGTACTCGAAATAACACGTTTAAATAATAACTATTAATTTGTACATTGCACATGAAATGCCCATACAGTTAAATATACTAGTGTTTTGTGGAAATATAAGGTGTTTCATTTAGTTTATTAGTAGGTCACCGTAGCTTTAAAATCGTTTTTAGTAGGCGCCTTCTTTAGAGAAGAATTTTTGCCGTCCCTTTGTTCGATATTTTAACACATGTTTAAAACCTTTTCTAAGAGACAAGTGTTTTGTCTCGTAGTTTGAGATGTGCATGGTAAATTTAGTCTTTACAGGGTTGCAGTGTATAGTAGTTGTGCGGAAGCGTGTATCTTACTTTACTGTGCCCCGTGTGACTTTAATTAGTAGTTTTTACCTACTGATGATGACAACTTAGTTGTCGAAATACGTATTTAGGATACGACTAATAATTGTGGTAAGGGGTTATATACCTTTTTTAAATTATTATTTAACCACAGTCTCCATTGAAAGAAGTTGTAATATGAGTTTGAAAGTGCATTTCCTGTTTTCACACTTGAACTATTTTCCTGAAAATCTTGGAGCAGTTAGCCAAGAACAGGGAGAAAGGTTTCACCAAGACATTAAGGAAATGGAACGGCGATACCAAGGCAGATGGAGCATAACGATGATGGCGGACTACTGCTGGATGTTAAAACGGGATATACCCTTAAAAAAATACAACCGAATGTCCGGACCACGCAGCTTTTTGGCAAAAAGACAAAGATTTCACTTAAAAAAGACTGAGTAAAGTATTTTTTTTCCACTTTTTTAACTTGTATTCCATTCCACCTTTTTACTCAATAATCAAATAATTTTTTTTAGAAATATCTTTTTTTTTCATTTAATATTTGCAAAAAAACCTTACGTGATACAAATAAATGCATAGAATTTTTGAAATCAGCCTACCAAAATTATATAAAATCAGTTTTCAAAATAAAAACATCTGTCAAAAAATTTAATTTTGTAGACCTGTGTTATTGGCCCTATATTTTTTAAACAATCTGTAAATGCTAAAATATACCAATATGAATTATTACAACCTTTTATTAATGAACTTCATGATGACGAACTTACAGAAGGATTTTTCAGCAAGATAATGCACCGGCACACAAATCCTCGAAATACAATAGCTGTTTTGCATCAATTTTTCTACGATAGAATTATGAATTTTCGACACGTTGTCGCAGCTAGCATTGCGCATCTTTATATATATTCCTTCAATAAACGCTGGAGGAATTTTGGATTTTTATTTCGTTTTTATGAATTGAAAGAAGACATCCTAAAATACATTAATAAAATATTTAAATTTATTTCAGGAATATCCCACATTAAATATGCCTTTCAAAAGTAAGGTAACATAACCTTACTTCATGTCAACTTATACCAGGTTTTTCTTTTGTCATTAGTGTCATTACACATAGATATAATGCACTGACTTTTTCCATTTACCCTTACATTGATGGCGTAGTTATACATCAGTAACATTTTTCAAATTGTTAATTATTTCTGATTTTGCATTCAAACTTAAATCTTAAATTAAATACAGTTTATTGAAAAATACATAATTTATTTAAAATTGTTAATTATCCCAATAGGCGTATACCTTGTGCGAAGACAATTTTAAATATTTTTAACAAATTCAAAGTAGGTGGATAGTATTTCTTTAAGGTTGAAATATAGTAAAATTAGTGTATCAAAAAAGGTAGAAAATTTAATTAAAAATACAAATAGATTTTACCTTTTTATGAATTCTAGAACGTCCTTACATTACTTCGAATGATTACCGAACGTAACACACGTATTGGGGGCATTTCAGTAACACTGTAATAACTCGATGTAGTCATGTATATGCATAACACTCTCGGCAAGGCTACAACCTCGCCTTTTTTCAATACAAACGGTAACGTGTTATATAAACACGACCTTACTCTGTGTTTATTGCATACACAAGACTATATGTCAGGGTTTGTGTTATGTTCTAGAAAAGACTCCAAGGATCTTCTCTAATATATATAGACAGTAGTTTAAGTAAGAGATATTCACATACCCAGTTACAGTCATAGTAATAGTCAGAGTAACTATACGTTAGAGAGTTACAACCAGTCAGTGGTACGAACGGTGTTGTACTTAATAACCACGTTCTACCCTGTCTGAGTTGAACATAGTAAACGATGTAAATACTTTGTTAACCAGTTGTAAGTGTTAAATTAATTATAATATGTTACCCGAACTTTGTGCGTATCATTTACTACGATAAGTCGCCCTAACCTGCTATCATATGTGGCCGACCAAACGGCCCACATTATAACACGATAAAAACAAATAACACTTTGTAGTATCTTACGAATAAGTGGTTTTATAAAATGGAGAAATTCGCCTTAAAAAGCAGTAGTGGAAAATTCTTTTAAGTAATAAATACTTTACTATTTCTTTAATAATTCCAATAACTTTTGGACTGTACAATTATCTGACAGCATCACTACTGGAATTAAAGATTGAGGAAGGGAAGATACTATGCAACAAACGATTAAAACCCTCGATTAAAAGAGGTTTTCGTAGTACTGAAAATGCTACTAGGGCTACTTCTTTTCTAGAACAAGAAATGTTTAATTATGAAGAAAATAGATCCTAAAAGTAAATTATAAATGCCTGTAATCGAAGCAGACATTAGTCAACATCAAAAGTCACTTTCATTATTTGAATTTTTGCAAGAAAGAATAAGAGAAAGTAAAATGAATTACAGCCAATGTAATAATAACCAAAAGGCCAAATTCAAATCAGGACGTAAATCCTCTTTTATTTTGGAAGGTAAGTTTAAAAAAGAAGGGTAATTGCATTTTTATTTGGATTTTCTTTTAGGTAATAGGAATGGAGCTGAAACCCTTAAACAATGTGCTAGGAAATACTTCTGTATTTCAGCGAGTTCAGCAGAAAGTGAGAGCACAGCTCGTTTAATAATAGAACAAAGGTGTGCAAGACTAAAACCGAAAAATGTTAATATGATAATGTTCCTAAATAAAAATTTTAAAAATATTAATAAGTAACCTAAGTATTTATTTTATTAAAATTACATCCAACCTTTTCCTATTAGATAAAGAAATAACGCAATGGGTTTCGTCTTACTAAGCTTAAAGATATGCATGTTTAAGAATTCAAAGGGAAATTATTTAGATTACCATACAGAATTGTCATGAAACTCTCTAAATCTATTATGGAACTGTGTGCTTTATCAGTAAACATTATTTTATTTAAAATTTCGTTTTAATTTGACAAATTAAACATTATATCACAAAAATCAGTTCGTTATACTTTATCTTCCTCGAAAAGCTCTTGATGGTTTGATATCTTGTATGGCTTATATTTTAATTCGTTTAGCGTTTTGAACACCGAACTGTACGATACTCCAAAATGGCCTGGCTACATCTAAAAGCGATCCTACAGACCGTTCTTCTACATAACACAGGATATTCAGCTTCATGTGTTCGGTTAACACGTGATTGGTTTTAATTTTTTTTGGCGAGAATTTAGAAAACAACCATCTTCTTTGAATTTGTTAAAAATATTTAAAATTGTCTTCGGACAAGGTATAGGCCTGTTGGGACAATTAACTGTTTTAAATAAATTATGTATTTTTCAATAAAATGTATTTAATTTGAAATTTAATTAAGTATGAATGAAAAATTTGAAAAAATGTCACTGGTGTATAACTGGTTGCCTACTATGCCACCACCATACATTTATGCCTATGTGTAAGGGTAAATGAAAAAAAATCAGTGCATTACACCTATGTGTAATCACAAAAGAAAAACGAAAATAATATGCTTGCCTTCCATTTTCAGAAAATAGAATTGAATAATGACAAAATAAAAAAAACTCAGAGTGATTCACTATATCCATACAAATGTTATCTTGTAAAACTTTACACAAAGATAGAATTAAAGAACTCTACATGCAGAACCAAATTTACATTACCAAGATTTTTCCTTTGCATCGGGTTGAAACTATTGCTTTTGATATACACTGAGTGTTTTACAACCTTATTAATGACTAAAAATACCTTAAAATATATGTAAATAGTTCTATTCATGAATGACGTATGATTTTATTCCCAAATATGGTGTTTTTATTTTTATGTTAAGACATTTTTGATTTAAGATTACATTTTTTCATAATGAGATAATGAGTAGATAATGAGTATTTATTTGCAATCTATGACAGTAGATCTCACTGTTTTTTGTATTTGTATTTTGTAAATATATATTTAATCATTTAATTTGTCTTATATCCGTTTAAAATACCAGCAGCATAATTTGAAATATGTTCTTGCGTCAGAAGCAATATTCTTAATGCATTTACTCACAAATACATATACATATATCTAATATTCCAAACAATGATCTTATATAACCCCAAGATAATACCAACCTTACTGAACAATATGTGAATATATATTGAATATATTATGAGGTTTCCGAAACATACGGCCGGTTCACTTGGCAACGCTCGCGCAAGCAATAGGGCGTACCTAATCAGTTAGGAATCCCGCTTCTCAATCAATGCCTGGTTTGGAGAGAATATGCGAATAGTTCAGACAATGATCCGGACGGATTACTCTGAATATTTGGGCAGCACTTCACGACAAAACGGAATTCGGTTTCATATAACGCACGCATGGACCAATATTATATGTACGTAAACGCAGGTTCGTACTAATTGAGAGATAAAGCTCAACTTCTATTGCGGTTAGACGGGAATGCATTAATTTAGGAAAACACACAATTAAAATTTAATCAACATGGACACTACCTGTATAGCTGAAGCGTTAATAATTCAAAAACGAGTTCGAATTGTTGAGGTGCCAAACGTTGAAAAAAAAGGCTATTTCGTTCGCCATCAATGTTTAATGAAAGGGGCGCTCTTCCTTTTCCGTAATACCCCACAAAAGAGATGGTAGACAGATGTACGTTCTAGTGGGATGGAACAACTTGAAAATTGTTTGTAGTGAAAAAGTTTACTGTTCGATGAGTTTATGTGCAATGTCGCCGTACATCAAAGGAAAAACAATTCTGTGGCGATGTTGTTCGGAGACTAGGACACATTAGTCAAACAATTTTATTCAAACTTCGTTCGGTTTCTATGAATATGTAAAACAGACGCAACTTTGAAAGTGCGTATTTTTCTCTCTAATTTAACATGCGGCTTGATAATCGCTTAAATATTTAAACATCACTGCTAAATTATATTAACATTGGATAAAGCTATATATGTAATAATAAAATACATATATACGATGTCAAAAAATAGTGTATCGATGTTTTACTATCATCAAGTGTATAATTACGATAATATTGATATGTTAAAAATACGAGCCATCGAAAAAATTCATAATTGGAGTAGACTGTGAAATTGGGTTGGTACTTTAGCCACTTCCACATAATGTCACATTACTTGATGTTTGACAGTTTCATTTGGTTCCATTGTGAAAAAAGGTTATAGCATTGAAATGATACTACAACAAAAAAGAAAACAAATAATTTATTTAATATCGAAATCATAATCAAAATTTACATATAGCTACAGAAGTTGTTGAAAATGTGGTCCATTTACATCTAAACACAAACCAACTCTTCTCCGCAATCCAGCAAAAACTTCATGCAGCATTTGCGGCGAGTTGTTCATCTCGTCACACTTTTCTGTTATGCGAATTCTCAGTTGTTCCAGATTATGAATTGGCGTTGAATAAATCGAATTTTTGATGTATGGCCATACGAAAAAATCACATATGTTTAAATCGCAAGACCTAGTTGGATATGGGATTTCAGTGTTCCTGCTCATTATTCTGTTATCAAAAAATTCTCTGAGATATTGAAGTGTTTCTCTGGTCGTATGTTCTGTTGCACCATCTTGTTGGAAATACCCATTTTGTAGTTCCTCATCATCCAGTTGATTTATGAATGAGCCGAGTATCCCATTGCGATATCGTGCAGCAGTAAGTGTACCTTCAAAAAAAATGGGACCCACCAATCTTCTTCGACATATTCCAACCCAAACACCAACTTTTTGGGATGCAATGTTTTTTCAACAAAAAAATGAGGATTTTCGGAGGACCAACGCCTCATATTCTGTGAATTAACATATCCAGAAAGATAAAACCAGGCCTCATCCGTGAAAAAAACTGTGTTAAGGATATCCTGATTGTGTAGATTATTTTGAAACCATTGACAAAATTCCACTCGTCTTAAATAATCCACTGGATAAAGTTCATGAACACATTGCAGCTTGTATGGATGACAAGACAAGACTTTTTTAAGAATGAATTGGCACGTACCATAAGATAAATTTGTTTCTTGGGTCACTATTGAAATGAATGTTTTTGGATTTTCATCAATAATATGCTGAAAGGCTTCAATATTATCAGCTGTGCGTTTAGATGGCAGTCCACTTCCAATATTTCGACCTACGCTACCAGTCTCTCTGAATAACTTTACACAATTTGTCAAAACATTGTAAAAATCATTGTAGTCAAACACTAATTCAGGATGTTCTTCACTAAAATCAGCCATGCATTTCGTAATTGAATACTGCCCCTCGTGAAAGTATTCACACCTGTACGGAAGTAACATTCAATAATAATTTTTGCTTTTTGTTCTATGTTGAATACCATTTTTTAAATAAATTTAATTTTCTTAATAAGATTTTTGAAAATTTGACACAAACTTATAGTTTCAATGTCAAATAATAAATGTCATTATGTGGAAGTGGCTAAAGCACCAACTCAATTTCACAGTCTACTCCAATTATGAATTTTTTCGATGGCTCGTTATATCTGTATATACTATTTTTTCTGTAGCAATTGACTTACCTCATATAAACAAAAATTGTGACGTAATGTTCTAGCATCCGCATAAGTTTTGTGCGTACACATTATCATCGTAGTATTTAGGGTCTTTTACTATATTAGGTTATACGAAATTCCAACGCTGTCGCTTTATTTGTCACAATTTGTCATTTCGATATTGACGTTAACTGAAGTGTGCTTTCAGATTTGTATTATTTTCTTTGATATACTTAGTTTGTGTTATCAATCGCCTTTGAAAAATTTTCTGTTCAGAACAAACATTATTTAGTCGTGTTTATTTGTTTACGAAAAAGAAGATGCCAAAACCGCTTTATCGACAAACGAAAGAATGTATTACTTTTTCAAGAGAGGTAATATAAATACTGTGACAATAAATGACATAATTTTTATATGTTATATATAATATATTGTATATTCTCCAAATCTACATCAATAATTTTTTAGATGAACATATTACACTACAAATCGTACGTGGCAAATTAACTGAGCAAGATATATTTTATCAAAAAATCTTGCATAAGGTTTTATAAAACTTAGGTTTTAAATGGAAAATAGATCATCCACGTCATGGCTCAATGAAACTTCCACCTGTAGTTTTACAAAGGATAACATTTTTAAGAATGTATCTTAAATATAAGCGAAATATATCTATATTTTTGTATGAAACGTATATATTTCAAAATAGTACTGTTGTTAGATCGTAGCAAGATAATGATCTACGTTCAGTAACGAGACTAAGGTAGGTGGCAGAAGGTTAGTATTTACATTACTTTTGCTTTTACTTGTAGAAGTAAAGCTTGTTTCTAGGTATACAATAGTACATGCTGAAAATAAAAATTGATTTATTCCTGGGGCTAAATAAATATTTTTCTCCAAATCACTATTGATAATTAGTGTTAACCAAGATTCAGATTCTTCGGACTACCATGACAGTGATAATTAATGTGACAATGAAAATAATATATATGTATCGTTGAACTTCTGTATAATTATATTAATTGTACACATCGCTGCAAATATTATTAATCATATGTCAATAGAAAATTTTACATTACTTGTAAATTAACTATAGGACTATTCAAACTTGTATTTTAAATATTCAGTTTTTCATCCACTTGATGAAGCGATTGAATGGCGAAACAATATTGTAATGGATTTACAATAAAATTTTTGAAACTAAAAGTTTAGTTGTTATTTCTTATCGTTATAAGGAAGTTTCAGCAAATATTCCCTTCGTCAACCAACAATTTAAAAAAAAAACGAGTATTTAATAAATCGAATTTTAAGGTTGTGTCTTCAAATATGAAACTTTTCTATATGTAAGTAGATGAGTAGTCATTAACTTTTAATATTTTCATGTGTAATTTTTAAATATACATCTGACACGACCTTAAGAGAGATTCAAGTACCCACAGAGAGTGTCGAACTGAAATCTGCAACCTTTCTCAATTACTTGTTCCACCGCTTCAACAGTTACTTCATTTCTATTCGTCTACCGCTACATTTTCTAGGATCTACACTTCCTGTTTCAATAAATACGAGTACATACACAAAACGGAGAGTATACTGAAATGATCATACGGAGTAGCCTTGTCTGTAATTCCTCTAGAAAATCTTTATATGAATCTCTTATATAAAAAATCCCTTTGAACTTTCTGCTGTTTCTGTAAATAAATTTCCGCTATATATTATTTTTGTAGTTTTTGTAGTAAATACGGAATCACAAGAATTTTCCACAAATACTTGGCAAATATTTTTGTTTGTAATTGACAGTTCTCAGACAATTTATTTACAAACTCATAACGAGCCATCGAAAAAATTCATAATTGGAGTAGACTGTGAAATTGGGTTGATACTTTAACCACTTCCACATAATGACATTTATTATTTGACATTGAAACTATAAGTTTGTGTCAAATTTTTCAAAACTCTTATTAAGAAAATTGTTTGTGTTTAGATGTAAATGGACAACAGTTTCAACAACTTCTGTAGCTATATGTAAATTTTTATTATGATTTCGATATTAAATAAATTATTTGTTTTCTTTTTTGTTGTAGTATCATTTCAATGCCATAACCTTTTTTTACAATGAAACCAAATGAAACTGTCAAGGATCAAGTAATGTGTCATTATGTGGAAGTGGTTAAAGTACCAACCCAATTTCACAGTCTACTCCAATTATGAATTTTTTCGATGGCTCGTTATATCGAGGATAGCAAACCTCTAATAGGATTGCTTAATGCTCGAAATCAGTTTCAAGTCATATGACTATATGACGTCATCTGCGTTCGAAATATGTAGCGTCCTACATTGTAATTTGCAGTTCCTTGATTACCGTTTATTTGAAATTTTTACTTGTTATGCCGTTATTTATTATATTGTCTTCGATTGTTCTTGATATTATTTATTATGATTATGACTTATTACGATTACAATGGCTTACAGTGTATTTGAGGTTTAAATAGAAGCATGTGCGAGTGTTTTATACACGATTACTGATTACTAAACCAAAGTCCGTTTGTTTCTATCACGTAAAGACTTCCACAGTTTAGTAACAAAGTATTACCAAGATATGCGTTAATCTGTACAAAATTATTAAATATTTGCTCCAAGTACAGTAGCTTCTGCCTGTTTACACTTGTCTGAGCGTCTGCTGACTTGTTTGTAGACTGCACTCAACCAATCTGGCCCCATCCAGGCGGTTTTTGAATTTGATACAGCCCCAGATTGATGTACATATTACCCAAATTGATTTTCTTTGGGTCGATATCGACAATATCGTTTACAAATCCAACAGAAAGCTGATGGTACAAACTTGGCTTCCGAATAAAGGCACACATCAACCTCAATAGGTAATTAGACATTCATAATTAACACAAACGATAATTCAAAATTGCATAAAAGAGCCTAGACTTTGGAACATATTTAACGCTTTTAAAACGCTCCCCGCCCTCTGTGATATCCTAACACACTTGTCCACGGCGATACACATTATATTCGGCTCCCTTCGGCCGAATCATTTTAATAACTACATAGTTGAATCCGAATCATTTCCAGAGTTTCCAAAATTAAAGGCTAAGGTGTATTGCCTGACATTAATTTAGCCTTTTACAATCATGTATCGTCAATATGTTTATCTGTATCTAATATGTTGGATTTACAATAACAATAAAGACTTTATATTACACCTTAGTGCGCAGTCGAGTCAAATATGCATCCATCGTTTGGTATCCTTACTATATACATATCGACATCTAACATTGGAGCGTATATAGAAAAAGTTCCTGAAATATCTGGAATTTCAAATGACAAGAGCATATTCCGAACAAAATACTGAATGTACTGCATTTCAGCGCTGTATTTCTGTTAAAGTTAATTTCAAATAAGATTGATGGAACTACTCTTTTAAGCTATTTTGACTTTTATGTTTTACCATACAATAAACGCTTCGATACACCTTACAAGGTATCGAGCCAAAGCCAATGTTTTACTTATCGCTTATGTCCAGGAGTTTTATAAAAGTTAGTTCTAAGTAAAAAGTAAAAATGAGTCATAAATGGCGAAAATATCTGGTAGTTATTATGCAGTTGCTACAACTTTATCGTAACTAAATTAAATAATGAAAATATTGTACTTCACGGTTTTCTCAAGGGCAAGAGTATAGTTTCGATGTCAATAAAGAAAGAATGGATTAGACGTTTTCGAAGGGCACATAAATTAAATATGAATACTAGTCAAATATACTTAGTTAATTGCTTCTGGGATTTCGGGCTGCAACTGCTTGGCACTGCGTCCTTCTTGGCTGACGTTTCGTGTACTCTTTTGAAACACTTTTATCTATAAATTTTAGATAACACTGACCAACACGATTTTTTCTGACTTCTAATCGAGGGGATAAAGGGAATCAATTTTTTTGCATTTTGGTTTGGCAGTCCCTTTGAACACTCCAACAGTAGTCGGCGATCATATGAGGATCTCATCTTCCTTGATACCGAATTTCCATGATTCTTAAATCTAGATGAAATCTATCGCCTTGTTCATGACTTACAGCACCTAAATCTTCAGGAAACCTATCAAGATGACTATGAAGTGAAATTTCTTAAGCATTGATTACACTAGATCTTTATTATTGCAGGCATTTTTGTTTCAAAAAAAAACTGTTGCTGGCCATCGTGAATGAAGTCCAGGCTTCTTTGTCAGCTTCGTTCAGAGAGTTGATGAAATTTGGATCTCTCATTAAAGTTATAATTTGAGATCCATTAAGGACCCCAGCTTTAATTTTTTCGTAACTTAGTCGTGGAAACTTTTCACATATGTACTGGAAGCAGTTACCTTGCAAATCTAGAGCTTTAAAATATTACTTCATAAGACCCAATTTGATGTGAATAGGTGGAAAAATTACTTTTTCTCTGTCGACTAAAGGTTGATTTATAAGCAAGTTCTAATTATAATTATAAGATAACCTTACCACCCGTGCTACAAATCTACCCACAGAATAATTACATGTTTCAGCATAATAACTGTCCTGATCATACTGCAAATGCAGTTTGACAGTGGTTTCATTGGAATGACGTTGAAACATTATAATGGATTCGAAAAAGTGCAGATATAAATCACTTAGAAAATGTCTGGGATGAAGTACGTGTTAGGAATGTAGAAGAATTATGGGGTTGCATCCTATCGATGTCTAGAAGTTTGAATGCAGTTATTAATGCAAATGGTGACCCAAAAAAATATTAGCTGTTAAATTATTCTATTCTTGTTTTGTTAGTTTGTTTAAAAAAAAAGGTATTCTTGCTCATTAAAAATAGTTAACTGGCTAGCATTATAATAGGCAACAAGGTATAATATAAAAGCCATCACAACACTAAATAAAATTTAATAATTTAACAATTTGACGGTTTTTGGTTGTACCAGATTTATGTGACCATAAGTTTATATTACGTTGTTAAAGCTTAAAATCATGGCAATGAAATATAGTATTACAATATTCTAGATAATTCGTAAATAGATATATAGAAAGAGTATGTTACTCTTAAAAGAATATGTTGTATAACTTTGTTTGAAAGTAAAAGCTATTCGATGTGGATACGCTTTCACTGAATCAAATGATCAGGAAAAGAGAATAAAAGATGGAATGGTACGAAAGAATTTAATATCCAGAAATGTTAACGGAAACTAATACCCCTGATCTAGAATTAACGCGTCAAATTTGTTCCGTGGCCAAGAAGTCGAACCATTATTTTTCTCGTTATTCTACAAGACCGACTCATAAAAGACAAACGAGCAATTAAATCAAAGCCGGAAAGCAGTAAAGAAAACGGAAACGCAATCGAGTTCTCGAATAGCGACCGACGTCATCATGACATCGCTAAAAATAATGGCCTTTCAGAATCCCTCTCATATATACGTTAGAGATTATATACGTATGAATATACCAAGAATATAGGTTTTTATGAGGCCTGCACACATTAATATCACGAGCGCGGAATGCATTAGATTCATTGTCCGAAAAGCTCCGACAGAAAATGACAGAAACAATAAGCGAGGTCGCATGTCACCGCGAATTCTGACATTTATAACCGCGATTTAATGCGCTGACTGACATGTTAGGCATTGTCTTCGAGTTCTGTTCCCTCTCCGTCCAATCAAGCCCGAACAATGGGGGAATAACGATGATTGTCGGTAGACGAGAGCCCTCTGAAGTAATGGAACATCTTCGGGAGCTGTTAATGGTCGAATGCCGCCCTCCAAATCGAAAAGAAACACGCTGGAGTCTTATTTTTAGGTCATCTGCTAACCTCAGTGGAAATAAACGATTTTCCACTTGCGCGATACTGTCTGTGAAAATAAATCTTTTAAGATGATATCAATTTACGGAATACTGAAAGCTAGCATTTCAATATATACAATACATGGGGGAACTTTTATGAATTCTACTAATAAATAGAAATTGTCGTTCATCGAAAAATCTTATATACTTGCATATTTAAGAAAAATTTGACCTACATTATGAAAAAAGTAGGCATGTGAATATTAAGATTCACTTTTTGTTTTACACATAATTGATTAACTCTTAAAACGTTAAATTAGGCAAACTACTACTTCTGTCAGATTATAATTTTGGATTATAATTATACGCAAACTTATCACGTAAAGAGCTAGGTGGTTTCAGCAGAAATTTCGCTCTTGCATAGCTTCAAATCATTGGCATAAATATCTTTAACGTAATAATTTTGATTTAGCTTAACTTCGTTTAAGAAATCTAGCAAGTAAGTTGTCATTTCAAATAGAAACGTCTGAATATTATAATGACTGACCCACAATTTTTTTTCTAGACTAGATTACGAACGTGGAAGCCATATACAGCAGTCATGTCGGAATTAAACTCATATACGGGCAAGGATAATAAACGTCGAATAGGATTGTTTAATCCCTATCTTGTCGAGTCACGTGACTGCATGGCGTAACCTGCTATCCAAATATGTCGCGTCCTGTGCTATTATTTCTTGTTATAGCGTTAATCGTTATATCAAGCCTTGCATTGTTCTTTATAATGAGTGATCCAATTTCAGTTTCCTAACTTCTATTTAAGAAAAAAAAAATACAAAATGTAACACTAAAATGTGTTATTTTATTAATTAAACATTTGGTATTATTCGTAAATATAGAATGGTCGTTTCTGCTAGCCACCAGTAGCTCGGCCGCCGGGTGGCACAAGTTTGGCTAGCGGTGTTGTATAAAGGGACCGGATACGAGAGGCCGATTTTACGATGGACCATATAAATAGTCTATAACATCGCTAAGTACAATCCGCAGTTATTGAATAGTACTATTCATTCGGTTAGCGACACATCTGTTTTTTGTCATTGAATTGTGACGCAATTACTTCAATATTACAGATAACTACCTTTCTTCATGGGCGTAGATCGAAGTGGGAAGAGTTTTTATAATTTACTTATACTTATAATTTACTTATACTTATACTTACTTAATTTATTAGTTTATATTTCGTAAGATAAATCAAGTACGGTTAGTAAGGTTCTTTTTTTATTTGTTTTAACCGTTAATTACATAATTACATACGCCGTAATTTTTGTAATAGATCCTGTTTAATATCGTTTCATCGACTCTATTTCTCCCAATTATTTTGGCGTAAGTGTTCAGTGAATTTCGTTAAGTTTCAATAAATTACCCATACGTTTTTATTGTTCATTTATTTAGATCTAGAACATTGTTTAAGTTACTTTTTCAAATATGATATGGAACAGCGTCGAAAATGGCATCGTGAAACAATGGCGAGTTGGATTAAGAGTCATACTGATTGTATATCCATTGCCAGTGGTTCTGAAATTTATTGTAAAGTTGTATTGTATTGTTTATATTGTAAAGTCTGTAAAATATCGTTAAAAAATTCCAAGAAATCGCATGTAAAACGTCACTAAGCATCGTAAACACATACACATATATTAGGCCTGTTGGGATCTGACAATTTTATCGAAGAACTGTGTGAAACTTTAATGGCGGCAAATATTCCATTAAATAAACTTAATAATCCCGCCTTCAAAACATTTCTCCAAAAACATACCGATCGAAATGTTCCTGCTGAATCCACCTTACGCAAATATTATGTTTCTGGGTTCTGCAACGGATTAGAAACCATCTTTCAAATTAGTAACCCATAGGTACTAATTACTAGGTACATAGGTACTAATAAAGTGCCGACGAAACTGTCGATATATTAGAACGCTGTGCGGTAAATGTTGTAGTTGGTGTACTACATCCAACTATTCCATATAACGCATATGTAATAGAAACAAAAGTTATAATGCGGAGCAGTAGCTAAAGCTTTGAGGTATTTTCCCGGTACAAAATTGCTGCAATGCTATTAAATCTGGATTTCTATTAAAAACTGCGTCTAACTCTTGCCGAAGGCCACATCCGAAGTTACTTGGAATATTGTTCAAATTATTAATAGCCACATCTAATGTGGTTAATCCCTCATTTAATTTGATATTTTGATTTTCAAAATAAGTCATTAGTTTTACCAAATTTCCAAAGCGTTACTGAAGAAAGTACAACTGATTTCCTGTATTTGGAATTTGTATTAGTTCCTTGCACTCAGAAATACTTCGAGCATCGTCATTTAATCATGTAACGAAATTTTGTAAACTATCGAAATTCTCGGCATAAAAACTAGTAGCTTCCAACCATGTTCCCTATCTAAGTTATTACTAGATAGGGAGGCAGTGACGAAGATGGAAGTTTTTCTCTGTAAAAAGCTACTCTCAATGGTACATTTCTGAAAACTTTTTTAAAAGCGGATACAAGTCTATCAATTTCCGGAAAGGTGTCTCTGATACATTCACAGATTCTGTGCTACACAAGTAATATGCGGCATATTAGGATATGTTTCCTTTAATAGTCTGCCTGTTTTTAACATATATTCAGTACTGTCACTGACAAATAAAAGTATTTTTTCTTTGTACCTGTCGTCCGAATCAAGCATTTGGCGGATATTCTCGTAAATGGCTTTAGCTACTGCTCCGCATTATAACTTTTGTTTCTATTACATATGCGTTATATGGAATAGTTGGATGTAGTACACCAACTACAACATTTACCGCACAGCGTTCTAATATATCGACAGTTTCTACTAGGTACTCGACAGGTACTAATAAAGTGCCGACGAAACTGTCGATATATTAGAACGCTGTGCGGTAAATGTTGTAGTTGGTGTACTACATCCAACTATTCCATATAACGCATATGTAATAGAAACAAAAGTTATAATGCGGAGCAGTAGCTAAAGCCATTTACGAGAATATCCGCCAAATGCTTGATTCGGACGACAGGTACAAAGAAAAAATACTTTTATTTGTCAGTGACAGTACTGAATATATGTTAAAAACAGGCAGACTATTAAAGGAAACATATCCTAATATGCCGCATATTACTTGTGTAGCACAGAATCTGTGAATGTATCAGAGACACCTTTCCGGAAATTGATAGACTTGTATCCGCTTTTAAAAAAGTTTTCAGAAATGTACCATTGAGAGTAGCTTTTTACAGAGAAAAACTTCCATCTTCGTCACTGCCTCCCTATCTAGTAATAACTTAGATAGGGAACATGGTTGGAAGCTACTAGTTTTTATGCCGAGAATTTCGATAGTTTACAAAATTTCGTTACATGATTAAATGACGATGCTCGAAGTATTTCTGAGTTCAAGGAACTAATACAAATTCCAAATACAGGAAATCAGTTGTACTTTCTTCAGTAACGCTTTGGAAATTTGGTAAAACTAATGACTTATTTTGAAAATCATCAAAAAAAATATCAAATTAAATGAGGGATTAACCACATTAGATGTGGCTATTAATAATTTGAACAATATTCCAAGTAACTTCGGATGTGGCCTTCGGCAAGAGTTAGACGCAGTTTTTAATAGAAATCCAGATTTAATAGCATTGCAGCAATTGTGTACCGGGAAAATACCTCAAAATCTAACTGCTAAATACGCTGAAATAAAAGAATATTTCCAGTATGCACCTATAACCAGTTGCGATGTAGATAGGATGTTTTCTATCTACAAGGATGTATTTCCTTCAAAGAGAACAAAGTTTACAGAAGAGAACCTTGAAAAGGTATTGCTAGTAAATATTAATACTCCTGTACTCAACTTGAGCTACAAAATGAACAAATAGAGAATTGGAAATGTGCCTTATCAGTGAAAGAAAGTGTCTTCAAAATATCAGCATCAACTTACTGCTGCTCTAGCTCTCAATCTGCGTAAATTCTACGCTGTCCATGATCTTTGTGCTATAGTTCTTGTGCTAACTGAATTATATACTGTTGTAGGTGCAAGTTCATATGTAAAAGGCGCCAAATGGAGCATTATTCGAAAACCTCTCTTGTCTATCCCCGTAGATTTTTATGTCAAGTTAGCTTATTTTTTATGATTATTGACTAATACAAATGTGATGTGATCATCAACATATTGCAATGGTTTTTTCCCCGAAGAAAAATATTGAACTAATAGTGTATTTATGATATTTATTTAAAATGTACTTTGATTTTATATTGTATATTTTAACGTTTATGTTTTTGGATTTATTGTAATGACCGGGACTGTATAGTTATTTTTGTATCGGAAGTCTTCCGACTTGCGGTATGATTTTGAACTGGATGTGTCCGATGTCCGCATATTTTGTCGGTCTAGGGGACAGAGGTATCAAGTCTGTTGAACTGTACGTTTGGGGGTAAAAAACTTCATTTTTTACTTCTTGTGATATTTGATTTAAATTCGGGTTATTTATTTTGGTGTGTTTTTGATGTATATTTAATTTCAAATACGTTTTTTACGAGTGGTGGTGATCTCGTTTTTATATTAATTAACTAATTATACTTGATATCTCTCGTTGTAGTTTTTTCAGTAGAAAAAAGTGTTGCGTATGTGAGTACTTTTTATGTTTGATTTATATAAATTTTATTTCGATATAATTTGATGATATTTGTGCTCATTTGTAATTGTGATTTGTTTCTATATTAGCTTATAATATAGATAGCTAAGAAAATTACCATATTTTTTTGAATGAGGGAGTTTTTTTTTCTCAAGATATTCTAGAACATTTTCTTCAGGATTTTGGAGGGGGGCTTTTTGTACTTGTGTTAAGTTCGCACGAGTAAAGTAAGTAAAGTAAGTTGACGTTTTGTCTATTTACGTTTGCAGTTAGGGGTTTAATTTATATATATACCATGTGTCCCCGGATGGAGTTGACAAGAGGAAAAAAAAAATTATTATTGATTTTATGACAAAAAGTCATTCTTTATAAAAAGTTCTGCTTGTTGAGTAGATAAATTAACCATCGGAAAATCTAAGATTAAATGTACAGAATGTTCAACATAACATAACATAAAAATGTTTCAACAGAAGAGTATCATTTATTGCATGTTTTGTAGTTTAAGTACAAAATTTCAATTAATTAAAGTCAACAAAAATTACTCTACAAGGCCACCTCCAACTTCCACACATACCTCCGCCCTTTTAATAAATTCACCATAGACTTTGCGTATGGTTTGTGGTACATTTATCTCATTCACTGCATCCTGTATTCGTGCTTTTATTATTTCCCGATCATGTGGCAGGTCATTTCCGTAAACTTTTTGCTTTAATGTACCCCACAAAAAAAAATCAAGTGGTGTCAGGTCAGGTGATCCAGCAGGAAAATTTATTGGTCCAAATCTACCCATCCATCTGTCTCCGAACTGATCTGTCAACCACTGCCGTACCAAAAGCGTCGCATGAGCAGGGCATCCGTCTTATTGCCAGAAAAAGTTTGCGCAGTGCTTCGCGCAATACTGTCGTATTTGGGAATTTTTCGTGAAACATGTCTATAGCGTATCGATAAGATACGTTTCCAATTCCATAACATTTAATCAAATAAATACGTTCTCTGATAGTTAACATTTTGCAAATCCAACGGAAAATAACTGACAAATCTACAATTAATGACGTTTTACAGTACAATATTGTTATATGTTACAAGAACCTTTGATCGCCAAAATTAAAGAACTTTGTCTATTGAAGCATTTTCATGTTATCTTAATTTGTGGACATTCTGTACATTTAATCTTAGATTTTCCGATGGTTAACTTATCTACTCAACAAGCAGAACTTTTTATAAAGAATGACTTTTTGTCGTAAAATCAATAATAAAAATGTTTTTCCTCTTGTCAACTCCATCCAGGGACACACGGTATAAATTTGAGAATTTTCTTAACAATCTATTAGTTTTTAATTTTTTTTGCGATTCACAGGAGGCTTTTCTCTGTGTGCGTGTTATTATCACACAGACTGTTTCCTCCTAGCTATTGTTTATCATGCTTTAGCTCTCTTTACATTTTGTAAAGGGTTTTTTCTTTTTTTTATTTTTAATAAATATTGTAAAACCAAATTGTGACTTTATTTTAATGCCATTTTGAATTTTTATTTTCCACGGTCTTGCTCGTGCGAGAGCAAGACCTGGGGCAAGAAGTTCCAAGCAAGAAGAATTTACGACTGAGATAGTCCGGATATTTGCTGTGAGCTGAACTTATAAGCAAAGGCGCAGATCACAGCAATATGTAGTCCGTTTGACAGCGTGGTATTTAGTATAAAATCAAAATTTGGTCACTATCATACCATATGAGCAAAAACTATTTAGATAAGGGATGGCCATGGTTGGGAGGATTACTGTCTTTGATAGTTTCAGCTTGTTGTTGCCAATTAAATGTCAGTTTTGATTTGAAGTTGTTGTAATTATATTGGTTATGTGAGCTAAAAAAAACGGACATTTAAATCATGTCGAATAAAACTTAAAATCGAAACTGACATTCATGTCAAATAAAAATAAAAATCGAAATTGACATCCAACCAACATGTAGAACAAACAAAAGACTGAACCTCTCAAAGACAGTGATCCTCCCAACCATGGCCATCCCTTATCTAAACAATTTTTGCTCATATGGTATATTGTTAATAATAACGATAAACATATGAGTAATGTATCTAATTATAAGAGTCAGTACTTAAGCATTGCAGCATTAGCTCCTAAAAGCTGTGCTAGTCTTGTTGGCATTCACTGAATAAGGTTTCTCCAAATACCCTGATCCTCGCTTAATTCCTCCCAAGCATTCTCAATTGCCGCCATTAATTAATTTTTATTACGGAATCTTAAATTTAGTTCATACATTCGTTTCACCATTACACCCCAAACGTTTTCAATCAGATTTAAATCTGGGCTGCGTGATGGCCAAGGTAATATGTCAACGATTAGTAATCCACTGTGTGACAACTCTGGTGGTGTCCACAGGATTGTCATCTTGTTGGAAAATGAACGTATTATTAGGGTATGCTTGTGATATTAACGGAAGCATAACATTTTCTAAAATTTCTAGATATGATTGTCAGTTAAAACGGCCTTCAATTTGTCATGCAACTTCCGCACCCTGTGCACATATCCATGCCCAGACGTTAACAGAAAATCTTCCACACATATCATTCATCACATTTTGTGTTTCTTGGACGGTACACATTTAAGTGACTATCGTGGCTTGACTGGAATGTTTTTTCGTCAGAAAATACTAGACTTCCCCAGAAATTTTGCTTGCGATGTATATATTTTGATGAAAATAAGATTCGGGATTGTTTCTTTTCTACAGATAATAACTCTTTTTTAGCTCTTGCATAATTTTTAATTCGGAAGTGCTAATTCTGCGGCATGCTGTTGAAAATTTTGTGTGAAATACAGTATGTCTTGCTGTTTTGAATGGATTTCTTTAAATAATCTTATAAAAATTCATCTTGTTGCTGATTTGAAATTCTCGGCCGCCCTGAACCTTCTTTCCTTTTAACACTTCCATGTTCTTCCCATTCTTTCTTAACCTCAAATCCGTATTTATTTATATTAAATATTCTAGCTACATTTCTTATACCATCCTTTTTCTAATTATGATAACATTAATACTTTATCACAATCAAATAATTTTAACATTTTGATCGATTTTCATTGACTAATGTCAAATTAGAAATGTCACCAGAAAAGTCAATTTATTACAGCTAAAACTAGGTGTACGGGACTTTATTGCAAGCCAGTGTACATAAATAGCAATTTTATAATATATAAAAATCAAATAAACTACTCAAAAATGAATAAGGAATTTTTACTTTTTTGTATTTTTTAGATAGTATGGGTAAATATTTGTAGTGTATTATAATAGATACATAATTGTACACAAGAATTTAAAATTTTCAAGTATATTTATTCAGAAAATTCGTTAGATTACTAAGAAATGATCAAAAATGAAATAAGCAACATTTTTAACAATAGCTAAAATAAACATTTTTCTGTAACAATTAATTCTAAAATCGTGTATAATGGCCACGGATATCTCTCACAGCTGTACATCTTCGGGGCATACTCATAAATTCTCATAATGCAATTATTAATGTGTTCTTGTGACACTCTTCAACAACACAGCGGTAAAATTTCTCGCAAGTGTTGCACGTTAACTGGGGGTGGATCGTTGAGCTGTTCTTGAAGTATGTCCCAAATGTGCTCAATTGGATTCAAGTCGGGAGACGTTGGTGGGAAAGGTAGATGGTTAATATGGAGGTCATTTATTGCTTGCATTACAATTTGTGCACGATGAGGTCTTGCATTATCATCAATAAAAACCATGTTTTCATCACAGCCTCACGAAAGTCGGCCACACATATTGCTGAATAATGTCATCTCTGTATATGTGTCCATTGACATTGTTTTCAAAGAGATGGAGGTTCGTACGTCATTCAAACTAATGCCCGCCCACACCATGATACCACCGCCACCAAAAGGCACCACAGCTTCTGTAAACTCGCGTCTATAACGGTCTCCTCGAGTTCTCCAGACCCTTACTCTACGATTATCACTAAAGAAGCAGAATCTGGATTCATCGGTGTATAAACCATGCTCCCATTGAAAATTTTCTGCTAGTCGTTGGTTAACCCAAGTTCTTCTGGCCATTCTATTGGCATTAGTTAATTTTGGGCATCTCACAGGCCTGCAGCTATGAAGATCCATTTCCCTCAGACGGTTTCTGATGGTTTGATCCGAAACTCTAACTCCAGTGGCGGCACGTAACTGTGTTTGCAACCATACAGCACTTCTAAACGGATTCATCCTTGTCTGAATTCGTATGTAGCGGTCTTGTCTCTGATTTGTTTTCCTCTCAGATCCACTACCGGGTCTTCTCCTTGCAGATCCTACCTGTTGGTATTTTGTTAGAGCCCTACTAACAACACTTGGAGACACATTAAAAGTTGCGGCAATTTCTGCTCCAGATTGCCCTCGCTGATGCAATAACGCAATTAAATCAAAAGTTTCTTTATTTAAATGACGTCTTGGCATCGTGAACATGTGAAATGACGTTTAAAATTAATAATACTTGTAAAAAAATGCGATTTTTGTAATTTTGTATTCTAAATTAATTTAAGGTTAAAATACGAGATTCAATATTTTATTACACAGAAAAGACATTTACCAAATAAAATGTCCGCAAGCGACTGTGGGCCTTCTAATTTATCTATAGAAAATATGTTAAATTTAATCGAATTAATTAGATCTGTTAAAAAAAGATCTAATTCCCTATTCATTTTTGAGTAGTTTATATTTTCTTCAGATATACTTTCAGATATCTTTCTAAAGAAATTAATTAATAATAATTATATCACTGCATGTGCCTGTGAAATTATTACTATTCTAATTTAGTTCGAATGTAATGAAAATTCCTCTACGCATTTACTCAAAGTCAAACAAAATTTTCCGCTCTAGCGATGGAAAATCAGAAATCTGAGATTACATTCAAACCATATAGCATAGGTTCAGAGGTACAGAAATCGGAAACATTTCTTTTCAGCATACTATGAGATATGAGATTTCCTGAATACATTTTACTTTTGTGCCGCTACCCTTATATATGTATGTATACATTAAATACATGTGTATGTATAAACGGAAGCGATACGTTTGTAACTTATATGGTTTTATTAAAACGTGTATCGTTCCTCAAAGGAATAAAGCAATCTAAATTCTGTGCCCCTTTATTATGTCCAGTCAGGATATCCACGTGACTTTTAATTAAACTCTATTACCAACTGGATGTTATACTATTCAATAAGCACCAGATATTTGGATATTAACTCATAGGGTAACTTTTAAATAAATTCTCCTTCTATCAAATTCAGAAATATGAAATACCTTACACCAAATTCTGCACTTCATTAGCTTTTAGACTTTTGTTTTAGTATTCTTGTAGATTTCCTCCAATATCTTTTATATTTAAAGTCTTACTAATTTTCTGCGTTTTGTAGGTGTTCGATAATTTTATAAAAGATGCCCACAAAATAGTAAATTGTTTTATCCGACCGGATTTTAATTTTGACTAAAACAATTGATAGATAGAAACACAGACAAATTGTTTGAGATCACTATAGAGTCTATTCGACCGCGGCCCTTCTAGCTAAATTATTGTGGTCATGCCTCCTTAGTGTATATTCTCCAAGTTTATTCTGGCAAAATTAGAACATTGACGATCGCTGTGACGAAAAATTTCTTGACATACGAGGGTGATTTGACGGGAGACTTTCACCGCGATGAGTATATTGCTGCCTTTAGCAATGTTTTACAAACCTATTGTCAAAATTTTGCCAAGTTTGTCACATAGACAAAGTTTTACAAACGTTTAACATAAACTATTTATTGTTCTTATGTTAAGATGGAGAAAAAAATAATTTCGTGTTGCTACCTACAGCGCAGGCGCAGCGATGACGTTATGAAGATGGCCGAAAACAGATCTAAACCGGTAGTCGCACAAAAGTATGGGAGCTTCTATTTATTATATATGCTCTTAGTCAGTGGATACAGCGTGGGTGACTAAATAAAAGATGGTAGGTAGTGCCAGTCAATTTTACTTACGGAAGCTCAAATCTGGAAACTGAGAAAAGGGATCGCGCGATCGTAAGCACATGCGCATACAGACTACTAAATACAAAAGCGAAATCCAAAACGGCGAAATGCCCCACAGAATATCTGCAATCTGAAAAGAAAAGTAAACGACCAGGTTCAAAGTTCAAACTTGCTAAAGGAAAAAAAAGGTAAAGAAAAGGCTAGAAAACAGTTAATTCGTATATTAACACATAAAAAAAGACAACGTCAAGTGAAAATGGTATTCAGTAACAACCGTAAAACAAAAAATATCTTGTTAAGAAAAAGTATCACTCTGTATATTAAGTTCACACAGCATATGGAAAATTTTAAAATTTAAACATTACCAAAAAAGTGATTTTATAAAAAAAACTAAGCATAATATGAAATATAAGCACAATAAATAAATATCTAGGGAAATAGAAAATAAAGGCATATATTAATTAAATAATTACACAAAAAATTTCCAAGAAAGTCTAGATTTACAAGTTTAAATGAAAGCCTTTTCTAGGGTACCATAGAGACAGCCGCACATAGTAATAACTAGAGAACGGATGCAATTTCCATAAAACGCAATCGCCAATTGGAATTGTGTATAACGTCGCTCAGTACATCCCGGCGTAATTCAATGAAGTATTTGTTCGACCTACTCGGCCACCTGGTCTCGCAGCGATAACAATGGACAACCCAGCTATTGTATTCGGAGAATATAGTGTTTTCAGTGGTGTCGGGTACGTAGATAAAATAAATAAGTTTATCGTATTTCGTAAGAGAAATAGCACGTACATTCCTTTTCTGTTCATTTGAGCAATATCTTCCAATTATTTTCACGTAAGTGTGCATAAAATTTCGTTATTTAATTTCGTTTATTTGGATCTAGAATATTCTTACTTTGTGTGTGAAACGTTATTGAAAAATTGCAATAAATCAACCGTAAAACGTCACGTAGGATCGATAAAGCACGAAAAAAAATTGAACCCGTTGGAATCTGACAATTTTAACGAAGAACTCTGTGAAACTTTTATGGCAGCTAATATTCCATTATTTAAATTGAACAATCCAATTTTGAAGACATTTCTGAAAAAATATACTGGTCGAAATGTTCCTGATGAATCAACTTTACGCAAATATTATGTTTCTAGGTGCTATACGAGAACAGTAGAACGCATTAGAAGCCATCTTTTAAATCAATACATATGGATAAGCGCCGACGAAACGGTGGATATGTTAGGACGCTGTGTGGTAAATGTTGTAGCTGGTGTACTACATCCAACTATTCCCTATAACTCATATGTAATAGCAACAAGTGTTATAAATAGAGTTGATGCGGAAACAGTTGCTGAAACCATTAAGGAGAATATGCAAAAAATGCTTCATTCGGACGCCACGTACAAAGAAAAAATACTTTTATTTGTATATTTTTATTTGTGATAGTGCTGCGTATATGTTAAAAACAGGCATGTAGCACATGCTCTCCACAGAATCTGTGAATATATCAGAGACACTTTTCCGGAAGTTGATAGACTTGTATCAGCTTTTAAAAAAATTTTCAGAAAAGCACGATTGAGAGTAGCTCTTTTCAGGGAAAAATTTCCATCTCTGTCACTGCCTCCTACTCCAGTAATAACTAGATGGGGAACATGGCTGGAAGCTACTAGTTATTATGCTGAGAATTTCGATAGTCTAAAACATTTCGTAACACTGCTAAAGGAGGATGCTAGAAATATTGGCGAGTGCAAGGAGCTCACACAAATACCAAATTTAAAAAATCAGTTGTACTTTCTTCACGAACACTATGGAAAATTGCCAAAACTAATCACTTATTTTGAAAATCGAAATCTCAAATTAAATGACGGATTAACCACATTAGATGTGGCTGTTAATAATTTGAAAAGTATTCCAAGTGACTTCGGATGTGGCCTTCGGCAAAAGTTTGAAGCAATTCTTAATAGAAATCCAGATTTAATTACATTGCAGCAATTATGTATGGAGACAATTCCACAAAATCTAACGGCTAAATATGAAGAAATAAAAGAATATTTCCAGTATGCACCTATAACCAGTTGCGATGTAGAAAGGACGTTTTCTATTTATAAGGATGTACTTAATTCAAAGAGAACAAAATTGACAGAAGAAAACCTTGAGAAACTATTGCTAGTCAATATTAATACTCCTTTACTCAACTTGAACGACAAAATGAACAAATAAAAATGTTCCAATTATAGAAATAAAATTAAAAACTTTAAAAAAACAACTTTTCAACAAATACATATGTATTTCGTAATTTTATAGATCACCACCCGTTTGTTTTCCAATTATATAAATAAAATTAATTAATAAATATGTATTTCGTAACACAATAATAAAATTTATTAAAGAAATATGATACCTGCGTTGCGCTTATACTAAATCACTGATGTCCTGCCAACTTATCTCAAGATCGTAGGTTATTGTTTTTTCTAAGGTAATTTCTTTTAGAGGCGCCACTCCCTTTTATGTTACGCACATACAGTAGTTGATGTTATTAAACTAGAATATAGGCAGAACTCCTGATTGCAGTATTATAAATTTTGCTCATACAAAAGAGGTAAAAATGCGTTGTCTCGAAAGTGATCAATAAAAGAATCAATGAATTTTAAGAAGTGCGCTTAAAGATTTGAAAATATACAAAATAATAAAGTCTATTGTAATGTAAAGAGTAAAAAAAAGTGGTTGCATATATCAAATAGTAAATTCGCAATGAATTGATATTATTTGCATTTGACACAGTTAAAATGGTACAAAATTGATGAATTTTGCCTACGGATAATCTAGATTAATTTAAATGAGCCTTTAATTAAAGTAATGTATTGATTATTACGTATGAGTTTAAGTAATTAAGAAAAAAAGAGGATAAAAGCAAGTTGAAAAAATACCAAAGTTCATAAAGTTCTTTCATTACAAATAAAAGTAATTAGAATTGGTGTACCTGATGGCGCGCTATCACGTACACTTTCGACTTCCAATTCCTTCAACCAGAATTTGTAACAAAAGGGCCTGGATGCAACTAAATTGCAAAATCTCGCTAATACAATAAACTAAACTTGTATAACTTTGTCGTGGTTATTAAATTATGTTGCCACTATCCTTTATGTGAGAGGAACAACGTATAAAATTAGTAGAACGTCGAAGAGACATAATATAGAAACGATACTCACGACAGGAAGTCAGTTTCTAAGAACTAGTCCCCTTAGGGGTGTATGAAATTCTGTGTGTTGAGTGTCCGTTGTCATATTTGGGACAAACTATCCGACGAATTAGCGCGTGACAAGATGAACACAAAAATGCGATGAAGCAAAGAGCGCTAAACTCCTCCTTGACACAACACGTTGTACAGGCAGGACACAAAATCAACTTCGTTCAGACAAAAACAATAGTCCGAATAGAGAACCAGAAGTTACAAACAATGAGAGATACAACAGATATCGAAAAACGCAGCGAAAACTTAAACAAACTTGACGATGCTCTACACCTGCCGATCACATGGAAAAGTAGCTTGCAGCGGAAGTCGAAGAAAGCAGAGAGAGATATGAGTGCGTCAATAGGTAGTAGAAGAATAACAGGTCTCGAACGTAAGCCGAACGCTCATTAGTCGAGCACAGGAGCCAATCGCGAGATCGCCAAGCACAGAGCCCACAAACGCGCAAACAGCCCATTACTCGTTCACCTATCGGCACGAGAAGTTCAAGAAGAAGGTAGCTGCGATGCTGTTGAAACGTGTTCAGGAGGATGCAGAACTCACGCGGAGAAACTGAGAAATCAATGTCATACACACACACACACACACAAATATATATATATATATATATATATATATATATATTATACCGGGTGTCCTTGTAAGAAAGATTAAATTATATAGAACGTAAAATACTTTCCCAAAATTTATAGTGGGGAATAAAAATTACAAGGATATTTAAAGGAATGTTGTTACGCCACTGTACGACTGAATATATCATAAATATTATCGAAGCTGACCCGCTTTAAGTATCGTTCTGTTGTTGATTGTTACGTACGTTCGATAAGATTTTTTGATTAAAGATAATAAATTGTAACTTAAATGCCCGTAAAGCATAGATGTCGCAGGTTCCCTTAATATATCAGCTTTAAAAAGTACAAATTTTTAACAGCTGACTCAGGTTATCGGACCATTACCTTAACAAAACTTATAGGTTTTATAAATATCAACATTGCTGACCTTGAATACAATTCAGGATCCGACATTCGTATATTATATTTCTTACTTCTAACAAAAAAAAAACATTCTTGTAATACACATGAAATTTTAGTATGCCTTTTAAAATGGGTTTGTAAATGAATCTAGCACACATCTTGATTTCTAATTATTTACTTGAATGTATATAAAGCTGATTTTGTACGATGTATGGACTTAGCAAACAGGATATTATATCCTTTATAAGATCGACATCTGTTACGTATGTAAACATACGTTGTGCATATAACTTCAAATATGGGTTCTAATTACATATTGAATATTTTGAATTCATACGCGGCACATATGCGTCGTAATTGACGTATTTTGGATTCATATTCCATATAATTACATTTTTTCATTTTTCATACGTTGTCATTTTATTTCAAGGAGAGCCTGTATATATATATTTATAAAATTCTGTGGAGGTGTAATAAATACAAAGCCAAATGATAAAATACAGTGAAGCTGGTATATTAAATAGGCCTCACGTTGGTTCCTCAAATGATAAAGCGCTGAGCTGGTCTAACTAAGAACAATGTGAATAATAAATGTTGAATAAAATATAAAAGTCAAAAGTTAATGACTGAATTGAAACAGAGAATTGGGCGCCTTAAATTTAAATAGTTCTAAGTTAGATCAACGCTATCTATGTACGTTCTTTATAACCTTCTAGTAGTAGTAGAGCAAGAGTAAATAAAGCAAATATGTTATATCCCAGGATCTTCGTCGGCGTGTGTATTATCCCTAAGGACGATGTTAATCGTATATCAATTATGTAACACTCAACAATTAAACACTAACAAATAAAAGGGTTAGTTAAGAAATAAAAGTAAAAATTTATTGAAGTAAAAATAAGGAAACTGTAACAGATATCAAATATAACGTGCTATGTGTCAATAAATAGTATTAATAAGTAATGCACATGTGTTTAGAACAATAAAAGGTTATGTTTTGTGAAAATGTGATAGATAAATATTAAATTATAATAAAATTAATGCACAATACAGGTGAGTACTACGTTGTTTAAAGTTATATGTATGTTTCAATTATGAGGTTGTAAATGATGTATATAACAGTAAAAATTCATGAGTTTTATGGATTTATTTGTTCGTTTTGATAATATTTATTTAAAAATATTAACTTTTAGGCTTTATTGGAGAATAACGAATGAAGTGAACCTGTATTCCTGTTATCTGGTAGTTGGTATCCAGAAAGAAAACGATGTGTTCGGGATAGTTCTGAGTACGGGTCCTCCAATCTCTGGTGACGGCGTTTGCGGCGTATCACGGCTTCGATTCTGCCTTTTCGTCGGTGTTCCAAATTAAAAGAAGCTTTGCTTGAAACTAGCTGGTTTCTAAGCGAAAGACTACAGGTTTGTTTTTCAAAAGTTGGGCTAATTATTTATGATTCGATTTAGCGTAAATTTGGTATAATATAACTGCTATTTTAATTATTAATTAAATTAAACTTTTAAGTTGTTCGAAATTACGGCCATTCGTTGTAAAAATTTATATCAGACGCTGATAGCGGCTATTTATTTTTCCAAAGCCTATTTTAATATTGTCAAAAAGCCTCGAAGTTTTACTTTTACTACATCAGTTAACATGTTGAATATAAATAATGTTTTAATTTTGACATGATCATTAAATTTATGGAATTATTTTCAAATATTCAGAATATGCTTTTCAATATTAGGTTATGTTATGATGCGCATAGCAAATATCGTTTTCGCGGGTTAATTGTATTTTAAATAAGTGGGCGTGTTTAACTAGTATCGATACAAAATATTGATGTAGGTAAATTAAATATCTGTAATTTCGCGCTAAAGATTTGAATTATGAAATTAATATACAAAATATAAAAATAAGTTTAAAAATAAAATAGGTTAATTAAAAGTATACAAAGTTGTCGTTATATTAATTTATATACATTGCGATACTAATTTTACAAATTAAGTCCGCCAATTTAAACCTTTTACTATGTGTTTTATATATTGTTTAATACTGTTTTTCTTATTGTAGAATCTGGAATTAGGGTGCTGTTTGTCCCATAACAATATATATATTAAGCTGGTTCAGCCTTCAGTATACTATTTACGTAAATATAAGCAATTTTTGATAATATTACAAATTCTAATTTAAATTAATATCTTATAATTCTATGTGAATGTCAGATCGCGCCATCTATTTAGGAACGACATAAGTAGGGTTATCTATTATGTAGCTATTTACAATTTTAAATGTCAATTAATTTATTAACATATTGTTTTATTATTATAGGTTATTTAAATACCTTCAATTTGTTTAAATTTACTTTTAACTAGAAGTTCAAACCAACATTTCAAATTGTCCACGCCTTTTTCTTTTCGGCGGCTATTTTTCCAGGTAGTCAACACGTTCAAAAAAAAGGAACATCGCTTCGTTTTAGGTAACGAAAAATATCAACAACAACAAAAAACATGAAACATAAAGAATAATATTATAAAAATATCTATACTACTTTGGAGTAACAAATTACCTTTGTTGCTAAATGCTTATTCAAGAAATTTGAACATTCACTACCGACAAGTATCGAGCCAGCATCTAATTATACTAAACATTCTAATCCTTAATTTTATTTCATTATATAAAAGCCATCCAGTTAATTGTGCTGTACAACCAATCTCCTGCCTTTTTACCGGAAGATTATATCCTGTTTCCAGTCCGAGAACCTTCCCGAAGGACCCTAATCCCAAAGCCTGCATACCTACTGTTACAAGTTAATTAGTACTCATAGTCAAGGTAGAATTTACCCTATAAATAAAGGATTATCTGGATATTATTATTATTAATCGTAGTTAGAGCAGCTTCACTGTGCTTAATATCACCTATTTGAATATTTAAATATAGTATAACTGAGCTAGCATTTTTCATAAACGTATTGGTCGATAATTAAGACGAACCCACCTTCATTTATCCTGAGATTACGTTATTATTGATATAGAGAACAGATTCCATTTTGAGGTTAAACCATATTGATTTGTATTGATTTTAAATATAAATCCTTCAGTTCCACCTTAAAGGCAGTAATAAAATTGACATATTGTTTGTAGCTTATGTAATCAATTACTTACCATGTTCGTGTTTTAATTATATTATCGTACTGAAAGAGCTTATCACCCATTTTAAACTAATTGTTGCTGTCAATATTTTGAGTACACATGCACTCAAATATGTAAAGGAGGGGGGAAATTCAAATTGTTACGCTATTATAATGTTCATATTACTAAAGATTTTATTCATTAAAGAGAGTTTAATCTGTTAAAAGTGGTTTTTCTTTCATATTACATTATAGGCACACGAACGTGTTGGAAATATAATATAGTTCAGAGAGCGAGGTTGCTCTATCATAATATATATTGATAAGATACCGAAGAGGTTATTATGTGAATATACATGCAGAATTTAAATATTAAATAAACTGGTTGGTTAAATGTTTAAATTGTGAATTATAAATCTCTATATTAAGTGGGCTATTACAAGTTACATATAGATGGGGTTGTACTACATCAAAAACTGTTATTTGCGCATGATGCAAAGATACATATTCGTTAATATCGAAGTATACATAACCAAAACAGCTGTTCATAAAAATAACTTCTAAGTATATTCGGGTGGGCGAAAGTTTGTGTTATGTGTCCGGCTAGACAGAAGAACAATTTAGACTCTTGTTGTTGGACATAAAAACATGCCTATTAAATGGAAGGTTCGGTGACTGCAATAGGACACTTACAAAATCAGCTGATGCTAATGCAATTAATAATAGTGTTTCTACATTCAAAACTACAAAATAAAACGAATGAGATAAGGATTATAATTATGGACTTTAATGAAATAATTGCAAAGAAAGAACAGGTAAGTGGAAAAATTTATTAAATTATGAATATATAAAATGTAACATGTCACGTGATGAAATAAATATGGCATAAAATCTAGGTTAAACGATACAACAAAATAAATGTGACATGAATAAAGCTAAACGCATAAAAGAATTCTAAGATTGAATTTAATAAATTAACAGGAAACTGTATTCTTCGTAACTTATATTAGAATATCTAAATCTTAATATGAAACATAGGTTATATTTATTTAAAAAGAAAAATTCGATAGTGGTTTTATTTAATGACATTAAATTAATTTATCATTTTCAAAATTCGTAGAATGTTTAAAGAATACTTATGTGGACTTGGATAGGAATTGATTGTACTGGATCAGGCTGGTAGATCTGTGGTTGCGGCATACAGGTATCAACGGCGATCCGCTAGCGTCGCCCGCTTGTTGTTCGATCTAACGGCTGGCTTCCCGGCGAAATGTAATTTACGTTTTCTTGGACACCGGTTACCGTCTGGACTCGCAAAATGTGTTAAACAGGAGCTGGATATACTGGTAAGGTTTTGACTAGATTTGACGTATGGTTTTTTAGATTTATTAATACTTTTTCTTTTAATTTGCAGAGAGACACTTTTAATACGTCTAGGTGTTTTTAATGGAGAATTTTCTAGTGACGCTAACTTTCTTTTTTTTTCAATCCTCATTTCTGATTCGTCCAACTCTATGTATTTATATAGTCTCGACATTTTATTATAATGAAAATGACAATTTAATCATTTTAAATATACTTATGCTTAATATAAATTATCAAGTTTATATTAGTGAATACATGTTTGACGTGTGAATGTTGATAGTTGTATATAATGCTAATTTTATAGTGGGGAAAATTCCCGCGGTAATCTTTTTAAATTAGTACAGTTTTGCCTAAATAAATGGCGTCATTTATTATTAATCAATTAAGTTGAAATATCTTTGGAAATACAAGATATCGGAATGAAATGACTGATACAAATAAACAGAATAAAATAAATAAATGTGAGAATGAATTTAAAACAATTAATTACGCGAAATCAACTTTATTGATATTACATATGAAGAATTCAGTTTCAATATTTTTTTAATAATTCTAAAGCTTACATATATACATGAAAATTCCGTCTTTTGCTAACTGAGGCTCTCTTAGGCGTAGGCTTGACCTACATCAATATATATATATATATATATATATATATATATATATATATATATAGTAAAAATTAATTAACGAGTGATCGGTCTGTCAAATAAAAAAATCATTTATTTTACTCTATATATTTCATAACGAATTTGTTACTTCTTTAGGAGTGCAATTGAGAGTTAAAATCAATCGTATAACTTTTAAAACATTAAATTAATAATATGTTGGTTTATCGTCAACCTTTTAAAAACAAATATAATATATTTGTTAATTAACCGCTCACCCGTTAATTAATACAATACGGTCGATAATACTTCATAGTACTTCATAGTATATATATATATATATATATATATATATATATATATATATATATAATATTATTTAACTTATTGCAGAAAACTGGGAGCGAATTTAAAAAAGTGAATTTCAAAAAGTAGAACATTTTTTTATGCGATATTTTTTGCTATCCTTTTACCGTATGCAGTATTCATATAGATGGATTACTTGAACATAAGTACATAATCAATATTTGACGTTAAAAGCCGCCCCTACACTCAAGTTAATTCTATGGATTTTATTGTAACTTGACTCGACCGCACATTCATTCTTTTCTATTACATGGACCCTTGTTCTACCTGTGATGTTGCATCAACTTCAAAAATTACTGACCCACTGCTAACCCTTGGTGCTCTCACTCTTTCTCTTAAAGGGTTGTGAAGTATTATTCCTATTTAGTATCATTTCCCGTCCCGTTCGACCAAACGAAGCCATGGCAACCTTTGATTTAATTTGAGAAGCAATTTTAGAGCGTACACTTAATTTGATTTTCATTTATTTGTCGTGGAAATTGCGAAAATTTTTGTCCAGCGTTTTTTATACCTATAGGAATTGAAAATTTAATTTTGAGAAAGTATTTATTCATTTTATGGTATTGTGTGAACTATTGTAGAGTGTAAAACAATGTAGAACTATGTCCTTAAATGAATGTTTCTTATGCAGATTTTTTTATTGTATAAACTGAAATTACAATCGACTAAAATATAGTAGAACAGAATATCTAAAGTATTTTTAAAATTGCTAAAAAAATATAGAATTTAAATTTAGAAGAATTTGGAGTAAAACAGATGAACTTTATGAACTCTTGTGTAATAATGTACACATGTTATGTGTTTCTATTTGAGTCAGATCATATTTTTTACTATCGGAGCTCTGGTTAAGACATCTTTTTACATATCTGTAAATACTTCATAACTCCATACATAACTAAAAATTCTATGTAAATTTTCAAATACTAGCACTGTCTAGCACCATTTATCGGAAAAAATTAGCATTAGATTCTAAATCTGCCATTTTGATGTCGACGGGCTAAATTTGGTTAATTTCAGAGATTTGATTTGAACATTTCAGGTGTAAATAAGGTGTCTAAATGAAAAATCGTAAATTTAATAAACTCGCAATTACTGGTGCAATGCAATATTTATCTTTCAAAAGACTAAACATATTTTGAAATTTGGCTTATATGCAACAAATTTTGAGTGACAAAGCTCCTTCGAAAGTCACAATTCATCCCTAGGTGGTACAAATTAAATGGGGTAACAATAGCATCGAAGATGACTTGTGAGCAAGACAATAAAAAATTAGAACTCCGGAGATTATCAATAAAATGTATGTTATGTGTATGAGAATTAATAATTATTAAATCTCATTTTACATGAGATTGTCGCTATAATTTGTTGCATTAAATTCTACAATCCGGCTAATCACTTTAATTCTCATACACATGTCCATTATAGTTCGTATATATGCACGTAGTAAAGCAGTGAAAGTCGTGTCTGTCCCCGGAAAATGTGCGCTGATGATCCGTAAAAACGGTGAAATGTCGATATTTGCATATTCCGGGCAGACATGTTTTTCATATATTTTTAATTTTCACATATATATATATATATATATATATATATATATATATTGTTATGGGACAAACAGCACCCTAATTCCAGCATCTATAATAGGAAAAACGGCATAAACAATTATTAAATTCATTGAAAAAGGGTTAAATAAGCGGTTTTAATATGTTAAATTAGTATCGAAATGTATATAAATTAATATGACGACAACTTTGCATACTTTTAGTTAACCTATTTTATTTTTAAACTTACTTTTATATTTTTAATTTCAATTTCATTATTCAAATCTTTAGCGCGAAATTACAGATATATAATTTATCTACATCAATATTTTGTATAGATACTAGTTAAACACGCCCACTTATTTAAAAGGAAATTAACCCGCGAAAACGATATTTGCTATGCGCATTACAACATAACCTAGCATTAGAAAACATGTATAGTATATTCGAAAATTATGCTATAAATTTTATTATTATGTCTAAATTATTAAATTGTTTATTTTATTCTTGTCAATAGAATTAGTAAAAGTAAAACTTAGAGGCTATTTCATATAATTAACTAGGCTTTGAAAATAAAGAAACGCTATCGGCGTCTTTTCCAAAAACGCTTTATAACGTATGGCCGTTTTTTTCTTTCAACTCCAAAGAAAATTATAAAAAAGTTAAAATACCAGTGAAATTATAATAAATATATGCTGAATCAAGTGATTATTAATTGATCTAATATTTGAAAACAAACCTGAAGCCCAACGCTTGGTAATTTGCAAATTTTGAGACGAGCATCTTTATAATTGGAGTCCGGACGAGGAAGCAGAATAGAAGTCACATACGCCGTTATCAATTTGGAGGACCCGCAAATCATCTTTCCCGATTATTTCGACTTACTTTCTGGATACCAACTACCAGATCACCGAAATACAGGTTCACTTCATACATACTCTACAACAAAGCCTATTTCATTAAAACTATACTATTAATAAAATAAAAACCTGAATTTTACTTTTACTCTTATCTAAACCTTTCATATTATAGTATCCCTTTGAATAGTTATCCTTATGAATATTTAATAAAATAGTAGTACTTACCTGATTTAATTTGTTTACTGTAGTAATTTAGTATAAGATCACATTTATTTATCACACATAACCTTATTAAGTATGATAACACACGTGCAAATATTTAATAGTTAATTTGATTTATCGCTTGATACAGTTATTTGTTCAATTTACAGTTTCCTTTTTATTTAAATAAATTATATTATTTTTATTAACAAAGTCACTCTTTTATTTGTTAGTGTTAAGTTGTAGGAGTTATTTAAAATAAGATTTATTTATTTATACACATCACAAAGGAATAAACAACCATTCTACCAGCGAAGATCCAGAGAGAGTCACATTCTAACTACTTCATGCTTACGACGACTAGTTGGCACATAAAACATATAGATAGCGTTGATCTAAATATATTTATCATATTAAAAGGCGCTCAATTAAAAATTCAAATTTATTAACATCAACTTTCATTACACTTTTTCATTTCATTTATTCACATTTAGAACGTCATTCGCTTTTCTTCAATATATATATATATATATATATATATATATATATATATATATATACGTGGGGGTATTAATATATTCTTAGCCAACTGTTGAAACATTTTAAAGTTGGGACTTGGAATATTTTATTATTCAACGTAGTCTCCTTTTAAATTAATACACTCAATACAACGATCCTGCAACGCCTTTAACTTTTATAAAAAAGAAGATTCTTCTTGGTCTGCAAACCTCTTCGATACACAAAAATTGACGTCCTTATAAACTGTTTTCAATCGATGGAACAGATAAATAGTCTGAGCGGGCTAAGTCTGGAGAATAAGGCGGGTGTTCCAGTAATTCCAACCCTAGATCCCAAATTGCATTCATGATAATACGCGATTTGTATGCTGGGGCATTGTCCTGCAAAAAACACACCTTTCGCTTATATGCCACATCTTGTTTCCTTAATTTTCTCTCTCAGGGTGGTTAGTAATATAGAATAGGAATCTCCAGTAATGGTCTGACTTTCTTTTACGTAATCGATACGGATATTAAAAAAAAACTGAAGCAAGAACTTTTCCAGCGGATTTATGAACTCGATAGTTCTTAGGCCTTAGAGAACCATGATGCTTCCACTCCATCGGTTGCTGTTTTGTTTCTGGTTCGTAAAAATGGACCCATGTTTCATCCATAGTCACAACACGGTGCAAAAAATCTGGATATCCTTCAAACCCGGCACAGATTGACCGTGATGCTTTCACTCTTGCTCGTTTGTGTTCTGCGTTCAAGCATTTAGGAATCATCCATTTTGCAAAAAAAAAAATTCATATCTAAATCGACGTGAACTGTATGATAGACTCATTCATATGAAATCTTTAGTGCCTCAGTTCTGTGTTTCAGCCCAATTCGACGGTCTGATAATATCATGTCATGAACTGCGTCAATATTTTCGGAGGTGGACACCGAAATCGGTCTTCCTGGTCGCTTGTCATCTTCAACGGAAAGTTTTCCTCTTTTGAATCATGCAATCCAATTTTTGACAATCGCATTGAACGCCAAGTGTGTTAAGCATATCTCCGTAAATATCCTACTGTCCTCTTTTGAACGATGCCTCGATACTCCAATTTAAAGATTTTCACATTTAGATTCGACATACTTTCTTTCAAAATTTACTGCACAGCAATACTTCCTGATGTAAGATTTTACAGTGACACTTTTAAAATATCATTACTTCTTGCCATTATAACAAAATTTTGTTTTGTTGAAGGAAAATGGCCTAGGCTAACTAAATATTAATACCCCCTCGTATATCAAAGTTGATAAAATTCTTGGAGTCTCGGTATTTTGTTAAATAAATAAATTAGTTTGTTAACGTTTCGAAGAAATTGAAAGGGGATTAATGCCATTTTCCAGCAGGATGGAGCTCCATGTCACTACAGTCTAATCGTTCAAGAAGCTGTCCGCAACAAATTTCCTGACCGTTGGATTGGGAGGAATGGTTCTGTTTTGTGGTCACCTAGAAGTCCTGATTTGACGCCATTAGATTTTTTCTTTTGGGGCTCCGATAAGAACCTTGTTTGTTCTGGAAAAATACGGATCTATAGCATCTGAGAGAAAGAATCATCGTATAAATTTCAACGTGAGTCATGAAACTTTGAAACTTTATAGATGGGATAAAAAAAAATTAAGATTTGCTGTACAAATAAATATTATACCATTTATATTAATATTTTTATTTTGCTTCAAAACCCCTGACACCTTTTTCGATTCAAAAATACCGACTTATTATTAAATAACCAATTAAATGTCTCTAACTTCTCACTTTTAAATTTGTTCAATGTTAGCAAAGACTATTCCTATTAATTAATTTAATTTACGAAAATTTGTAAATTTACGTATAATCGCAGTCAGTATTATATACTTCACAACGTCACTCTTAGAGCGAAACATGTATATTTTATTAAATATTTTTAGACATTTAAATGTGTGTTTATTTCAATTTTATTTAGATTTATTATGAAGTAAAATCAAATTAGTTGGTGCATAATTAGTGCCACATGTAATTATTACACGCAATTATTACCTAATGCAAATCACAGTTTTAATAGAAATGGTAGATCCGCAATTGGTGGTAAAATTAAAATTCTTTGGTAATAATATAGAAGCACTTCTTTAAGTTAATTTCTGAATTATATATACATAATTGTATGAGATATTTAGTGCGTTTTGCAGCAACGCATACTTTTTCTCGAATATTAAATTTCCTGAGCTTCTTAATTGCCGTTTCCGCTGAATTTTGAGTTTTTTGCCCCGACTTTTCCCTTCCTAATTTAATTTGTCGTTGAATGTTTGCGTGGATTTTTTCGAAGAGAGCTTACTTCGCAGCAAACGAAATTATCAGATAGGTTCTTTTCATTAATCACTTGATTAAGTAGTATTTCGCATTTCTTCTTATTTAGAGGTAACTGAGATACATGATCGTATTTTCTCTTCTCTCGCTAATGGCAACCGATATAATCATTAATTTTAATGTCAAATTTCCAACGATCAATAGCATTTTCATCGAATGTGTGTGCTAAAACTTTTATGCGCTCTTTTTATTTAGATCCTTATATAATCAACTAATAGCTAAATTTGAAATAAAAAATATTGATTTAATTTGAAATGTTGTCTTGAAAATAATAAATATTATTTTAATATATCCTTTAATTCTTCTAGTATTTCGTTAACATTATTTTTAATTTATTAGTTGGTTCTGTTCTTCGCATTATAAAAACAATATGTGCGATGATCTGTTTGATGATTATAATATCAGCAGACATTTCGCTTATAGTATAACAACGAAGAAAAGGTTAAAAGGCATATGCGCAAGTACTAAATAAACAAAAGGAAAAATTGAAAACACAGCAAATGAAAATATTAACAAAAGTGACCACTTAACATTAAAAATAAAAAGTATTTCAAAAAGAATTACATCTAATTGTCCATTAGTTTCTTCTATAAATTACGATGGTCTGCATTCTTGAAATACGGATATAGATTAAACGGTATGAAAGTTATCTACCTGTCACTGTCAAAATTTATCATCGATAGATAATAATGATGAAATTAATAGCAAGTACAATTAGATTATTAATTTACTTAATAATAAAATTATAAAGATGGGATATTAATCAAACAACAAAAGTAAATAACTAATTTGTAGAAATTTTAATTATTATAGTTTATAACAAGTGTTCAAAATGGTCACACCATTCTGTTGAATGCATAATGCAATACGACGTTTCATGTTGTCAAAAATATTCTGCATTTGGTGTTATTTCATTACATTTAATTGTAATTGTATTCATCAAGTCATTTAAGTTATTCATTCTTGTCTTATATACTCCATTTTTTAGCAATCCGAAAATAAAAAATCTAATGGAGTAAGATCTGGTGAGCTTGCTGGCCAAACACCTTTTCTTATAACTCGAGGAGGGAACTGGTATTCCAAAATCGCTAAATTTTCACGAGTTGTATGTGCGGTAGCCCCATCTTGCTGGAAGTAATCTCCGTTGAATTCGTCTCTTTCCACTTTAGCTAAAAATGGTGTTAATAACTGTTCTCTGTATCGTTGGCTATTAGTGTTATTGGGAAAAAATATTTGTCCTTTTTTTCTACGATGAGAAACAGCTAACTATACTCCAACTTTAACAGGATAACTTCGATATGATTGTTCGGATTGTTTGTAAACGATGTTCTGTAATTTGGTTTATTTACAAACTCGCTTAAATGAAATCATGCTTCATTAGTAAAAAAACTTAGATAAAGAATTTCGTCTGTATAAATTTTCTTGAAAGAAGTTGCAATAATTAAGCCTACTAGCGTCATCTCTAGGTAAGATCTGTTAAACAATCGATACTTTGCATGTATACATATTGCTATGAACTGTGGTTTTTATATTTACTGTACCACCGTTCACGACAAATCTACCTAACTAGGATACTCTGTCGGTTTATTTCCAAAAATGGAACTGCTTTCTTCTCAGGGTTCCAATCGGAAACGTGGAATAAAAAACGAATTTTTATGAGAAATGTTAAAATAATATTTGTTTAAGAAAATTGTTATGTTCTTGGTGAAAGGTTAATTAAATGATGAGCACAGTATAAAATTTAAATGTATATTTAATACAAAAAAAAAACAAAAAAAGAAAAAAAATCTTTATAAAGTATAAAGATTGTGTAATATAATTTAATTACAACCAGAGGTAAAAATAACACATTGAAATGACCGTTACGTGCATTCAAAAACCTCTTTGACTATCGGCCAAATTAAATAAATCACAAAGACTATTTTTAATTTCTCCCCAGAGAACAATATAAAAATAAACACAAACTTGACAGCTCGATCAAAAATCTACTACAGGCGCGCACACATGTCAAAAAAAAATTCCCTTGAATTCCAAACGTATAAAATTTTTACAGATAAATTTTTTACTTAGAAATTTTAAAAATCCTCTTTGTCATCTATCTCAATTAATTAAGACTAAATCTCAATACAACAATATTAATACAATAGAAATACAATATTCAAATCTTTTAAATTAATAAGATATCTTTAAATATATATATATATATATATATATATATATATATATATATATATATATATATTTTTACTTACATAAAAAATCATGGGAGACACGTTGACAAGAAAACGTTATTAAATTAAATATCATCAAAATTACGAGAATAAAACTCGTAGAAAGTTCGGGAAATTGAAATACAAACACATCAACTATTTAAATCAAATTCAAACCGAAGTTACATAATATAGATAATTATCTATTTTCTAAATAAAAAGAACGTACTTCTCGTCTTACTGGTAAACTGTGTCTAAAGATTTAAAGTTGTCTTTCAGTCCACATCAAGTGCGGCGGCTTCAGTGTAGAACTCGTTTTTGCACCGGGCACATGAAATATACATACAAGTTCAAAATAATGGTACATTCATTTTTAAATAAATTTTTAATATTTATATGGGCAAAACCATAGCAATATGTAAACAAAACTTCAAAATTCTATGCACGGTACTAGAAGATACGTTTGTTTGAACTGATAAACGACGAACTGATGTATGTGGGTTTTCTCCGACAAGGTTTTCTACGTGTTCAACAATATTTTGCTTTGTACGTTTTCTACCAGAACTTTTGCCTTTTAACACAGATCCTGTAGCCCGAAACTCCTCCACGACTAGACGAATGTGATGATGTAAAGCCACAACTCTATGAGGAAATTGCAAGTGAAACTGTCGCTTACATTTCGCGTAGTGATCGTTAAGAAATTGTGAACTTCGGAAATTTGCTTCAACAATAAAAATATTTTCTTGCGATGTGTACATTATTGAAAGGTATTGTTTATTAAGTAAAGAAAAAATTGTTAGAAAAAATTGTAATTGCTAGTCACAAAATGATGAATAGTTACTTATAAATAAAAGATAATAATTTGCAAGTACTAGTTACTCAGAGCCTACTGAGACGAAGTTATTTTTGAAACACGTTGTATATATTAACAATTACGAAAAATATGTATAGAGTTAATAAAGAACAAAACAATTACAAAGGATTACAAAGGAAAACAGAAAATGTAAAATTGTATAAGTTTCTACTATAATTCATTATTCGCCCTCTAAATAACTATTTGCATTAGGTCATTATTTTGTGTTATAAAGGGTAATCACCCTCAAAATATTAATCCTAGACCGAGGAGTACGGAACACTTCTAAAGATTTTCCGCTTCGGGAATTCGCAGCGAAATTCATTTTGTTATCTGTCACATCCTGGTCAAGCGTGGCCAACTTAAATGCAATAAGTATTGCTTTATACTAACAGCCCGTTGTAGAAACATTAAGCCCTCCAGTAAACGACCAGCGACTATCACAAACTGGATACATGTAGAGACATTTTTAAATATTCCGTAAATATTTGATGATATTTTATTCATTAGAAAGATATTTCACAATAATTTATATGTACCAGGGCGATTCGTAAAGTAAGTATCGTGTTATTATTGAAAAAAAAACACCAATACATGAAGAGGTTTTTATTATATAGAAAAGTGTCCGTCTGCCTGCCCGTCTGTTTCCTACAAACTAAAATGCCATCAACATATCTTCACCAGTATTCAAGAAAATGTTTGTAATTTCTTCTACATAATTCATAAAAAGATTGGCTAGGAACGGTAAAAGGGGATATCCCATATGGAGGTCACTAACTTGTTTATAATACTTGTTATTTAATTTGAAATAATTTGTATTTAAGCATAGTTCTAAGAAGTCTATAAGCATTTGCTAATAATGGGATTTACCTGATTTTGGTCGAGCTGGATTCTTACCAGCATAATTATTTCTATAGGGGGAATACTCGCAAACAAATTACTTACATCAAATTAAATATATTTAGTAGGTATTCTTGACATTGTAAAGTTTAATTTTAATAATAAAGTAGGTCACATATTCTCATACATTATACAACAAGATACTTGGAAATACTCGATTATACGAGACGTATTGCCTGAAACACCAGGCAATACGTCGAGTTTCGAGAATTTTCAAGTGTCGAGTTGTAGCTAGGCTATATCATGATAATAAAAAGAAAAAAAGTTGTGCGAAACGAGCCATGATAACTATCAAATCTGACAATTCAGTAATGTTAAATTTTTGAAGGCGATACCATAGCAATCTAATAGTAGTTTTGGCAGCGAATATACAAGAGTTTGTATATTCCGAATATACAAAGGTTCGAATATTCGTTTTGCGTCATAATACGCGAATAACCGCTGTAATACATGACAACCATACGAAAATCCTGCATTTTCATTGGTTCATAATTTTAGAGTGATATAATCGTATTAATTAATACACAAACAGATCTAATCACTTTATCTCTTAACTAAAAATAGATCAACACAACAGAAGAAAATTAACCAACTATATATTTTATAATTTCTTTATTGGGATTAAACTTAAAAAAGTAGAAATCGATTTTATCCAATCCATGAACCTATATGAAATTATATAATATCACAAACTAACCAAAACTGAGTGTATTAGAATAATTATCATTAGACAGTTAATGTAAACCAATCTTCAAAAGGCAAACGTCTAGGGCAAGTAAACAGGTCGCCTTATAAAAGGATTATTTGAAATGTTTACAATATTTTCTCATTTCTGTGCCTACTTCCCACCAAATATCTAACATGCCATAATAATATCGTATGGTTTAAGAAACAATTTGCACCTCTGCACATTGATGGTCATTCTATCAACACTTTACACTATTCAACGAATATCGAAAGGGAGATACGATAGCGATTTGTAAAGTAAGTTTTGTTTGGCTTTTGAAAAAAAAAACAGCAATATATGAAGAGATTTTTATTTTATATAACTTTAAGCTACTACTTTCAGCTATTTTTCTACATAGTTTCCATTAATATTGACATTTGTCATAGCGATGAATCAGCTTTTTAATGCCCCCTTCGTGGAACTCTGCCGCCTATGAATTAAGCCATGCTGTAACGAAGTTTCACAGTAGACTTCAGTATTTATTATGTTCCCTTGTTCCATAAAGTCTACAAGACAATGACTTTCCTTCTCCCAAATGACAGGAACAACGACTTTTCTCGCAGAAAAAGTTTGATGGCATTTCAAAGGTTTCCTCGTAGGCGAGTTGGAGCGACCCCACTGCATTGATTGTTTTTTCGTCTCAACATCGACATAGGTGGTCCAAGTTTCATCACCTGTTACGATGTGTCAGAGGAAATCTTCACATTAAATATCGTAATATATCAGAAAAGTTAGTGCCGATCCCACACACAAGTTTTGGCACCCATCATGAATAAAATTTGTGGAAACCTAAATGTTCAACCTGGTAACCCCCAACCTCGTACAAAATTGTACATGAAATTTGAAGGAAAAAGGCGCTTAACTCGTTCGTCACAATAGTTGATCTTTCACTTCGTTCTTCATCATGGACATTAGTTCGTCCTTCTTTAAAGATACGGCACCATCTTCTAACAATACTGGCACTTATGATATTTTCACCATAAAAAGAACAAAGTTGACTTTGAATATCAGCAGCTTTCATGTTCTTTGCACAAAAAAATCGGAAAATAGCACGCGATTTACAATCGGAGGAATTTTCAATTGTAAAATTGTCATTTTAAAGGAGGAAAATAGTACAACGAAAGAATATCCGAACGATTCTCTCATTAGCACTCACACTGAACCATACTACACCGCAGCACTGCGATCGCACCGATATTCCCACTCCTCTGCTCACTAGGCGGAAACGGAAGTTATTTTACGAATCGCGCTCATGTATTTTGATCGAAAAATGAATTAACTAATACTAAATTGCACGTTAAAAGCGGCAAAACTATTATGGAAAGCCTACAAATCTTTGATATTGCTTATGGAGATAATTGTTTATCACAAGCAACAGAACCAACAGAAGGCAGATAGAAAAAGTCGAAAACCGGGTATTATCTTAACGTATTAATGTGTCGAAGCGCTTTGTTGGCCATATTCGTCGTTAATATCAAGGAGCAGGCAATTGGTGATTCTTGCACGTTAATATACCTTCTCATCTGACGAGTGCAGTTTAATTTTTTTGTCTAAAAGTCACTTTTTTTATTCCACATAAAACATCACTGATTATCACTGTGATTATTCATTGTTCTTCCAGCTGCATTTGGCGATGAAATGAAACCATTTCGGATGAATTGAAGACATTTAGCGGTCAATGACAAACAGTTTCAACATTATTGCAATCGTTTAATAATAATGTGATACGTTTGTTGAACGTGCAGATCATGGTTCAGTTCGGGCCAATAGTCACTGGTCAATGGTAAACATTTAAAAATAAAATAAATTTTTTATATTTAATTATTTAATATTTTTTTAGCACTAGCATTTAGCATAACGTACACATCTTGGAGATTTTCTTGGTCTAAACATGAAAGTTAACACCTTTTAAATTAACCCCATTTTTTCGAGCTTTTTCAATAACACTTTCCATAACTGCTTGCAAAGTGACTCTTGCTATCGTTCTAATTTCCTGACAAATATTGTCGTTCAGCTCAGCAAGATTTCGGCGCTCAGTAACAAATACTGGCTGTTTCAAATGTCTTCATAAAAGGAAATCTGGGGTCTTCAGATCAGTGAATGTGATGGTCAATGAAACTGCATTTCTGGAAATTATTTTTTTCCGAAAATTCTTCAAAATCTCGTATTATGTCTTTTCACAAATCCATTTAACTAAAAATGGGCTTCATCTACCATTATCAGTTTGTTAATAAAATTGATGTCTTCTCTAGAATTCTCTAGAATATGGGACAATAGTCGTGTTTGATGATCCATCGGCTTTAGCTCCTGTACTAATTGGAGTTTGTATGGAAACATGCAAAGACCTCTTCATATGGTTCTCAAAGTACTGCGAGCGATTTCAAACTCTTGAGGACATCGTCGAGTGGATGTGCCTTGCTATTCATCAATGCTTTGCCGTACCCGTTCAATATTTTCCTGTAAACGACCTGACCGGGGTCTGCTAATCCGTGGAAGATTCTGGACAGCACCTCTCTGTTGAAAACCCTTACTCAGGCCCAATATTGCTGATAATGACGAAGGATTTCTTTGATTAAAATGAGCTGATCAAAGTAAAATTCAATAAGTTTTATCATCAATTTACTCATAATTTAATTGCTAATTCTCTATTTTAAAAATCTGAAACAAAAAATATACATAATGAAAAATATTTTTAATAATATTAAATATTATTAAAAATCCGTTGTGGAGGACATAATACAAGTTCGTATTTGTGTGAAAGTATCTCTCCAGATACGCAGACATGTGTTTGATTTTACAACAGAATCATCAGTGCGCACCACTGGAGAGATACCTTGATATAATAACACTCTTATAATATTACAAATGTTATTAAAACAGAGCGTAGAAGAAAATTCTACGCTGCTCATTGACCAATGTTAACATCATGAATGCCAAAACAACCATCACCGTCTTCATAGCAAGTGTAAGTACTCGCCTTCAGTAGTAATACTGAAGGGAAGTACTTCGAATAAATCAAATGGACTTTTTTAAGCCATTTCGCTTGTTTTTGGCACATAACGTCCCTGCATAAAAATCTAGATTATATATATAATTTAAAAATGCACATACAAAACAGTAAGGACCTTATGTAGTAAACACACTGTGTAAGGACACTAGGGGAAAGCAGTCTATGATGGCATGGTGCACATGATGGCATACCAGATGTAAATTCAAATTTATCGGTTGTGGCGTTCTAGCTCGCGGCCTTGCATGCGCAGGAGCAGGTTTCAGATGCTCAGATTGAGAGCAGCGCCAGTCAAGGGAGATATTTTCTCAGAGTTCAGCAAAGTTAATTTTGATAAGTAGCGAAGTAACATTATCGGCTTATTCTGTCACATTGTTCTTGAAAACTGTGATTTATTGTATGAAGTTAGCATGCACATGTTGCATTATTGTTTATTCATGGATCTATCCACTTATTTTGAAGTTTTATTCGCGGCAAAGGAGGTTTAAGGTGATTTAATTTAAAAGCCGGTTTTCCCTATGATGACATACTACCTGGTCTCTCATCATAGGAAACCAGTGTTTTCATATTTTTTTACGCATGGTATTACATAAATGAGATCTTAGTTGCATGTATTGTCATATATGACAAGGTATGGCAAAGTATGGTTCGAAGAAAAGTCAGAAGTGAAAGGAGGAGGCAATAGAACAAGCATACAAAATATAAAGGTCAAAAAATGGGATGGCAACTAGCGCAAACGTTTAATGTTTAAGAATAATAGTGGTGTCACAAAAGCAGATTTAGGAGGTCGCAGAACAGTACTAAGTGAAGATATAGAGCAAGAATTAGCGAAGAACGTTACACGGAAACAAGATTTTTTGGATTACCGACAAAATATCTTAAAAGACTTGTATGTTCCAAATTCAGAAAAAAAAGCAAGATCAACGATGATTCTAATAAGAAAACCGAAATGGCAGGGAAAAAATGGTCATTGGATTTTTAAGAGGCGCTCTACTATCTCTTCGAGGATTCCAGAAAATACGCCATATCCTCGAACACAGACCTTTGATAAGAACAGCATAAGTCAATACCTTACTAAACTAGCTGCTACTATGGATCAGTATAAATTTCTACCCGAAAACATATATATTTTTGACGAATCATACTTGAGGACCGTGCAAAAATGACCACATAAAATTTTCGCTACCCGAGGACAAAAGTAGGCGGGGGTCCTTAGTAGCGCCGAACGCGGGCAGCACTTTACTGTAATCTGTTCAATGTATGCCATTGGTTTACTTCCAGGCTTTCATTTTTCTACAAAAACGGTTTAAGAATGAACATATGGATGATTCTCCACCTGGCAGTAAAGCATTTTGCCAAGATAATGACTAAATAAATAGCGGTCTTTCCATGTCTATAAAGGTCTATAAAGAACATGAAAATGAGCATTCAAGAATTATAACCGGTGCCAGTAGCTGTCCCTAAAACAAAAGCGAAAAAAGGACGAAAACCAGGAAAACGTTGTCATTTCAATACAACTCCCGGCATCATAGAATTCAAAGACAAAGCAGATGAAACAGCTAGAAAAGAACGAGAAAAGCTGTCTCGAAAAGTGAAAAGAAGGAAAATCATAAAGGAGGACGAGAAAGAAAACGAGAACCATTTTAGTGATCCTTACAATAACAATAACGATGACGAATCTGACGTTGTTTGCATATACTGCAATGGACTTTACTCTTAGTCTCGTTATATGTTAAATTCTAGTTATTTTATTAGTGAGATATTTTTTTTTTGTTTTTATGAGTTACTGTAACAGAATAATTGAAACATACATGAGTGGGTAAAACCTCACCAGTTTTGTATAATACAAAAGTATGTTTAATAATATAAAATATTATTAAAAATCTGGTGTGTTAGTATGTAGACAAAGCGAGAGTACTTCGGCAGTCTGACAATATGCAGCGCTGTATGTACTTCTACGCTGTGAGATAGTGAAGTCGTTCTTTTTCTGTGAATGTGTCTGAAGATATCCTTTCTCCAACAGGGGCGTATTGATGAACATGTAGAAAGATGAAATACGTATCTGCGTCTCTGGGGAGGGATATGTTTGGATACGTTCACAAAAATTATTAATATTATTTTATATTATTAAAAATAGCTTTGTATTTCATGAATTATTGTTGATTGATTTATTTTTATATAATTTATTGTTATTTTTATTTGTGTAATGTTCCTCTTTTTGTTCTCACTAATAAAAATTAAAAATAATAAGTCAAATTGTTTTGAATTTATGACTGTGTGCCATCATAAGGCGTGGGGTGTCTATGATGGCATAGTCAAACAATTCTTCGCAAAGCGATTTCAGCAAAAATACTAACTTAATCTGAAATTATATAACTATCATAAACGCTGATGAAAGTATTTAAACACAAAGTTTTAGGTTCCTAATTAAAGAAGTAGCAGAGCATAGAATTAAGTATGCCATCATAGGCTACTTTCCCCTACTTATCACAGATGATATTGTTGATTGTCAAATTTCTAAATGCATGCCAAATTTTACTGCTTCAATATACAGCCACTGTTACATGTATTATTAACCCAATTTATAAACATTTTATGTACATCGTGAATAACTAACTAAAGTCAGGTAACGTCGGTGTTTGCTGTGGAACTTGAAAATATTCAGCAAGGGAAATACATTGCAGACTAGTTGTGTATGTGAATTTATACGTTCTTATATTAATGTCAAAATTTACTGCATCACATTGTCACGTTTCTTTTTTGTATCAAACGCTTAGAACCGTTTTATTGACCGTAAAATAATATATGACATTTCCCGGTTTATACTTCAGTCGATGACTTAAAAACATGGTTTACGATCATATTTATCCAGTTCTTTTTTTACATAGTCATAAACATTGGAAAATGTCGTGGGATATCATGAAGGAAAATTATTTTTATGACAAAATATAAAGAAGTTTTCTTACATCATGTGTGAACATACGAAGATAACATTTTAGACTTCTGGGATATACATTTTGAAGTTACGTGCAATCGTAAAACACACATGAAGTTTGTGAGGTAAATGAACTACTATTTGTTTTCTAAAATGTTTGTGTAAAAGATTATTGTAGTTTGTATTAATTTTGCAAATATACAAACTATAATAAAAATTACAAATGAAACAGACATGCAATATACACATCTGTAACTGTACACATGGACAATACACCTCGTATTTTCAGCATTTACTTCTGCTTAAGACACGTGTTTCTGCCATTTACTATTAGGCGTCATCAGTTAAGCTAGTTAATAAGCTATTTATTGCCATCTGGCATCGTATTAATGGACTTACACCTATATACGTATTTGCTTCCCTTCTGTACCGGCATAGCCGGTCAAGGGAAGGGTTGCCATTTTCGGCATAGTCTCTTTCGTCCATCAGATGTCACTATATTATATGGTGCTACGTGATAGGACAAAATTTGCTATACCTTATAGGCGATTTAAGCTTTAATTACTTCACTAGCTTAACTGATGACGTAAATAGCAGAAACACGTGTCTTAAGCAGAAGTAAATGCTGAAAATACGAGGTGTATTATCCATGTGTACAGTTACAGATATGTATATTGCATGTCTGTTTCATTTGTAACAAATGCGTAATACGTGCTTAACGTATTGATATACTTAAACCTTTTTTGTATATTTACTGCCATCTGGCATCGTGTTAATGGACTTACACCTGTATACGTATTTTCTTCCCTTCTGTACCGGCATAGCCGGTAAAGGGAAGGGTTTCCATTTTCGGCATAGTCTCTTTCGTCCGTCAGATGTCACTATATTATATGGTGGTACCTGATAGGACAAAATTTGCTATACCTTATAGGCGATTTAAGCTTTAATTACATTCTCACTGCGATCTCTGTTACAGCAGAATCGCAGTTGGGAGCACCGACGACGATACATCGTCATACGAACCCGGAAGCAATGGCCGTAAGATATATTACGAAAACTATCACCAACCTAGCTCTGAAACACAGCTTCAAAAGAAGATGCACTCCGCAGCAACGCGAGGACGCGGAAACTATTATAAACCAAACAACGGAGGAAGAAGATATTCAAAATCTTCTTCAAAAACAACCGCAAATATTCATCGAAGATCCCGACGAGCCGACGGTAAAAATAGAGATAGCAGAATCGCCCAAAGAAGAAGCAAGCCCGGTAAACCCGCCCAATATCAACATGGAAGATTTTGATCCAACCAATTTCACCATCTCAATCTTAAACAGTTTTACAAATCCGAATAAAACGTCAAAAAAACAAAAAACCTAACACGAAAGTACACCTATCGTAACAGAGAACTCATACAGCGTCCTCGAAAAAACAAACGCCGAGGAAAAGATGGAAGAAGAAACCGAACTCACTCCACAACCGTCAACTTCATACAACAGCACTCCCAAGGTAAGTGATAAGACATACACTACACAAAACACAAAAACTGAAACAAAAAAAACACACAAAATCGCACCAATTATTATAACCGAAAAAGACAAATGGGCTCACATACGACATACTCAAAACACACAGCATTAACACCGTACAAAGCAAACTCGTGAAACCAGGCATACACATCGAACCGACAACTGACGAAGACTACCGAAAACTTAAACACACACTCGACAATGAACAAATACAATTTTACACTTTTCAATTGAGAAGCGAAAAGACACTAAAGGTAGTTATGCGTGGCATTCTTACCTTTATCACCGAAACTGACATTACAGACGACTTGACTGACAAAGGCTACCCGACATTAAAAATTAAAAGGATGAACGGCAAACACGGCATACCGGCACCACTAGTATTAATCGAACTAACGAGACAGTACAAATCTATATATAACATACACGACTGCTGCGGACGCAATAAAAATCGAACAATTAAACAAACGGACAGACATTATACAATGCCACAAATGCCAGACATTCGGACATCACCAAAGAAACTGCAACGTAAACTACAAATGCATGAAATGCGGAGACGAACATTCGACACATCTATGTACAAAGACGAAGACAACCCCACCAAAGTGTGCAAACTGCGGTGGCCCTCACCTATCCACTTTCATAAACTGTCCCAATAATCCAAACAACCCTGCAAATAAAACCACACCCAAACCTAAATACATACCAGCACCACCCCCAACAACTAATCCCTGGACTCAAAGACAAAAAAACACTACACTTAACACAGTTGACGAATTAGCACTTGCCTTAGGCAATATGCTATTAACACTACACTCGACAAACGCAACAAAAGAACAGATACAGTACTTCGTAACACAAACACAGACAATAATCACACTTTACAATAATAAACATTAAATACACACACAATAGAGACGCAAAAAAGCGATGATGACCAGTAAACCCACACATATGACTTAAACGCAAAAACGCGACTGACACACAGACTGCACATACACAACACAGGACCGCACAAGAAACATAACAACGCACGATTACTAATCAGACTCAAACACATCACAACCCTGGGAGATACGAAACAATGGAGTGGAAATGGAGGCAACTTCGACAACGAAATAAAATTCAACGACTCATACACAGCTTTAATTACTTCACTAGCTTAACTGATGACGCCTAATAGTAAATGGCAGAAACACATGCCTTAAGCAGAAGTAAATGCTGAAAATACGAGGTGTATTGTCCATGTGTACAGTTATAGATATGTATATTGCATGTCTGTTTCATTTGTAACAAATGCGTAATACGTGCTTAACGTATTGATATACTTAAACCTTTTTTGTATATAATAAAAATATTATCCTTTTGAGTAATATTTAATAAATATATCTAACAATATTCAATTTTCTCTTACAAAAAAAGTGAGAAAAGTGTGCATATAAGGAACCAAATTAGTGCTGACCCTAAAGTTTATAATCATTGTTAAAGTGTATCTTTAGGTAACAGTTCAACACGCAATACATAAATTAGAGTAAATATCATAGTTTCTGTTCTTCTTCTTACGTTTAATGTTGCCGAATTCTTCAGGATTCTGTTCTTGGTCCTTTATTATTTATTGGTTCTATAAATCATTTGATGAAACTTTTTCCGTAACGCCCGAAAAAAATTCATCAAACGTCTTGCTTTATGTTGACAATCTCAAATTTTTCGCGAGATTGAAGATTCTTAAGACTAAGTAATTCTGGAGGGATCTGATGATTCTTGAACAATGGAGTTTAGAACATAAGTTGATCCGGAATTCAAACAAGTGAGCTTTACAAGAAAAGAAGCAATAACAATTTTGTACAATATTTATAATCAGGCTATGAAAGATTTGAATATCTGATGTGAAGTTGAACTTTAGTTTACATGTTATTAATATTTATGCTTAATCTTTGAAAATGCTCGATTTTCTTACTAGAAATATAGAAACTCTTAGATATAATTGACTTGTCAGTTTTTACAATGCTTGTATAAGATCTAAGCAAAAATATTGTTTAAATATTTGGAATTCTGGTTATGCGACATTGGGTGCAATGATTAAAATTACAGAAAAAATTTCTGAGAAATTACTATTTACTTACTACATTACTACTGTAACTAAACAATTTTTAGCCTATGGTTATTCTTAGGGGACTTTGCTAACAGAGTTTAAATATATTTCCTTAGAAAATCGTCGAATTATACAGCAAATAATACTTATGCATAAATTAATAACTCTTTGCATGTGCCTGATCTGCTGCTGATTTCTACGTTACCAGATGAAGTGTTAGATATTAAAAACTCTTACTATTATTATTAAATTTTTTTAACATAAATACCTAGTCCCTTGATGTGAATTTAGTGAAATAAAATGTATATGTATTGTTGAAATATTTATTGTATTACTTTTTTCGTAGCTCCCTTTTAAAATACGAAAAATGTTTGTAATTTGATCGAAGTTTGTATGTTTAATTTCTTAATTTTTGTCCCATATGTTCTCCTACAGAAGAAAATCAATTCTGATTACGACTTTTTTTGCCAGCGTATAATAATTTCGATATTATACTATTTTCACAACCTTGTATTGAAAGAGTTCATTTTTGTCCGGCGGCAGTTTTTTCGTGTTATTGTACGACGGAGCTGAAAGAAATGTATTTAAATGACATGGGAAAAGTGTCTACCTCTATGCATTCTCTCTGGTATGTATCGTAAATTCATTATGACAGATATTTGCGCAATTAATTTTAAACATCAAACGCCAACATGATCATTAATAAAGAGAATTAAATGTGTAATCTGTTATTTGAGCCTAATCTAAAAATGACTTACAAAATCTCAAAGAAATATTCTATATACTAATTGAACGCTTGAAAAAAGTACTCTATAGTACTATATAATACACGGCAGCGAAAGCATATTATTTACCTCGCACATATTCTACTGCCTCGGCTGGCGACTCGGCAGTGAACTGTATGCTCGACTATAATAAGAGCTTTCTCTGTTTATCTATAATATACTATTTTCATAAATACTCCATGGAGCACACTCATCTTTGAAAACCCAAATTCTATAAATAATAAATATATAGTTTCTATACATTCAAATGATACTGTAAAATAGTGTTGACCACTTTAACGCAAAGAACTAGGACTTAGTACTGCTTGAATTGAGTGAACAATAAGATGCGATCATCCTTCAAGGGTATAATCACGATGACTTTGTTAGTAACATGTGCTTTTAGACGCTTTCTACGAAGATGATTCTTCAAACATTTTCCGCGGGAACAAAATTCATTACTTCATTATACCAACGTTTTACGACAGCGAACGAACACGACTCCACTATTAAATAACATTTTTAGTTCATTTAAATATTCTTGTTAGCCTAATTTATTGTGGTAGTTTTAAAAAGCTAGTTCTATAGTATTATTAATATTTCACTACATCAAACAGAACAATCTTACTAATATATTGGCATATTCTAAAGTATACGAGTATTATACTTTTACAGGTACAAATGTATGTATGTACATATTAAAATCAAATCATAGATACATAACAATTCCAACCAAAACAAGGTACATAATTAGAGAGCAAAACCTTGTCAAGGTTAAGAATGTTAATATCCCAATTAACAGAATGTAATGCTTGGCAAACAAATTTTTATACAGACATCTTTATGTATTGTTATAAAATAAATTTATTGTTACATTTTTCTCGAATACAAATATAAGATTGAGTACCAAACCAGTAGTTTTTCCAATATAATATTTACTCTATTTTCGAATATGTTTCTTGTGATTTATATTTTAAATATAAATTCAAGCAGCAAAAGCAATTCCAGAGATATTGATTTATATTTTCGTACTACGCGTTTATATCACTATTTATTATTTTCTGCATTATGTTTGAAGTATCGCTAGTAATCCAGATTTAGGTTGCGTCAAATTGCCTACTTGAATTTGAAGATTTAAAGAACACGTAACTATGGTAACAACAGCATTTCAACAACCACTCATTATTAAAGGAACAGTTAGAGGATAATGCCACTTCAGAAACGTTATTGTTGATTATGTAATAGGGAGATTCAGTGAAGCATTTTACAGAACTTACAGAACATCTAACAAAATTACTTTTATTTTAGTTTCATTTGGAAAATAAAATAAAATTTTAGGAATTTAAATAAAACATTAGCTTTATAACTTAGTGTTTTAATTAAATTGCTAAAATATTATTTGATTTTTGGTACAAAACTAAGTAATTTTTTTGTATATAACAACATACATATAAAAATATTATTAAAATCTAATGTGGAGGACTATACAATATAAGTTCATATTTGTTTGAAAATTGCTATCCAGACATGCAGACACATGTTTCGTCTGGCTATAGATTCGTGAGAGCATGATGCTGGGTTAGACAAAATTCACAATAATAACTCCCTTGCTATGTACAATCAATTCACAAAAGACAACATAAAAGAACATTTAGCGCCCCTCATTGACTGCTGTCAATCACGAACACCAAGCCAATGCCATCCGCATGACAAGTGTAAGATTTGGCTAGTGGTTTCCATCGGACGATCACAACCGCAACTGATGGAAACTGCTCATCTATTTCCACTATCAATCGGACAGCTCCGACAGCAAACAAAACAAAACAATTTAAAGCATACTTGAGTAATTTTTAATATAAAACAAAGCCTTTTTAATAATATAAAAATATTATTTAAAATCGGGCGAGGTTTTACCTATATAAACATATTTCAAAATTGTTTTGACTAGTAATCCCCAAAGTATTCTCCTTCCGCATTAATACCTTAATCCCAGCAATTTGTTCATGACTGGAAGCACTAATCGAAGCCTACTTTATTCAACTATTGAGCTGTAGATTCGAGTACTAAGTTACCGTCTTTGATTTTCGTGCAGAATCATTGAAGCTTCTTTTTGCTTATACCAACATTAAAATTCTTACAATTTTGAAATTTTCTAATCTTCCAAGAAAGTACGCCATCTAGGAACACTAGGTACGAAATATTTTTGCATTTTTTCGTCCTTTTGAAAAAAAGAGTGTAATTAAAAGTTTTTATCCAACGAATAAAAATTTTCTTTACCCGCATTTATTTACGAAACCTTCCTGAATTTAATGTCCATTCAATGCATTAGTTTCAGTTTTAGAGTGATGATCTAAACAGTTTTTCTTCTTATATAGAATATAATTAAACCTGGACAAATGAAAGTATATGTGACGCGACATTATTGTATTTAACTTGTGTAGGTACATGTACGAATTTGGATAAATGTGTGTTTTTTCTAACAATTCAATTTAAAAAAAGTGTTTAATTTAGTTTGCGGAAGAAAAAATTTATAAGGAATTGTTACATGTACAGCATCTAATATACATAATGTCATTTTCCCTTTATCCAGGTTTAACTACGAGGTATGTTTTTTATGTTTTTCATACTGGGATATAGAGGGCGCCACTAATCAAACGTCAGTACTAAAAGTTAACCTCCATCTTTAGTTAACCTAAATCTGAAGTTTCAGTGCGATATGTGTACTGTTGTAGCTACAACGAACTGTCAAAGTTGACAAGTTAGTCGAAAAATCAAACCTTGAAAATTTTCGCGTAATAATTTTTTATAATTTTCGAAGACAATTATCTCAACAAGAATGCCGTGCCGAGTTTGTTTCTGTTTTCGATAATGAAACACCACATCAGTCAACAATTTTTCGTTGGTATGGAGAATTTCAACGTGGACGGATTAGTCTTAGCGATTATCCAAGAGTAGATGCATCGAAAACAGTAGTCACTCAGGAAAGCGTCGATACTGTGCCCAAGCTAATCAACGTCCATGTGTACAGTTACAGATATGTATATTGCATGTCTGTTTCATTTATAACAAATGCGTTATACGTGCATAACGTATTGATATACTTAAAAACTTTTTGTATAATCAACGAAGATCGACATTTGACATATTGCGAAATTGGGGCATCATTGAGACTTTTCATAGACCTCAATTCAAAAAGTTTTACGCAAAGAATTGTGTGTATAAAAATTAGTTTCCCATTGGATACCGCATTAGTTGATCGAAGAGCAGAAAACAGCTAGGGTGAATTGGTGTGAAAAATCTCTATACCGCTTCAACACAGAAAACTCAAGCGTGTACATCGTGAGTAGTGATTAAACTTGGATTTATTCATACAAGCCAGAAAATAGACGCCAGTCATCTGTTTGGGTGTTCCAAGGTGAAGAAAAGCCGACAAAAGTAATCCATTCTCGAAGTGTCTCCAAAAAGATGGTCACGACATTTATCTCGAAAGCAAGTCATATGGCAGCAATTTCTCTACTAGATCAAAGAACTGTTACTGTCGATTGATATACGATTATTTGATTGCCGCAAGTCATCGCTGAGCTCCGAGGAACCAAGCCACAACGACGAATAATCCTCCACCAAGACAATGGACATGTTCGCACACGGTTCGCAAGACAATTGAATTTTTAACGCGATGAAATGTCGAATTGTTAGACCAACCCCTTACAGTCCCGACCTAAGTCCAAAAAATTTCTTTTCCATTCCGAAAATCAAGGACGGACTGCGTGGTCATAGGTTCCAGTCGTCAGAAGAGGCAGTCGATGCCTTCAAAAATGCAATTTTGACTATACCAACACCGTACCAATAGCTGCTTCCAGAGTTATTTCGAGCATATGTAAAAGTGCAAAAATCTCCGTGGAAAATACTATACAATAAAGTCTTTAAAAACTATCTATTGTTTTACACCAGCTCTATATGCAAGATATAAAAGAAAACCCTGGTATAATACATATAAGACATTTTTTATTAACATAATTCCAACGAAATTCCATACAATAATATGAATTTCGCAAAAAATTCATATACGAGTATGTTAAATATATGTAGGAATATAAACATTTTGAAACAGATAAATTAATTGAATTACGAAAGGATGCGATAAAGCATAGTATGACATTCTGCTATTTTTATAAACACATTTTCCTAGCAAATATCCACATTTTCTTGTACGATTCGTTACTTTACATATTATCTCTATATTTCAAAGTTTCACACATGCACTGTAATAAATGACTGTGAAAAAGGAAAAAAAATGATCGGGAATTTAAATAATAGAACGTGTGAAGGAACACTATGTGTAACGTAGACGCATGAAATGTTTCATCCCATTCAAACAAAGATTTCCATCAATTCCGTTTGTCTGACTCGGTTACTTGTAACGGAGTTTTCCTTCGTGCAAACTTTGACAGTTCGTTTTCATCAGAGATACGCGGAGTTTCGATGGCAGTTTTATTCAAGATCAACTTCGTTTATGAGTTTTCTCTTAAGTAGACACGTCGTGATGAGTTCATATGTTTTGTGCCGTCTTGATTTGAATATCAAGGCTTTTTGTTATAAAACGAGGATTTTAGTTTTCTTTATTTACATTTCACTATTTATATTATTGAAATATTCTTTGACTTTAAAAGTACATAGTTTAGATTTCGTATAATAGTAATATATTTATTTTCTACGAGACTATAAAGGAAATTCACAAATAATTAGTTATAATAAAAATATATATATTTATATATATACACACAAGCAAAGTCTAAGGATATTTTTAAAAATATAAGTATTCTATTGGCAATAACTGATTTCAAAGGATATTGATATTTAAGTTTGTTTACTGTTTAAATATGTAACACATTAATGTAAAATTCATTAATAAAGCAAACAAGATATTTCGAAAATTTAAACAATCAAAACAATGCAACATTTTTAGATTTGTTTTTAAACAATTTTCGAGAAAGAAATAAAAAAAACACATTTTAATATAGAGTTTAATCTCCACGTTGATTAAGCACAGCCATACACCTATTGCTCATCGACAGAATTACATGGTCTATATCTTGTTGTGGTATACGTGCCCATTCTGCTGTCAGAAGGTCCTTGAATCTAACAGCATTGGGAATATTGCCCATGTGTGGAGTAATTCTTCTCTGAAGCATGTCCCTTACATGCTTGATGGGATTCAGGTCCGGAGTTTGCGCAGGTTATGGCAATATAGCAATTCCCTCGTTTGTTAACCAGTCCATCACAACACGCGCGACATGTGGACGAGCATTGTCATACATCAGATGGAAATTTTTGACCAACGGCACGGCAAATAAACGCACAAAGGGCCAAAGAATATGATTCAGATATTGCTGAGCTGTCAAAAAACAATTTGTAAAAATGAGCTCGGTTCGACTGCCAATCATTATTCCGCTCCATACCATAACTACCACCTCTGTAACTATCTACTTTCTGGACAAGATTCAAATGTTCCATATTTCCAAATCGTCTCCATACCTTTCTCCGACGAGAATAAGGATGAAATCCAAATCTGGATTCATCTGTAGACAAAACTGTAGCCCAAGCATTTTCATCCCAGGTTATAAATTCTTAACACCAGTCTACTCTTGCTCCGCGATTTCCTCTTGAGGGAGGTGGACATCTGATTGGTCATCGAGAATGTAGTCCAGCTTCATGGAGATGATGTCTCACAGAATCTCGGTGAACAATTAAATTATGCGCACGCTGTAGTTCCGTAACCAACTCAGGTGCTATTATTGTAGGTTGTCTTCTAACATTTAAAACCAAAAATCTCTCTTGAGCTACCGTTGTACAGCGTCAACGACCTAGATCTCGTTCAGCAGGATATAAATGTCAAGTAATTAAGTTGCTATAATAGCAACTTAATTACTTGACATTTATATCCTGTCATTTATATTTTGTATTCTCTTGATAAAGGCGAACTGCCGAAACATGTAGAGTTTTTTAAATACATATATTTTGAAGTTATATACAGACCTTTAATCGCCTACTGATTAGGTTTACCATATCATACCAAGGTTACGAAGTTATTATATTTATATATATATATATATATATATATATATATATATATATATATATATATATAGTAAATTTAATTTGTTGGCGATTTAAGGTCTGCTTTTACTTCAAAATATATATATTTAAAACAGTCCTACATGTGTCGGCAAATGATGCCTTTATCAAGGAATATAAAATATAAATGACAGTATATTAATGTCATACATTTGTAGTTGCTATGGATAAAATTATTCAAAGATATATTCTAATTGAATAATAATAAATCATGTCTTAGTATTCTAAAATGGATATACAACAAAAACAGGGAAACACAAGACATGAGTTATTATTATGTATGCGCCCGTGGAGCGTCTTAAGATGTAAAGCTGTTGGCATTCGCCTTAAACGAGAAGGAAAACCACGAAAACCTACTCGGACAACCAGAAAGGAATCAAATCACGGAACTGTCAGCATGATAAGCAAATGTATATATATATTTAAATCACTTTTTTCAATATTTTCTGATAATTGTGGAACATATGGAATGGTGATATATGTTGTGTCATTGTTTAAATTGTTATTGGTGCAGTATTGTATATTTGGGGTATTCTTTTTTTAATTGTTTGGTCTATAAGTTGTGGTGGATAATTATTATCTGTTAAGATTGTTTTAATTTTTTTGATGTTATCTTGCCTGTATTGAGTATGGGATAGTTTTACTGCTCCATCAGTCAGAATTTTTTGAATAAAATTATTATAAATAATCATCAAGGCCGTTTAGGAGTTTGCTGGAATGTCGATGGACGATTAAATTCAAGAAAGTACATCGACATTTTAGATAATATAATACTACCATCTGTTAGGGAAATTTTTCCCACTAACAATTTTATTTTTCAACAAGATAATTGCTCAGTGCAAACTGCACATTGTGTAATTAATTATTTTGTTGAAAATAATATTGAAATTTTACCTTGGACTGGGAAAAGTCGTGACATATATTCAATAGAAAATATCTGGAGAATGATGGTTAAAATGATGCGAAACTCAAACAACATGCCACGTAATGAACAACAATTGTGAGACCTTATTGAAGTAACTTGAAAAAGTTTGGCAGAAAATCCTCAATAATTTAATAGATTCACTTCCACGAAGACTTGAGGCTGTTTTAGACAATAATGGTGATATGACTCGTTATTGATATACATTAGTCGTTCAAATCCTGTTTTTTTATACATTTTCATAATAATAATCTTCATAAATTTTCGTTGAGAAATATATTTTTTCCATTATTACTTGTTAGTTTGTTTTTGGTTTTATTTTGAAGCATTGTAATCGTTAAAATTTGACGTATTATGTATGTATAACCTATGAAGTCGATAAGTGACAGTATGAATATATTTGTCCCCTTTACGCAACTAAAAAACTCTGATTTTAAGCTCATAAGTGTTGTACGGGTTATATATGGCGCCCAGTGTTCACTGTCCGACATATAAAGCCTGTACACTCACATATTATCAATGTAAACCAGCCTTAGCAAATTTGTCATGTCTTATTTGACTTGACTTAGTTAAAATGGTATTAGCAATGTATGTATAACCCATGGGGTTATAAGTAAAGTAGCAAAAATTGGGCCGCAATTTCATTGGTCAATTTAAATCACGTGTTAGTTTCGTAAACTGTCCCCACAACAGATATCGCTGTTGGTGTTGTTTTTGCATAGTCGTTAACAACTAATTCTGCAATAACAGCTAATTTACACGATTTTCGATTTGTTGTTTAGGTGTTATTGGTTATGTTATTTACTATTTCAATATTTTTACGTCTTTAATTGTTATCATTCCTCTCTTTGTTGGATATATCTAATACTACGAGTTTTTTGTTATCGTTTTAATAATTTTTTGAGTGTAAAGTTCTGAGTTTCTTTTATTTTTTTATTTATTTTTATATATATTTATAATTAGTGATTAATATTAAGGCATCTTGAAAAATATGTAAGTATAAGAATAAATTTAACGTTTACATCAGTGTCTTCTTTAAGTTTTTGTAGCACAATGATTCGTCATTGTACAGTTCATGGTTGTACTTCTAAAAGAGAAGATACAATTTTACATAAATTTCCAAATTATGAAAAGGCACTAGATGAATTTAAGCAGTGGGTTAGTTTATGTGGCAATGCAACTTTATTACAAGAAACTCCCAAATCAATACTTAGATTAAGAAGAATTTGTCATAATCATTTTGCTATGGAGGATGTAACTGGGAAAAAAATTAAACTTGGTGTAATGCCAAAATTTAACTTGCCAGGTAAGTTAAAATGAAAACATACTTATATAAGAACCAGTTTTGATATAAATTGTTTAGATTAGTATTCTGCTTTTATGTGTTTATTATAAAAGGTGAAACAAAACTATACACTTTACATGTTTAATTTTTAAATCCTGTTTTTAATTCCAAATTCTTGGGACTTTGAAATCCTGGATTTGTCTCAGTGTCAACAACAAATTAATAAAAATCTCATACAACCCAGTATTTCTGAAATGTGGGGAACATCATATACTTCTGTAGAAGAGACAGGAAGTCCAAGGGAAAAAACATTACCCAAAACCGATTTATTACTACATACTGGTAAGCTAGAAACTCAAATACTTAATTTTATCTTTATATATCTTATAGATTTTTATAATTTACATATTTTTCCATATAGAAAAGTGTGTAAGGCAGTGTATGAACATGTTGAGCCAACTACGACAGCTATGGAAACAGAGCCATCAACCTCATTCAGTTTTGTGGAACAACCTATCACACCTATGATGCCAGAATCATTACTTTTAGCTAATAAGAAATATGTGAAACCAAAACGGATACATTCTCCCAACGAAAATAGATGTATGATATAAATTTAATAGCAAATATAAAAGGTGTATAGTACAAGAGGTAAACTTTCATTTTAAATTCTGTGTCCATGAAGAAAATTTGAAACAAATCATCTTAGATAAATTTGTCAAGTTGCTAGTGTATAATTATATTAAAAGATTAAATCATTTACTAATTGGAAAAGAAAGTGAAGTTAAAAGTCTTGTGTATGATATCATGCAGAAGGATATACTTCAATATTACAGATCAACAAGACATACATAAAATGTTTCAACCAATTATAATTATTTATATGATTTTATTTGTATCGATACTATTTTTGTTGTTCATGAAATTTGTTGAGTGTTTACTTAATTACATTTCGTATTTGTCTTGTGTCTTCATTAGTAAACTATATAGCTTACAAACTACTACTACTACTACTTATTTATTACTTAATAAATTTAGTATAATAGTTTTGTATTGTTAGTAGATACACCATTAGGTACTTGTTAAAATCGCAAATTTAGTTTTATTTTCTTGTAATTTGAGATGGTTTGAATAAAATTGTTTAACTGATATTCTAATTTCATTTTCGTTGTTTATTTCGAAGTAGATGATTAATTATGTTGAATTCTTTGCTTATGACTTAATCTTGGTAATTTCTTTTTAAATCATAAGCAAATTAACGTTAAAAATAATAATTAATTTTAAAACCGTAGTGCGTTTACATAGAAGAGTTTCTTTGTCCCCACGATAGATGGCGCTCTGAAGCAATCGAACAATTTTCCATTAACTTCACATTCTATTACGATAGTAATTTTCTATGGTATAACCTATAAAGTCTATAAGTGACAATATGAATTTATTTGTCCCGTTTGTCGCGCAGTGTATAAATGCTTTTTCAACTTGCTGCTGTGTGGTTATTACATTAATATCTTGTACAAATTTAACTTAAATACTTGGCAAAACTACCTGAAACCTGATAAAGAATATCTAAAGTTAACAAAATAAATTTCGAAGGAAATATTTCTTATTATGCAGTGTCATTTTGATCATTTTTTTAAAATTTGAAATGTCAATATTTGTGTAACCTCATTTTGCGCTGGCTGGTGTATTTATGACAAAATTGTCAAGGGATTTATATCGCCAACACAAAACAACTGCACTGTACGAAAAGTTGTCAAAATATATGCCAAATTTTGAAATCGGTAAAATTGAAATGTTTTTCAACATAAATTATCGTTTCACAATTTGTAATGGTTGATACTTCTAATACTAGTTTACCAGTTTTGCAAAGTGATAGTTCAGATTGGAGTTCCGAGACCGATGTAGCAACAGTTCGTAGTAAATTTACCTTGAAAAATTCTGCGTCTATTCAAAAACCATTAATTAAACCCGAACCCGCCCTTAATTCTGCAACTAAAAAGAAAAGAAAAAAATCCATTAGTGTTTCTCTAACAAATTGTAGATATGATGTTATCAGAAGAATTACGCAAAAATTTGGATATAAAGAAGTTAATGAAATCGACAACTGGAACTTATATTGGACAGATTTATCAATTTCCATAGAACGTTGCAAGGAAATGAAAAGATTTCAAAAAATCAATCATTTTCCTGGCATGTTGGAAATATGCAGGAAAGATCTATTGGCTAGAAATTTAAATCGTATGCAAAGATTATTTCCTAAGGAATATACCTTTTTTCCCAAAACATGGTGTTTACCTGCAGATCTAGGCGATGCCCTGACTTACAGTAGGCTCAGGAAAAATAAAACGTATATACTAAAACCAGATGCTGGGAGTCAAGGTCGTGGAATTGTCATAACTAAAAACTTGAAGGAAATAAAGCCATCCGACCGAGTAATATGCCAAGTATATATTACGAGACCTTATTTAATTGATGGATTTAAATTCGATCTTCGTGTTTATACTCTGATAACATCATGTGATCCTCTAAGAGTGTACATCTATAGAGAGGGTTTAGTAAGGTTTGCTACTAGTAGATATAAAGAACCTACTGGCGTGAATATAACAAATGTATTTATGCATCTAACCAATTATGCAGTCAACAAGCATAGTAGGACTTACACAGTTGACAACGAAGCAGGTAGTAAACGAAAACTTACTTGGCTGAATGCTTATCTAAGAAACTTAGGACACGACGTTGAGAAACTTTGGCGTAACATAGATGACGTTATAATTAAAACTGTGATGTCAGCTTGGCCAGTTCTTAAACATAGTTATTTAGCCTGTTTTCCGAATCATGATATCTTACCGGCTTGTTGTGAATTATTAGGTACAGATATAATTTTAGATAAACGTCTCAATCCTCAAATCTTAGAAGTAAATCATTCACCAAGTTTTCACACTGACACTGAATTGGATTGTGAAGTTAAAGAAGCCCTTTTAACAGACATGTTTGCAATGTTAAATTTAGAACATTGCGATAAACGCAAAATAATGCGCGAAGATCGAAAGAGAATTAGAGACAGATTATTGCAAGGTGTAAATAATAGTTGCTCTAACGATCTGAGAAATTTTACTGAGTACTTTCGACATGAGTTAAAACACAGAGGTGGTTTTAGATTAGTGTATCCTACAATGAACGGGGACCACTCTTATGAAAAATTCTTTCACCAAGGTCAAAGTTCTTTATATTGTGATACGGCATCCAGTAAAGCTAGAGAAAATGCTCAAACAGCTTTGAGGGATGAAATGCAGTTTAAGGCAAAATTAGAAGCGGCAAAAAGAGTTCCTTTACTTAAACCACCGTCAAAAACAAAGTCAGATTCAAGATCAACAGGTCAAGTTCCAAATTTGAAGAAACCAATTTCTATCTTGCCTTCTTTTACATTGAATTCGTTTGAACCACAAATGATTGTGGAATCTGAAGAAAAAGAAAGATTACTTAAACTGTCACAAAGAGATTATCTAGTTAGAAGTAATGGTCTTTTAGAATACATATATTTTTCCATGAAAGTAAATGGCATGCTGCGACCTCAGGATGAAAGAAAATATGCTATTTACGATAAATTAAAGACATTTAGTGAAGGCAGTATTAAGACGAAAGGCCCAGCTATTACTGATCTACTGGAAGGAATTAGAAGAAACGAAACCGAAGTTCTTAATGGAAATCTGCCTTCTACATATAATTTTCTGTCTAATGATAGAATATCAGAACGTAAACATAAAAGTAGCAAGTTAACTATTACAAGGGCTAAGAGAAACATGTGACCCAGTATCTGTAGTATAAAATGTGTAATCTTGCCTGTCATAGTAAAAATAAAAAAATTCACACAATTGGTCCTGTTACTTTTATATATGTATAACATAATTACTCACTGTAAATTTTTAATTTTTATTTTCACCTGTGTTTGGGAATCTTTTATTTGAGAATTAATTTTTAAAATATCGAAATCGTTCTCCCAAAAAATAACACTTACTGCCGTGTTAAAAAAAATGGGCCATGTCTTATTGCGATTTTGGCTTAGTTTACATATATTAATTAATACTTGCTTTAACCTCCTAAATTACTATAGCAATGAACTGTCATTGTATGCTTTTAATATTGTTTTTGTCAAAGTTATAATTCAATTTTTATAACTTTAGTAAGGAATATGCTAAGTTTAATAGACAAAAAGGATCTGCACAAAAGTAGAGGAAGGTTGGTCGAAAAGACGTGTCGCAGAAGAATTCGGCATTAGCAAGACCACCGTGTGTAGAATCTATACGAAATGAAGAGAAGACGGCGTTTTGAGTAGAAAAATAGGCTCAGGTCGACTATGACAATTTGATTACTTGAATTACTGATAATCCATTTCTAAGTATAATTACTGTTATTATCCGGGGAGTCGTAGGACGAAATAATGGACTATATTCCTTTTCCGCAGCATGTAAAGCACTTCTTTTAAATGCTTGCAAAGAACAAAGAATGAGATTTTGTTTAGAATATATTGCCAATACTAAATGGGATAAAAGTGATGAAAAAATTTGTATAACTATCATCATATAACGGACGAATTAAAGTGTATAAGTCAAGACGCGCAAGATATAATAGTAGCAAGTGTTCATTTGAAAAGTCAATCTAGGTTACTTTGAAATTTTGATAGAATAAGACGCAAATATATTATTATGTGTTTGTTGTTCCGTAAACGTAAATCCAAATGACATTTGATAATGTGAATCACAAATATCAGTTAGTGCATAAAATAATCGTGCGTCGATTCTGATTTAAATAAATTGCTTCTCAGTTTTAAAATGGCTTTCACTTTAAAACATAAAATTTTTTTAGTTTAGGCTTTTTTTCGAAGTGGTAATAAAATTGATGGTTTATGGGTTTATTCAGTTCATGGTAGAATTTCAAGTTGAGTTTCCACATTTTGTAATAGATTATATACAATTTAAGAATACTTTTTATAGAACTTTAAAACTTTTTTCTGAAACTGGTAGTCTCTTAAGAAAATCAGGTAGCGGAGCAGTTAAGAAACGTACACCTCAAGTTGTCAATCGTGTTGAAGAAATAATGGAAAATGCACCACAAACATCTGATCGGCATTTGAGTCAAAAAATTAACCTTTCTGTTGGTACAACTCACAAGTTATTAAAAAAAAGATATGCAACTTTATCCATACCGTGTCACAGCAGTACAAGAATTGTTAGAAATTGATTACCCACGTAGACTACAGTTTTGTAATTGGTTTGTAAATATGAACAATAATGGAGAACTTTCGCAGAGTCATCTTTACTGATGAAGCATGATTTTATAAAACGGGATACCTAAATTCACAAAATACAAGAATTTGGAGTAGTGAAAATCCACATGTAATTAATGAAGAATCGCTACATCCATAGAAAATTGGCGTTTGGGCAGCGATAAGCCAAAGGCGAATCATTGGACCAATATTTTTCAGGGAACGTTAACTGCTCAAAGGTACCGTACGGAAATTTTACAACCATTTGTCAATCAGTTGCATGATGATGAACTTCAAAATGCATATTTCCAACAAGACGGAGCACCTTGTCACTGTACTGCAGAATCTTTGGATTATTTAAGAGAATTTTTTGATGAGCGTATAATTAGTCGAAATACTGAAATTGCCTGGCCTGCACGTTCATGCGATTTAACACTTTGCGACTTCTTTTTGTGGCCTTATCTAAAAAATAACATATTTCGAACACCTATATTGAATTTGAATGATATGCTACAGAGAATCGAACAGAAATGCATGGAAATTAATAACAATCCAGTAATGTTGCAGAATATCATCAGAAATTTTGAACGGAGGATTTTAAAGTGCATTGATCTTGAAGGACAACATTTTCAACATTTGTTATAGTTTTCAATAAATACCTATTATTTGTTATTTATTTGTATGTATGAAACTGTCAAAATATACGACTTCGTAGGTTAAGTAGTAAATTTAATTTACGACATACTTCAAAATGTTCTGAGTAAATCACATGCTACTAGATTGAATTTTCAAATGAACACTTGTTATATACCTTAATGCTATTAGAACAAACCCCCGTTTCTCTGTGAATATGTGAGGATGGATACCAGCACGTGGGCTGGATGTCTCGTGAAACAATGAGGGAAGATTAAATAGTGTTCAATAAGTTAACATTATGGAAAACGTTATGCTACCTTCAGTTACAGAGTTATGCCCCGAATTATATTTAATTTTTCAACAAGATGATTATCCAGTCCACGTAGCTAATACAGAGAGATCAAAAATGATTGCCATATCCGCTCGCTTGAATTAGTGCTCATTTTTACAAGAAACCGCTTCACGCTCTTGTAACTCGTACTATTTTCAGTAGCGTAGTATCGGAAGTTTTGCAATTTAAAATACATGTCATTCTGACGTATGTTGATGAATTATCTTCCATGAATTAACTTTATCTTATTAATTAGGTATATATCATTCGGAACTGTTCACAAAAATAAAGGAAATTCAAATTTAATTTCATTACTTTTTATGTATTTGAATGCAACTCTTGGGTATATACTTTAAGGTTAGTTATAAGAATCGGATTTAAAATTATTCTCTCATCCACAAGAACCATATTTAAATTTTTTATACCTTACATACGATAAAGGAACCTAGATTTAATTATGTAAGTGAAAATGTAAGATTGATGATGGTAATAATGATGATTCGATTTTAAAATGCACAAAAAGTAAACAAATATCTCTAATTTATTTATGTATTAACATTACAAACTAATACACTACACCTTTAAATAATGTACATACTTTATACCTTAATTTACATTTTAAATTACAGCATACATTCAAAATGTGTACCATGCATCTCAGTTTTAAGAATAGCATGGAGATTTTTTGCTGACCAAACACGATAATTTTGAGAATTGATATAACCTGATAAGTAAAACCAAGCCTCATAAGAAGAAAAATGTTATATTTAATTATCATCATCTCTTGTTGATTGGCAAGTGGCTAATGGCAATAATTCTTATACCATCGATACCTTATAAGGATGCAAATGTAATTTTTTTTTCAAAGATTTATGAGAAGTACCCTACGATAAAGCTATAATGATACAAAACATCTTATTTATGACAGATATTATTGCTGTATCGTGTATACCGTTTTGTTGGGCTAATTGCCACAATGGTTTCGTTTGACATCTTTCTGTTTGAGTACGAACATTTTCAACCACATCTTCAGTTAAAACAGAGTGGCGCCCACAGGATTTTCCTTTACACACGCTATCGATATATGTAGTACTAAATTATCTTCATGAATTTCGTTGATGAACGAATTCATCAACGCACTCGCGTACATAATAATTTAATTCTCCAACCACCCGTTCTCCGTTACGGAAATATAATTCTAAGATAAACTTTTCCTGTTCAATGGAAAATGACATTTTGAAAGATAACCTAACAAACTTACGTCTTAATTTAAAATACCCTTTATTCTGCAACGGACGTCAATGTAAGAAAAATTAATCAAATTCTTTTAAATCTGCCTATTTTACTAAATTGATAACTTTCTTACTAGACGGAAGTTTTGATATCAAGTACCGGGAAAAAAGTTTTTTTATGACAATCTTTTTCGATCGCATGTTACTACTATGAAATGGTTCCGTATAAACAATATTCAGGTCTTGAATTTTCCATATTATAGCGCAGATATGAATCCGACTCGAAATGTATGAGGTTTAATGGTTAGAAATATCTAAAAGAAGAACGTGCAATTTCACAATAAACAGCAACATATGGATGTTGTTCTTGAAGTTTGGGAGGAACTATCGCATGAATTTATCATAAACTATGTTACATCGATGCCTAGTAGAATTGACGCTGTTATTAATGCAGGAGGTGCAGTTACAAAAAATTATAATTCAGTTTTAATTTTCCTATTGCAATAAATGTTTCAAGACATGTCGTTTATTACATTAACTATTAAATTCAAGATTGAAACTAACAGTTGCGAGTCTTTCAATTTATATTTATAATGCATAACATTAGATGTCAAAAATTCACGATTTTTAAGTGATAAATAGAATATGATCAACCGAAATGTCAAACCATACATTTTCACTATCCAAATCTGTAAAATTTGATATATTTATTATAACTAACATCATAAGTACTAATCACAATAAGTGGATGTAAAAAAAAGTGTCCCGTTTTTATTGAATACGACAGTATACCTATAAGTATCAGTAACTTTCTTAATTTATATATTTAGTCACAGAATAACCTGAAACGATAAACTTCACGGTGTTTTTAGCATTCGTATTTCAAAAATACATCATAATAAAAAATATTGTTTATAGTTCGTTTCAACCTTAGAAAAAAGTACGAGCCATATGGGAAACAGGTGCGCTATTGCCTAAAGTAACTAATTTCATCTTTGTTGCCGCCTTTCAATAAATAGATAACCAAATATCATTGTTTTAATTTTTGACAAACTTGCCTTTCATCAAATATTTACAATAAAAGGCTAATAATATGGTAAATATGATTAATATTATATATACTGTCGTGAGCAAAAAAATCGGGACAGTGTCAAAATCGTTATGTCAATTTCCTTTATTTTTTAGCATTGTAATTTTGACATTTGATTAATTTTCAAACTGTATGTCAGATTATCTATCATAGTGGTTAATTAAAAATTGAAAATGCCGCATTTTTCGAAAACTGATAAAGCCAGACTTGTTACTACTTTGGAAAATCATTAAGAATTGTATCGGTTCAATTTAATATTGATAAAAGTTCAGCCGCAAGAATATATAAAAAATGGAGGGAAGAGGATAATTTAAATCGGAAAATAGGTCCCGGACGTAACAAAATTTCAAATCCGCAGGAAGACGAAACATTAGTTACTGAGATTCGGCACAACCCTTTCAAAACATTAAAGCAAGCTATAAAAACAACACAATTTCCTGTCTCATCTTGTAACACAATGGTTTACAAGAGAATGAAATTTAAACTTGATATTTCCCGCCCTACAGTCTTTATCAGATTCCCAATGTATGGGGATTAATGAGATATAGCTGTTACCCAGGAAGAATTTTGGGAGATTGTTCAAAATGCTTTGCATCAAATTCCTATAAATGTTGTAAAAAATATCGTCGCTTCAATGTCTACAAGATTAGATGAAGTTATAAATAATAACGGTGGAATGACGAAATACTAATTATTTTAATTATATTCTTTCTCTATCGTTTTAGTAATTTTTATTAGTATATATTTTAAATAAATGTCAATGAAACATACATTCTTGACAATTCCTGACTTACTATTATGAGTAAAGATAGCCACTTAAGTAGTCACAATTTAAACCCACGCAGAAACAGTGTCCCGTTTTTTTTTGCTCAGGACAGTACAATTATATTTTATCAAAGGAAGAATATTTTAAATTATTTTTGCATGATTTTTAGGCTCTTAGCTTTTCTTCAGAAGAGGGAAGCTTATTGAAAAATTACTTTAGTGCTTAATTTAATGCATTTAAGTAAAATTTTCATTTAATGGGTATAAATAAAATTATAATTCAATTTATTGTGTATAGAATAAACAATTTTGAAGTTTTTATTATTAGAATTAAATACAAGAAACAAATTGTTTATTGTCTACATTTATGTTATAACAACATATTGAAAAAACTTTAGGCTATTTCAAATAAATTTTATCCATTACTACAATGATTAAAAAGTTTATGTAGGTTCCACAAAGCACAAAGAGAAAGAAGTCTGTGAAGAAAATTCTGAAGAACTTGAGTCAGTTGATAATTCAGTAGTTTTTAGAAGGAAATCAGTCATTAAATATTGTGTTTGATTTCACGATAAACCGTTATAAAGTTCCCTGTAAGATGCCATTAATGACTTCAGTTCACGTTGAAATTTTCCAGCTCGTTCCTCATCAGGATCATGTTGTTCAAAATGATTAACTAATTTTCTGGCAAGATCAAGACCTTCTTTAATTAGAGTGGCATTTAAAATGGGAGGATCTTCTTCGTCATTATCCCTATGTTCTCTGTCACGATGAGTCTCAAGGGTAAGGTCTATAATTTCATTTTCACTCAAGCTTTTATCAACTAATAATTCCTCTATACCGGCAAATGATAGATCATCTAATCCATCTCCACCAATTGTATGTGCCAGCGTTATGATGTCAGTAAAAGCAGCGTTATTATGGATGATAGGATCAGGATCTTTGCTTTTGATAGACAGATTCTGGCCAAATATTTTTCCAATATGAATTCAAGGTTGATGGCTTTAATTCAGCTAACGCTAACTCAACTTGATTAATGCAGTCCATAATAGAAAAAAAATTCCACACATCAATGATTGTTAAATTCTCATTATGGTCTAGTTTGTCTAGCAAGTATTGAAATGAACGTTTAATGTAGTACGTTTTAAAAGTAGCAATTATCCCTTGGTATAGCGGTTGTATTAAGAATGCAGTACTAGGCGGAAGAAAACAAAATTGCACATTTGGGTGCTCTAAGACCAAATGGCCAGGTGCATTGTCTAGAATTAAAAGAACTTTAAATTCTAGACATTTTGCATTCATGTAGCGTCGAACTTCTGGAATGAAGTATTTCTGAAACCATTCTGTAAAGATTGCACTGGTCACCGAAGCCTTTTTGTTTGCTATCAAGTGAATTGGCAATTTATTGAAATCTACACCTTTCATCGAGCGTGGTCTTAAGGTACGATTTACTAGCAGTGGTTTTAACATACGTTCTCCTGAAGCGTTGGTATAAAATAGCAATGTTACACGGTCCTTTGCTGCTTTAATACCATCGGCAGTTTTCTGCGATTTTGCAAGATAAGTTCTGTTAGGCATTGTTTTCCAAAAAAGGCTACTTTGATCTGCATTCCAAACTTGATCTGGAGTGTATCCTCCATCTTCAATAATTTTGTTGTTTGCAATACTAAGTTTTTGAGGAAATTCTTTGGCAGCCAATTCATCTGCAGACGCAGTTTCTCCATTAATTTTTATATTATGGAGAGCATGTCGTTTAAGAAAACTAGTCATTTAATCTATACTTGCAGAAAATTCAGGTTGTTTTGACTGAGATGAAGTGCCTGGCTCAACTTGTTTAATACGTTTGTAGATTATTAATGCTGTTTGGTTGATAGTAATTCTGTCTATTGGTATTCTTTTTTGTGATTTATCTTCAATCCACATTACCAAAGCTTTTTCCATCTTCTCTTTGACAACATCTTTTGTGTATGACGACGATTTAGCACTTACTTTTGTTCCCGAACATATAGATTTTCTGATCGCAGTTTCATTTTTCTTAATCGTTCTTATGGTAGCTTCATGAATACCAAAATGCTTTCCTACAGCCGTTGCACCTTGTCCTGTTGCAAGTTGATCTAAAATTTTAATTTTAGTATCTTAACTGATCGCCTTCCTCTTCGTTTTTATTACAGGTGAAATATGTGAAATTGTGTTACGGCTACCAAAATATATTTCATATTAATAACGCAGATTTGAAAATTATTTAAAACTTACCTGTTATTGAGTTAATAAATCTAGTAACTCTTATTTATTTAATATTATTTCTCATTAATCTTGTAGTATCTCCGGAAGAAGCAACAAAGTTGTTGCGAAATATAGGGATACTTAATAAATGAGTTTTTTAATTGACAGACCGCTTGCCCGCTTTTAATTTATTTGATTCTATATATATACAGGGTGTCCAGAAACTCTCCTGACAAACGAAGACCGGAGATTCCTCTGATAATTTTAAGACAATTAAGCCCAAATTCACCTAGTTCGAAAATGCTTCCTAAGGGAGCTAGAGTTCTTTGAAGATGGCGCCTTGTATTTATTTTTTTTTAAATTCCTCCAGAACGCTTCTATTTAGAAAAGAAAAACTGGTATGCTTATTTATCCTCCAGAGATAAATCGATTCCATCAATTGCGAATTTCTAATACCGGTCATAGGCGTCCGTTTTGGGTAGGTCAACGGTTATTTTAAGGCATAATTTTTTTGTCTTTAACTTTTAAGCATTTGTGACACTAGATTATTAAATTTTCAGGTATTGCAGTACTAAAATGTACTCTTACTTTAAGTCGGTAGGATACACCGTTTTCTTGAAAAATCGATTTGTAAATTTTTCGTTTTTTCTTCATTAAAGTTCAATTTATTATGTACCTACTTATTTTTAGCGACGAAGTTGGCTTGGACTATCAAGGCATGGATGAAAATTAATTTAATAAATTAAAAACAAATTATTAATTACAATGGAACGAAACTAACAAAAAAAGAACAAGTATCAAAGGTAGATTGTTACAAAAGTTGCTCGATGTGATGACCATTAGTCTCTATGCATAAGTTTACCCTTTTGCTTAGAGAACGCCGAATTCTTGCAAAAATTCTAAAGTTATTTCTAAATTCGTTGCAAGCACCTTGTATCCTCAGCCAGAGTTGTGCGCGATTTTGTATCGGAACGGAATAAACAAATGCTTTTATGTATCCCCAAACACAATAATCGCAAGGATTCAAATCCGGCGACCTTGCTGGCCAAGCAATTGGACCGCCTCTTCCAATCCAATGGTCTTCGTAGTTATTATCTAGAAAGTCTCGTACATTCCTGCTAAAGTGGGCCGGACAGCCGTCCTGTAGAAACCATAAGTTTTGCCGAATATTTAAACGCACCTCATCCAACAAATCAGGTAAAATATTTTGCAGGAAATGTAAGTAATCAGCACCATTTAAACGAGCAGGTAATTCCACAGGTCCAAGTAGATAATCGTCAACTACTCCTATCCAGACGTTTATGCTAAACCTATGCTGATGCTTAAATTCTTGAACAACGTGGGGATTGTCACCAACGTACGAATAATAATGTGCATTATGTACATTAAAAATTCCATTTTTTGAGAATGTAGCTTCGTCACCAAACAAAATGTTCCTGAAGAAATCTTCATCTTCATTTTTCTGATTTTGTAACCATCTAGCGAATTCTACGCGAGCAGGAAAATCTCCTTCTAGCAGTGCTTGCACCTTTGTAAAATGAAAAGGATATAAATTTTCTTTGTGTAAGATATTTCCTACGGAAGATTTTGAAATTGTGGGGTACATGGCAGATAGTCTTCGAACGCTAATTTCTGGATTTTCCTCAACTTCCATTAAAATAACATCTTCATGTTCTGCCGTTACATCATTATGTCTCCCTGTTTCATTATTTTTTGGGACCACTGAACCTGTTTCTCTTAATCGTTGATGAAAAGCTGTAAATGTTGAGTGAGTGGGATGCTGACGATTGGGAAATTTTTCAGCGTATCTATGTTGCGCCGCTCGAGCGTTACACCTCATTTCGCCATAAACTAAATGCATATCGGCGTATTCCTCATTAGTAAAAACCATTTTTTTTTTTAATTGAAATCGTTGTGTTTGAATAACACAAAGTAAAAAATGAAAAGATAAACTTCGCGAACTGACAACAATTTGACAATGAAAAACGTAGGTTTTACTTCTGTTGGCAGTTCAGACCTAACTATTGCAAAAAATAAAAAATTGAACTTTAATGAAGAAAAAACGAAAAATTTACAAATCGATTTTTCTAGAAAACGGTGTATCCTACCGACTTAAAGTAAGGATACCTTTTAGTACTGGAATACCTGAAAATTTAATAATCTAGTGTCACAAATGTTTAAAAGTTAAAGACAAAAAAGTTATGCCTTAAAATAACCGTTGACCTACCCAAAACGGACGCCTATGACCGGTACTAGAAATTCGCAATTGATGGAATCGATTCATCTCTGGAGGATAAATAAGCATACCAGTTTTTGTTTTTCTAAATAGAAGCGTTCTGGAGGAATTTAAAAAAAAATAAATACAAGGCGCCATCTTCAAAGAACTCTAGCTCCCTTAGGAAGTATTTTCGGACTAGATGAATTTGGGTTTAATTGTCTTAAAATTATCTGAGGAAACTCCGGTCTTAGTTTGTCAGGAGAGTTTCTGGACACCCTGTATATATATATTATATATATATATGTGTGTGTGTGTGTATGTGTGTGTGTATGTGTGTGTGTATGTGTGTGTGTATGTGTGTGTGTGTGTGTGTGTGTAAATTTAAAAATAAGGTTTCCATATCTTATTCAATTCATGTATTTACGATTATTTTTCATTTTACTAGTAAATGAACTCTAAGAATATATAAAAGTATAATAATACATAAAAATAAATATATAACTGATATCACATATTAAAGAAGTCGAGTCAAAGTTAAGTATTTAGTTCGTTTATGTCACATATTTCCAATTCATCACTGAATATTTTGTTGTATCCAATTCAAGTAGTGAAATACAGATGTATAAATTCCTGGTTTGCCTATCGTACCACAGGGAGCATCATAACCTAGCGATACAATACCAGCTATATACCAAACAGTGAGCTCATTATGGGTAATTGGTAATAGTAGTGGTCCTCCTGAGTCTCCTTTACAACTGTCAGAAGATTCGCCTCCAACACAAAGTTGAGTTTGTCTAGTGGGAATCGATATAGTATTCAGACATTTCGACCTCTCTTGAACAGGAAGAAAGGCGACACGTTTAATTTCGCTCGATATTCCTAAAAAATATAAATAATTTTGAATGTATAATTTTTAGAGTCAATCAATGTAAACGATTTTATTATCTAATATTCCGTTAAGTATGTATAAAATCTTATAAATGTATAGTAATTACTGAAGCCAAACTTACCATATTCACTTTTTCCCCATCCTACAACGACCAACTTTTGCGCTCTTGATGGTAAGGATTTAGGTAAACAAATGGGCCGTATGAAATCTGTTTTGACAAAAATTTATTCCATGAATTATGAAGCTTAGCTTGCAAATTTATAATTTACCAGAATACTCTACGTTTCTTGCTAATCTTAGAAGAGCTATGTCATCGTAGAACGGTGTAGCAGCGTTTAACCAACCTGGGTGTTGAATGATCTGCTCTATTCTTATAGTTTTCGGCTCGGAAGCACATACCTGCTGAACCAAAGCATTTCCATAGCAATCTATTGCAGAAGACGTGTTGTGTTCACCAAGAATAACGTTTGTTCTGAAATATTAGTAGCCTCTTTGTAGCTTAAGTAATATATGTTTGAGCTTACACTTATTTCAACATGGTGGTTTATTCAACCAAAACTAGAAGAGTGCAGTGTTATTAAATTGGCATTATTTTGCTAAATTTGTGAACATTTTTGGGAGACGTGTTATAATTATTGTCACTTTTGTTGCTAATTGATATTACTATTATAAGAACAGAATAAGGATTATTTCAAAATTGAAAGATTGTATTTTTAATGTTTTTAGTTACGTTACGGAATTTTATTTCATCCCTGCTCAGCCAAGACCTCAAGAATAAAGGATCAAAAGATATAATAGTAACCTATATCGGACAGCAACTCCTTCCTTACAAATCTTCACATATAATTAATTAGGTGAATTGTAACAAGACCTGACAACCTTTTCGTCGATGCGTTGCATGTGTACAAATGCCTTTGCTTTTAAATTTGGCTGATCTAGGTGACTCCAGACATTTGATTTCAATTATTGTCGGTTTTTATTTGTTTTAAACAGTTTTATTTTTTATACGTTTTTAATTGTGGCTCGCCTAAATCGGAATAAATGTTTGGTGATTTGGAGGGATTATGTATTAGTGAAATTTTTCGCGCTGCATATAGGATACTGTTACATGTATAATTTTAGTCTTTATTTATAAGCGTTCAAATAGTTAAGGAATCAAAGAAAATTCCGAAACCTCACTGACTTACGAAAAATACGGAATAACTTTACTACGAGGGCTGTCTTTTATATTTTGCATATAAAACTAGAATAAAACTGTAGATAGCTTTTAAAAACTTTATTGTTTTTTGAAGTATTCTCCACGAAGGTTTATGAACTTTTGCACGCGCTCGAACTTACTCTGGAAGCAGTTATTCCATTCGTTTGTTGGTACAGTCAAAATTGCGTTTTTGAAGCCATCGACTGCTCCTTCTAACGACTGGTACCTTTCACCACGCAGTCCGTCCTTGATTTTCGGAAATATAAAGAAATCGTTGCGACTTAGGTCGGGACTGTACGGAGGAGTCTAACAATTCGACGTTTTATTGGGTTAGAAATTTAATTGTATTGCGAGTTGTGTGCAAATTTACATTGACTTGGTGGAGAATGATTCGTCGTTGTGGGTTGCGGTAAACAAATAGTTGTATACCAATCGGCAGTAACAGTTCTTTAATCTTGTAGAGAAATTGTTGCTATATGACCTTCCACTCGAGACAAATGTCGCGACCATCTTTTTGGAGAAATTTCGAGAACGGATAACTTTTGTTGGCTTTTCTTCACCTTGGAACACCCAAACAGACGGCTAGCGTTTATTTTCTGGCTCGTATGAGTAAATCCAAGATTCATCACCACTCATGATGTTGAACACGTTTTTAGAATTTCCTGCGTTGAGGCGGTATAGTGTTTTTGCCACCAATCATCCTAGGTGTTTTCTATTTTTCGGTGTCAACAGATGCGGTATCCAACGGGAAACTATTTTTTTTTACACAATATACTTCATGCAAATTTTGTTTTAATTGAGGTCTATTAAATTCCCTATGATGCCTCAATATCGCGATATGTCACATGTCGATCTTTGTTGATGAGCTTGCGTACAGCATCGACGTTATCCTGAGTAAATGCCGTTTTTTTAGTGCGCCTGCTCTTGGATCGACGCTAAGACTAAACTGTCCACGTTTAAATTTTCTATACCAAGGAGAAATTGTTGATTTGAAACCAATTCGGCGAGGCATTCTAGCCTTCAAAAATTCTAAAAAATTATTGCGCCAAAATTTTCACGGTTTAATTCCATTTTTCGACTAACTTGTCACTTTTAACAGCTCGTTGTAGCTATAACACTACATATATCGCACTGAAATTTTGGATTTGGGCTGACTAAAGATGGAGGTTAATTTTTAGTACTGACACTTGTATTAGTGGCGTCCTCTATGTCCCAGTATGCAAAACATAAAAGACATCTGTTTTAATAAACGCAATGACGAGTTATACTACACTTTAGTATACATTTAGGGATTTCATATTTTTTTTTATATTAGGAGGAAATAATTTCCAAATTTTAGTAAGGGTTTGCATTAATGTTTGGTATTCTATTACCTACGGCACTAAATTTTTCATTGTAACGAGAGCAAAATGAATTCAGGTAGTAGGAGGCTGCGGTTCGTAGATCGTATTACGTGAATTATATTCACAATATTTTTCTGTCAAACATTTAATGACAGACTGTCAGTGTGAATTATTAATTCTTTCAATACAATTTAAAAAAAAAAAAAACAGTATAATCACATTCAGAATGTTTACTCAAGAACAAATGGTGTTCATTTTAGAATGTTACTTTCGTAACGGTCGACGTTTGCCAAACGGCGAATGGTATTATTCAATAGAAATGTGCAAGGAAGAATTCCAACAACGTTTTCCTGAAGTTGTTTTAGTAAATAAGAACTTTTCTCGTGACCTATTGAGAATTATAAATAACTTTCGAACAACTGGGTCTGTAAAAAGACAATGGAAAGGGGGAAGATCTTCTCGAGTTAGGACCCAAAATGTTGTTAATAATGCAAGAAACGCAATTAGAGAACAACCTACAACATCTGTCAGAAGACTGGCACAACAGTTGGATATAAGTGACCGTTTTCCGCCAAGATCGTGTGACTTAACTCCTCTGGATTACTTTTTATTTCCATACTTAAAAAACTCTATTTTTAAAAATCCAGAGCATACAATAGACGATTTACGGAACAATATCGTGCGACAGTGCGAGTTAGTAGACGGATTTATTTTACAAAAGGTTTTTGAAAACATGAAGCGGCGCGTAAATTTATGTTTGAATGCCGAGGGACAACAGTTTCAACAATTATTGTAAACTTTTCAATAAAATATAAAACATGACATTTGTATGACATTTTATAAATATTTTAAGTTGTAAATTAAATTTGTATCAAGGAGACATTTAAGTGCTGTCAGTAAGGTTTATTTACTTTATAATTCACGAAATACGATCAGCGAACCGCAGCCTCCTACTACCTCAATTCATTTTGCTCTCATTGTAGTTGTATTGGCTTGAAAATAGAAATACAAACTTCTGCTAATTTTTATTTGTTAACTTACTGAAGGTTAAATTAAACCACAACTTTTATTAATAATTAATTATGGGAAATACTGACGATTACAGATTAACCACAATTCCTAAAGCTTCAGGGTCATAGAATTTTATTTGATATGAATACACTCTTTCAAGTGAATACCGAGTGACTATAAATGATGGAAGCAAATATTTGTCAACCCTGAGAAATTAACTTGCCTGGTCAGACGCTGCATATTTTTCTTTTTGAGTTAGAATATTTTATACAAATGTGGCCGACATATGGTTAGAATTAGTAGTAAACCATTATTAACTGATATCAAAAGTGAGATTTATACCAAATGTTAGTTTTTCTAAACAAATATTACAAATAGTACAATTATCTACAAAGAAAATGCTCCAAATGTTGACCTCCTACTTGTAAACAACACTGAACTCGTCATAACAAATTTCTAAATACATATTATACAAAGGTATTTTTAATAATATAAAATATTACTAAAAATCTGGTGTGAAGAACACAAATGCAGGTTCACTATTAATATTTTCTGTGAACGTGTCCGAATATATCCTATCCCCAGAGACGTAGATACGTATTTCGCTTTTCTACAAGCTCATCGGTACGCCCCTGCTGGAGAAAGGATATTTCCAGACACATTCACAGAAAAGAACCACCTCGCCCTATCACCGTAATTATCCAGACCGAGCGCAGAAGTAAATTCGGCGCTACCTGTTGTCAGACAGCCGAAGTACCTCGCATACCGTCCACATAATTAATGTGAAGTAACGACGCCCTTCCAAAGGTTAGCACAGCCAACTCTCTAGAAAACTGCATTTTGTTTGTGCCTTCACTCATACTACGGCTTAACCGCATGTGTAATGTATCAGAATAATTGAAACATACATGAGTAGGTAAACCCCACCAGTTTTGTATAATACAAAGGTATTTTTAATAATATAAAATATTACTAAAAATCTGGTGTGAAGAACACAAATGCAGGTTCACTATTAATATTTTCTGTGAACGTATCCGAATATATCCTATCCCCAGAGACGTAGATACGTATTTCGCTTTTCTACAAGCTCATCGGTACGCCCCTGCTGGAGAAAGGATATTTCCAGACACATTCACAGAAAAGAACCACCTCGCCCTATCACCGTAATTATCCAGACCGAGCGCAGAAGTAAATTCGGCGCTACCTGTTGTCAGACAGCCGAAGTACTTCGCATACCGCCCACATAATTAATGTGAAGTAACGACGCCCTTCCAAAGGTTAGCACAGCCAACTCTCTAGAAAACTGCATTTTGTTTGTGCCTTCACTCATACTACGGCTTAACCGCATGTGTAATGTATCAGAATAATTGAAACATACATGAGTAGGTAAACCCCACCAGTTTTCTAATACAAAGGTATTTTTAATAATATAAAATATTACTAAAAATCTGGTGTGAAGAACACAAATGCAGGTTCACTATTAATATTTTCTGTGAACGTGTCCGAATATATCCTATCCCCAGAGACGTAGATACGTATTTCGCTTTTCTACAAGCTCATCGGTACGCCCCTGCTGAAGAAAGGATATTTCCAGACACATTCACAGAAAAGAACCACCTCGCCCTATCACCGTAATTATCCAGACCGAGTTCTTCACACCAGATTTTTAGTAATATTTTGCCTTATTTCATTCAAAAAACATTAATACACCAAGAAAACTATATTCTTGTTAAAAGATATATCAACAAAATTATGAGTTTTCTGGGTTTATTTAATGTTTTTTCAATGAAAAAGGTAATAAAAAAAAGCATACTTTGCATATAATCCGGACTCTACTCATTAGATTTAAGACGGAGGAAAGCATACCTCAAATTCGGATTCAGGCTCTTCAATAGTTACATAAGGTGTACGGAGTTGTTCCTTTTCGATATGAAAGTAACAACAACGTTAACAACAAATATCAATGTCTCTTCATTGCATTACCATCGAACTGGACTCAACAATTAAATAAATTCATTTGCTGAAAAACTGAATTGCTTGCCATTTAATATAAATTTATTTAATTGCACGAAAACTACCTTTTTTAAGTATGTAAATGGTATAGATTTTGAAATGAATTTTCCTTTAAAATTTTCCTAGCAAACACTATTTACAAGTGATTTTATTTTGAACACATCGTCCACGTTTAAATTTGCGAAACAAATATGTAATAGTAAGAAATGGTATCATACGTGAAATTATTTTTGTATGCTTATAAAGACACAGTAAACAGGTAATTCTTCCGAATAATTTCGAAACTAATAAAACCCAAAACGTTTTCGGTTTCATGTATCCAAGTAACAAAATAAGCTCGTGCGGTTTTTGATGTTAAAATATAAATATTTACTAAGAAACAATAATCCGCTAATATTCATCGAAGTGCCAATGTGACACGAATTATAGTATGCCGGTATTGTAGAACTCTATAGACTTCGAATCAAAAAAATTGCATTTATTACATTAACTCGAGTTTTGTACTCTTTATGGTTCATACAGTTGTTAAGAGACAAAAAAGGTGGTAATCACATGACGAAGTGTCAGAAGAATATGGAGGGTGTGGTAACGTTTTCCAGCAAGTTCAGAAATTTCTTCTCTTACGGTATGCGGCCTGGGGTAATTCTGTAAGAATACCACTTTCTTACCATTGATCAACAAAGGCTGTTTTTGGACGAGTGCTGCTTGCACTCGCTGAAGCTGTGCACAATACACGTTAGCAGTGATGATTCCAGTTGTTGTCCACCAAACACATGATAAAATCTTGTTTGGGTGCAAGAAAGCCTTGATTGTGGTATACCGAATCAGTACTTAGACGACAGCCAATGACAGGAACGCTTAGAATTTTAGTACAATATTCACTTTTCGTCGCAAATAAACGACCGATGAAGAAATGGTTCATTATCGTTGCGTGAAATGTTTGCCGAACAAAGACGACTTAATTTGTTATCATTTGACAATTCATTTGGGACCCATTTGCTTAACTTTCACGAATTTTCTAGCTGATGAAGGTGCTAACGAATGGTATCATGACACAGACTGAACCTTTCTGCAATCCCTGGGCACGCTGTCCTGGAATTTTCCTTCACAATCTGTTGAATATTTACGTTGTTAATGATCTTCGGTCTCAGACAGCGTGCCTCATCGGTCAAGCTGAGATCTTCTGGAGAAAATTTCTTTAACCACTTCCGTGCTATCCGATCACTTACAGCATCATTCGAATGCGGTACATATTTTTCGCACCGCCACTGCAGCTTTGGTACCAAGTTTGCACTCATAGAGTAAACAACCTCGAATTTAAGTTTTATCCGTTGCATTTTCAACTATTCAACACAAGGAATTAAACAATTGTTAGCAAATGTATCCGATTAAAGAAGGATTCATACTAAAGTAGTTGACATATAACAAATAAGTGCTATCGATCAACAACTTAAAAATATTCATGGCACTCTACTGTATACAAAAACCGCACGAAGTTATTTGGTGGCTTGATACTTTTGCCCATCTATCTTTAATTGTAATTAATATATTAACCCTTACTATTTAAAATTAAGCGAATCTGAATAAAGGTTAGCTTACAAATTGAGTGCTTATGATCTTTTTAGAATAAAGTTCTGATTAATTAAATAATTTTATCAAAATCTTTGATATTATTATAACAATTATTCTTATTTTATAAGAAGTATATAAATGTAATGAATAAATACATAACAGATAACTTACAGTCTTCCAACTCGTTCGTTAATACAATGAGCTGCGGTAAGAACGTATCTATGATTCAGGAGGGTTCCTCCACAGCTAGTAAAAGCTCTCCCCCCGCTATAATACTGTAACAGAACTGCCCATGGATGATCTCCTATGGCTGCAACTTCTCCTTTAACTATTTTGTATTGATCACTAGCTATGCCGCATTCTGAATTATCTAAAAGAGGTGGTCGTGTTGGAGGCGATAAAGCAGCAGAAGACGGTGTAGTGTGTCTTGCAGGCAGAGGTTTATTTGGACAACATACATAATGCTTTCGTATGTTTGATATAGACGAGCAGATAAATTTTCTTAGATATGTCCGGGTTTCTATATTTTTTGGATCTGAATTCAAATATACATCCATAAAGGGCTTACAACTCTCTGATGAAATGCAAACACCTACGGAGAAAAATATTTTGTAGAATAAAATAAATAATACATTGAAACATTTAGGAACGTATTTCTTCCGTATCAGTTTTAGTCGATTGTACTTCTAATTTTCAATTTAATGTAATTATCTGAGATAAATACAGTTTGGCTATTAATTTACTCACTGAAGCGTAGGGTTCTTTACCTAATGTATGCAAAGACTTTTAAATATTTTGTTGTAAATTAAACAACCCTTTATATTTTTGAATAATTTTATCTAGGTATTGAAGAAAAAGCGTTTTTGAGCACTACTTACGAAATTGCCTTACCTTTTTCTGAATCTGGGGTTATGCAACTTATCGTACACCTTATCTTAGCATATCTATTATCTTCGTATCCACATATCCTCTCTTCTATTTCAGACTGGCTTAGGTACAGCGCAGAAGGACAATTCTTGAGTAAAACACAGGGCTCGATCTCTCTAGCACCAATATGTTCTGAAAAAATAGATTCAATATAATAATCTAAAAATGATTTCCTAACAACAAGACTCATTAAGAGAAACTAAACTTTTTATTCGTCATTTTTTCTGACCAATTAGTTGTAATTAAACAAACTAATATCTCCACAACAAAATTGTAGATAAATAGCTAAAAATAAGATAAATAGGGGAATGATTTGACGGACGTGAGACGAACAATGAAGTACTTGAATTACGGTAACGATTTCTAAAATTTTCCAACAGATTCCTTTTCAACAGTAACACTAATGTATATTAATATACAAGGCCGTCAAAATACTACTCTACGTCTGAAATAACTTTCTCGTCTGTCATAAATTTCCTTCCGACGAGAAACAGCTTATGTCTTGAGAATAAGTGGATGTCTGGAGGGACTAGATCTGGTGAATAGGGTGGTTGGGGTAAAACCTGGAATCGTAATTCGTTCAGTTTTTCTCGAAAAACGCGTGTGACGGTGGATTTTCAGATGGAATAGCACTTTCTTTCTATAATATGTCCGGTTGATATTTTAGCCCTATGTGAAATAGTCGATAAGAAGTATCTCCTTCGAATTCGAAACTATGGTGGTCATTGCTTTCGCCTTTCCAGCCGAAGGAAACGTTTTAAACTCTTTTGGCTGACGACAACCACGATGCCTCAACGTAATGTTGTCAACGTAAAAGAAACATATACTTCGATGAGTGCATTGCTTAAAGTTACCAACTATGAACAACACAAGTGGAAGGTGCGCGGTGATCTGAAGGTTATTGGTTTATTGACTGGTTTAGAAGGTGGTTTTACCAAAAATTGTTGTCTTTTGTACCTATGGGAAACGTGACCCGCTAGACAGATCTATTCACCGGGTTTAGAAAACGCTAAAAATCAACCGTTAGTCGATCCCAAAAGTTTGTTCCTTCCACCAATTCATATCAAGCTTGACCTTATGAAAAATTTTGTAAAAGTCTTGGATGTAAACGGTTCTGCATTTAAATATTTGACGACCAACTTTCCAAACTTTCGTATTCTAAAATTAAAGAAGGCATATTTATGGGCCCTTGACAAGTTGCTATTATCAATAGAAGCATAGCCATTATTTCGGCGTATTGTTGACTGTTTTCTAGGTAACAAAAAAGTGACAATTTCAAGGAAATTGTTGTGGAATTGTTGAAAACTTATAAAACATTAGCTGCACGTATGCCCTTGCATATTCACTTCTTCCATTCCCGCCTGGACTTCTTTCCAGAGAACTTGGGCGCAACAAGCGACGAGCAAGGTGAACGCTTGCATCAAGATTTACTGAAAATTGAGAAGCGTTACCTAGGATATTGTGATGAAAATATGCTCGGGGACTATTGCTGGACATTAACACGTGAAACCGACCCAAAGTCGTATAAAAAACAAAAATTCAACGCTCAACATCTCTAAATTGTAATTAATATATTCAATAAAACAGGTGTAATGGAGTACCTCACAAATGTATTTTTGTCAATTTCAGTTATCAGAGCTCAAATATTTTTACACAAAATCTTCTAAACTAATATAATTAATAAAATTTTATAAAAGATGTTGAAAATGTTGCCCATTAGCATTTAAACATAAAGTAATACGACTCTTCGTACTTTCATCAAACACATTTCGCAGCAAATTCCCAAGAATTAATTGCCACTGACGCATAAATGATATTTCTTAAATCATTTATTGTATGCACTGGCGTTTTAAAAACCGAATTCTTCAAGTAGTGGTATTAGAGGAGTCAGGTTGTATAATCCTGTGGCAATCTGTTTACATTAATCAATCGATCATCAAAAAATTCAATAATAACACGCGTGCCACATGAGGTCGCGTTGAATCTTGCCGAAAATACCCGTTTTGCAATTTATCATCGTTACCCTGGTTAATAAATGGTTCAAGAATATTCGGGCGGTAATTAGCAGCGTTGAGATTACCTTCAAACAAGATAGGGTTAATAAGTCTTCTTCGGGATATTGCACATCAGACCCCTATTTTGATTGGGTATAAGGCAATTTCCCTAAAGTAATGCGGATTTTCCATTGACCACATACGCATATTTTGGAAATTGGTGTAACCATTCAAATGAAACCATATCTCCATCTGTATAGAATGTTTTGTCTAATGTGTCATCATTATTTTGATGTTTATTAAAAAAATTGGAATAGGTAATTCTTCTTACGTAATCGATGCATAAAATTTCCTGATATATCTGTAGTTTATACGGAATTAGGTTTCTAGCATTTTGAATGATATTTTTTTGAATAATATTTTCTCTAGGCTTACCCGCACCTCGACGATGTTGTATTGATCCGGTATTTCCAAATCACTGCACTGTACCTAAAACGTGTTGTGCAAATGTATTATTGTTAATAATGACATTTGGAAATGCCGCAAATAAATTCATTTTTGCATGCATCCAAAGAATATTCTCATTCTTCGTTTTCCAATCGACGGCTTTTGCGGAAATAAGCTTCTATCAAAAATTATTTCTGCTCTTGTGTAAACATTGTTTTTTAGATATTGGCTACTAAATTAATAGTACATTGTTTAGCGAGTGACGAAAGTAATATTGATGATTTCGACGAGTTAAACACTATACTTTTTCTACGACCTCACCTATGGCATTATAACAAACTTAAACAACTATGTAAACAAATACTTTATTTTCAGTTAAAAATTACAAAACTATAGATCATATTTAAATTAGTTATGATTTAAACATTGATACATAAAATATGGAGACCATGGCTTCAAATTTTCCCACAATTTTGCAAAATATGTAAGCAGCACAATTTCCGAATATGAATGTATGCTATTATCAGCCCTCTATTCAATAAATTTTACATAGACTTCTTCATACCTCTTTCTCGATTTTTTTCGTAATAAGCCCGCATAGGTTTTCTCAGCTCGATTTACTATTTCTGGTGGCGTAATGGAAATATTTAAATCACTTTCTAAATCAGAAATCATGATACACAAACTGACGTGATTTAAAAATGACGGGATACAACGATAGTAGGCAACTAGACGCAGGTGAAATTTAGTAAGTAACTTTTGTCACTAGGGACGAAAAAAAATTTATTAATTAGTAGAGTACGACATCATAAATATCATATTTAATTGAAAAATAAACGTCAATTTGGCATTTATGGAATATTTGCTATTATATTAATAAACATCGCATAAGGTAAAAATGTACTTATGTATATACGTTTTCTCGTAGATGGCCACCCAGGACTGCAATAATTTTTGAGCACACGTTATTAAAGTTGTCAAATATTTTATTAAATATTTCAGGTACCTTAATTTTTTCTCTCTAAATTTAGGCTTTATCAACAATTAACATGGAAATATATTCCGTCACAGGATATTACAAATAAATTAGTGGTATAAAAGAAGATGAGCTGAACTTATCCCTTATTATAAAAATAAGAAGAGTTTTCAGAACATCAGAGAAAAAAGGAGTTCATGAGTTAAAATGAACAAATTTTAACAAAATACGGGGTTATTTATTTTTGATATTTTCGAAGTTGTAATTATAAAAACGAACACTAAAAAGAGATAAGTCCATTGTCGCAGTTGTGGCGTGTTATGTCGCAACTTATATAACCTGAAAATTACACGTAATTATTTTTAAAGAATCGCAACTAAAAATCTGAGGGCCGAAAAGCCAATTTAATTGGAAGTATAAATTTTTTTTTTAATTTGCAGACAAATTTAATTTGATTGCCACAGACGAATAACATAACGAAATATAATATACGATATTCTTGTATAAAATACATGCAGAAATGTTGCAGAAACTAAAATACAAGAAAATTTTAAAGAAGTGCAGAATTATCTGCAGTTGTTTCTAACGTACTATTGCGGCATTTAAAAATCGGACACTTAATTTGTTTGGTTTGAATATGGCTTTTTAAGAGTAAATAGGTATCTATTTGCTTCTGTTTACAGATCCGTCAGTGTCATATTCAGGCTTGTCAAAATATTAGATTAATATGCCACATTTGAATATTCAAACTAAAACTCAAATAATTACATTACTAGAAGAAGAATTGTCAGTTAGAAGATTAGCAAATAAATTTTGCGTGGCGAGGAGTATCATTTCAGATATCAAAATTAAAAGGCAGCGTCGGGGAGTTATTAATAGAAAACGAGGCTCCGGTGGTATCCGTGTGTCAACTCCCGAACAGGATGAAAATCTTACTAATTTTATAAGAAACGATCTGTTCGAAACAGTAGTAAACGAGCGGAAGATTCTTAGTAAACGTCTGGGTCTGGATTTGTGCACATGGGCCAGGTGTTTGTTGGATTATAGGGGGAAGATTTAATACTAACAATTATATTAGAATATTATAAAATGTTTTTCTACCTTCGGCAGAAATTATATAAGTATCCTGAAATTTCATCTTTCAACACAACTGTCCAGTCGACACGGCAAGAGTAGTTTTTCAGTGGTTTAGAGAAAATAACGTGTGTTCATTTGAAAAGTCAATCTAGGTTACTTTGAAATTTTGATAGAATAAGATGCATATATATTAGTATGTGTTTGTTGTTCCGTAAACGTAAATCCAAATGACATTTGATAATGTCAATCACATTTGTTATTTATTTGTATGTATGAAACTGTCAAAATATACGACTTCGTAGGTTAAGTAGTAAATTTTAATTTACGATATACTTCAAAATGTTCTCAGTAAATCACATGCTACTAGATTGACTTTTCAAATGAACACCCGTTAATATAGTGTTTGCCGTGGTGTTTTAGAAGTCCAGATATGAACCTCATCGAAAACGTGTGGGTTACATTGTTAAGACGATAAGCAGAAATAATTTTAGGCCAGCAAATGTCTATGAATTATCTAACAAGATCGAGGATATTTGGAATGATCCGTCACCAGAATTTATACATGTCATAACATCTATTCCTAGACGTTTACAAGAGGTGTTACGACAGAAATGGTGCTGAAATAAATTTTTTAAAATTAGAATCAAATAATTGATAAAAAACACAAACACTGTTGTATTAGATTTACACTTTATTTAATAATAACTATATGACAGCTGTTTCACCGTACAACGGTATCTTCAGATATAACTAAAGAAGGCAGACTATGTGCCCACACTGTCAAATTTAATAATATTTAATAATATAATTTAACAGTGTATTAGACAAAAATGTAGATTTTACAAAATTAGGGCAACTTTTTACCAATACTGAAGATCCATTGTACAGATACAAAGAGCACTTTAAGTATGCAAATATAACATCTTTCAACGTCGAACAATCCTTCCCAGTATATCAACATATACCGATAGGTCCAGGCCGCTACGGGCCATAGGCGACAATATACGTATGGAACGTAATGCGATGTGGCAACGTGTGTACGATGCCACTCCGCGTGCGCAACATAAGTCCGATGGTCGAGCGCAACAGATTGCCCGTCATTCGTATTTAGCTGTGCATACGTAGTATCATCAATGACAAAACAGAGCTTAATTCCTCCCCACTGTTGAACTTATTTCCTATTTTTTATTAGAATATTTTGTTAATTGTGCTTTATGTATAATATAATTATGTAATTTATGTATCCCTTATATAAACAAGGGTAAAAATATTTCGGTTTCCAACTTTTGCGAATACATACCATTAAGTCATGAAGTATATATGTTTAAGTAAAATGTTTGCAGTACCGCTCTGTTATATCTGAAGATACCGTTGTACGGTGAAACAGCTGTCATATAGTTATTATTAAATAAAGTGTAAATCTAATACAACAGTGTTTGTGTTTTTTTATCATTTGATATGGATTTACATCAAGTAAAGGCAGAATCGATTCAATCAAATAATTGTAGTTTTCTGATTAATAAATTCTTGTCTTTTATTTATTTATTTATTTATATATTTATTCACTCAGTAACATAATTTTTTAACAAAATGTGTAACATAATTTTTCGTGAGAGGTTACAGATAAATGTCAGTATGCTGTCATCTACACAACAACTCAGATATATAAGAACCGAATCACAATGCTTAATTATAGTGAAAATGAATATCTAATTGTCCGGATTTTAAATGCCGCGATAGTACATTAAACTCGTATAGCAAACGCCAATTAAGTTGGCGCGAGGAGGCGTAAGTTCGCGCAGGATTAGAAGTAGTGGGGAAATTTGTATTTGGTTTTACATTAAATGCCAGATAATTCTAACCTCTGAGCGTGTATCACTTTATGATCCCCTAGCAAAGACATTATGTTCCGTCAAACGTCAATGACAAATGTATTCTGACAATTACTTGAGTAGTGAGGGTGTACGTTTTTAAAAACGGCTTCTGCGTACCCCCTACTCGCGCCAACTTAATTGGCGTTTGCTATACAATGAAATACACGGTTCGCGACATAAAAAACGGAAAACTTTTTTTACCTATGTGACAGTAGTACTTTGTTGAATCATACTAACTTAATAATAACAGATGCATAACCTTATATTCATGGCTATTACTAACAAAACTAAATTAATGTCAAAATCATTATAAGACATGTCCCGTTTTTTTTTGAAGTATATAGTGTTTGATATCTAAAAATTGTTGGTAGTAAAAGTCAGGGAAAAACTTGTTATAGTATTACAAGCATGATAAAATGGTTTTTACTGGCGGACGGAAGGATATAACTGACGAGTTGTCAGACGAGCCTGTTATAACTTTCTGGAGCTAGTGAAACCCATTACTTTGCGTATTTTTTCTACTCATAACATGGAAATCACAATTTTAAAATTGATTATGATGGGTGAAATCGCATTTCAACCACTAGAGTTTGAAATTATCGGACTATCGGGATTTCAAACTTCAAATTCTTTGACATTCAATTGCTGACAAGAGAAATGTCACTTTATGTATAATTTTTTTCTGAAGTGCATTAGTTTGTTAAAATGAATGATGATACTGATGTAGAGTCAGAGGAAATTATAAAAGCACTAAACCGGGCAGGAGGATGGTAAATCCAGTGAAATTGTCGCGAGTTATGCCAATGATTCCATTAATAACAAAATCAAAATGTCAAAAAAATTATTTAATAGTAATGACTGTAATGAGTAATGAGTCTACAAGTGCTATGCCGTTGTCGTTTACTTCAGCATTCATGGCACCGGCAGATGGTTCAATTTCAACTAATTCATTGTCCAGATTTTGTTTTAACGGAAATAACAATTGTACTATGATTTAGTAAATAATGGTACTAACTTGTAATACTTTCAGGTAACTTGTAAAAATGTTGCGAGTCAGTAACTTACAAAAGTAAACTTTCAAAATTAATACGGCGTTTTTGATAAATTCAAGTTTACAATAAAATTATAAATTCAGTCCTTTCTTGTATATAAAAATTTATTTGTAAAGTTCAATACTGATTTCAAAATAGTGTTTGGTAAGTAAATCTATTATTTATAACTCACATTTCAAATAGAAAAAATACTATATATTAATGGATTTTACAAAATTGAGTGAACAGAAGGAACTCTATATCACTTATACGAGACGACTAACCAGTCGGAATTTTGCGAAGAAGATGAAGGTCGTAAAATCTATAAGTCTGTGTAAACAAAATCAATTTAATTTTAGTCTAGGTAATGTGGGATAGAAATCTTTGACCTGTTCTCCATTGTCATTATACAATGTTTTTTAAGATTGGATACAGGTTTTTATATTTACATGTAAATATTTCAATTACGTGTTTTTTCGACATTCTTTCGCAAAAATATTGTTAATCAAAATTTAGTCGCAAATTTCTCCTTGAAAAACTACCAATTAGTGTCCAGAAAATAAAGAAACAATTTTAAAAAATTGTCGAGTAAGATTTAAAAATCGATCTCATATTCATTTTTTGTATGAAGATAAGAAAATAAAATATCATTGAAGAGATCAACAGATGCTTAAAATTTGAAAAATACGTGAAACCTGTCGATGTATTACACCTACAGTCATTAACATTAAATTTTGGTTGTCGATGTCATTAAAAACTTTTTTTCTTCTGTCTCGAATTAAAAATTTCTAATTAACAATTATTTTTGACAGTAAGTGTCAAAAATAAATTTGTCATAATAATGACACAAATTCCTTATTTTGGTAAAGTACAAATAATTTCTTTAATTGAAACTAGACTATCCGAGGCAGGTAGCAGTTCAAATGGGAATGTCCAAAAGTTCAGTAAATTCTATAGTAAGACGTTGGCAAAAAAGAGGATCTCTGGAAAGGTTGTCTGTTCTAGACGTCCACACGCTTCAACACTTGAAAATTATGATAACCTTTTAGAAGTTATTAAAAATAGTCCCTTTACAACTGTCGTCGTGGCAGTAAATTTTACAGGTTTTCCTGCATTTGTACATACAGCTCATTGTTACGTTCGGGAAAGGAATTTAAAGAGCTTCTCAGCGCTAGAAAAGTCATAACTAGTACCAGTCACAAAGAAATTAGAATGGGTTTCGCTCTAGAGCACGACAATTTTTAGGAACATGTCATCTTTAGCGATGAAAAAACGTTTAATTCATCTAAATCTGGACGGTTGAGGATTTATAGACCAAGGAATTAAAGATATAATGTCAGTAAAACTGAAACTAATCGTATGTTCTCATTGAATATATGGGGTTGGATATCCGCAAATAGTCCTGAAATATTACTCCAAATGGTGAGTCCAGTTTATATATAGATTTTAGAAGGCGTGATGTTACCTTTAGTGCGACAAGTTTTTCAGAAAGCAACTTTATCTAGATTCCAGCAAGATAACTGCCCAGTTCAAACATCGCGTCAATTAAAAGAATGATTTCAAGATCATGAAGTAAATGTGCTTGAGTGGCCGAGTTTAAGCCTGGATATAAACCCAATAGAGAATATGTGGGGAAGATTCACGAATCTCATAGGAAGCAGGCGTATGGAATATTAACATAAGGAGGGATTTTTGGCCGTAATACATGACGCCTGGAATAATCTTCCTGAAGATTATTTTAGAAATTTATGCTTGTCCATGCCTAATCGTTTAAACAAAATAATTAAAACTAATGGAGAAATGATGAGATATTAAGTTCGTTTAAAGTTTCTTTTTATTGTTCGTGCTATTTTTGTTGTCTTTTAAACTTTAAATAAACATGTTATATTTCACGTTCAATTTCTTAATCTGCTGTACGTAAAAAAGAATGACAGTATTGACAACGTCAAGTAAGTATTGGATGTCATTGATTGTAAGATTACGACCTTAGACGACTTAATTACTGTAGAACATTTTCGGTCGTGTCAGAAAATGACATTGACGATCAAAATTTAATGCTAGTGAGAAATGAGTTTTGCGATAGATTTCATCATTGCTTAATTATCTATTAACATCATTTTGAATATTTTATTTAATTTTAAAATAAGTTGTCATTATATAGGAGGTCCTTGAAATAAAAAGACAACGTATAAAAAATGGGAAAATGTAATTATATAGAATATGAATCCAAAATATTGTAAGTTAATTACAACGTAAACCCCAAAATAAAAAACCTTTTGAAAATTGTATCATGCTCCGCCTATGAATTCAAACTATTCAGAATATTCAGAATTCATAAATAATAAATAAGTACTATCGAATTAAAAAAAAAGCTTAAATTAAAAAAAATTGAGCTGCGTGAATGAAATGTAGGCATGAAATTTAAATATTGAAATAACATATTAGTGTCAAATAAGTTTGTTATTTTCTCATCAGCGTTGACGTAATTTAAATTAGTAAAATATTTTAAAATTCTTTTTTGGCATTTACGATGCCGCAAATAAATAATATGTAGAAAGCTATTATCAAGCTTGTATAAATGATACGAAAAATTGCAAACTAGTTAGAAGTCAGTAAAACGACAAATTACACGCAAAGAAGAAAATTGAAGGAATTAGTGTTATAGACAGAAAACGGGGATCTGGCCAACCAAAAATTTAGAGCGCGCTTCAAGATACTGAATTAGTTAATTTTCTCAGAAGAAACCCTTTTCAAGCGGTAATCAGAGCTGCACAAGACACAAAATTTCCCGGTTCTAGTACTACGCCTCAACGGAGAATTCGAGAGTCAGAATTAAGAAATCGTGCTACAAATAAAATTTGGCTAACTGATGTTAATAAACAAGAAATGTTACAATTTGCTTTGAAGTATGTAACACGTCAGGATAACTTGTGGGATAACGTGGTATTTTCAGACGAAAAAGGTTTTAAATCAACACAAAATGGAATTTTAAAAGTTTACCAGCCTAGGAGAACCAGGTATGACCCACGTTACACCAGGAAGACAAACAGATCTGGTCACTTTAAGGTAAGCGTGTGGTCCTGGATAAGTGCCAGAAAGATTCAATGCACTAATTTATCGTCAGATATTAGAAGAATGTCTGTTGCCTTCGGTCCGCCCTATTTTTTATGAAAATTTTATATTCCAGGACAATAATTGCCCAATTCATCCACATATTGTTCGGGGATATTTATAAGAACAAAGAGTTGAGATATAACTATGGTGTTCAAAGAGCCAGATCAGTATCAGACAACACAATTTTCGTCCAAGAAGTACTGGCGAGTTAGAGAAGAAGCGTGGCAGCAAATTTCACCGGAATTTACTAGAAAGTTAATATCATTTATGCTCAGATGATTAATGAAGGTTATAGAATTCCATGGAGAAATTACAAACACCTTTATGTTGTACAATCGAGTATGATATTTCAATGCTTCACAATTGCTGTGTGATAATATTCACGAACGCCGGTTGACATGCAAAATGACATTTGCACGTTACTACGATCTTAAGTTCATTAGCAACGTCACAATACCAAAATGTTTAAAAATTGACTTTACATATAACTTCACTACTGTAGTACTTTTTTCGGTAGTACCTCTATTGAAGTTACGCACACAGTATGATTTAGAAATCATGCCAATAATAATTTATGGACTTTTAGAATTGACATCATTTCATGTGTATTACTAAAATGTTTTTTTTTTTGTTAGGAGAAGTAAGAAATAGAATGCCACCATTAAATTAAAGGCGGCAATATTTGTGGTTTATGTTTATAAATACGATAACATTGTGTGTTTTGTTATGGTAAAGAGTTCAACCTTTTACGAAAGTCAAGTTTAAAGATAAAAGAGATATTAAGAGAACATGTAAGATGTATGCTTTACGGACATTTAATACCCTATTTGTAGCAGTTTATCCTTAATCAAAAAATTGTATCGAACATACGCAACGATCGACAACTGAAGGATACTTAAAGCGATATGGGTAATAAGACTATTCTTTTTGTTCTTTAAAATATCGTCTCCGATATTATTTATGATATATTCAGTTTCACAGTGGCCTAACATAATTTTTTGAAATACTTTTTCCCCGCTTATGAGGGGAAATTTTAGGAAAATATTTTGGGTATATAATTTGATCTTTCCATTTTACATACGTTGTCTTTTTATTTCAAGAGCACCGATATATAACAGTATTAGGTCGATATGATTAATTTAATAAGCGAAGATAAATTCTATGGACGAGGCATTAGCCGAGGCTATAAATTGTCCGAGTTGATTACATTAATCATATCGGCTTGCATATTGTTTTATAGTTTTGATTGAAATATTAAAACTTATGGCCAATTTAAAGGAACAACTGCTCCTGCAATCTGAATATCGCTATAACTTGAATTATTATTTTTTTTAATCTATGAGATATTTCGGTTTCATTTCCTTTTACCATTTACATTTCAATTTGAAATAATCATCTAATTTTCTGTTTTAAATATAGATAATTTCTTACTGCAATTACTTGCCTTCAGATTAAGGTTGTATAATGTAATATTAATTAATTTTAAATACCTGACATTTAAAGTCAGAATAGATAGTGTACTGTACAAAATTTTGTTAATTGTGACAGGAAACCACATCTAATAGGTATACGTGATTTATAATAATATCGTTATATGCTATATTCAATACTATGAAGAGGATGTACATACGGAGTTAATATTTTATAATAGTTATCATTAGAAACTACGTAGTGGCTTATTATTTTCCAATGAAGTTATTTATTTCTGCGGGCTGGCATTTCACTTGTTACTGTTTGTGAACTAGGACACGCAAAGATTGTTTGTAATTGAAATGAATAATACGTTTTCATGTTGGGATTTACCTCACTCCCAAATATATGAAAGTACCAACATAATATGTGTATGTGCACACATTACAAATTTTGAATTTATAAATTTGATGAATAAATTACACGTTTCGTTAAGCATTGTCTCATAAACATATAAGTAGCCTGAGTAATGGAATAATAATAAAACCCCTTAATTATTAACGGTAATCAAATGACCAACTAAAGTGGAAGGATAATTTTTGAACAAAACGAGGTAAGTTCTCCTTAAAAAATAATCTCAAAAGTAAATTTGTGCCCTCCAAAAAGTAAAGTTCTTCTTGATATAAGTATTTAAGGAGTTATCTTTGAGATATGAAATCCTATTAATAATATATCAAATATTTATTATTATTGGGGATTTAGATCAAATACTAGCCCAAATTGTTTGTGTTTCTTAGATAAGTGAATCTTCTTTGCTGCGCAATATGGTATCTATACAGACTGTCCCGTATAAAACGCCAACATTCATAATTCCGTTATTTATTGTCCGGTTTTATTTAAACAAAAAGTAAATTTAATAGCTTCAAAAACACTATAAGATAGCAGTGTTTTATTTGTTTTCAATTGTTTTCATTAATGTCAAACGACAGTCAAGTTTTTTATTTTAAATGGCAACATATATATTTTTGGCTATATTCGGAATGGATTTTTTTTTCTGAATTCAACGATGTATAACATGATTATTTTTGATAAACGACAAAACTGGATTCTTCGGCCAGGATCATTTTGTTCTAATGCATGAACTTTTCGAGCTATGTACGGTTTAAGTTTGTGTTTTCTTAAAATACCATGAACTGTAGTTTTTGATACCCCAATATTATGTACAATTTCGCGAATCGAAGTTCGTGAATTTTGCTGTACTGCAAGAAGAACATCTAATTCCTTATCTTCGGAGAATTTCCGTTTTTGTGTTTTTGGTTTGGTAAATGATCCATAATTTCTTAAATTCCTTTCAATTCTCTGAAATATTTTCGAACCTGGAACTTCTATGTCCGGAAAACGAGCACTGTACCGACGAACTGCTTGAAGGCGATTTTTATTACATTCAAAGAACACTTGTAACATGTCCGTTAATTCATTGTTATTCATTTTTAACGAAAATACGCTTTTTGTTGCGGCAAAACGTTCAAACAGGATAATACAGAAAACTTAATAAAGTCAAACTGACACTTAAGGCACATTGACATAATGCTAGTGGACTGGGCCAAGTCTACTATAATGAAAGATGAAATTTATAAAGTTTTTTTTTTATTTTTTATTATTAGGAGATGTGCGATATGTGTTAAACAAGGTGGCGGGCAATTTCAACATTTATTGTAAAGTGTTTTGTTTCTTATAATAATATTTATAATACTTACATTTCCAATGTTTCATGACATGACACATTCGAATATTTATAAATAATGGAAGACAAAGATTAAATTTATAAAGTTTTTTTTTTGCAATAAACGTTTATCAAAAATAAACATGTTATACATCGTTGAATTCAGAAAAAAAAATACAATCCGAATATAGCCAAAAATATATATGTTGCCATTTAAAATAAAAAACTTGACTGTCGTTTGACATTAATGAAAACAATTGAAAACAAATAAAACACTGCTATCTTATAGTGTTTTTGATGCTATTAAATTTACTTTTTGTTTAAAAACCGGACAATAAATAACGGAATTATGAATGTTGGCGTTTTTTACGGGACAGTCTGTATTTACTCTTCTATTCATCGGCTTGCCGTTCGACTAGAACTAAGCAGAATAGCGTTTCTTCAATTCTCGAAAGAATGATCTCCCATATATTGCCATAAAATGTTATCTTGCTATACTTTGAGACTGGTTGCTTAGTTACGGTTCAAATTTCAGTCACTTTTCTATTTTGTTCTCTGCCCTTAATAAGAGAGAAAAGCAGTATTTATTTGTGTGCATTTATTCAGCGATTCCTTCCTTAAAAAGGCTTTGTACAAGATTTATGTGAGTGCAGTTGTGTGCAGAAGAAACTCCGACAAGCTATTTTTTCTATAAAAATCTAGTTCGTTATATGTCAATTTCTTTTAACGAAAACTTAACTTTCGGGGAAGTCTATGTAAATATTATTCAAAATCTTGTTACCATACGCAAGGAACACGCACGAAAACTTCATATTCCAATAATAACTGTTCAGCGCATACTTGCCTTGCTTCTAAGAATTATTTTCGTGAGAATCATGTGAAGTTGCTACCCTGACCAGCAAATAGTCTGGATCTTAAATCCTACAGAGCATTTTTGGGGTCTCATGATATAATAGTAATTTTATTGCCAATAATAAGGAAGAACTATGGCCAAAAATTATTGATTGTTGAGCAGATTAGGTATATGGTATATACAAAACTCAATCGCATGTATCCCACGCTGTTTAGAGGAGCTAATTACAAAAAATAGTAGTAAAATAAAATATTAATGGTTAGAATGCTATGTGTGAAATATTTTATTAGGTTTATTTATTACATTCTACTTAGAGTTTTTGTGATAAATGTATTTCATTATTAAGTGTTTCATTAGTTTTATAATAAGTTGTTTGTGGTTTGTTATAGATTATAAATAAAATATACTACGTTTGCATAAAACTTGTTTTCTTGCTAAATAGATATGGCACCTTAAAAACTTGAAAACTGATTTACAACGTGTTAATTTCGTTAAAATTATTGGACAAATTTTTTGACCGCCAGTTTACATACTACTCACAGCAATTTCACATTCTTTTTGGGAAAGTTGAGAAATAACAGAATTAAAAGCTTTTCTCATTAACCTTGTATGGTAAACACGAATACGAACATAGACATATTTATGAATAGGTTATTACACTGATGACTGATGTTACAAATACAAATGTATAATCAAAAGTGTCGCAAATTCAAAAATTAAGCGCTTTGTTTATTGTTAAAGTTTAGAAAACATTTTATTATAAGAGGCAGGTAGTGTTTATCCACTCAAAGAAGTAATTGATACATTTCACAATACTTTTCTTTTAGAAATTTGGTTTGCAGAACAATAGACGATACTTTTTATACTTTCGTTATAGGAATAGAACATATGCCAGGATAATAAGGAATAAAGAACGATTGTCCAGAAACATTCAACAAAATCAATTAGGTACTCTAAACGAAATATAATGCATATCTTCTTTATTGCTATTTACTACAGTAATCCTTTCATACAGAAATCGCTTACCGGCAAGTATATGCATACTGGTGCATGTACACCCATACATTTTTTTCAAAATTCGTAGAACTATTTATAAACTATCGATTCAGAAACTTCTTTCATGTATTAGTAATAAAAAATGGATGGTTTATTTTAATACTAAGGTAATACATATAATCATTTTTCAAATACCAGAATTTAATTGCATTTGTATTGATTATACGCCGGTGGGGATGCACTACATACGGTCCTGCCTTACCGCAAAAATCCTCAGCTCTAGTTATTACTTTTATATTTGTATAGTATATATATATATATATATATATATTATAAGCTTTTTTTTGGTTTAGCGACCTTTATTGAATTTCAATTTATTTAACTAACGACGATTAGAACTAAAAAAATTACAACGAAAGGTAAGAATTATGTTTACATTATATGAAATGAATTAAGATTAAAATAATGATTAGAGTAAAGAAAATTAAAATTTAAAATTCAAAGGATACAAAAGCTTATTATTTTAATATTATGCACACGGCCAATAAAATAAATAAGAAATAAATTTTAATTCTTATTAACACTAAATATATATATATATATATATATATATATATATATATATATATATATATATATATACATATTGTATATGTATATATAGATATTTAAATATTTAGAAAATTAATAATAATAATAATAATAGATTTAATTGTTTTGACCTTGACCGATAAAAGTGTATAAGTGAAATTGTGGTAAGTCCTCAATGTGCATCTTTAGTCAAACTAAATAAGGTAAGGCAAGTGAAAAACAATGCTGTTTGAGCGGAGATATCGTAAATTACATTCTTCATTTTATTTTGTGTTCGTTTTATTATCTGACGTCAATCAAGAAGATTTAATTTTATTAGTGACGTTATGTAAGAAATGTTGGAAATTCCTTGAGGTTACACTCTCATGATGTCGTTGTTATTACGTAAATATGTGTCTATATACGTCATTGAAGTTATTTAACCAAAACTAGGTAATAATTTCGATATTCGAAATAAAATCGGAAATTAAATTCTTAATATTAAGGTTTGATTTGGACGTGTATGCAAAGATTCCTAATTGATTAAATAAATATTGCGTTATAAAGTCGTTTAGGCCCATAATTAAGAAATGTACCTCCATTCCTTTCTATTAGTTTTCTTAATGATAAAACATATACGTATATAGTGGGATATAGCTTATAATATATATATATATATATATATATATATATATATATATATATATATATATATATATATTATAAGCTTTTTTTTTTGGTTTAGCGACCTTTATTGAATTTCAATTTATTTAACTAACGACGATTAGAACTAAAAAAATTACAACGAAAGGTAAGAATTATGTTTACATTATATGAAATGAATTAAAATTAAAATAATGATTAGAGTAAAGAAAATTAAAATTTAAAATTTGAAATTTAAAATTCAAAGGATACAAAAGCTTATTATTTTAATATTATGCACACGGCCAATAAAATAAATAAGAAATAAATTTTAATTCTTATTAACACTAAATATATATATATATATATATATATATATATATATATATATATACATATACATATTGTATATGTATATATAGATATTTAAATATTTAGAAAATTAATAATAATAATAATAATAGATTTAATTGTTTTGACCTTGACCGATAAAAGTGTATAAGTGAAATTGTGGTAAGTCCTCTATGTGCATCTTTAGTCAAACTAAATAAGGTAAGGCAAGTGAAAAACAATGCTGTTTGAGCGGAGATATCGTAAATTACATTCTTCATTTTATTTTGTGTTCGTTTTATTATCTGACGTCATTCAAGAAGATTTAATTTTATTAGTGACGTTATGTAAGAAATGTTGGAAATTCCTTGAGGTTACACTCTCATGATGTCGTTGTTATTACGTAAATATGTGTCTATATACGTCATTGAAGGTATTTAATCAAAACTAGGTAATAATTTCGATATTCGAAATAAAATCGGAAATTAAATTCTTAATATTAAGGTTTGATTTGGACGTGTATGCAAAGATTCCTAATTGATTAAATAAATATTGCGTTATAAAGTCGTTTAGGCCCATAATTAAGAAATGTACCTCCATTCCTTTCTATTAGTTTTCTTAATGATAAAACATATACGTATATAGTGGGATATAGCTTATAATATATATATATATATATATATATATATATATATATATATATTATAAGCTTTTTTTTTGGTTTAGCGACCTTTATTGAATTTCAATTTATTTAACTAACGACGATTAGAACTAAAAAAATTACAACGAAAGGTAAGAATTATGTTTACATTATATGAAATGAAATAAAATTAAAATAATGATTAGAGTAAAGAAAATTAAAATTTAAAATTTGAAATTTAAAATTCAAAGGATACAAAAGCTTATTATTTTAATATTATGCACACGGCCAATAAAATAAATAAGAAATAAATTTTAATTCTTATTAACACTAAATATATATATATATATATATATATATATATATATATATATATATATATATATATATATATACATATACATATTGTATATGTATATATAGATATTTAAATATTTAGAAAATTAATAATAATAATAATAATAGATTTAATTGTTTTGACCTTGACCGATAAAAGTGTATAAGTGAAATTGTGGTAAGTCCTCTATGTGCATCTTTAGTCAAACTAAATAAGGTAAGGCAAGTGAAAAACAATGCTGTTTGAGCGGAGATATCGTAAATTACATTCTTCATTTTATTTTGTGTTCGTTTTATTATCTGACGTCATTCAAGAAGATTTAATTTTATTAGTGACGTTATGTAAGAAATGTTGGAAATTCCTTGAGGTTACACTCTCATGATGTCGTTGTTATTACGTAAATATGTGTCTATATACGTCATTGAAGTTATTTAACCAAAACTAGGTAATAATTTCGATATTCGAAATAAAATCGGAAATTAAATTCTTAATATTAAGGTTTGATTTGGACGTGTATGCAAAGATTCCTAATTGATTAAATAAATATTGCGTTATAAAGTCGTTTAGGCCCATAATTAAGAAATGTACCTTCATTCCTTTCTATTAGTTTTCTTAATGATAAAACATATACGTATATAGTGGGATATAGCTTATAATATATATATATATATATATATATATATATATATATATATATATATATATATATACAGCCGAAACATGTAGAGTTTTTTAAATACATATATTTTGAAGTAATATACAGACCTTTAATCGCCTACTGATTAGGTTTACCATATCATACCAAGGTCACGAAGTTATTATATATATATATATATATATATATATATTATAAGCTTTTTTTTGGTTTAGCGACCTTTATTGAATTTCAATTTATTTAACTAACGACGATTAGAACTAAAAAAATTACAACGAAAGGTAAGAATTATGTTTACATTATATGAAATGAAATAAAATTAAAATAATGATTAGAGTAAAGAAAATTTAAATTTAAAATTTGAAATTTAAAATTCAAAGGATACAAAAGCTTATTATTTTAATATTATGCACACGGCCAATAAAATAAATAAGAAATAAATTTTAATTCTTATTAACACTAATATATATATATATATATATATATATATATATATATATATATACATATACATATTGTATATGTATATATAGATATTTAAATATTTAGAAAATTAATAATAATAATAATAATAGATTTAATTGTTTTGACCTTGACCGATAAAAGTGTATAAGTGAAATTGTGGTAAGTCCTCTATGTGCATCTTTAGTCAAACTAAATAAGGTAAGGCAAGTGAAAAACAATGCTGTTTGAGCGGAGATATCGTAAATTACATTCTTCATTTTATTTTGTGTTCGTTTTATTATCTGACGTCATTCAAGAAGATTTAATTTTATTAGTGATGTTATGTAAGAAATGTTGGAAATTCCTTGAGGTTACACTCTCATGATGTCGTTGTTATTACGTAAATATGTGTCTATATACGTCATTGAAGTTATTTAACCAAAACTAGGTAATAATTTCGATATTCGAAATAAAATCGGAAATTAAATTCTTAATATTAAGGTTTGATTTGGACGTGTATGCAAAGATTCCTAATTGATTAAATAAATATTGCGTTATAAAGTCGTTTAGGCCCATAATTAAGAAATGTACCTCCATTCCTTTCTATTAGTTTTCTTAATGATAAAACATATACGTATATAGTGGGATGAAATACCACAATTTACAATAAGTTTAATAATATAAATTATTGTAATTTTCAAAGTAGCAATTGTTAAATTATCCCGCAAATTTTGAAACGAATCTAAGTTAGTGTTACTATGAATATGAGTAAACAAATTTACTATAATTTAATCAGGTTATAATATATTCAGAATTTAAATGTGCTGTATTAATCTTAATTTTAAAATGCATAATCGTAATGCACCGGAAATTCTTGTTTTGAATACTTCTTTCTAATAGTTTTTAGTACATGTAATTATGGACATGATATGGTAATATATTCCTACAGTTTGTTTTCGTTGTTTATTCACAATTAGTGTATATTGACCGCTATAAATAAATGTAAACACATAGTAACCGTATATTTTAATATAATTTTCAGGAAATATGTATTTTATTCGTATTAAATAACGGTGAAAATTTTAGCAAGATGTGATGATAGCAATTTATTTCAACACTAGTAATGCTTTGATACTCCTCTGTTTCTTACGCATAGTCTATTCATCAGCTAGTCTATTAGGCATACTTGAAGTGAAGCAATGGTAGCTTGTGGTATGCTGCTTCTTTTTCTTCTGAATCTTTCGTTGGACACCGGGGCATTTGAGCACAATTCTCTTTGTACCATCTCCAATAGGTCTCCCAATTCCACGCTATTATACCTGTGTCCTCGACAAAAGCAACTATCCTTCTCAGCCTCCATTTCTTTTCATGTTCTTTTTCTAGTCATTACCATATCTCCTTTCTAGCGGAATCCTTAACAATTACACATACAGGTTCTGGCCCTATGAAGTTTCTCTTTGAGCTCTTCTTGGCCAGTTAATCGGCCCTTATATTACCTTTAATTTCCTCACGTCCTGGAACCCATAGTATTGTCTTATAGCAGTCTGTTGTTGACTTGCTGGCAATGATTTACCAGCTTCAATCTCTTCAATCATCTTTCGATTATTCTTATAAAATAGTGTACGATTTCTTGTGAATTACGATGAAATACGAGGTAAGTCCAGAAAGTAAGTCCGTTTGGTAATGAAAGGAAATCAAGTAGAGATACACAATAGTTGTTTTCCGACGACCACAATGTTAAAAGAACAAATTCGCATGATTTACTAGCACTGAAAATTGCAAATTGCATTGTATCCCCAAAACTGTGTTGAAAAGTTATCTTGTAACTAAAACTGTGCTGAAAAGTTCAAGAGGGCCAATTAGAATCGTCGCAGAACCGTGTGCAAAGTAACAGACGTGCCAACCTACTAATCATAAAATAACAAATAGGAAACTGTCAAATGAATGACTCTCAAATGTCAAATTGTTGTTATGAAATACACCATATATCATTATTTTGTGAATCATTCTTTTATTTTCATTGAAATTAATTCTTGTCACTAAGCGGTCGTCGGAAAAGTATAGTGTACAACACGTGCTGAAAATATTTCACACTCGCATAATTAAACCACTCGCCTACGGCTCGTGGATCAAACTTCATGTGTGAAATATCCTATTTTCAGCACTAGTTGTACAATATACTATTTCATAACAAGTGCGGGAAGATAACGATACCGAAACGAAAGCAGGAACTACCAAAACGAGTTTTACGCAACGAATTTTGATACCTGCATGAGTTTCGAAATTGCTTTCCTGCAAATTCTATGAACAACGTTTTTCCTACAAACGCTTAGAATCGGCTTTTTTTTTAACGTGAGAATCAAGTTAATGGTTGCTATAGAACAAACATGTCAACAAGCAATAGTTTTTTGAAAAATTGTGGCGTTTGTAAATTGTGGCGAGAAAAATGATAAATATTTGCGAGAGTGACGAACAAATTGATGAAAACTGGATTTGCGACTATATTCAAGCAGTTGCTGACTCGGCAACACGCAACTTACTGCCTATTTCTTCATCCGAAGGGTGTGCAATTTAAAAATTTAAGTAGCTGTTGTATACATATAATAATAATAAATCCCAAATGTGAGTAGGTACGATCTGTATTTTTTCTAATATTTCGGCACTTCTGCGGGAATTGCTCATTTCCCGTACCCAATTTGCGCGTGGGAATGTTGAATTTCTTAATGATTGTAGGAAAAAACTATTTATTACAAAACAATCTACAAACTTTAAGCTATTTTTCTACATAATTCCCACCATTTTGTAGACATTTGTCACAGCGTGGAACAATTTTTTGTGTCTTCTTCATAAAAGGTTGCCACCTGTGTTGTCAACCATGTGGTAATATGTTATTTGAGCTCATTTTTCGAGGTGTCAAGATTTTCTTGTTGAGTCCTTGCAGACGAGGAAGTGTGCGTCCATTCCATCGATTGTCTTTTAGTTTCAAGCGTATCATACGCAATCCACGCACTTTTAGATTTCATTTTTTGTGTTGCTCTGTAAGTATTTTTGGTACCCAACCAGCTCAAAATTTTCGAAAACTCAGTAACAACTTCATGAGTATGTGATCTTGAAATTTGTGGAAAGTCCATAGAAGGAGCAGTAATTGTAAACATACGGTTTTCGTTGATCACTCATTAAATTTTCTCCATAAATCTAGCAGATTTGTCGATTAATATTGACTGGTTTAACGTTTTTTACATTTAGAAAACGAATTACCGATCTAATTTTACAAGCGGCGGGATTTTCAATCAACGCCGTCATTCTAAACAAGCACTGCAAAGCGTACACAAGAAGCAGCGAGGAGATCAAAATAGCTTCATTCCCTTCTCTTTGATTCAGAGCAACAGCTGCGCATGCACGGAACTGAGATCGTAAAAAATATACAAACGAAACTTACTTTCTGGATTTGCCTCGTAGAATCGAATTGTGGTTACGGAGATTTTGTGGATCATATTTTTATTTAATTGTAAGAAAGCGGAGTACCTAATCTCGCTAACAATTTTCTCATATGTAAATATTCATGTAAACCATTGTGGATCCGGTTATTGAAAAGAGTTAAATTAAAAAGCGTCTGAGCTTGTCTATTCACAAGTAGAATAAAATTATTGAGCAGATAATATTCGTTAACAATATCAAAACAATTGAATATGAATTACAATTCCTGTTTACCCTCAAAGATAGATAAAGCAGTTTTTCCATTGTAATTAGTACAAATTTCGTATTTGTCAGTAACACTTTGACAATATTCAATGCATCATATTTGTTTCGGAATATGTTAATTGAATGCCACATAAGGCAATAGTGCCACATAAGGCAATAGAGCGCAAGTTGTTAGAGAAGATCGAAATTTGTTGATAAACAGTAATATGGATAAAATTATCTATTTTTGGATCATCTAGTTACAGAAAAAATAGATTTTCTACACTAATTATCTAAGCAAGACAGAAGAAATCCATTTGGTAGAATAAACAAAGTTTTTTTATTTTTTTAAATTGAAGTAGCTTTTGCTTCATGGAAATTGATACCATTGATGAAATAAAAATGAAACAAACCCAATTTTACAAAGGTATTTTTAATAATATAAAATATTATTAAAAATCTGGTGTGAAGAACACAAATACAGGTTCACTATTAATATTTTTTGTGAACGTGTCCGAACATATTGAAAAAACAAAATATTAATAGTGAACCTGTATTTGTGTTCTTCACACCAGATTTTTAATAGTATTTTATATTATTAAAAATACCTTTGTATTATACAAAACTGGTGGGGTTTTACTCACTCGCGTATGTTTCAATTATTCTGAAACACAATTTTACTTAATTTCCACTTTATTGGCAAAATATCATGGTATCATTACAATTGTTTCGACACACAGTGCCTTCTTCAGATGGAGTTGTATTACAAGGTTTGTGATGTAGCAGTATCTGAAGAAGACACTGTGTGTCGAAACAGTTGTCCTGGTAATTAAGTGAAATTGTGTTTTTTACTTTCTAGTTCATCAACAGAATAAATAATATTCTGTTTATTAGGAACTAAGGACTAGGAGGGATCATTAATTTTGAAAAGTATTGTCAACAACAAACAAATTCAAAAGAAGCAATCAAAGTAGTTTTGTTAATAGGAAATTAATTGTTGTTCAGCTTAATAACGATATACCGTAAGCATTTTTAGCGATTCAGAAAAAGTTGACAGAACTGTCAACTTTTCTGTGGTGTACTATTCTCTACGAGTACAACACATCAGAATCTTAATCTTCATTAGAAAGTCTAGAATGAAAAAGTTTTACGTATTCCAGATAATGGCGAAGCAACATTTTTTGAAGAGCATAAAAAATATGAAAAACTAGAATGATAATAGTATATCTAAACCAAAATTTGCTATAATTGCTGGAGAATTCGAATTAATTAATAACAATAATCGTAACATAGTATTAAAATTACAGCAATTGCAGTTTTACCTTCTTTTTATCATTTAGATTCTGCAGTTATTCTTAATAAAATACTTTCTGACTATTTTTAAAACTATTTACTAAATCTTAATTACCAAAACATGTGGAAAACAATAATATAATTACGAGAGAACAATATATCTTTAGGCAATGTTTATTTACTACGACTCTTAAAATTGTTTTGCTTTTATTTTATGATTTTATAATAGCAAATACATGTGAGTAGTTTATGTGACCCAAGTTTTTAATATAAACGAAATACACGAATTTAAAAGTTTTAAAGTTGGATTGTAGTTTTCCACTACACCGTTTCACCGTTATACAGCTTCATCAGGCGAATGAATTTGCAATAATACTTAAGTCAGTATATATTTAACCTAATATATACTACCTAATAGATTACGAGTTTACTGACCATAGTAGGGAGTTAGATAGTTCAGTTTGATCGTTTACAGCTTACCCTAAGTATATCTAGAAATTTCTACCGATTCTAACAGATCAAGTTTTTTACTTTTATCTTGAATATGAAGCATTTTAAAGTTAGTATTGAAATTGTGGTTATGTTCTATAAAATGACTAGCAAAGGCAGAATATGATTTTTTATCTCTGTAACTTCTTTGATACTTGGACACACGCTGGGCAAAAGTTCTTCCAGTTTGTACAATATAAGACATATTAAACTCGCAGGTTATAATTAGGGACCGGACACGAGAGGCCCATGACTCATCGCTCACGGGCGTACTATCGAGTATTTGTATTTTTAAAGAGTCTTTAATTTTACTTATGTAATTCGAAAACAAACTGGTGGTGATCTATAAAATACGAAATACATTCTTATTTGTTCATTTTGTAGTTCAAGTTGAGTAAAGGAGTATTAACATTAACTAGCAATACCTTTTCAAGGTTCTCTTCTGTAATATTTGTTCTCTTTGAATGAAATACATCCTTGTAGATAGAAAACGCCCTTTTCACATCGCAACTAGTTATAGGTGAGTACTGGAAATATTCTTTTATTTCAGCGTATTTAGCAGTTAGATATTGAGGCATTGTCTCCATACACAATTGCCGCAATGTTATTAAATCTGGATTTCTATTAAAAACTAATTCTTGTCGAAAGCGACATCCGAAGTCACTAGGAATATTTTTGAAATTATTAATAGCCACATCTAATGTGGTTAATCCATCATTTAATTTGAGATTTTGATTTTAAAAATAAGTGATTAGTTTTGGAAAATTTGTGCTGAAAGTGTTCCTGAAGAAACTACAACTGATTTTTTAAATTTGGAATTTGTGTTAGTTCCTTGCACTCAGAAATACTTCGACATAAAAACTAGTAGCTTCCAACCACGTTCCCCATCTAGTTATTACTGGAGAGAGAGACAGTAATAAAGATGGAAGCTTTTCTCTGTAAACAGCCACTCTCAATGGTGCTTTTCTGAAAACTTTTTTTAGCGGGTACAAGTCTATCAACTTCCGGAAAGACAGTGGCATAGGGATAATGCACCAAAATCTAACTGCTAAATACGCTGAAATAAAAGAATATTTCCAGTATGCACTTATAACTAGTTGCGATGTAGAAAGGACGTTTTCTATCTACAAGGATGTATTTCATTCAAAAGGAACAAATTTTACAGAAGAGAACCTTGAGAAAGTATTGGTATTGCTAATTAATATTAATACTCCTTTATTCAACTTGAACTACAAAATGAACAAATAAAAATGTATTTAGTATTTTATAGATTACTACCGTTTGTTTTCCAATTAACAGTTAAAACAATAAAAAAAAAAAAACTAACTCACCGTACTTTATTTATCTTACGAAATAAAAACTAATAAATAAAATAAATTATTAAAATTCCTCACTCTTCTATCTATGCCCTTGAAGAAAGGAATTTTAGCGTAAAATTGAAGTTATTGCGTCGCAATTCAACGAGAAAAAATAGATGTGCGGTTAACCGAATGAATAGTGCTATTCAATAATGGGTGTTGTTAATAGACTATTTATATGGTTCATCGTAATTTCGGCCCAATGAGTTATAACCTACAGACACCCGAGTTCAATTTTTTGTCGGTTTTGTCCTTTTTCTTTTTTAAAAATTGTTCAATCGTGTTATTAGTTTTTTAAACTATAGCAGAGTTGGGACATCGTTGGAAAATATCGATGTTATTGATATTTAGCATTGATAAATATGAATATTGATGTTTAAAGCATATCGAAAAAGAATGGATATTATCGAGATATTATACAGTGATATCACCTACTGCTATTTCTATATAAGATATAAATATATTCATTATTAAGAAATAATAATAATTATTGGTTAATGAATAAAATTTTGTTCAATATTTTTAATTTCTATTTTAGGTAAATTTAGCAATAGGCGACCAACACCAACAACCAACACAATACAAACAGATTTGTAACTAATTAGAATTAATATATTTTTTAACACAATGCATATGGTTCTTTTGGTTGTGAGTTTTGAAATAGAGTGAAATAGAGCCCACACTACTATACATATATAGAAAAGATAACATTAGAAAGAATCATCCCAGGTAATATTTTTCGAATTTCCCCCAATTATGTTTAGTAACTTTAACATTTAATTATCCAAATGCCAACCAGACCCCCTGTATAAATAGGTAACTTAATATTTGAATTCTGTAGTTACCAAAAAGAATTGGTAGATATTTGAAGAATGTTACCTGGGATGTGTCTCTTAAATGGTTAAACATTTATATATTTTATTCACAATATGTAAAGAAGTATGAATAATAACAGGTAATAAAGACCAAATAAATTATGAATTACCAACATAAAGTAATAATATCACAAAGAAATTTTAAGTACAAATACACATTATAAATCACTCTAAATCCAAATATACTTCTTCCATTTAAAAAAAATATAAAAATAGAAATCGATGTTTTCGATATTTTGATGAGAAAGCATGGATGCTAAAATATTGTTATTTTAAGATCGATACATCGATGTTTTCAAAACATCGACATCGATGTCTCAACCCTAAGCTATGGTATTGTTAGTAGCTTTTTTGATTAAATTTTGTCTGAAGTTTTACCAGTATAAGTTAGGGAAGAATACTGTATTTTAGGATATATCAAATAACGTGTCGCAACGTTGTTTGTGCCGGAAGGTGTTGATAATATTATATGAATAGCCGTTATTTGTTGCAATAGCCATGTATTCCATTTAATTCTAGGTTGAAATTAGTTTTATTAAGAGGTGTATTCACTGGTCTATGTATCCTAGATTCATACGCGGCTAGTTTGTGTTTTAAAGGATGAAAGGAAGAGTCATATATTGTTGTATCTGTATGTGTGAGCGAGTGATAAATAGAAAATTCATGTTTTTTATTAGCATTCTGTGAAATAGTAAGGTCTAGAAAGTTAATTGAACCGTTCTTCTCTGTTTGTAGTGTAAATTTTATATTCTGATGAACATTATTTATAAAATCAAAAAACATTTTAATTGTATGTCGGTATCATTAAAGCTAACTAATATGTCAACTACGTATCAAAACCAGTAAATAAAATTTTTAATTGGCGTTTCATCAAGTGTGTCCCACATCAAATAATTTTTCAAGTTCTTAATGTTATTAAAAATCAGGTAAAATGATATATGTATTGAGAACAACATTTTACAGAAGGAACACCTTTAACATCTTACATTAGCGGCCACCTGTTTAAAACGATCACCTGAGGTAACGGACAGCTACAAAGTGCCCCGAACAGACAGAAGAGACAGAATTATTTATTGTGCAATAACAATGGTGAAATTTTTATGGATGTTTCTCGAATTTTACTAATATGTGAAGCTGTAGTATTTAAATCGAAGCTAAAAAATTTAAAGCAAACAAAGATTGAACCATAGTTTAAAAAAGCTTAACAAATTATGTTTTTTCTTATAAATATGTTGTATAATATGTATAAATAATGAACATGTGAATTATCTATAAAATGTATATGTACTTATTATCTATAATGTGTACCTAGTCTATGTTTTGTACATATTACATACATTAAAATAGTTTTAGTTTACGTATACATATGTGTATTTATACAAGCTGTCCCGTATCGTTATGTTCAAATTTTAGGAGTGTAAAGTAGACTTCATTTCAAGTAACTAAAACGCAAAACTTGTATCCCTTTTTATTTGTTTCAAAGTTACAGATCTATGAATGTGATTGTCAGATCATGAAAAAAAATGTAATCCTAAAGTCAATAAAAACTGATTTTATTTAAAAAAGTTCAATTAATAATATTTTCGAAATGTCCACCTCCTTGTTGAATGCGGGCTTGTGCCCGTAAGCCAACAGAAGAAGTGCTTATCCGAATTTCATACTTATTTTGTCGGATTTGCTCGGCAGCCAGGTGAATACGATCCAACAACTCTTCTCTTGTATTCGAAACTTGCGCGTAGACTAAATTTTTCATGTACCCCCATAAATAAAAGTCAAGGGGATTAAGATCGGGTGATCTGGGTGGCCATGCAACAGGACCACCTCGACCAATCCATCTTGGATAATTGACGTAACCCAATTTTGCACAGCAATTCTGAAATGTGTCTCGTTGAACATTCAGTCAATAAGAAATTGAAGGTAATTGTCCGCATTTAACCTCCCAGGAAGAACGACAGGATCAATCAACAAGTCATCGATTAGGGTCGCCCAAACGTTAATAGAAAATTCATGTTGAAATTTAGATGGGCGTATAGCTTTGAGACTTTCTGATGACCACCTGTGCAGGTTTCTCAGATTTGTAACACCACTTCTCATGAACGTAGATTCATCTGTCCAGAGGACTGTTCTGCAGAAATTAAAATGAAGCCGTGACTGTCTTAATATCTAGGTAGAATAAACTAGACGAGCATAGTGGTCTGCCTCAAGCAAACCGTGTCCCCTGCGATAATGATATGGATATAAGCCCTCACGTTTTAAAATTCGCCAAACTGTCGTTCGTGGCACTCCTAGTTGTCTAGAGATTCGACGTACACTGAGAGTTGTATCCCTTGTGACAATAGCTACTGCTTCTTCCTCTAAGTCTGCTGGCTTACTCCTTACTCCTCGGTCGAAAAGATAATCACGTAGTCCGCATTCCCGAAATTGTCTGTGTACTTCCAGAATGTATGAGTATGTAATGAATATGTAATGAGGAATGCGCCTATCGGGAACCCGATGTTGGTATTCAATAACTGCTTGACGTGCACTGCCGTTACAGTAGCCATACACAAAATGCATGGCCGCATACTCTTGAGAAGAAAATCGGTAAGGCATTTTGAATAAAGAAAACGTGTCCACTCACTAATAAGCTGTTGTATGAACTGAAACGTAATGTAATCCTTTATTAAAGAATGCAACGTTAACAGTCATCTGAACATTTGTTTATTGTATGATATTCATGGTTCAGCACTTACGAAATAAGTAAGAACCTTCTTTATCATAAACCAATTTCCAGTACTCTTTTTTGTAGATCTCCAAGAAATTATTGTATACACTACGACACGTGTTTATTTATGTTAGGATAACATTTTATTATGTGACGTTAACAATCATAGGCCTGTTATTGAATCGTATAACTTTTTTTAAATAAAATTAGTTTGTATTTACTTTAGGATTACATTTTTTTTCATGATCTGACAATCACATTCATAGATCTGTAACTTTGAAACAAATAAAAATGGATATACAAGTTTTGCGCTTTTGTTACTTAAAATGAAGTCTACTTTACACTCCTAAAATTTGAACATAACGATACGGGACATCTTGTATAATATTTAATTCAATTAATAAAATAAAGAAGAAAATCTTAAAAACCAGTTATGTATTTTGTTTGCAAGGCGAAAAACTTGACAATTACGACCACCATTATATAACGGCCTGTTTCTCTTTTTGGTGTCAGTTTTCCACAGGTGTTACTCTACAAGTGTAAAGCTAAATTGAACATATTAATTAAGTTATAAGTTCAACATTCACCAAAAATGTTTACTTAATAGTGAATAGAGACAGATTATAGGTCAATAACCAATGTATGCTAATTTGAATCAAACATTTTTTCGCATAAATTACATTAAAAGTAAATTTTAGTTAGATATTTATTTAGTTAATTTTTATTTTTTGAATATTTATCAACATTACCGGCAAATGCAACATTAATGGTTAATGCACAAAATAAGTAAATTCCAATATTAAAAATTTCACAAAATAATAATTTTAGATGAAAATAGTAAATTCAAATCGTTCGCTATGATAGTAATTACTATTGCAAGGCTTATGATGCGATTATTTGCGTATTATTATCATTAATTAAAACAGGAATTTAATATATATTATTAGCATCATTGCTAGACTTATTGAAACTATTATAAAATAATATCTAAATATAAAAAATATTTAGAGAAATTGATAAATATTTGAACAAATCGCGGTCTTATAATAATAGTTAATAATATTTTAATATGTACCATAGTATGCTCACCTAAACAAAAACATATAGCTAACAAAATAAGGGACAGATGTAATCCCTTCATTTTTAATTTAGTAGCACTGCATACAAGCACAACACAGTAAATAAAAAATTGGAGTCTCGCTTAACACTTTAAATACTATTTGATGTTCTTCAGTTCTCTTCCAATGACTCACTAATCGCAACATGTTGCGTGTTATTTCTCGTTTTGTGTACAACTGGTCTGTGATGGATAAGTTATGGGGCAAGAAGATAGTTATTGGTATACGTTTTTTGAAGCATGTGTACTCACATCATAATTGACGCACATTGTATTTCTTATTGTTTTCATGTATTATTTGGTTAATACTAAATAATACTAAAATTATTACGTTAAAGGATTTTTACGTAAGCATTTCTATATAAATATATAATGAACATATACATATAATTGCTTATCATTAGATTAGATAAACAGATTTTTTATCAAAAAAAACATAAATGTTTAACATTTCTTCAAGACGAAACAACTGTTTCGATTAACGAATTATACATGTAATAATAGTAAGCATAAATGATTTTCTAACCAGTATTAGATATCGAAAATGTAACTATTTACGTCATGTCTTTTATAGTTAATTGCTTTTACCCAACTTTTAACTCTTTATCTCATGACTAATAGTTCCATTTTCCTATATTTTATAATACTTCTTCTGAATACTCTTAGTTTCTCGAATTTCTATATGCAAGCCATTGTTTTTGTAAGGCGTTTATGATTAATTTGTAATGTTGAGAAATAAAGAAAAAATTACATATTATTCTAAAAGCTCTATATATTTTATTTCGTCTATATACAGTGTTACCACTGAATAGCGCCCCAACTATGCGCATCTGAAAAATACGTATAAATGTTTAACTGAAGATGAAAAAAGAAATTTCTTTTTAATTCATTAAAAATTTTCAAATTTTTAGTGTCAAAATGTAGTTATTGTCGGTGCATATTTTTATTTATTCTCTATTTACAGAAATACAGCTGTAATTCAGGTTCAATGACCTGCAAAAACGAGCGAAAGAATTCCTAGACATTGGTTAGACAATACCTTTAACATAAGTCCTTATTCATAAAAATAGTAAATGTTTATATTTGGATATCAAAACATTTATGTGTAAATATTTAAACACATATGGTGCTTTGATTACGATGGTTTTTTTGTGAATATCAATAATAAGCCTTTACATCGAATATGTCAAGAAACATATGCCACAATTATTAAAATGTGATTAAAATTAAGGTTTGAACGTTCTTTTAAACGTAAAACTATTATGTTTATAATAAAACAAAAATCGTCATAAAACAAATAGCTTTATGTAGTGTGTCTATGGCGTGTCTAATGAGATAGATACCTGGTTTTTAATTATTTTTATGGAATTATTTACATATAATTTTTTTCTTTAAATTTGTGGTGGAACTAACAAATACCGATAGAACAATATAATGCGTCGCTAAACAGAAATACTGATGAATTAGATGTGGAAGCCCGTATATTTACCTGGAACAGGGCCAGACTCGAATAAAGAAAAATCATTTTCTCGTTACTACGTAGACATTGGACCGCAATTTTTTGTATGAAGACACTACTTACATATACTTCCACCCCTTTTTTTTCTTAGTCACGATACACAAATTGTATTGTATATAGAGGTTGTCCCAGAAATCGCGCCCTAGCGAAAGTAAGAGAAATCACCATCAAATGACAAGTAAGTAATGTCCAAGACAACATTTCGTATCTTGAACGGCATTCAAGAAAAGAACATTTTAATTTAACGCGTTGTAAGGAGAATTTTTCATAATTTTTGCTAGGTTAGATATTTTACTACGTTGTCAATAAACTGGTCGAATATGGAACTTTTGAGAAACGTCAGTGCTTTAGTACCACCTGCGCGGTCAGCTGTGCTCTCTTATTATGTATACTGCCGCGAATTATGTGGAAACGTTAATAATTTACGGAGAATGTGGACAGAATGCTAGAAAGGCGGCAAGCGTTTATGCCAAACGCTTTCCTAACATGAGTCATCCCTTATCACAAAGTGATCCTCAAGACTATCGCACGAACAATCGAGACAGGCTAAATTTTACATAATAGAAAGGAGATTGGTGGTGCGCCCAGGACTATACGCACTGTAAAACGAAGAGGCTATTTCAGACGCCTTTGAAGAAGGTACTGAAAGCATTAGAGGAGTTGCACAGGAATTAAAGATTTCGAAAACTACTGTATATCGAGTGACGAAGGCTGAACGACGACATCCGTTAATCAATAATACACTTGCTCTGATTGAATTTATTTTTCGTTTCATGATCATTTTTGGCTATGTTGCTGCTGTTATTATTATTATTATTATTATTATTATTATTATTATTATTATTATTATTATTATTATTATTATTATTATTATTATTATGTTATACCTTTTCTCCTATTTTTTATAATATGTTCACGTGTATTAGAATAAACAAGATCCTTTTTAGGACCGCCATTTGTTGTTTTATTAAAGATAACTAAAAATAGATTAATATGATGGCCAGTGTTTATTTCTTCTTCTTCTAATTATTAGGTTGGGTGCCATTAAGTCCAAGCACTTGAGCCAACTGCTCTATTTACCACCCCCAATAGATATCTTCCGAAATATTTACCAAATACCAAATGGCCACATGACCCGAAAATGTAAATTTTTCGTCATATTGTTACAGCTATAAGTCTATAATCGAAGGCTGACGAGAAATCACAACTTTATCAACTCTGTAACGAGATTCAATTCTGGGAATCTTTCTAGTATAATATACTAGAAAATATTTATCTGTGTTGAATTTTAAATTGCTGCATAAACACCAGCCATAAATTTTGAAAATTTTGCAACAAATTAACAAGGAGTCAATTCTATGGTAAATCCTAATATAATAGCATAGGCGAATACAGTTGATAAATTTCATATAATCGGCGATGAAAATGTTAAATAAAAGCGGGGCAAGGTTTGACCGCTGCAGCACTTCTGAAGTGGAAGAGAAAAGCCGAGGCTTGAATGACTTGTAATAAACATAATTTATTCTATTGGTTAGATAAGATTGAAGTAATATCAGTAAATGCACAGGAAAAGTTCGTGTAAATATTGCCCAGCTGGCCACCAGCATCAACAGTTTAAGCTATTTCCTGAGATATCAGTACTACATTGGTTGTACTAGACCTTTGTGATATAAATCGATGATTGCGAAAGGTAGAGATAATATAATTACGAATATCAGATCCTATCACCCTTCTTAAAAATTGGTGATATTCTAGCAATTTTCCACGAGTCAGGAAACACAAATGTTCGAACAACCAAATCGAAAATCTTGCATAAAGTATCGGCAAAAATAGAATTCACAGTTTTTCAGCAAAAAACAAGGAATATCATTATCACCAGTTAACATGCTTTTTAACTACTTAATAGTATAGATAACCTGAGCCGGTGAAACAGAAGCTATTAGCCCATCAAGATGGGAAATATAATAGCAAGCAAATAGACAATGAATTAAATTGACACAATAAATGGTCTTATTTGGTTGCTACTTGCAAATTACAAAAATGGAGACTATTAAAATTTGTTACAGTAAAGAATTATACTAAAGAATTACGTAACTTAACCATTTGTTAATAAATAAAAATGACCTTGATCTTAATTTACTAAAAACAACTGTCACTCGAAATTATTAAGTAGGTAGAAAGTGTATCGTAATATATAGAATAATACTTTTAGATATTTGCAACTATAAACATTCAGTCAATCAAAATATCATCATTGTAGTAGTACCGCTCTATGATGTATATTAAGACCTCAAAACCAGCTATGTACAACTAAACTCAGACTGACAGATATATGGGTCGAGTAAAATGTTTCCCAGCGACCGGCTGAAAAATCAGTCGCCACCATAATAATTATACTAAATATTTCGAGGGCCCGTTTTTATCTTACCGAACTAGGCAACTTTCAATTTTAATGCAATTTCCCAATATCTTTTTTTTTAGTCACATATGCCTTGGTAACCTGTGTGCCAATTTACAAAACATTTGCAACATTGCAAACATTGCAACATATAAATTTTATCATCTGTCCGTTCATTGATTTTATATCAAAATAAAATCGAATACAAAACAAGGAAAACCTCCAAAAATTATTCTGGGAGGAACGTTGGCTGAATATGGACTTTCCAAGTCAACTTGTTGCAATTGATCAAACTTGCTTAAACATGGTCGAGAATCATTGATTGATGATCCCCTTCCAGGTTGCCCTAATGATTTGGGCACAGTTGTTGAAAAAATCAAGTGTTTGGTACTGGAAGATGCGACAATTAGCAAGTTTATTAGGTGTTTCAGAAACCACGGTTTTTCAGATTCAACACTACATTAGAATGACAAAAGTTAATGCAAGGTGGGTTCCACGAATGGTTTCGCAATTGCAAATGCATTTCAGGGCAGAGACATGTAAACAATTCCTAGCGCTTGGGTCCATCATTATGATCGAAGATCGAAACAAGAGTCAGTAAAGTGAAAACAAGCCACCCCAAGAAACTTAATTAACCCCTTCTGCTGGAACAAAAATGGCAACTGCAAATTTTACTGACTGATTATCTTAATAAGGGTAGCAAGATGTCTTGTTGTTCCACCACAATGCACCAGTGCACAAGTCAAGAATTTTACAAACCGCTCTTGCTGAAATCGACCACCCCGGATTTAGCTCCCAGTGACTAATTTTTGTTTCCGAATCTCAAAAAACAAAAATAGTGTTTTTACGATGGATTAAAGATGTTATTGAAACGGTACCTGTATTCAAAAACAAGGAAACTATATTGAAAAATAAAGTTTTATTGATGCTCTAGTGTTTCGTTTTCATGCCTAGGTCAGGAAGTTTAAAACGTCCCCTCGTAAATATACTTTATTCGCCAACGGATAAGCTAAACAAACAATATAATAAATACAATTCACATATTACATACCTTGGGAGCAAAATAATAAATTTCAGAAAAAGATAAAATATAATAATTAACATAAAACATAAAAGTAACTGAATCATATAAGAACCAATATATTCAATTAAATCTAATTTTATATGGTATGCCCAGGCTGCCAATGAAGACATATTGGATTTTCATGATAGGAATGCATTCACGTCATTAATGACGTCTATACAATGTCGTGAAATTTATCAGTTCATAATATGCAGGTTATACAAAACATTTGGAAAAACTTACATATATTAACATCGTATGTAGAAAAATTAGTTAATGATGTATAATTTAGTAAGAATTTTAATTTGCTGGCAAACACATTTCGTTGCCCAATCGTGAATAAGAATATATGCACAATGTGCCATCAATGTGACTGTTATTTACAGTGCGAACAAGGTAAGCCTGGAATGAAATGTTTTGTTATAATGGGTGACCATGGGGTAATAATTATGCAACTTTATATTGACATGCCTGGTTCTTAAATTTAAATTTGTCAAAAATTTTACAAACCTAAATTACAAAATTATTCGCCTATGAGTTATAAAATAAGATTAAAAAATAATCAATTATACCAAAGTCTCTACGGGTATGATGAATACCTTTCTTAAAGAGCTAACTTGTTTTCAAATTCTGATATATCCAATGAAAGTATAAAAGTTAAATAAACGTTGAATTTTTGTCTAATACTCAATTGAGTTTGAAAGATTCATTCGTAATAAAGTAAACAGGGCAGTTATGCCTAAAAGAGATAATAATTTTATTATGTTACCAAATAAGAAACATTATGTTGAGTAAATACATATGAGATTAATGCTTAATTTATAATTCATTTAAATAAAATTTGATTACATAATACATATTGCTATTAAATATATTAAGAAATTTAATTTTTAAGGTATCACTGCTATTGCAGGTCATCAAATTAAAGTCTAGGTTATCGAATTTTGGCTTAGCATGTCAGCGAAAACGTAGTCACTATACTGCATCCTACTTGTATTATCATTTACGGATATGATCAATTCCTGTGTATCATCATCAATTTCATCACCTGCCTCATTTCTTTCTCAAATGAAATATTTAATAGCAAATAAGAATGTCACAAATTGGAGGAGCAAATAACAAACAGAGAGAAGCAACTTGGGTTCAAAACTGAGTTCGACAACTGACGCCATATTCATTACCAAACAAATTAAAGAAAAGGCTATAGAGTTTAATACACCGGGTTGACTTTAGTAATACATTCCACAGATATCATCGGAAATCTAAAAGAAAAGGAGGTCCTTGTTAACATAGTAACAGTGATATACAACCTCAATACGGTCAACAGAACACAGATCAAAGAAGTAGAGAACACTGCAGCTAGCGTTCCAACACCAAGAGGAATTAGACAGTGGGATAGTTTCAACCCATTTTTATTCAACCTCATTATGGATTAAATAATACCTAGCAGAAGTGACATCTTTAAACACTGGATACAGGATGAATAATAAGGCAACTAGCATGGTATGTTAGGCTGACGATACCGTGACACTTGCAGAAAATGAGAACGATCTGCAGAAACAGCTGTTTCTTCTTCTTCTTCTCTTCTGTTTTGGGTTGGACGCCGGCACGTCCAGGCACTTGAGAACACTGCTCTTTGTACTATCCCCAATAGATCTCTCAGTTCCACTCTGTTAGTCTTGTGTCCTCGATAAAATCCTCTATCCTCCTCAGGGGAAGTTTGAGTACACTCGAAGGGTCCAATAGATCTCTCCCGAAATATTTCTGTCTGAGTTCCTTCAGTTCCTCACACGTACATATTACATGAAGGCTAGTTTCCTTCTGCTTTTCACATCTCCTACACCAGGGCTCCCTAACCAAGCTCATGCTGTACAAATACTTCCTTAAAGGACAATGTCCGGTTATTAACCCTGTAATTATTTTAATTTCTTTTTTGCTACTACGAATTAGGTTGGCTGAAAACTTTCCATCCAGCTCCATTAGTAGTGTTTTGGTATGGAGTTGACCTTCCGTTAACCTCCGTTTATTTTATGTTCTTTTTCTAGCCATAACTAGATCTCCCTTTTAGCTTAATCCTTAGTGATTCCACACACAGGTTCTGGTCCTATGAAGTTCCTATTAGTACCTTCTTTGGCCAGTTCTCATTGCCTTTAATTCCCTCATGTCCTGGCACCCATATCAGCGACACTCTATTGTCTTGTGCCAGTTTATTGAGGACCTGTTTACAATATTTCACGAGCTTAGACCTGGTAGATGGGTGCATAATGGCTTCAATAGCTGCCTGACTATCAGTCATTATGTTATTTTTTTTGTTTTCGCAACCGGCTTCCCCAAATTCCCCGGCGCAGGCTGCGACTGCAAACAATTCGGCCTGGAAAACCGTAGTATGTTTCCCCAGACATATCGATATCTTCCTTCTAGGGCACATTCCGCATATGCCTGCACCTGCCCCCTGACTAGATTGTGATCCATCAGTGTACCAGGTGCCGGCACCACAATCGATCGAGCGACTTTTGCCTGTTCGCTGGTCGGTATAAATATGTTCAGCTTAACTGTAAAAATTATTTCAGGTGCCATACTGTCCACCGGCATTTGAAATATCGGCTCCTCCAGTATAGTTTCTGTGATATCTGTATGGCTCCCTACAACCTTATTAGGACACCATACGTCATTGGCCTTCAGCCTCAGTATCGTAGCCATTGCCTCCGCCTTCACAAATAATTCCAGCGAAGGGAGACCCACGATGGCCTCCATGAAAGCGGTTCCCGTACTGTTCATAGCTCCCGTGATTCCCAACAGGGCCTGTCGCTGGAAAGTCGTGAGGAGCCCCACCGACGATGTCCGCTCCGTCCCCCTCCACCAGACAACTGCTCCATAGGTAATCGTTGGTCTTATTACTACTGTGTGCAACCAATGTACCACATTTGGTTTTAGTCCCCAGCTCTTGCCAACAGCTCTTCTGCATCTCCAGAAGAGCTGCACCGCCCTGTCTGCTACTTTGACTAGGTGTCTGCTCCAATTCAGTTTCGCATCAAGTGTTATGCCTAGATACTTCACTTCATTGGTTAATTCTAACTCTTGTCCAAACAGCCTTACGCTGCCCAGATCATTTAGTTTTCTCATGTTGGTAAAGGCTACCAACTTGGTTTTTTGAGGATTGACAGTTAATCCCTCCTCAAGGCACCATCTTTCTACAATTCGCAGAGCATTTCGCATGATGCTCGCCACTGTCCCCGGGAATTTCCCCTGGGCACTATGACAATGTTATCGGCGAACCCCTGCGTCCATATTCCCTGGTCATTTAATGTCCTGAGGAGATTATCCACTACTAGACTCCATAGTAGCGGTGACAATACGCCTCCTTGAGGACACCCTTTTGTTGTGCTCTTGGAGATCGTTTTGTTTTGCATTTGGGCATGAACTACTCTGCTACGCAGCATGTCATGAACCCAGTTGCATGTGGTGCTTTTTATTTTTCGATCTCTTAAAGATCAAATAATAGAAGTCGTCCAGGTGTTATCGAAAGCTCCCTCTATGTCTAAGAAGACTGCAAGTGCAATTTCCTTGTAGTGTAGGCTCCTTTCGAGCCCTCTCACCAGGCTATGCAGGGCACCCTCACCTGATTTTCCCATCTGGTATGCCCATTGCAGTGGGTGTAGAGGAGATCTATCCAGAGCCCCTTCTTTAATATTTAAATATATCATTTCTTCCATAGTCTTTAAAATAAAAGAGGTAAGACTAATTGGTCTAAATGATTTAGAGTGGGTATACGTTCCTTTTCTGGGCTTCGGAATAAACACTACCGTAGTATCTCTCCATACCCTAGGGATATAACCCATAGCATGGCTAGACCTGAATATCTCCAATAGAGGACCCATAATTTCACCAATTTCCTCTTGAAGGGCTTGGGAAACACTCCGCCTGGTCCTGCGGATTTATATGGTTCAAACGATCCTATCGCCCATCTAATTAAATGGGGCTTGAAGATCTCGTTTGATATCTCCCAATCATTCCTAGTCGCCCTCCAAGAGGTGACAACTTGATTGGTATCACAATCATCCATACGCTCCGAACCTGGAAAGTGTACCCTCAGAAGATACTCTAAACTCTCTTCCACGGTACTGGTACACCTTCCGTCCGATTTTTGTATAGATCTAATTGCGTTGGAAGGACCTTCGGTGTCCTCACAGAATTTTATACAGGCCTTCCTTTTGCTCTCTTTTATTTTGTCATCGTACTTATTGAGGAGAGCCTTGCAAGCTTCCCAATTACCTGTTTTCTTCGCCCTATTAAATGACCGGCGAGTTTCTTTCCTTAAATTTGTTAACTCTGCATTCCACCAGGCAACTCGCTTAGCTATACGGCGCTCCCTAAGGGGACAGTTATTTTCATAGCAGGAAAGAATGGTCCAATGCAACCATTCAACAGCCAACATCAGCTCATCCACATTCCCTATTCCAACAGGGATATTTCGGGTTGCAGCTAACAGGTCTTCCTTGTAAGAGCCCCAGTCTGTTCTCTTGGGATCCCTGTATAGTCTGGGTTCCGTTAAATCTGAACATAATTCATAGCGGATATACGCATGATCAGAGAGCGACGGCTCGTCGGATACATGCCATCCCCTTACAATATCCCGTATTCCCAACGTGCATAAGGTTACATCTATAACTGATTCCCCCCCCCCTTGATGTCTTAAATGTCGGTTTATCACCTTGATTCAGACAGTCAAGTTCAGTACCACAGAGATAGCTAAAGAGAGACTTACTCCTATAATTGTTATCCTTGCTGCCCCAAGCCTTATGATGAGCATTGGTATCTGCGCCGATAATCAATTCCAGATTGTTGTTACTGGTATATGCAACCAAGGCCTCAAGATCAGGCCCTGGTAGCTCTGGAGAGTCAATGGGTAGGTATAGAGACGCAATTGTCGTCTTCAATATCCACCCATCGACACTCCACTGCATAGCTCCATGATAGGCATCAAGTCCAGGTCGTCTCTGAAACAGATACAAGTTCTAATTTTAGTGTCTGGGACACCAACTAACAGCTACCTTCCCCTAATATGTAGTCCTCCCACCTTACCTCTACTTATCCATGGGTCTTGGATGAAGAGGATATCGATATCTTCAGCCAGCGTCCTTTGACAAAGTGCCGCTGTAGCTGTTTCCTTATGTTGAAGATTTATTTGGAGAATCTTCAACATTTTGACCCTTAGAGGTTGATGCCTGACGTTCTTCTAGTTTACCCTCATCCTGCATCACCGGTTTCTGGTCTTTTTTTGTTTCGATGGTTACAAAGCTAGCCCTCTGAAAGCGATAGTAAGGTCTCCAATCAGTCTTCACCAACGTTTCCTCAGACTCCTTGTCAGTCCGAAGGCCCACATATAGGCCTTTTTCGGAAGACCTGGAACTGAGGGTAATCCATCGCTCCCCTTTAAGCCCTGGATTTTGCCTCTGGAGTCTTTTCAAGCCCACTGTTAGATCCTCTTTTTTAGTCTCTGGCAGAAACGCTAAAACTCGTTGCTGTTTTGGCAGATCCTCGCTCCTGATGAGTTTCCAAACAGTTTCCTTTTCCAAGTAATCTCTCGTAGTGTTGTACGAGTCTTCGTCTGCACAGATGACTCCATAGTAGCCGTCCATAAGACGAGAGGATTCAAACCTCGGCGCCTTCTGCGCCTTATCTATGACCATCATCAGGGCCTCTTGTATAGCTCCTACATTTCATCAGTCTCCATTGCCAAGGGAGTCTCTACAGACTCCTTAGTTTTTGGATTCTCTTCAGACTCCATCTTTTTAAATGTTTGGTTTTTCTCTTGGTTCATTTGATTCCCACGAGTATGGAAGAAGTATGAGGTCAATGCCCGCAGAGCTTCGATTACGGGCACAAGGCGTAAATACAAGGGGGTGCCACCTGGAACTGAGGGTAATCCATCGGTCCACTTTAAGCCCTGGATTTTGTCTCTAGAGTCTTTTCAAGCCCACTGTTAGATCCTCTTTTTTAGTCTCTGGCAGAAACGCTAAAACTCGTTGCTGTTTTGGCAGATCCTCGCTCTTGACGAGCTTCCAAACAGTTTCCTTTTCCAAGTAATCTCTCGTAGTGTTGTACGAGTCTTCGTCTGCACAGATGACTCCATAGTAGCCGTCCATAAGATGAGAGGATTCAAACCTCGGCGCCTTCTGCGCCCTATCTATGACCATCATCAGGGCCTCTTGTATAGCTCCTACATTTCATCAGTCTCCATTGCCAAGGGAGTCTCTACAGACTCCTTAGTTTTTGGATTCTCTTCAGACTCCATCTTTTTAAATGTTTGGTTTTTCTCTTGGTTCATTTGATTCACACGAGTATGGAAGAAGTATGAGGTCAATGCCCGCAGAGCTTCCATTACAGGCACAAGGCGTAAATACAAGGGGGTGCCGCCTAGTGCCCCCAGGGGAACGTTTGAGACCACATATACCCCAGTGGCCATTCAGCTCTAAGCACGTTGCCGTGGTGACAGCTTTCGCTAAGGATTAGAAGGGTTTTAGACCTATCCATCCCGCTTATGACTGCCACTAATCAGGTCCCCCAAGAGAGACCTGACCGTCCCCTTATCCGCCACCTAGGGACGCACCTGTTGTGTAGTTCGACCCCCGCGGAAGAGGTCCGCGAACAGGCAGCTGTTTATATTCCACCAAATCAGCCGGCAACTCAATATAAATGTATCCATAGAAAAAACGAAAAACACGACCATCGCAACGGAACCACTCAGATGTAAGCTGATAATAGAGAACAAACCAGTAGAGCAAGATATGCAATTTGAATACATCGACATAGACTTTTCTAGAGCTCATGACCAGGCAAGCAACTTAAGGAGCCAGATTAACAAATCAGCTATAATGTCGGGCTGCCTAAAGGAAACTATATGGACCAACCCCTATATGCGAAGGGAGAGTAAGATTAAAGTATACAAGACATGCGTAAGGCCGATAATGACGTATACAATAGAAGTAAGACAGGATACCAGCAAAACTAATAGTATGCTGCGCGTCGCAGAAATGTCAGTACCAAGAAGGGTGGTCGGGAAAACAAGAAGAGATCGCGTGAGAAATATTGGTGTCAGAAAGCCACCAAGGAGATGGAGAAACAGCAGGCAATCCACATCTCCAGGAATTTTACACAGGCAGGCTCGGAATTAGCAGATCAACTAGATCTTAAATAAATAGAAGAAGAGAAGAAGAATTAATAAGAATGTCAGTTAGGTATATACCTTTTGTTTACCTGATTAACGTAATTAATCCATAGTTCGTATGAAACTTAATCATATACTCTATCTGTTGACCAAACCTCACTGTGATATTTTCAAGTTTGCACTTAATAAACTTCCCCCGGTCTCCTCTTTCTAATAAAAATATTAACATTGCTCCTAAATAACATGAATTAATTGAACGCTAATACGAAATATTTACATTTAAAGAAGATAATAGTCTTTGAACAGATGATGCTATATAGAATAAATTCTAGAGGTCGAGAATAAAAGACACAACAAACACAACAAATAATTACTTTCGACACCAAGAAATAAGATGTAAGTAAATGATGCACTTAATTTCACTGTATTCAAATTGTTACACACCAGCAAACGAGAAAGTTGTATACGTTAATTTTATAATCAGAAAGTGATACATATAGTCCCATAGGAGCCTGTACTATTTTCTAAGTTGCAAACAAATTATACGTTGGATTAGGTCCGTCATACATGAAATAGTGACATATTTTCATTAAATTTTCCTAGAATAAATATACTAATCGATTATACGGACTAAATAAATTTGCTAAAAGGCCTACAGTTATAGCTTTACAATTTTCTAGTGTATGTGATTCAGTATCTGACAATTGCAAAAATTCGGTTCCCATGATAATCTGCCAGTAGCCCATTCTGAAGCAAATTTATCAGAAATTAAATGATATGGAGGATGGAAAAGCTCGTGTTGTAGAAGGATAGGGAGGACTCCCTGTCCTTCTGGTTCTCATAAGAAAATCAAATACATATTAATTTCTTTTAATTATCTATCTTTCATCAATAATACGATAACACAGAGGCTTCAAGGAAAGAAATAAATAATACTAACTGTGCGAGTTGTGCATTTAATATCAATATTTCCAAAAAAATTATGGTAATTTAGTACTCTTTCCGTCGAGAAGTAAGTGTTCAATTTTTCAAAACAAATTTATACCCTAGAAGTTAAAGTACAAATTTCATAAAACTATAGTTAAGCTTATTAAACCAGAAATTAAACTAAATCGACCATATCTTAGACTTTTGTTACAAGATCCACTTCACAATTAATAACAAAAGGTAGCATCCCATTTCTTTGTAAGTGATCCTTTCCCATATGGGGCAACCGATAGTTATTACAATCATCAATTTTCATAGTTTCTATCATGCACTGCTGATGAGTCAAGAAGGTTTTACTCAGGGTATTACTATCTAATTCAGCGTAAGCATTTATAAGGGCATTGATTAATGCGTCGATTGTTTTTGAAGCGATTTTGTGCTGCGACGACTGAATGGCATTGAAAAATCACAAATCGAGAACGTTTCCTTAAAACCTATATCCTCAGGAACGATATGCTGTCTGGCATTATCTCGTTGAATCCAGATGATTGAAAGACGACTCGATGCAGGCCATTTCTGTTCAATTACAAGTAGCAATTTTTCGATTATCATTTTTCTGTAATCTTCTCTAGTCAAATTCGAAATAACTTTAGTTTCCATTGTAGCAGCAGGGCGATTTTTGCTGCTTCTCTTAGCAGGTTCTTCAAATACGAAAGGCCAAATGCCAAGTTTACCATCAAAATGCTTATTCTGAGATTTATTGTAGCGAGGACGACTAACAGCGTCTAGAAACATTACTTTTGTAAGGAAGCGCTTAATTTTACAGATTCTGTACGGTTTCCGTTCACCCTCTACCAAGTAAAATGTATTGGATGTTTTCGTGATCTAAAACCACTTTTCGTCTACATGGTTTTGATCAGTCATATCTTTGAAATGAGGTGTTCCATCAGCTACACTTTCTGGCTTAGTCATTGATAAGCAGTACATTAACCGTGCAATTTCATTGACATTCATAAAATATGGTTTTATAGCATTGGAACGTCGCTTTGTTTGTCCTGATTTTAATCAATTATGAACTGTACTTTTAATGCCAATAGAATGTGCAAGAGAACGAATAGTACGCCGATTATTAAGTGGAACTGCTTTAATTGCTTCTATATCAAGCATTCTTGGTTTTCAGCTAACACGTCCCTTTCTACGAGAGGATACATCAGCTACTATTAATCCATCGCTTAATGATTGCTTTTCTCGATGCCATATCCTGTTAGCAGTTTTCTCAGATACTCTGAATTTGCTAGCAGTAATTTTGATGAAGCCATGCTTTAGCTTACCGTTGTTACTGAGTTCTAACAATGAATGGTAAAGAGCTTGCCGTAAGTTTGAAGCCAACTTAAATTTCTTTTGTGAAATTGCAGCCAAAACATTGATTGAATTGTTCATACTTGAGGCAAACCAGTTTAAAATTTTATTTTACAAATAACACAGAAAACTTTAATATGTTTACAAATTATGAATTACTCTTTACTCTTAACTTCACTTTTAGCGTCAAATCTGACATTTATGTATCAGCAGTCAAGGTATACTTTTTTTTAATAAAAGTTATTTTGTTAAAATATATTATTAATAATTATGAGATTATTAATAAAAAGTCATGTAAATAATATTGAATTTTTAATTTAAATTAGTCTTGTCAAAATGTTATAGTGTTTGTAGGAAAAATCCATGAATTTATCGAATGAATCAAATGCTAATTGTTGTAAAGTACAAATAATTCCAATAGTTGGTAAAATTGATTAACATACAATTATTTCATCATTCTCAAAAGTTCCCCTCACATTAACATTTCACAAGATTGCTACCCATTATAACGAATGTTTGAACGTTCAGTAATATATGAATCTGAAGAAGTGAACTGGTGAATTAGAGGTTGCGCAACGTTGCAATTTACTTTATTTTCCTTACTAATTTTAAATATAAAAGCGTTTATATGATTTTAAAATAGAAATTTTGTTAATACATTATCAAATGTAACTTAGAAAATACTCAAATACTCAAATTTTAAATACTGTTATTCTCAAGTAAACCTTTTATAACAAATATAACAAGAATTCCTTGGAAGTTTCTCGTGCATAATTTTATTGTTTTGATATTAAAATCGAATTGATAACTTTGAATTGATAAGCGTTTCCGTAACCAACATGAGAAACATAAAAATATCGTAAATTTTCATATCATATTTATCATAGATTGCTAATCCACAACCTATAGATCTAACTACATATTTTTAAATGTATATTATGTATATTGTGCCATGTGACTTATAGTGTTATAATGTTATCTTTTCAGATTGTTTCTTTTTGTTTTCGTAGTTGTAGGGTTATTGTGAATAGGTGTCATTAATTTAATTTTTAGATTATACTAATAAAATATATGCTAATTGTGTTATTTTTAATTAAATAAAAAACTGTGAAAAAAATTAATTAAAACAAATCAATTTTAAGTACCGCTGTCCGTCCTGACACACCCGATATGTGCCGTTCGCATATTCCGGGTTGCTAGAAGATATGCAAACGTATTTCTTTACATATGGTTTGTTTGCAATGAATTGTTCTATACATAAGTAAGTGATGAATATGCGATATCTACGATTTAGTAGGATTGATCGAACTCTCGATACAACAGCTGAGTATTTCGTGCCATTCCAAAACGGTTTTATTAAATAATTTAAAATTATAAATAAAATTACACAGCGGACTTTTTAGATAAGCTTTTTATTTCATTAAATAGCAATTAACGTGTTTAATATAAAATTTAATTCTCTGACACTTATTCAGAATAACACTGTATAAGTTATACTTTATAATCTTTCCCAAAATATATATATTTCTCTATTTATTCACATTCATTCTCATTGGGGCTGTATTTATATATGTATATGTATATATTTTTTTCTTAACCCACCGCTCACGGGGCGTAACATCTGTTCTAAGTTGGTTATTTATTTTGGTTGCTGGAAGTTATATTTAAACTTTGTGTGCTTTCTGAATATTTTATTTATTTAACAAAAACACTTAAACCTAAATTATTAAGGAAAATTCACAAATGAAACACTTAATGTAATCTTAAAACCCTTACTATTATGTGAGACTGTATGTCTTTTGTTGTTAATATAATACTGTTGAGTCTCTTGTTGCGAATGTTCTGCATTGATCTGTATTGTACTATGTTACAAGTAGGTAAAAATATACCACTAGCCCTACAAACTATTACATAATTAAATGCACGTATTGGTTCTATATTCTATTGGTTGACGTTATAACGGGGAATTTTTTCTGTATTCAATTCGTATAAATTGTACCTACTGGAAACAATACCCAGGTTTACGATAGGGTCTTAAAATTCTAATCTTACTAATGAATAAATAATAAAATATAATTACTAATTAAGAATTAGTTTTTGTTGTAAATCTAGGTATGTAGTTCCGGATAAATTCCATTGTTGAGTAATGGAGCCTAATGTGCATATTTAAGTGACGAGAGCTTAAGAGACGAGGGTCAGATTAAACATCGTCTATTGAAATCGTTCACTAATAACCCTAGCTAATAAAACAAGTGGTCTAGATCGTAAGGTAATAAATAAATTCGCAAATATAAATTCTTAGGATCCAAAGAAAACTTTATAATTTGAATATGCTAATAAAATTATGTTATGCAGTGGTTTAAACTTGAAAATCTACGTTAAATATTTATAAAATTGGATAGGTTATAGTTTAATTCTTTTTCTAAAATTTACTTAAATCTAACATATACGGCATGACAAATTTCTTTCGAAACAATTCTCTTAGATTTTATTAGCCAATTTTGTCTCAGCAACAATTACATCGAACAAAAAACCTTTTAATTCAATACGTGTATATAAAAAATGGACACCACCTAAGGCTTTAGACGCTATTCATAAAGTTTGTAAATGATCCAATTACATATAAAACTTTTCTATAAATTTAAAAAAAGTGCTAAAAGACTACCTTAATCAGAACATATTTTTTTAATTTTTTATATTTAATTTAATTTTAATAATGTATGGAATGAAAGTTCTATTTTATTACTTTTTGATTGTTTTAATTTATAAATTTATAAGTAAGGCTGTATTTGTCTGTTAGTCTAAAATGCAAATATGAATTAGTCTTATATGGTTAACAAATGTTTGAAAAATTGATTGTAGAAATCGTTAATTCATGATAGTTAATCATATTGACACACAAAATCTGGTTGAGTTTATATAAGTTGACTTACCCAGAGTGTGATAGCTTTTACATTGGTCAAACTGGTCGTTCTATTGAAATTAGATATAAAGAACAGTTACATTAAAATCATAAACCGGATTCTACTTTCGCGAACCATATTTTAAAAACACATCTTTTTCCTGATTTTCATACTAAATTAATTCTACACAGTGAGAAAAAATGTTACAAATTGAATATCTTAGAATCCGTAGAAATTTATAAAGGTTTTAAAACTCCGAAAGACGTTATTCTTAGTGACAAGATAGACCTATTTATCACTAATCTTTCCAACACTCTTATTATAGAGTTTCGCACTTTGTCCGGAATGCATGAATTTATTGTATTGTGGAATAGCCAGCTGAACACAATAACAGCCGTGAACAACAGTGAAGACAAATGTATTATACAGCGTGGTAATACCGAACAAACGACGCTTACTACAGTACGCGGGCCTCATAATGTAGCTTTAATAATTATTATATTTACTGCGTGACATTTATCGACCTGTGATCGGCCTAACTATGCTCACTACTGCTATTCGCATGAAGTTGCTTTCCCTACAATACATTCCTGCATTATGGAAAAAATTATTCTACAATGCACCCTCGTATTTATTACTTCAGAAATTCTCTTAATTACCTCTTAATAATTTCTTAAATAATGGAAGCTATAAGGAAGTTAAAACGAGGCAAGGCGGCAGGACATGACGGTATAACAGCGGAAATGATAACAAATATGAAGGAAAACGGCATAGAAGTCCTAGAGAAATTGTTTAATAGGATTTGGAATGAACAAAATATACCAAAGGACTGGGAAGTAGGCATAATACTACCCATCCACAAAAAAGGTGACAATAAAGAGTGTAGCAATTATAGAGGAATTACACTACTCAGTGTAATGCTAAAAATATATGAGAGAATCCTAGAAAAGAGATTAAAAATATTAATGGATCACCAACTAGAAGAACCGCAAAGTGGATTTCGGAAAGGCAGAGGAGTGCACGATCACATTTTCACTATGAAACAACTGATAGAAAAAAACCGAAATAAGACTATATATGCGGCCTTCATAGACATAGAAAAAGCTTTTGATAGTATTCCAAGAGAAGAAGTTTGGAAAAGCCTTAAAAAAAGAGGAATAGGCGAAAAACTCATAAAAGCTATAAGAACCATATACCAGAAAACTAGAAATTATGTGAGAACTGAAAATAGGAAGTCCGAAGAGTTCATAACCAAAGAAGGACTGAGACAAGGAGGGGTGCTCAGCCCCGTACTATTTAACATAATATTAGATGATGTACTAAAAGAAATAAGGGGAATAACAAAGAAACTACAAGTAGGGTATAAGAATATGGAGAGGGTTGAAATAGCAGAATGTGTCTTCGCTGATGACATAATAATATACGCAAAGAACGAGAGAGACTTACAAGAAAACCTAAACACATGGAATATAGCACTAAAAAAGAGGAATCTAAAAATAAACATTGATAAAACAAAAGTGATGACAATAGGGAGAAATGATTTAAAAGTAAAAATTGAAATAGAAGGAAGAAACATAGAACAAAGAGACACATTCAAGTACCTCGGAATAAACATACATAAAGACGGAAAAGAAGATATGGAAATAAACAGCAGAATAGAAAATGCAACAAAACTATATTGTGCACTAAACAACACATTTATAAGAAAGAAGGAAATAACGAAGAAAACAAAAATCACAGTATATAACGCATTGTTCAAACCAATAACGACGTACGGATGCGAAAGCTGGATACTTAATAAGCATATGAAGAGCAGACTACAAGCCGTAGAAATGAAATACCTAAGAGCGGTGAAAGGAGTTAGTAGAAGGGACAAAATAAGAAATGAAGTAATAAGACGAGAATTAAATGTACAACCCATAATGGAAGAAATCGCAAAACAACAACTAAGGTGGTTCGGTCATGTAGTAAGAATGGAAGAAGAAAGACAGACTAAAAGAGTATGGCTAGCAAGAACAACGCAGAAGAAAACAAGAGGAAGACCACAAAAAACGTGGGACAATGTCATAGTGGAAAATTTAAAGAAAAGAGGAGTAACATTGTACGAAGGGAAGAGAATAGCGAGAAACAAAAAGGAATGGGCAAGATTTATATATAAGGAATAGTTATATAAGCAAAATGTAATTAGCTTGACACCCTAGGGGTAAACAAGCTTATAGATTATAATAATAAATAATAATTTCTTAACGTTAGGGTTATTTTTGGTTGCACTTTATATATACCTGCACAATTGTTCCTTTGCTTCTCATACGTATTATTAATTTCATTTAACAATGACATGTTTTAATGTAAAAGCTGCAGTAGCTTTATCTGTTATCAAAAGGTGATAAAAAATAAAGTAATAGTTTTTTTTTGTGTATCGATAAATGTTTGTATAAATATTATATAGAATATGCGTTTCGATCTAAATGATTTCATCAGTGCTAGTTCACAAAGTGACGTGTTATGATTCGCTCCCGTTATCTTAAATTTATCCCGTCACGTGACAAGACATACCTCGCGACATCTGACCGACAAGAGAGGCTCGCCGATCTAAGCATTTCTCTTGAATGGCTACGATATTACCCAATTATATGTGTTTATATTTCTCCCCTGTAATAGCGTAGTAGTCATTCGAGAGAAAACGCTTATACTTTTGAGCCTCTCTTGTTCATTAGATATCGCTAGGTATCTCTTGTCACCTGACGAGATAAGTTTGTGATTACTTGCAGGAGCGAACTTTAAGGCGTCACTTTGTGAACCCGCGCTGATGAGGTCATTTAAATACGTGGTGTATGTATGTGTATAAATATAGATATGTTTTAACATATTTATATTAATTGTATACACTTGATGTGTTTACACATCGGCTATGCTATTTTTTGGTATAATTATATTAATCCAATATATTACATTTCTTCTTTATAGTTACTTTATGACTTCTGTTTTATTTCAATAGTTTATTAATACGATATATTCGATATAATACGGTATATTCTTAGCCTACTATTGAAACATTTTAAAGTTGAGACTTATTTTTATTATTTTATTATTCAACATAGTCTCCTCTTAAATTTATACACTTACTACAGCGATGCTACAACGCTTTTAACCCTTAAAAAAAGATTCTTCTTGGTCTGCAAACCAGCCCTCCACAACTTCTATTATCTCTTCGTTACACAAAAATGTACCCGCTTTTAAGCTTTTTCAATGGAGGGAACAAGATAATAGTCTGAGTAGGCTTGGGAATAGGGCCAGTAATTCAGTAATTCATGTAATTCGAACCCTAGATCCCGGATTGTATTCATGGTAATACGCGATTTGTGTGCAAGGGCAGTGTCCTGTAAAAACCACACCCCTTTCGCTAACATGCCACGTCTTGTTTCCTTAATTTTTTCTATCAGGGTGGTTAGTAATTTAGAATAAGACTCTCCAGAGGTGGTCCGACCATTTTTTAGGTAATCGATCATAATTATTCCACGCATATCCAAAAAAACTGTAGCGAGAACTTTTCTAGCGGATTTTTGAATTCGAATCTTCTTAGGCCTTGGAGAACCAGAATGCTCCCCTTCATCGTTTGTTGTTTTGTTTCTGGTTCATAATGGACCTCTGTTTCATCCACACTCACAAAAAGGTTCAAAAAATCTGAATCTCTTTCAAAACGAGCACAGATTGACCGTGGTGCTTTCCCTCTTGCTAGTTTGTGTTCGACATTCAATCATTTAGGAATCTATTTTGCAGAAATTTTGTTCATATTTAAATCGACGTAAACTATATTCATATGAAATCTTTAGTGTCCCAGTTATATGTTGCAGTCAAATTCAATAGTCTGATAATATTATGTCATGAACTGCGTCAATATCTTCGGGGGTGGACACCGAAATCAGTCTTCCTGTTCGCACAGAAAGTTTTCCTTTTTTAATGACGCAATCCAATTTTTGAAAGTCGTATATGGTGGGCATTGACGCCAAGTATGTTAAGCATATCTTCGTCAATTTCCTTACCACTTAACTTCTTCGAAATACAAGTATTTGATGCCTCTAGAATCCAATTTGTCAATTTTCATATTTACATTCGATATGCTTTGTTTCAAAATTTACTGCACAGCAATACTTCAACTTCTTGACGTAAGATTTTACAGTGACCCTTTTAAAATGTCATTATTTCTTACCACCACACAAAATATTTTGTTTTGCTCAAGCAAAATGGCCTAGGCCAACTAGATATCAATACCCCCTCGTATTACTAATAATTTTTAAATATTGATACTTTATTTTAACAATTTTCTAATGCGGTTGCTTTGTTCTCGCTGCTAAAATAATTCTGATTCTTTATTTATTTTTCTTTTCAACTCCTTGTTTATAATTTTTTGAATTAACAAAAGTTTTTTTTCTGTAATTTAGTTCAGATATGTTTTTTTTTAAATATAGTTCTGTAACTGATTACACAGTAATTACATCCTGACATGCTATTTTCATTTTTAAATATACCTTTTTCTTAGAATTTCTGTTTCCATCTTTTAAAATATCATAATTTACACATGTCAATTTTAAATTAATGAAATTGTTAACATACATTTTACATTTTATAATTAATATATATGTTTTATGTAATGATAACGTTAGCATTTATTGTTTAGTATTATGTTAATTATGTTCTTTTTAATTTTAGGAATCTTCACATGCTGTTTAAATATAATTACATTAAAACTAACGGACCTATTTGTTTATATCTTTTTTGTATTATGTAAAGACATCTTTATTATTTTATGTGTTACTAGCTTTGAGTATTACATGTTCTTTCTTAATTTTCGTTTAATTACCAAAATTAATAAGCAATTATTAAAAAAATGTTATTCAATATTTCTCTATATTCTATATTCTCTATATTCCATAAGACTGCATGTTAATAACAGTAGTAAATGAAATTGAATCGTCGTTAGTTATTTATTTTGTATATGTATGTTTATTTAATTTTAATCATAGATCTTATTTTTGTAGCTTCATATTTTCCGAAATAATTAATAGTTTCGCTCTACTGCTGTTAAGGTTTATTACCAGACAGTTTGTCTGAATCCAGATATTATATAAATTAGGAATTTCCAGTAGCTTTGTTAAATGTTTAAATGTTTCGAATTAGTGGTTTTTGGACTTTACAGTAGATATAGATGATAATCCATATTTCAACTATTTACGTGTATTTGAAGTATCGGCTTTTTCCACTTGCTTTATGTATTTACCTACTTGTGAGAGAAGCAAAATGGGAAAATTTATAAATAAATAACTTTAACTCAGAATTTTGGCGATATCAATATGTGGCTTTGCGAAAACCAAAATTTTTGAATATATGTTGCGGGTGACAAAGTACATCCATCACATATGTTAAATATCTGTTGCTCTCCATGCAGACATAGAGACATGCAACTAAATACTTCGTCATATTAATCTTATATCTGCTAACACGTGTGCGTAATTTATTAAACGATTTCTAAATGAATCCACTTTTTTTATTATCACTTTCCAATTTGTTGATTAACCGAGGCAAGTCAAGTCAATTGTAATTGACTGAACAATTATAGCAGTCCAATCGACTTGATTTTACACTGTACAAAAGTAAGTCCGAAATCGTAAAAACAAAGTTCGGTTGGCAGTATGACATTTCTAATCTCCAAAACAAAATCCGATTATTCAAAGCAAACCGCATTATCATCAAAAGAAAGTCCGGTTTACATACATAAGAAAAATCGATCTGTTGAATAACGCTATTGTAATTAAATCTTTTGTACATATGTTTAAGTAGTAGTTAAATTTAATAAATACAAATGTTTTACTTAATAACAGATTTATACAAGATTAATATTCGATTTCTTAGCTCCTTAAGTATCTAGAAAAGTTGATAAAGTATTTCTTTGTAGTTCTTACTGCTCAAAGCGCGAACAGCAAATTGTACTTTATCTCTTTCTAACACACATAAATACACGCTGTAATACTACACGCGTTACACGTATTTTAAGGTGTTCTTATGCCTTAAATTTGGTCATGTGACTGGAAAAAAATACTTTATGAACTGTAGTAGGTTTGCATATGATTGAAGTACCTTAAACAATTTTCATGGCTTATGTTTTCAACAGAATTTTCAATAGCCGTGTAAAGTTTTTGGAAGATTTAAACCAAGAAATTAGAAATTTATTTATATATATATATATATATATATATATATATATATATATATAATATTTTCGTGACCTTGGTATGATATGGTAAACTTAACAAGTCGGCGATTAAAGGTCTGGTTTATTACTTAAAAGTATAATTATTTAAAACAACTCTACATGTTTCGGCAATGATGCCTTTGTCAAGGATATAAAAAATATAAATGACAGAATATTCTGTCTGTATATATACTTTGAAGTAATGAACCAGACCTTTAATCGCCGACTTATTAAGTTTACCTTATATACAAGGTGTGTATAAATTGTCGCAAAAGCTACACGTAGCGACATTCTTCGTTCGGTTTTGAATAAAAAATCTTAATGTTAAAATGTCGTATCATGCTTCGTAAATTCGTAAATGTCAAAATTTGACAGTAATGATTTTGATTGAACTCACTTTGAAATACAAACTTATTGTTCTACAACGTTGCCAAATGTGTTTTTCGTGGAAGTACGTTAATGAATAAATGTTTAAAACAAGCTTTTAAATCAAAAAGAAAACGTTTACGAAATAATACTAGTAAATTTTTTTTCTTTAAACTAAATTGCATCTATCTCTATTAACAGATATCGAAGAGCAAAGGTTAGTTACACACTAAAAGTCTGAACTTCAGGAACCCCGTGAAAACAAACGAAGCATGATACGACATTTTAACATTAAGATTTTTTATTCAGAACCAAACGAAGAACGTCGCTGCGTGTAGCTTTTGCGACAATTTATACACACCCAATATATATAGATGTATATATTTACTATATATATATATATATATATATATATATATATATATATATATATTATATATATATTTAATTAACCGCCTAAACAGACCCGATCAGCTACATATAGTAATCGTTGCCACACCCGCGGAGACGCTGTCAAACCCGGTTTTGGGTCGGACAACATTTCTTGGTATATTTAGGTCTATTTTTCTATGCTTATGACAAAAAAAGGCTTCTGGCAATTTTTGTTTTGGGGCCGAATACGCGGTATAATTTCAACCTATATACTAGTTCAGTTCCGGCGTTTTCTGATAGAGGATCAGATGTATATGCATAAAAACGTTTATGCTTACGTTGTCAAACCCACTATATTATACCGACATTCTCAAGCCCTAAAACTGGCAACTACGTAAAATCATTTTAAACGTAAAACCCACTTGAATTATACTCGAAGAACAAACGTTCTAGTCTTCTTACAATACTCTTTATCACTTTAAATTACTATCGATTACAAAATATTAAAAGCAAGCACCGTAATAGGATTGCGTAGGATTTCTGGCAACTGGCACATAATGATGCCAGCAAGAAGATTGTCAGTCTATAATATTCTTGGGATATAAGTATAGGGTAATAACGTGTTCCAATGAAACAAACATTAAAAAAGATTTATTTATTTTCTAGATCCTGAATAAGTTTAACATTCATTCTTTTAAACTAAATGTATTCGCAAAGTAAATCACAAAATAAAAATGTTTGATAATATAAAAACTGTAGAAAAAAAAATCTATTGTACAGTTTTTATATTATCAAGCATTTTCTAGATTTAGATTTTGTATTGTCGCACATGGTGCACAGTAAAGCTAACACATATAAACGCGCAACAACTTTACTCGGCGTCCACGTATACACTAACTTTAAAAAAAAAATTGACAAGACTAAAAATTACGACAAACTTACTTCTCTTAAGATAACGGCATCACATGGGTTTAATATCCAATCTCCGCCCTCGACCTTTTCTGCCTCTTTTCTAAGAATGAAAAAAGACAACCATATGGAATATTATCGTTGTCCGCGTTCAACGTATTATCACAGATTATATAGATGGATCACCTGGTCAATTTTTATGTTAACATTTTATTTTTAGTAGTCCTTACACGGATGAAGTATGAAGTCCGTGCGCTGTCTTGGAACATACGCATTTCAGTTTATTCGCCGATGTTGATGCTCTTGTATGTTCCCGTAGAAATATGTACCTTCATAAGTTTTCTTTTGAGTGTAAGAGTGGTTTTTGTTTTTATTATAAGTTTCGGTAGTGCTTTTGTATTTTGCGCGGACTTTTATAATTATTATTTATTGCTTAAATAGTGTACATATATATTTAAGTAATGAATAATTGTATACTAGTAAATTTATTATTCTAATAGTTTTTCTTGTATTGTTGTGATCGATTGTGTTCCAAAATGCGGGTTTAAGCTTTTTCATTTAAAATAGAATTTTAAATAGAGAGACATAGTTACAACTGTAAAATATTATAAATTAAGAAAATTAGAACATATGGTAGCACTATGTTAATAAAATGTTAGACAAAAAAGCCTTATTTCTATTTTATTTTTTGTAATTGTTAAAATATAATGGTAAGCTACCGTTAGAGTTGCATTCATTTTTATACCTATGATTATGGTGCTTAGTTTCTTAATTAAGATAGAACTTCGAATTCAGAACATCCTTTGAATATATAAATAAATTCCATATGAATTTCATGAAAAAAAAATGAAAAATACTTCTGAACATAACGTAAACGTAATAATTGAACATTATTGTGTTTTTTTAAACAACACTTTCTGATTATGTAATTACAGATTCTTATAAACTTATTATGGCCATAAAAAATGTATATGATAAATATAGGTAATATTGGAATATAATAGAAAAGGAATTCATGTATTTCAATCCAGGTTTTATCAAATTGCGTATTAATTAGCTAATTGAATATTTCCTTTTAAATGTACAATATTTTATATATTCAGAAGTTTGGAAATTCTTAAACTATACTTTCTAAAAAGCAAATTTAATTTAAATTGATGTATTTCAAATATGCAATCACGTCTAAGTTTTTAATTATAAAAAATCCTGAATTTGATTTAAAATTTTCATTTAAGTATACAGAATAAATAAGAGCTATTTTTTTCATTACTTCTACTATAGAGCCTATATGTATGTTATACAAATATATATCGTATATTTATATATAAATTTAAGAATACGTTCTTACTTCGGTTCTGATTCATGTCTTAGTTAGGCTCTGTTCATATGAGTGGAGGAATTATCGAATCCATGCGCGAACTTAAAATCTGGTACAAGAACATCAAAGGTGCCGACCACAAGTGACACATCTGTATAATCTGTGGTATTACTTCTATTTTTAACGATATGAATGCTTTCATATGCGTCGAGATCTCTGGTGTTATTGATGGCTTTGGCAAGTCTTAACCCTTTAACCGACACGTTGTGATCTGTGTATAGGCCATGGTGAGCTACCATAGATTTTTCTGGTCTATTAAATCTGATATGTGATATATATTCTTTATAACGGGTTATTATTGAGCGTTTGGTTTGACCTATATATTTTAAATTACAATCGTCGCAATTAATTTCGTATATAGCTGATTCAAAATCCAAATTAACCTCATCTTTGGTATTACCTAGGAGGATTTTGATGGTGTTTTGGGATCGAAAAGCCACTTGGAGAACTCGTTCTTTAACAACTCCATTAATGTTTTTCATAATTGGGTACTATGGTAAACGCATGTACTTTTTCTCCTGGTTTCGTTGAGATATCAAACTTGTTGATTCGCGGATGGTCTTTTTTAAATTCGTTTTTCGAATTCATTTATTAATTATTTGTATGTGAAAGGTATTATATCTCGCGATGTTTTTAATGAAATCTAGTTCTATTTCATATCTCTCTCTCGTTAATGGAACAATTTTTTAAAAAGGAAAGAATTAACATCCTTGATACCGTAATATTTTTTAGTTTAATAGTTGATCCTATAAAACGAAAGGAGAAACAATTGTATCCAGAAGACAAATCTTAATATTGTAATTGGTATATTTTTTAAACAAAATAAATAGTAACATTTAAACAAATATTTTATTAGAGTAAACCTTAAAGAGAATTCTAATTATATTGAGGCGTATCTTTATTGAATGTATGTAGTTCACTTTTGTGCTTTGTATCGTCAATACATTAAAGTATCGTCTACATTTAAATAGGTCCAGAGCACTATTACAGCTTCCACCGGCCATTTATCGTTTACGGTATTATTTTATTTTTATATCAGAAACAGTGTTTTTTATCAAATTTGTTTACCTCGGTGTTGCGGATTGCTGCACATATTGATATATTTTTGTTACGAATTTGCTTCGTTTGTTTACGCGCATTTACGGCAACAACAGCTCTACCCCTAGTCACTCTTGAATATACATATTTGGATTCCACATTCACCCAGATAAAACATTTTTTCTGGATGACCCACCGTCTCTGTAAATTTTAAAGAATAACGGTATTTCCTTTCTATCGTATTTTCGCAATTTCGTTTTTCTGGAACTACATGAGTATTTTTCATTGTATAGTGAAATTCACGTAAACATCTGAAAGTGTTTGAAATTCGGGAGCGCATCAATTCTGAATACTGGAATACAGAATACTTGCCTGTCTATGATCGAACAGCTAACATTTTTTTCAACTACCTTCCAACATTTGGTGCGCAATGTTTTGGTTAATACGGTTTAGTTTTCACATACTTGTTCTTTTTATTCAATCGTTAATTTTTAACGACGATGTCCTTTAGGGTTTTTGTTAATTCTATCTTTATTTTGGTATACCTTTGTAATTTTTCAATCGTATTTTATAGTTCATAGTTTCATATCTGTTATACGCTTCTATTATTAAACATCTTCTTTTGTTACTGATTTTATTGTAAAACATATTTTTCGGATTACTAATGTCATCAAATTGAAACGAATGCTTATGACTAACTAAACTGACAGCGACTGTCCTTTCATTTGTTCATAGCTGACTTTATTTTGAATAATAGAACATTGTTTTGGAGATTATAAATATAACGTTAACGTTGAAATATAACGTTTGACGATATCTGAATTACTAATGAATACAGCGTTACATGAATTGGGTTGGACTGTATTAAGGAATTTGCTTCAATAAATGGTCCAGATATTATTTTCGAATTTCCGAAGTATGTTTGATTTATGATGTTACTTATGCCTTAAATACTATTATACTATCTTATATACTACATGACATGGATATTGCGACACCAAGAAGGGATGCGAGTTTCTTGAGCAAACTTAGCAGAAACGTATAATTTTTCAAATGTAATAATTGATAATAATTTCAAAGAAAACGAAGAAAAGATTAATACAACTTAATTCTAATTTTATTAATATCGTGTTGGGGCGCCCCTATTAGCTTCGCACTCCCTCACTTTTCATGGCATTGATTCCAGTAGGTCCTCTGGTATCCAAAGCAATTTGCAGTTCATGACGGAGAGCGTCTAGGATTTGCGTTGGATTCGCTAAGTTTATCGGTTTTCTTCTCATAATATCACATACATTTTCGATTGGCGATGGAGAAATTCTAGCTATGTGGGTACGGACATTATCCTGCTGTAAAAGTGAGTCTTCAAGATGCTGAAGATATGGAAGAATATAGGGTTTCAACACCTCATCAACGTAACGCTGGGCTTTCATGGTACCTCGGATGAATACCAATTGAGACTTACTCCTATATGCTATAGCGTCTCAGCTAATAACTCCCACAGCTCGGATCACACGTTCTAGAATTGAATATTGCTACGATATCCATGTTTTCGCCTGACCCTTATGCCGACATCATGCATACCTATACAAAACCGGGATTCATTACTGATCACTGAACACTTGAACACGTCATATCACTCCACGTTCCAGTGCATTCGCAACCTACACCACTTCAAAAGTTAATGTAGGTGTTGTGCAGTAAGTATCAACACAAGATATAGTCGATAGGATTGCAAACCGGAAGCTCTGATTCGGCGATAAACCGTTCGAATGGTTACAGAACAACTTTAATTAGCTAACCATATCAACCATATCAAATACCACACCAATCGCTGATTTAACCATAGATCATCGATTGATCTGGTACGGGAGAATCAGTTTTTTGGTGCTATTAAGCTAAGATGGCGGCTCTGTACCGCATCAGTTCTTCTTCGCCCCCCGATTCATCTTCGGCGTCTTTTCTGGCTCTCCGGACTGTTATTGTTCCAGGACTAATAACAGCGCATGATGGTGGATCGGTCCCGGTTAAGGCGATTCGCAATTTTCTTATACTTTCGCGAAAGTCAACAATTCGCGCTCTGTCGAATTTGAACTACTGGAGGTAATTTTGATGTTGCCGCACTATAGGTATCATCAAATTCTCAAAACACCTTAAACAAAAATATGACAAGAGAAAAAGAGGTGAAAATTAAATCAAAACTCGCCTGACATTAATGTCAGCAAAAACTTCATGAAGTGTCAAATATGCAATGACTACTTGATCCGTCGCAACAAAATTATAATTCATTTATAATCAATTATTACCTTTGAATAGTGTTATCCTACTGGCAATTTGGTGAAGAGCATATCTTTAAAGGTTACCTTAACCAAACACGCTACGTTTAGGACTATTTTCATTTTCAGCTTGTTCTACTGAAGATGGCAATTTAGTTGCCGAAATACGTATAAAGAATTTATTAATATATTTTGCGGTTAGGGATTTTGCTTGTTTCTGTCTGTTTTAGATTTCAAGCCACAGCCTTCACCTACTTCGGAATAGTTATACGTTTCTACAAAGTTTTGTCAAAAACTTCGGACCCCTTCCTTGTGTTGCAATTTCCATATGTTATGTGCTATAATTGTCCTACCATGATTAAAAAAATCCATGAGTTTAATGGTGGTAATATTTTTAACTAAATACGTAAAATATACCAAATCGTCATATACAAACTGTAAAAACCAAACTGTCGCGAAGTCTTTCTCTTATCTATGCGAATAAATATCATCTTGAAGGCAATAATAAACTTTATCTATTAGATGAAATATTTTTTTGGAAACAAAGAGAGGAATTAATGTAAAGATTCACATATTTTACGCAGATCATCGTTAATTACATTTTTTCTATCAACTTCAGAAAGTACATCAATCAGATGAAGCTTTGTACCTTATGTTTTGGATAAAATATTTTTTTCTGAGACGAAGAGAGGAATTATTGTACAGATTCACATACATTATTTAATGATTTTAAGCATTTTGAGCGTTTCTGCAGAATCTTTGCCATTTCTAACAAGGAATTTAACTTTGATTCTTTATTCTTCATTAATTGTTTGACTGATCCATATAGTTACTAGCCGTTAAATGCATCGTATCTAGGCCTAGTGAAAGAAATGCTATGAAATTCTTACAGATTACATAATAATGTTGATATACTACATCAATCTTCAATTAAGAAAGAGCACCGCTAATTTCATTTAAATAGAGTGATTCAGGTTCTTTACAGGATAAGTGGTGCAAGAGAAGAACATTTTTATTTTTATTTACGTAATAATAATTTTTGTATTCCAATCACTGTAGTAATTCTGCAAAATTCGAAAATAACGAATAAATCTAAGGCTATTTTCGCTTTATTGATCACGGTCAGAAAGCGAATCTGTTAATATTGCTAAATAGTTTTATTTATTTAATGAGTTTTATTTTTTCTGTTGTCATATCGAAAATATTTTCTCACTAATATGCAGAAAGATTCATTCGAGTAACAACCCACCGGCGGCTCTATTACACTAAACGAGCTAAGTGCACTCAACATTGTCCGTCAGCGACTGACAAAGTATATATACGCGCGAGGGCAAACGACCCTTGCGATGTTACTCGAATAAACCTCTCTACTAATATGTTATTTGGCGATCATAAATTCAGAGATCTTTGTAATTTAGTGGTGTAAGTGCATTAACAACCTAAAATTTAAGTATAGGTAGACAAATAAACACATTACGCAATTAGCCTATATAATAATTTACCAGATAATAATTGGTTTGTAATTAATTACGGTTTTGTATACTAACGAAAATTATTATAAACTGTTAATGTATCTATGACATGAAATGATAATGAATTCACATATTTGTCTAATATTATAAACTCTAACCACAATGACCATTAACTAAAATCAACCTTTTTGGGAAATAATTCTTATTCATCACTGATATGTTACAAATTCCCAAATTAAGTAAAATAATTTGAACCTCTAATTACCCTTTTAATAATGCGTAATATATAGTGGAACTTGTTTAATTCGAAATATTTCATAAATTGAATATTTTTTGTAAAGAAAAAGTTTTAAGCAATTTTTATATAGATGCAGTTAAGTTATAAAATTAAAAATGTCAAAATGTAATTTAAAGTACTTAACCCTGAGTGAAAAATTTAAATTAATAGCGGAGGTGGAAAACGGCGAAAAGAAAAAAGACATTGGGAAACAATTTAGAATTCCTTTAACACGCCCTAATGATACCCTTTTAGAAAAATAAGGTGATACTTTTTTAACAATAAAGGAAAAAGGCTTACATCTTATTTCAACAACAGTATTGAGCAATGCTTAAGTGGCTCAATATCGCATGTGATAAAAATGTTCCGTTTTGGGTAATTCTAGTCAGGGAAACGGCTAAAGAATTTGTCGTTGCTTTGAGTTGTAACAATTTTTCGGTTAGATTAATATGGTTAGATAAGTTTAATTAAGCAGAGCCTTAATATCATTCAAATGCCACCGCGTGATAAAAGTGTTTCTGCAGATTCGAAATGTGCTGAGGAATGGCAAAAGACAATTTGCTTAGTTTAATTAGCCAATACGATAAAAATGGCATTTTTGAGTTGAGATGATTGATTTATAGGCCTCACAGAAATTCAGTAAACACGAATGATGTCATATTTGAAGATTATGACTCTTTTTAAAATATCTTCATGGGTTACGATTTCCATTACATGCACACCATCATCGATATTGATGATGATGTGCATGAAATTGCAATCGTGACCCATGGAGGCATTTAGAAAACCGTCATTTTATCCTCTTCCTAAGCAAAGGATCATTGCTCGCATGGGGAACTGGCTTAGACACTGATGATACTTCAGGATAATTATATTTTGATAGTTTTTTTGCATTTACACCGGCGACATTCATCAAGCAAAAGTAACAATCATCTACATGATTTTTCGGCTCTCTCAATAACATTGGCAATGAAAATGAAAAACATACTTTTTTACCGGGTGACCACTTGTATAATAATGATGCCTTTGACAAAGGCATCATTGCCGAAACATGTAGGGTTGTTTTAAATATATATACTTTGAAGTAATAAACCAGACCTTTAATCGCCGACTTATTAAGTTTACTATATACAGGGTGTCCAGAAACTCTCCTGACAAACGAAGACCGGAGTTTCCTCAGATAATTTTAAGGCAATTAAACCCAAATTCACCTAGTCCGAAAATGCTTCCTAAGGGAGCTAGAGTTCTTTGAAGATGGCGCCTTGTATTTATTTTTTTTTAAATTCCTCCAGAACGCTTCTATTTAGAAAAACAAACACTGGTATGCTTATTTATCCTCCAGAGATGAATCGATTCCATCAATTTCGAATTTCTAGTACCGGTCATAGGCGTCCGTTTTGGGTAGGTCAACGGTTATTTTAAGGCATAACTTTTTTGTCTTTAACTTTTAAGCATTTGTGACACAAGATTATTAAATATTCAGGTATTCCAGTACTAAAAGGTACTCTTACTTTAAGTCGGTAGGATACACCGTTTTCTAGAAAAATCGATTTGTAAATTTTTCGTTTCAATTTTCAATTTCAAGTTCAATTTTTTATTTTTTGCAATAGTTAGCTCTGAACTGCCAACAGAAGTAAAACCTACGTTTTTTATTGTCAAATTGTTGTCAGTTCGCGAAGTTTATCTTTTCATTTTTTACTTTGTGTTATTCAAACACAACGATTTCAATTTAAAAAAAAATGGATTTTACTAATGAGGAATACGCCGATATGCATTTAGTTTATGGCGAAATGAGGTGTAACGCTCGAGCGGCGCAACGTAGATACGCTGAAAAATTTCCCAATCGTCAGCATCCCACTCACTCAACATTTATAGCTCTTCATCAACGATTAAGAGAAACAGGTTCAGTGGTCCCAAAAAATAACGAAACAGGGAGACATAATGATGTAACAGCAGAACATGAAGATGTTATTTTAATGGAAGTTGAGGAAAATCCAGAAATTAGCGTTCGAAAACTATCTGCTACTACATGTACCCCACAATTTCAAAATCTTCCGTAGGAAATATCTTACACAAAGAAAATTTATATCCTTTTCATTTTACAAAGGTGCAAGCACTGCTAGAAGGAGATTTTCCTGCTCGCGTAGAATTCGCTAGATGGTTACAAAATCAGAAAAATCAAAATGAAGATTTCTTCAGGAACATTTTGTTTGGTGACGAAGCTACATTCTCAAAAAATGGAATTTTTAATGTACATAATGCACATTATTATTCGTACGTTGGTGGCAATCCCCACGTTGTTCAAGAATTTAAGCATCAGCATAGGTTTAGCATAAACGTCTGGATAGGAGTAGTTGACGATTATCTACTTGGACCTGTGGAATTACCTGCTCGTTTAAATGGTGCTGATTACTTACATTTCCTGCAAAATATTTTACCTGATTTGTTAGATGAGGTGCGTTTAAATATTCGGCAAAACTTATGGTTTCTACAGGACGGCTGTCCGGCCCACTTTAGCAGGAATGTACGAGACTTTCTAGATAATAACTACGAAGACCATTGGATTGGAAGAGGCGGTCCAGTTGCTTGGCCAGCAAGGTCGCCGGATTTGAATCCTTGCGATTATTGTGTTTGGGGATACATAAAAGCATTTGTTTATTCTGTTCCGATACAAAATCGCGCACAACTCTGGCTGAGGATACAAGATGCTTGCAACGAATTTAGAAATAACTTTGGAATTTTTGCAAGAATTCGGCGTTCTCTAAGCAAAAGGGTAAACTTATGCATAGAGACTAATGGTCATCACATCGAGCAACTTTTTTAACAATCTACCTTTGATACTTGTTCTTTTTTTGTTAGTTTCGTTCCATTGTAATAAATAATTTGTTTTTAATTTATTAAATTAATTTTCATCCATGCCTTGATAATCCAAGCCAACTTCGTCGCTAAAAATAAGTAGGTACATAATAAATTGAACTTTAATGAAGAAAAAACGAAAAATTTACAAATCGATTTTTTTAGAAAACGGTGTATCCTACCGACTTAAAGTAAGAGTACATTTTAGTACTGGAATACCTGAAAATTTAATAATCTAGTGTCACAAATGCTTAAAAGCTAAAGACAAAAAAGTTATGCCTTAAAATAACCGTTGACCTACCCAAAATGGACGCCTATGACCGGTACTAGAAATTCGCAATTGATGGAATCGATTCATCTCTGGAGGATAAATAAGCATACCAGTTTTTGTTTTTCTAAATAGAAGCTTTCTGAAGGAATTTAAAAAAAAATAAATACAAGTCGCCATCTTCAAAAAACTCTAGCTCCCTTAGGAAGCATTTTCGGACTAGGTGAATTTGGGTTTAATTGTCTTAAAATTATCAGAGGAATCTCCGGTCTTCGTTTGTCAGGAGAGTTTCTGGACACCCTGTATATATATATATATATATATATATATATATATATATATATACATATATATATATATATATATATATATATATATATAGGGTGTTATTAAACATAAACGTTGTTGTCTTAAGAGCATGTAGTGCGTTGTTACACCTTCAAGATTGTTTACTGGTGTTGCATACAATAAACTTTTTAAGTAACTCCAGATACAAAGGTCCAACGGGATTAAATCGGAAAAACTTTGAAGTTTGGAAGCCTTGCAATAGGACATCCATCTGCCAGGAACATTATTCAGATGTTCCCTAACAGTAATCATAAAATGCGGAGGAGGTCTATCTTGCATAAACCATAAATTGCGTCTCTGATTTAGTGGTAAATCTTCCAACAGTTCTGGTAAAGTATTGTTTAAGAAAATTAGGTATGTTGCTCCTGATAAGCTTTGTGGTAGTAGTACCGGGCCTAAGAACTGGTCACATATCATGCCTAACCAGAAGTTTTAACTGAAACGCTGCTGATATTTAGATTCAACTATAGCTTGAGGCCAAATTTAATTATTATGGAAATTAAATATTCCATTTTTAATAAAACTGTCTTCATTTGTATAAAGGATGCTTGTAATGAAGTCTGGCCGTTCAGCAGCTTCACGTAAAAACCACTCACGAAATGTCCTTCTCGCGCGATAATCCGGAGCAGTAAGGTCTTGTGCCAGTTCAATATGGTAGGGGTATCGCAGCAGCTCGTGAAGAGGTGTCCAAATAAGATACCTACTTCAACCCACTTGAGCCGACCTACTTCTAACATTTGTTTCGGGATTTTCTTCAACAATATTCAAAATTTATTTTTCTATCTCAGATGTTCTCTACCGTACAATATCATCAGACTTTTTCTGAAACGTGCCAGTATATATTAAACGTTGACACATCGTCTGAAGCATAACAGGCAAAGACAGTTGACGATCAGGAAGGAAAGTTTTCCGCATTGATTCGACATTCTTCTAAAGAATTCGCGATCATATATATATATATATATATATATATATATATATATACCATATTGCTCATTTCAACATTTAAATACGCAAACATTGTAATCGGAAAGAAATGAACAAAATTTCAAATTAGGCTGACATAAAATATTTTTTGTACTCGCTTATTAAAACCTGTCATTTCATGATTCGATTTGCGTGCGTAAAAAGTCACTTTAAACACGAGTGCGTAAAAGTAAAGTTGGTACTTCCTGGAACTTGATTAATTTAGTGACATTTTAAAATCATAAATCCCTAACCTTAATAATATGCTACCCAGTTCGTTGTTTTTCTATGAAAATAAAAGGAAATGAAATAGAAATTGTTATATTTGGAAGGTATGTAATTCAATGTCAGAACAGCAACAAATATTATTTTTTAAATTTATAGAAAACAAAAAAAAAATTGTCAGAAGTGGGATTCGAACCCACGCCCTCAGAGATGACCAGAACGCTCGAAAACCCGTATAACGGGCAAGGTAAACCTTGAGTCTGGCGGCTTAGACCGCTCGGCTGTCCTGACAGATACTAAGTAATATTGTTAAAAATACTTATAAATATAAAAATTTTGAAATTATATTTGTATTTTATATAAATATTATTATTGTTTATAGTTCTCGTACAAAAAATATTGTACAAACTTCATGCGTGAAACATTTCGCGAATTCGTGTCCATAAAGCGCTCGCCTGCGGCTCGCGCTATAAACTGGTCACTCATTCGCGAAATATGATTTCACGCACTTAGTTCGTAAATAACTATTATGTGACGTTAAGACCACATCGATCAGTAAATAAAACCAATAAGCAAATGTTTACTGGCATGTGTTATCATTGAGTATTTAATGTATCTAAAAACTTTTTTTAATAATAATAACTGCCTTTATTGTCCAACAGATCTCACCATTAAGAGAACAATACAATGATAGAGTACAATGTCAAAAACTAAGTTAAATTATTATCCATATACTAATTAGAGTAAAAATAAAGAAAATCATAATATACTAACTGAGTTAAACTATTAAATTGTCAATACAGGCAATCGTGTGTAATTTACTGAATCTATGCTAAATGGTTAAATTCTAGTGGAAGGGTAAAAAGGATCAGGGAAAATTCTGTTAGCATTTCTAGCTATATGCGTAGTTGGTGCTTTGGCAAAGACGTTAGTTCGAGTTCTGGTTTCGGCGAATGTGTAATTTTATCTCGTTGTATATTATAGCCCCATAATGTCAACATCGGAGCGTAATTTCGGTGCGACGATGCCATTGTTGACCAGCTCAAACATAAAGTGAGCACTCGCGATCTCTCTGTGATCAGAAAGTGAGGTAAATTTGTGTTCCCTCAGTAATTATTGATAGTCGATTCCCCTAGCAGGATAATTGCCAAATAATTTGTAGGTTAAATATTTTAAGAATCCCCGCTGCATTTTCTCGATCAGTAAATTCTGACAGACAAAATAAGGGTATCAAATAATTTATGTAGATTCGAGTTTAGGGCGAACCAGTGTAAAATAGAACGTCCTAAGTGTATTTAGATTTGCAAATTTACGGCAGGATCCAACACCAAAACTAGGAGTACGTGAGGCAGAGTTGCAAATAGATAGAATATAGTCAGTGCACTGCAGGCATTAATCAAACAATACATCCAGGTTTTTGATTTGTGATTGTCGTGAGATATTGAAGTGGGTAAATGGATAGGTATATGCCAATGGGTTCGTCTTTGTAGTGTATGTGATGACTTGACTGCACATTTATTTATACTGTTCTTTTTCTTGTTTTCGTTACACCATTGACGAAGTACAAGACCACCTAAAAAGCCAAGAATGGAAATTTATTCTGGAATTCTAATAAAATTGCGATTATCTTGTAAGCAGTTGATATGTGGATCGATATAATTCCTTTAAGACCCTTAACGTTATTTTCGGCCGTACTTTAAAATTTTTAAACGTCGTTCAATAACACCCTGCGTATATATTAGTCATAGAAACGCTCTACCCGACGGTTATCCTAATTTCTTTTTGGTCACGTTTCATATCAGAGTTTTTACTATTTGCATTAAGTTTGAAAGTTGTGATCTTGATATTCTTTTCTAATGCGAAAGTCTTTTTACCCTTTATAAGTGTAACATAGGATAACATACCGACATTATACATATCTAAAACATTTTTTATATATGATTTTTTTAGAATGACATTCTATTTGGTAAAATCGTTATTTTCTTTGGACAAGCTTTTTTACATTGTTGAATCAATGTAAAAAAGCTTGTTAATAATGATTTGATGGTGCTGAAAAGCGTATTGTAATTTTTCGATTTTTTTTAGAAAAATAGTAGCAAAAATATGAACTGTAACAAAAATGTTTACGTAATTTAAGAATGCTGCTGTATGCAGAATGCGCATTAACTTCTTTGTGTTAAGTAATTATTATTTTCTTAAACCTGTCTATGTAAACATTTTTTTATTAATCGTGGCGTAATTTAATAAAATTATCTCGTACGACCACAATGTATAAACTGATTGAATAATTAGATGGCACAATGATATTTAAAATTTACATATTCCGAAAGAATGTTGTATTTATTAATTTATACATAATACATGAATATATATATATATATATATATATATATATATATGTGTGTGTATTTATAATTATTCTTGTACTCACTGGACAAGTCTATAGATGTTCTGGCAGAAAAAAAAATAATAATGATTTTCAAATGTGAGGTAATTAATCAAATTCAGTAAATAATATTCTATCCTTTACATTATTGATCGCTTTTTATATTTCAGCATATCTATAATTAAATCTCAATGCTTAACAATACAACAACTTTTATTATTACTAAATTATTGCAGTATTAGGAAACACAATTAATCACAAATTTAGACGTCTGTTTTACTTTACAATAAAACCAAAATTTAAAAATTTTATGAATATGCTAATGTAAACATATTGCTGTGTACTTTGATTTTCAAAATGGGCGCCAATATATTAAATATGAATCGTGACTTATTAAGCATGAATCATAATATACACAGATTTTTATTTTAGGCTCTTAAAATTGCTCTCGAGGTTTTTGTTTTACACAAAAATGCTTCCTTGCAACTAGGCCTAACATCTATTGTAATAAGAAGAGAAATAATACGATAGTATGTTAAATTTAATACATTTATTGTTCACACTTTGTTAAATTATACATTAATTCTTATATGTTTAAAATGACGTCAGATTTTTATAAAATATACTATGCCAATCTTATGTCTAGTCAGAGAATATTCATATTTATGTGTATATATATATGAGGCAAATAGCACCATTATTCCAGCCATCTGCAAAGGGAAAGGCAGTAATTAACACAGGAATTACACACAATAGAATGGATACATTTGGCGGACTTAATTTGTAAAATTAGTATCGAAATGTTAATAAACTAATATTACGATAACTTTGTATATTTCAGATTAATTTATATTTATTTCAAAATTTACTTTTTATGTTTTTAATTGTCATTTTCATATTCAAGTCATTTGCGCGAATATAACAAGATAGCTAATTTATTTACATTCAAATTTTATATCGATACTAATTAGACACGCCCACTTTTTAAATGTTTACAAACCCGCGAACAGGTTATTTTAGTTCGAGACATTTAACATAACCTAACATTGGAAAGCCCGGTGAAACTATTTGTAAATTATTATTTTAATTTTGTTTCATGTTTGAATTAATATTTCCTTTACATTCCAATTATTATCAATTGTAATTAAAGTAAAAAACGAGGCTATTTTCATAATTTCTTACAAGGCTTTGAACAGAAATAATTGCTATCGAGCGTCAATAAAAATTTTTACAACGATTGCCAGGAAAAAATTGCTACTCCGATTTTAAAATTGAATTAAACTAAAAATACCTGTGATAGAATTCTAAAAATATTCAGAAAAGAAGCATTTAACCTTGGCGCTACATAAGAACTACTTTTTGAGTCGATAATACCTGAGATTGGCAAGTAATCGTCCAACGCATCATTTTGGGTCACCGGCTACGAGCAATTCCTACACCGACCAGCGTCGATACCTACATCGTAGAAACGAAAACACCTTTATTTGATCCCGTACACCGACAATCCTGACCAGCTGAAACCATCCTACATACCTGCACGCTCCCTACTAGAAACAGGTTTAATTAAATTCAGTTATTTTGGAAAAAGTCTTATAAGAACTATTTTTTTAACAAGACAAAATTCTATTAAACTCTTAACTCTTTGATTTTACTTTAAAAATACATTTCTATCTTGCTCAGAATTTGTAAAAGGAAACTTATGATTAAGAACTGTAGTACTTACCCTTAATTTGCTTATTTATTTATATTACCATACACTTTACGATAACATTGCTATAGAAACATAACCTTTAGTTCACACGTGCACTCTATATTAATTCCTTGTTTTGTCGTTAGGCACGATACTTGTTCATTGTTTACAGAACACTCACTGTAAAAAATATTTACACTTATTACTTTAAAAAAAAAACTCTTTTTTTTAATCATTGCGTAGCTAGAGATAACTGTGTAATTTTATTAAACAATTTTCCATCATACACATAGGGGTAAACTGATCGACGAGGAGCCGGAGATAGGGTCCAATTTTTGTAAAATATTATACATGTTCTACCGACATCTAGTCGCAACCTGAGATATTACATGAATGTGGCTTATGATCGGACGTTACAAGTTTAAAATAAAGTCGCCCAACTTATAGTACAATTACAGTACTACTCAATTAATATTATTTTTATATATTATTACTTCTCAGCACCGTCAGCCTTTATCAATATATATATATATATATATATATATATAACATTTGATAAATTATTGGAGTTTTTCGGCTTTTTTTTTTTATATGAAATATTTACAAATATTAAATTAGAATGTATGTAATTGCAGAGTAAGTGGGGATGTGAACATTGCTGTTTTTCATTTGAAAAATATGGTCTACATTGGGACTCGAACCCAAGTCTACAGCTATCCGGGCTGTCGCCTTTACCACTAGGCCACAATAGACCCAGGTTCAAGCCATATAGAAATGCATTATAAAGTAACAGTGTTAATGAATCAGATGTCAGTTATTGAATGTAGATGTCAAGCTGAAAGCAGAAGTCGGTTTTGAAAGCTCATGTCAGTTTTGATAGCAGACGTCAGTTAGTGAAAGCAAATGTCAGTTATTGAAAGCAGATGTCTGTTTTGAAAGCAGGTGTCAGTTATGAAAGCAAACGTCAGATGAACCTGGGTCTATTGTGGCCTAGTGGTAAAGGCGACAGCCCGGATAGCTGTAGACTTGGGTTCGAGTCCCAACGTAGACCATATTTTTCAAATAAAAAATTTCGTATGATCTGCTTTGTAATTTGTAGACAGCAATGTTTACATCCCCACTTACTCTGCAATTACATAAATTCTAATTTAATATTTGTAAATATTTCATATAAAAAAGAAAGCCGAAAAACTGCAATAATTTATCAAATGTTATATTTAATGAACGGCTAAGAAATTATCTAAACACACATATATATATATATATATATATATATATATATATATATATATATATATAAGTTTTCTTTCAGGCTTCCGCTGATAGTAGTATGTGTTGATTCCGGGTTTTCTTCCGCGTTTCCACTGTTTGGTCTTCGTAAAGACCGGTGCTGGTTTCTGGACGACGTTTCGGCAACATCACATTTTCCATCTTTAGGTCTGCGATAACTGTCTGCTTCTGCTTCTGGTTGCTCGTAAACTATTTACACAGTTCCAAAATACTGATTTGAATTGGCCCTCAAGGTTGACGGATATTATCGTTCCAACTTTTTTCTTATGAAGTTTTTAAAGAGTATAATCTATGACTTCAAAACCTTGATGAATTTAAAAGAAAAATTAGGAGAGAGGTTGAACCTATATCCTATGAATTTCTCAATAAAATCTTTCCAATTTCATAAGCGTTTAAATGAAGTATTGAAGTGAAATAAATGCTTTCTACATCTTACCACGCTAATTAATTAGCGTCGTAAAATGTAGAATGCATTTATTTCATTGATATTACTTCGCGAAAATGCAATTGAAAAAGTATTGAAAATTATAGAGATCACCTTTAGTAGATAGTACATATATAAAATTCCTTTCAATAAACAGTTTTTGTATGGTGTGTAATATTTATCATTAAATAGTTTTTTACAATTACAAAATTCTTTTTGGCAAACCTCCGTACATCCATTGTCTCGTCTCTCTTCTAAGTTTATCATTTAATATAATCGGATTCTATTTAATTTGATGCTGCTCTTCGATACTTAAAACATCTTTAAAAAAGTTTTACTAGCACTCAACTCTAATATCCATATTTTTAGGATAAAAACAGAAATCAAAGTAGAGCATGTAAATTTTAAGAATTAACGCATTGTAAACGAAAGCTTAAAATAAATGAATTTGGTTCACTATTAATGTTTTTTTAATTATCTGAAACTTGTTTGTGGAGATTTTAAATGAATTATTTATTAGCTTTTCGTGTTTGAAATCCGATGAAAGTATTTATCTTTAGATTCGAGACTATTATTTTTGTTTTCGCATAAGCCACCTAAAACCAACTTTATTGTGATTTGGTGTCTTTGATTAAGTTTTTCACAAGTATCAGTTACATGTTGTAGTATTGTCTTTTATACTAAAGATTGTTGTTCGTTCTTATCATAAGGTTTTTTGGTAAGAGCCACTTGCTTTTCGTGGAATCATTTTATCTACTTCAACTATATCAAAGATACAAAAGCAGTAGTATTGTTGTATTCCAAAAATATTGGCGATAATCGTAAATTGGCTCAGATGCTCCGAATTATTGTTGTATATTATTTTCTCCAATAAATTATCGTACATTGCCTCGATTAAATTATATTGAAATAGATGGATTTAGGTCGTTGTTAAGTAATAATACCAGTTTTGACCGCTGCTAAAAAAATATGTCTATAATCTACATGAATTGGGAGCGCCGGATTCGGAATTACTCAAAATGTTTACTATTTTACATATGTTGTAAACTAAATTAGCATCCATAATGTACAAGAGAATACGTAAGTAACTCGGTCCCGGTGCTTCTTCAACAATTTGTATTTAATTTATATAATTAAAACCTACTTTTAAAAGCTGAATTCTAGCGGTCAAAGGAAGCAGACGTATTGGCCGGAGATAATGTCGCTAAGCAACTTGCCACGCCAGAGCTACATACGTAATACAATTTCAAGGTCGAACAAAAAAAATCGATAAAAGATTACGTAATAAAGAAATATTATACGAGATGTCTTTAATTATTTTAGCTAATAAAGCAGGTATGAATAAAGCTATATAAAAAATGGTCTAAATAACATTAATGGTTAAGATATTATTAAACAAAGTATGAAAAAAGACCCTCGCAGTGTCTAGCTTCTAAGATTTGACTTCGGTTGTGTTGTATGGGTATCTACAACAACACAACAAAAGAAAATTAAATAAAAAATGAAAGAAATGTTGACATTTATGGGAAAACTTCTAAAGAAATGAACAGATATACGTAGCGGACAAGGAACATACAATGACTATATAACAGTGGCGTAACTACAAATTTTGGGCCCCACCGCAACATCCACCAATTGTTATTACTGATGTTTCCACTTTTCCCACAATAGTTGTATCGACGTAATGTTGAGTTCATACATCTCTCTCTATATAAAACACAATGTTCGTACGTGTGTCCGTTATAAATTTAAAAAACTACCGTACCGATTTGCGCGTGTTTTTTTGCAAATTGATTTAAAGGTTTAAAGCTATTGAAATCTTCGATCCGACCAGTAGAAAGAAAGTAATGAGCCTAATAATATAATATCAATAGTAGCAGTACTATTAATTTAAATGTAGATAGCGGCACGAGACAATACTTAAGTATTGTCACAATGACATTAGGAAATGGCATCACCTATTCGACTAGCTAATGACATATTTCATACTGAATTACAACGCGAAGAAAAGTTCTCCATCAATGAAATAAATATATTTGTATAATCATTTATTCAAAAATTACTTTAAGAACAAAAACACATTGATGTGCGATAATGTAAGTAACAAATTATGTGAATGGTGGAATATATTTCTTGAACGCGTCAGGAGGCACAGAAAAAATATTCCTTATTATGATATTAGCAACCATACGTGCACAAAATAATGTCACGTTGGCAATCGCAACATCTGGAATTGCGGCGATCCTTTTGAATGGTTACCGAAGAGCACATTTAAATTACAAAACAGTGAAACGCCAACTTGTGATATTTCAGAAAGATCAGGAATGAGTAAAGTACTGCAGTAATGTAAGTTAATTATATGGAATCAATGTACAATGACGCATAAAAAATAGTTGGAAGCATTGAATCGAACGTGGCAAGATTTACGTGGGTCAATTTGGTCAACACCAGCTAATGAACTAAATGCTTGTTTAAAAGCTTCACATTTGTGGAGACTTGTTAATAAATTTTCATTGACAACAAACATACAAAGCGATCCTTCTGCAGAAAACTTTGTGATACAATTATTGGATATTGACAAATTACAATTGAAGAAACACCAGGCTGTATTAAATTACTAAACGATTTTTACAGTAGCACTCACTTCCAGATATTAAACAAAATTGCAAAAGTCATCAATGGTTAAGTGAACATGCAATATTATCTGCAAAAATTGTGGATGTAAATTTCATTAATATCATTATTCAACATGTGTTGCCAGAGGAAACAGCTATGTACTTTCAAATCAATAGATACTGTTATAAATCAAGAGGAGGCAATAACTTATCCTAGTGATTTCTTAAATTTACTTGATTTATCTGGATTGCCACCTAACATCATTAATCTGAAGGTTGGTGTTCCTATCATTCTTCTTAGAAACATTGACCCACCTAGTCTTTGTAATGGTACCAGATTGACATCCAAAACATTATTATACAATCTCATCGAAGCAACAATTTTAATTGGCAAATTCAAAGAAGAAGATGTCCTAATACGTACGTATACCAATGATACTAAGGGATATGCTTTTCTAATTCAAACGATTGTAATTTCCAATTAAACGGGCTTCTGCAATAACGATAAACAAATCACAAGGTCAATTCATTGCAAGTATGTGGATTAAATTTGTAGAATACATGTTTTTCTGATAGACAATTAACGTAGTATTCTCCGGTGTAGGAAAATCAAGGGATTTGTTTGTAATTTTGTTTGTAATTGCAATGACAATTTTTACAATTTATGTAATCCAAAACACAAAAACAATAGTATCTACTGTTAACTAAATAGAATACTTGATATCAAACTTTGAATTACGTTCATTTAATCTATATTATATATATATATATATATATATATATATATATATATATATATATATAATCATTTTGTTGCCTTTGTATGTTATGGTAAATTCAATTTGTTGGCGTTTTAAGATCTGGTTTTACTTCAAAATATATATATTTAAAACAATCCTACATGTTTCGGCAAATGATGCCTTTTTCAAGGAATATATAATATAAATATATAAATGACAGTATATTAATGTCATACATTTGTAGTTGCTATGGATAAAATTATTCAGAGATACATTCCAATTGAATAATAATAAATCATGCCTTAGTATTCTAAAATAGATAGACAACAAAAACAGGGAAAAGCAAGACATGAGTTATTATTATGTATGCGCCCGCGGAGCGTCTTAAGATGTAAGGCTGTTGGCATTCGCCTTAAACGAGAAGGAAAAACACGAAAACCTACTCGGATAGCCAGACAGGAATCAAAACACGGAACTGTCAGCATGATAAGCAAATATAAATAAATAAAGCAGATTATATAATTATATAACAGCAACATATATTATGATGGTAAATTGCAGATCGTTACATAATTAAGTTATAGTATATACTGCTTAAACAGGAAAAAAATTCAATTAACAACAGAAGTGATATAAAAAATTTATATTTTGTATTCTCTTGACAAAGGCATCATTGCCGAAACATGTAGAGTTGTTTTAAATATATATACTTTGAAGTAATGAACCAGACCTTTAATCGCCGACTTATTAAGTTTACCTTATCATACCAAGGTCACGAAGATATTATATATATATATATATATATATATATACAATTTAAACTAAATTATCGACCGTAATATATTGAATAAAATAAATTAAAAGCGGGCAAGCGGTCTGTCAATTAAAAAACTCAATTATTAAGTATCCCTATATTTCGCAACAACTTTGTTGCTTTTTCCGGAGATAAAATGTAGAGTTGAAAAAAATAACTCTACATTTTTATCTCCGGAAGAAGCAACAAAGTTGTTGCGAAATATAGGGATACTTAATAAATGAGTTTTTTAATTGACATATCGCTTTCCCGCTTTTAATTTATTTTATTCTATATATATATATATATATATGTATGTATATATATATATATATATATATATATATATATATACATACCGGGTTTTTCTTTTATCATTATACATAGGGATAAATGTATGGTGGTGACATAGTAGACAACCAGTTATACGCCAGTAATATTTTTCAAATTGTCAAATATTTTTGTTTTTCATTCAATTTTAAATTAAATATTCAATTTTATTGAAAAATACGAATTTATTTAAGACAGTTAATTATCCCAACAGGCGTATCCTTGTGCGATGATAATTTTAAATATTTTTAACAAATTCAAAGAAGATGGATAGTATTTCTTTAAGGTTGCAATATATTTAAAATAGTAAAATTAGTGTATCAGAAACGGTAGAAAATATAACAAGAAGTACAAATAAATTTTACCATTTTATGAATTGTCAAACGTCCTCACATTACTTCTAATGAATTACTGAACGTAACTCACGTATTGGGAGTATTTCAGTAACAACAAATAACACCTCGTGGTATCTTACGAATAAGTACTTTTATAAAATGGAGAAATTTTTAAAAAGTCTTTCTTTAGAGACTGTTGTTAAGTGAAAACTCAAAAAAGGTATAAAACTCCTTACCACAATTATAATCTTATCCCAAAAACGTATTTCTACAACTAAATTGTCATCATCAGTAGGTAAAACCACTAATCAAAGTGTCGCACATGAGGCACAGTAAAGCTAACACATATAAACATGCAACAACTTTACACGCCGTCCACGTATACACTAACTTTAAAATAAAATTCACGGACTAAAAATTACGACAAACTTACCTCTCTTAAGAAAAGGTCATCACATGTGTTTATTCTCTATTCTTTTTTTTACCTCTTTTCTATGAATGAAAAAAGAGAACTGTATGGGATAGGGCCGTTGTCCGAGTTCAGCGTATTACTTTTAGCAACTTGGAGACCTCGTTCTTTAACAACTCTATTAATATTTTTCGTGATTGGATGGTATGGTAAACACATGTACTTTTTCTCCAGGTTAAGTTGAGATATCAAACTTGTAGATTCGCGGATGGTCTTTTTTAAATTCGTTCTTCTAATTAATTTATAAATGATTTCTATGTCAAAGTCATTATATCTCGCGATATTTTTAATGAAATCTAGTTCTATATCATGTCTCTCTTTTGTTAACGGAAACTTTCCGGTCAAAGGAGTTTAATAGATTCCATAAGTTATATATTAAAGTTAAGCTCATAAGTACATATATTAATTTCCTGAAACGGTGTAAAAGTAACAATGTTTTTCCTAAATTCATCAACGTAAATGTAACGACAAATTTTAGAAATAACGATAAAGCCATTTCATATGCAAAAATGAAGTGGATGAACCTAGAAATAAAATGTCTGTACAGTAAACATAGTAAAGTAGAATTACCATTATATAATTTGCACTTAAAGTTAACTAAAAGCATGAATAATAATGAATTTGAAAATTGGTCAAATTCATTATTGTTGTAATTTTTGTAGGAAGATAACGGAAACTGAAGATCATAAATTGAAAAATAAATGTTGAAAACTAAATAATAAATTCACTATCTATAAATAGGACTTTATTTTTAAAATTATTGTGGGGAATTTTATCGTTTTTTTTTTGCAGGGCAAGAACTTGAATTTTACAGCTGTATTTCGGCAAATAAAGAACAAAGTATATGGACCGACTTTAACAATATTTTGGTCCTAAAAATTTGGACATTTTTGATCAATTACAAATAAAATTCTTTTTGGTTTTTCAGTTAGATATTCATACGCAGTGATCAGATTCCCATAGCTAGAGCGCTATTCAGCGGCAACCCTGTATGTACTCAAATCTAACAATAGCAAAGCATTGGCGTGTTCAGCTAATTAAAATATAAACAGATATTTTATTGTAGAAAGTAAAAATATAAAATTTTTCATCCTCAATAGCGAATAAAGACATAACTTGCAATCTCTGTTGTGAGATCTTGTTCTTAAGATACTTGTTAATTATCTTTAGTTTCGAAAAAGATCTTTGGCTACATGCGAGTCTTACAGATAATGTTAGGTATAAAATTAATGCGTGAATCGTGTTGAGAAAACTTGACGCAATTGTTTCATTTCCTATTCGGAGGTAGTTTAAAAAACAATTATTTCTTCAAATTTTACAATACCCGACAAATTAAACTATTGTTTCTTATAGCAATAAGTTCTAGATCCAAGTACGTAAAAAATCATTCATTTTATAAAATGATTGGAGGGCGTCTACTTTCTTAAGAATTTAGTCTAATGCGTTAGCTTCAAAAAACTAAAAGTGTTAAGAAAATTAAATTTTTTATTTATATGACTCAAAGATCTGAGAAAGAGATTAAATTCTTCTCAAATATAATTTCGAATTTAAAATATTAATTCAATTTAATCATATCGTATATACTCGCTTGCTAACAGAAAGCCTTTTAGTTATCATACTAACCAACCGACCCTTGGAAATCTACCTGAACGACCAACCCAAGTGTCTAACGTTCGCTTACAATTTCTACATTTCGATTTAAACTTAGGCATTAATTAATTACGTACTATCGTAAGCAAAAAAAGTGGTACAGTCATATTTTAATCGGGTTAAATTAGGCTGCGCGAATATAGATATATATTAAATGTAGGCGTCAAATTTAAATATTCAAATAACCTATAAGTGTAAAATATCATATACGTTGATATACAGATAGGTGTAAGTGTTAAAAATTACTTTTGCACGTTATTACTATCTTAAGTACCTTAGCAACGCCAAAATACTCAAATTTTCAAAAATCGAGTTTACATATAACTTCACTACTGTACCACTTTTTTGCATTTGATAGTACCTCTTCTTAGAAATCCCAACTTCGTTTACCCTCTCTCACAAACTGGGTGGTAAAACATAAAACTTTTCCAACCACCAGTGGTTCTCTTCTACACAAACTCATCCTCTTCTGTTCCAAACCTTCGTAGGATAAACATGTCTAACTTAACATGTGCTGTGCCAGGAAAGCAAGGGGCGTCCGGCCTTCTTTCCATAAGTCCGATCAGGACATATTTGTAATACAAAGATAATCTGTATTGTTCAATACATACAATATTTTTTCCTTACATTCATATTAATTTAACTAATTAGTTTCTTTATCCACCTGCCAAACATCGCTCTTCATACTTGTCCAAGTACTTGCTACAAACCACGTGACCAACAAACACACGATTGACAGGTAAACTCTGTATTGTTCGATATAGAGGTTTATTTTAATCACATATAATTCACGTTTAATTTACGAAATAATTTAACTTCCTTTTCAGTAGGCATATATTTATCACCAGACAGAAAGAAGAAGAAAATAATTTTTAAATACGTATCTAGGCAACTAAGTTGCATTCTTCAGTAGAACAAACTGAAAACGAAAAATAGTGCGAAACGTAGCGTTTTTGGTTTAAGCTGAAACCTTTGAAGATATACTCTTCAACAAATCGCCAGTGGGATAACACTCATTTCTTTATGTTAATTTTTTATTAGTTATTCATTGTACTTACTTTTATTTAATTACTTTAATATATTTCAACGCTTTATTTCTTTCTTATGCAAATATTAAATAAAAACTTTAAGGACAACGTTGTTGTGTTTTCTTTTAGTTAATAAGTTGTAATATATTTATTTCAGCATATTATACACGTCCTAGACCTTTGATGCTTATCATCACCACCATAATTATTTAAACATTTACAGTATTGTTAGGACGCTCCAGTTAGCCCGGCCACCTGAGGTAACGAACAGTTTCAAAGTTCCACCCTTATAAAACGACCTCGGCCAAATAAAGCAAATACCCAATATTATTTCGTATTTGTGCGAAATTGTCCATAATTACGTATTCCTAGTATGCACACATAATTAAATTTATAGAAATGAATGAGACCTCAGTCACGAACACGGCCCGAGAGCAAATTGTCGGCGCAATACGTGTATGTTTGATCAAACAGAGATCGCCTTCATGTCCACAAGTTTACAGATAATGTGGAAAAGTATGTCGCTAAAAAAAGAAAACGTTTATCGCTAAAAGTCAAAATAAATATAATCGCAGAAAATGAAAAGTATGCGTTAAGTTCGCGAAAGTTGGCCGAAAAATATGGGGCCGGAAAATACGAATTAACGATATTATGAAAAATAAAGATGAATAAATTTCCGAAGTCGAAAGGATTGGCAGTGGATCGGCAAAGGCGCCTACAATTGGTTTTGCAAAGCTGAAAATGAACCAATTACAATATCTGGACCGCTTCTTATACAAAGAGCACTGAAGGTAGCAAGAAGTTTAAAGATGGAAAGTTTCGCGCCATCAAATGGATGGTTGGAAAGTTTCTGCTGGCGAGACAATATAGCTTTTAAATCAATTTGTGGTGGGTGGACAGAGGTTAATTTAGACGATATAGAGAACTGAAAGACCAAGTTACTGTTGATTTTAGAGAATTATTCTCCTCGAGATGTTTATAATGCTGGTGAAACAGGTCTTTATTACCGCGCCATGACAAATAAGACATTTGCATTAAAAAATGAGAATTATGCAGGGAAGAAGGCAGCAAAACAACGTTTGACTACTTTACTGTGCGCAAATATAGAAGGTGAGAAAAAAATTCATTAATATTTGGAAAAACGAAAATGGATTTCTAACAAAAAGACTTGGATAATAGCAGAAATTATAACAAGATGGCTGCATAAATCTTGCAACAAAATTTAAAAAAAACTAGATAAGTGCTTCTTTTCTTTGATAATACCACGTCACATTCAAAAGTTCCATTAGAAAATGTTAAACTAGTCTTCCTGCCGTCAAACACCACTTCGCATTGTCAACCCTTAGATCAAGGAATAATTCAGAATTTCAAATTGATTTACTGAATCTTTTTGATTAAAAGGCTTCTAACGTTTATTGATAGTTAATATGATTTTGAAAATTAAAATAAAACATTAATTTAGCCAATGTACTTATATGAATTACAGCTGCTTGGAAAAAGGTACCTCTTGCTACAGTTAAGAAATGTTTTTTCAATGCCAGATTCTCTGATGTTATCCAAGAAGATACAATTTTTGATGAAGAAGACTAAATTCTTGCCCAACTCTTACCTACAGTTCGTAAGTGTGGACTTAGATGAATTTGCTTCTGTTGATAGTGATGTGCCTACAGGGAGCCCTAACTTCAGTATTACGGAAATTGTTGAGCAATTGTGCAATAATGGTGAAGAATATAAATCTGAAAATAGTGATGTGGGGGAATGTGAAACTCCAAAATCTACTGTATCTAGTATGAGCTAAGTGTGTGCAAAATTAAGAAACATACAGAATTAGTTCTTGTGCAAAAATAATGGTGAAATCTTTATGTAGTTTTTAAATCGAAGCTAAAAAATTTAAAGCAAACACAGATTGAACCATATTTTAAAAAATCTTAACAAATTATGCTTTTTCCTATGAATATCTTGTAATAATATGTATATGTACTATCGCGGCATTTGAAATCCGGACGATTATACATTTATTTTTACTATAATTAAGCATTGTAAATCGGTTTTTGTATAATTGAGTTGTTGTGTAGGTGACAGCAGAGTGACATTTATCTGTAACCTTTCACGTAAAATTATATGTTAAAATTTTGTTACTGAGTGAATAAACGAAAAAGAAGAATTTATTAATTAGGGAACTACAAATATTTCATACAGAAAATAATAAAAATAAATTAAAACACTTGGCTTGTTTCACTATGAGATTTATTTAAATTCTCTAACATTTGTTTCGGCTGTTATGCCATTCTCAAAGAGATCTATAAATGTTAGAAAATTTAAATAAATCTCATAGTGAAACAAGCCAAGTGTTTTAATTTATTTTTATTATTTACTGTATGAAGTTAAAATGTTTCACCAAGAAGTATCTGCAACAACAGCCGAGAATACAAATATTTGGTTTTAATTTTTAATACTTTATTCCAGCTCAATTTCTGCCTAGCATCTCTTTTAAACGTCTAGGAATCGATGTTACAACATTATGTATAAATTCTGGCGACAGATCATTCCACATATTATCGATCTTGTTAAATAATTCTTGGACATATGCTGGCCTAAAATTCCTGCTCATCGTCTTAGCAATACATATATCCCCACACTTTCTCGATGGGGTTCAGATCTGGACTTCTAGAACACCACGGCAAACACTATATTATTTTCTCTAAACCACTGAGAAACGACTCGTGCCGTGTGGACTGGACAATTGTCGTATTGCAAGATGAAATTTATTTCAGAATATATAATTTCTGCCTAGGGTAGAAAAACATTTTCTAATATTCTAATATAATTCTTACTATTAAATCTTTCCCCTATAAGCCAACAAACACCTGGCCCATGTGCGCAAATCCAGACCCAGACTTTTACTGATAATCTTTCGCTCGTTTGTGAGTTTTGAGTATATTATTCGTCAAATTGTGAATTAGGTGGTCTATTAGTACGGATTTGGCCATTATGAGACGACTGAAAAACTTTTTCATCTGTGAAAATTACATTTTACCAAAAATTAAAATTATTCGGCATATATTCCAACGCAAAACAAATCCTTCTTTATTCTGCCCATTAAGAAATTATTTCTTCACAGATGCCTGATTTCTCAAGTCTGAAATTTGCCTCAACCGTTTTCTTGCTGTGCGGACACACCCTGGAAAATGTATTGCGGTCACTGCATTTACTATTGGTTCGAACAAATCGTTTCTTATAAAATTAAGATTTTCATTATGTTCAGGAATTTACACTCGTATACCACCGGAGCCTCGTTGTCTATTAATAACTCCTCTACGCTGCCATATAATTTCGATATCTGAAGTGGTACTCTTCCCCACGCCAAATCTATCCGCTAATCTTCTAACTGAGCATCCTACTTCTAGTAAAGCAATTATTTAAGTTTTAGTTTGAATATTCAAATGCGGCATATTAGCTTTATATTTTCACGAACCTGAATATGACACTGACAGATCTGTAAATAGCAAATCGAGGTACATACCTATCTACTCTTAAAACGCCATATTCAAATCAAACAAATGAAGTCTCCGATTTTCAAATGCCGCGATAGTACATATTATCTATAATATGTACCTAGTCTATGTTTTGTACATATTACGTACATTAAAATAGTTTTAGGTTTTCCTATACATGTGCGTATTTTATTTGTAAGATGAAAAACATGACAATTACGACCACCTTTATATAACGGCCAACACAAAGAGCGTTCTGATAACGGTATAATTCAAAATGTGACAACTATTTGACCGCAACAGCTTGCTATTTAATTTTTACTTAATTTTTTCATGGCTAGGTAGATAATGAAAAATCTCCCCTCGTAATTTCCTGTAATTAAGTTTCGCCTTTTAGAAGTAAACATGCTTTTAAAGTTATTTCTCACATGCTTCATAATAAATAAATATGGTTTTTTAAAAGTGATTTTATTTATTTTTTTAAAGTACAGTATAAGATGAATCTAAAATTTTAAAGGCATAAGTAGATTTAGATGGCACATTAATAACTATAATCTTCTTTTTTCATATCTATATTTAACATATGTTGTGGTAATATTAGTGCATATACATACCGTCATATACTTGTATATTTACAAAACCTGCATAATTGGAATAGCAAATTCTAGTGATATAATATAGTAATTACTAGATAAAGACATATACTAACAGTATTTTTATTTTTTTTAACACTAGATCTAAAAATATCATAACATCAAGATATATTATTGAATTAATTCATTGTGATTCCATATCTCATTCTCTAGAATTTCCTTCACATTATTATTATAAAACTTAAATAATAAGTTAAAATTAGTCTCTGATATGTCTTTCGATCCAACTCCTATACGCTGATAATCTTGTGTAAATACCAGGCCAATTTTTTGTGCCACATTCTGCTCCAAAAGAAACTAGCCCTTCCAAATAAAATCTACTTGATCTTTCTCGCAATAAAGGACCACCACTGTCGCCTTTACACGAATCTTTGCCTGCCTCACCTCCGGCGCACAACTGAGTATCTTGAATATTAACACGGGCTCGGAGGAATTGAGCACTGCAGGCTGATTCTGATACCACAGGTACCTCCACTTTCAGCTTCACAGGACTGTCTATTCCATTTTCTGTTCTTCCCCAGCCAACAACAGTCAATATTTCTCCAATGTTGACTTCATCTCTTGCATTTGGAAGACACACTGCCTTTATAAATTCTGAAATATAAAATTTGTAATAGAGATTTATATATGTGTGTAATTGTTTAAATATTAATATGAATACAAAATAATGGATTTATTGCTAAGGACATGTCAATTTAAACCAGTAGAGAAAGCAGCATGGCATGTGTTTCAACAGAAAATGAAATTTATTATATTGTATATACGAGTATGTTAAATATAAGCAAATCTATGATATAGAATTCATATATAACATTTACAATTTTATCAATGTTCAACGTTCATTTTTAAGATCAAAGCACTGTAGAAACAGAATAATTAAATTATAAAACTTTCTCTAGTTTCTAAGAAGCTTAATCTTTTATATTTGCAAAATTTATTATTTTATGAATTAGACCGCTTGTAACTATTACCTAGTGTAAAATTAGTTAATCTGACCATCTATTCTTAAACTCATGTTTCCTAAATAGGTATCAATAAATTTCATTAAAAAATAATGGAATTTATTCTCAACCGTACACACTTAGATTAACAACTAATACTGTATCAGTAATAATATTTTAAGATTAGATTCTTAAAATCTATTGTAAACTCTAGTAATATATTATACACTGATGGAAAAAGTGACGAGCACACCCTGTATAATCTGAACGTGACAAGATAAATGCGTAGATTTAGCGGAACATTAAGGTTTCCTCTAGACGAGTTTGCGCAGCGAGTTTTGACCTTTTCTATCTCTGCATTTTTTACTGAGTGCCTCCGACAGCTGCAATATGTTGTGTCCAGGAGACCGACGCGGGGAGGGAGAAACCGTTTACTGTTAATGTTGTGGAAGCGGGTAGTTGTAGTCGTACTTTATGCGTAATGGAAGGCCGTTCGCGTTATCTGAGTCAGTTTGAGCGAGGAATGGTTGTAGGGATGCACATGACAGGAGTATCCTTCCGTGATGTCGCGCGCCGTCTCGAGCGGTAATTATCGGCAGTGCAGCGGGAATGGCGAGGCTGGATGGAGCAAGGACGTACGCGCCTTCAGCCGTGAGCGGGACGGCCTCGCGCGAGCACAGCACTCGAGGATCGCGCCCTTCTTCACAGCGCTTTAGCGTCGCGTACTCGCTACGCGAACTGTACGGGGGCATTTGCTAGAATGTGGACTGCGAGCGCGCTGTGCGTTGCAGCGGATTCCACTGGCTCGCGAGCACCGCCGTACACGGTCCCAGTGGGTGGAGGCTAAACATCAGTAGGTTGTTGAGTGGAGGCGCATTTTGTTTTCCGACGAATCAAGATTTGAATTGAGCACCGGTGACGCACGAATTTTCGTTCATCGGAGACGTGGTGAACGTCACTTCGAGGAGTGCATCCAACCATCCACCTTATCCACCGCCAGTAGGGCATTATGTTATGGGGTGCTATTACACATGGTGGACGTACACGTCTGCTGCCTATACAGCATACGATAATGGCACCGCCACTATGTAGATGAGGTGCTACGGCCCGTTGTGCTTCCCTGCGTTCGACGGCACCCACGTCTTCTATACATGCACGACAACGGCCGACCGCATACTGCACGTGTTGCCCAGGCCTTTGTGGAAGAGAACCATATACGGATGCTTCCATGGCTGGCACGTTTTCCGGATCTCAATCCGATCGAACATGTCTGGGATATAATCGGTCGGAAATTTCGACGTTATCCGGCTCCCCGGGTAACGTTGAGGAGCTATAGAGGCGAGTTGAAGCAGCATGGTTGGACATGGTTGGACAGCGATGATACGCCTCGCTCGCGAGGGATACCAAATTTAATTGCGCCTAATAATAATTAACAATTAAATGATCTTATTCGAGACCTGAATTTGTCAGAAAGCAGAAATACTAGTATCTAGAGTCCAAAAATGGAAACTGTTGTATCCAGGCACACATACTTCTGTGCATTGTAACTATCAGAACGAACTATCACATTATTTTTCAGTCCATGAGGGTCTTTCACACTGCTATCTCACACAAGTACATTTCGCTAAAAAATTAGGAAGAGCATATACGTCAGACTATAAGTTTAGCAAGGAACTGTCCTTCTCAGCGTTACCCTGAAGACGGCAGTAGATTAACTGCCGAAACGTCGAATTACCTAAATGACCTACAAACGATGGAAATAGCCCAAACAATTACTTAGTCAACAACATATACACATCATGGCGAAAGTGTTTTGAACTTTTGAAAAGTCACCCTGCCATCAAATCGTCCTCGCTATTACAAAATAAATTTTGAATTCAATACCTACATTACGGAAATGTTATAAGCTAATATGTGCCATTCATATGATTTAAAATGAAATGGTGTATCTGAGAAAATGATATATCCTTAAAAAAATTTACCTGTATATTGAACAGGACGGTTCAATCTTATTAAAGCGATATCATGGTAGCGACTTAATTCGGTGTCGCTGTATCCTTTGTGCACAATGACTTCTTCGATACCCCGATCTTCAGGTTTATTGCTGCATATTTTGAATCTTGCTTGGTTTGAAAAGCAATCTGGATCTGTGTTAAGATTCCATTCGCCAAGACGAACTTTATGTCTATAAACAAAGTTTAGTTCATAGTTAATCTTTCCTTGTAACTATTATTCAATAATAGTTGTTATTGGCATGGAAATAAACAAATTCTGGAAGATCACAATTTAAAAAGAGATAAACATGATAAATATATACAATATAATATGCAAAAACAGAACAAGGTGAAACATTATACTTGATAAAATATGATTAAATAAAAAGTCGCTAAAAGTAAATGTATTTAAAATTAAATAAATTATGTAATTTAATAATAAGATGAGGAAAGACATATAAGACAATAAAAAATATATAAACGCCATAAAAATCGGTAAAAACAAATTCGTACAGATACAGCTTTGGAAAGGTTAGTAGAAATACCGCATACAAGAATAAAGCAAAGAAAAATGTAAGCGGGTAGGCGCATAGACCAATCTTTCGACAAATAGAGACAGCCGGTGGAAATAAAAGAACAGCCTTCAGCAGCGTTCCAAAATTATATGTCAAAATATATGAAAAGAGGCAGAGCACAATTAGAAAAAAACTGTTGAAGAAACGCCCACATCGAACTGGAAAGCTTAAGTATGTGGAAGTATTTAATAACATAAGATTGAATGTTATCCTACATCCTATATTAACTAAGACTAAGCAAAAACTGATTAACGAAATTCGAAATAATAATTTTAAATAAGAATTTAATATAGAAGCTGGTTAATAGATGTGATTTAGAAATAAAGGGCGAAAGGCTGACGAGAAGAGTATATGAAGCAAGATCAGTGAAAAGAAGATACTCCTACAAATGCACGCTAAGAAAATCTTCGATGGTGAAAGTAGAGAGAAAGATAAGACAAAGATTGAAAGAGATAGTAACTATAATTCTGCATGTAAAAACTAAAATCAGGTTTTCAAAAAGAATTAGGTATTCGGTTCCAAGAAGCATGAAGATTAAATAACTATAAAATTATTAAATAATTGCTTTTAATTCATTCCTACCTCTTTGTTTATATTTTATTACTTCGTTTACTTAATTTTCTAGTTATATTTGTCCTCCAAGTCACATATGTTTTCAAAGTTAATAACAGTGCTCAACACAATTCATTAATTTCGTATTTATTGTTTATACTTTCTCTTTGTCGTTCAAAATGTTTTGCTTCGCATATATTTAAATATCGCGCACTCAACTATTGACTTGTCTAAACTATCAATAATCAAATAAGTCGTGCGGTCTTTGTATACAGTAAAGTGTCATTAATATTTTTTAAGTTGTTGATCGACAGCACTTATTCTGCCATCTATTTTAATATAATCCTTTTTTTATTAGATACGTACACATTTGGTGACAATTGTTTAATTCCTAGTTTTAAATATTAGAAACATTGGAACCAAAGCTGCGTGGCGTAGTAGAAAATATGTACTGCATTTGGAGACGATGCCGTAAGTGATCGGACAACGCAGAAGTTGTTTAAGAAATTTGTTGTTCAAGAAGCACGCCCTTGTAAACTGAAGATTATTAACAACAAGGTTATTCAACAGGTTGTTGAGGAAAATTCCAAGACCACGTGCCTAGAGTTTGCAGAAAGGTTCAGTGTGAGTGATGAAACCATTCGTTTGCACCTTTATCAGCTAGAAAAGACGCGGAAATTAAGCAAATGGGTCCCACATGAATTGTCAAATAATAACAAATTAAGTCGTTTCACCATTTGTTCGGCAAACATTTCACGCAACGATAATGAACAATTTCTTCATCGGTTGTTTACCTGCGTCGAAAAGTGGATATTGTACTCAAATTCTAAGTGTTCGTGTGATTGGTTGTCGCCTACTGATTCGGCATCACACACACCCAAGGCTTCCTTGCACCCCCAAACAAGATTTTATTATGTGTTTGGTGGACAACAACCGGAATTATCCATTATGAGTTTTTGGAAACGGGTCAAACCATCACTGCTAACGTGTATTGTGAACAGTTTTAGCGAGTGTAAGCAGCACTCATCCAAAAACAGCCTTCTTTGATCAATCGAAAGAAAGTGGTATTCTTACAGGATGACGTTAGGCCGCATACAACAAGAGTGACCCGAGAAGAAATTTCTGGGAAACGTTACCACACCCTCAATATTCTCCTGATATTGCGTCAAGTGATTACCAATTTTTTTTTTGTGTCTTGACAACTGTATGAAGCATAGATTAAAACTCGAGTTAATGTAATAAATGCAGTCCGTCAATTTTTTGATTCGAAATCCATAGAGTTCTGCAATACCGGTGTTCAATATTGTGTAAGCGTGATGTGTGGAGAGGGTTGGAGAGCGAGTGCATCGGAGAGAGACGAGAGCGAGTGTATTGAGAGAGTGTCTAGTGCAACGACGAACACATGTTGCATGTTTCACGCAATTATCTATTTTTTAATTTGTGTAATGAGTAAATGTTGTTAAATAGTAATAAATACAAAACAACAACGCACCGCATTATTATTATCATACAGTCCACTACATATTTTGGTCGTACGAGCCGAATATTTGTTATTTTACCAGTGCATTTGTGAGGTTATCAAAGCGTTATCCCGAAAAAGCAAGCATACAACAGTCGAGTGGCCTGCCAATTTCAAATTCGAAGTACCGAGGAATAAGCCAAGTAAGTGAGTTTCCCATTATCCTAGTTACACAATATATTTTCATTTCCTACAAAATATATTCCTTCAAATATTGACACAATGAGTGAGGAAGAATTAAAAAATTCTAGAAAAGCTACAAAAGCGGCAGTTACACGCATAAATAATTTCGCAAAAGAATTCAAAGAAGGTGATCTTGCGCAAATATTAATAAGAAATGCGAAATTAGAAGAGTTATGGATTAAATACGATGAAGTGCAAACCAGTTTAGAAAGTATAACCTTAGAATATGAAGCCGATAGAGATATATTTGAAACTTCGTATTATAATGCAAAAAATGCTTTAAAAAATATTATAGACGCAAATGCCAATCAGTCTAATAGTATTTCTCCTTCAAGATACACTGAAAATAAGGAACAAGTAAAGTTGCCTCATATTAATATTCCAAATTTTATAGGCGATTACCAGTCATGGCAGAGTTTTCACGACATTTTCGATTCTTTAATTCATAAAAACAATAATGTACCAAAAATACAAAAATTTTATTATCTTAAGAGTCACTTAAAAGGTGAAGCGCTACAGATCATAGACTCGATTACAGTGTGTTCGGACAACTACGACGAGGCATGGAGACTTCTAGTAGAGCGATTCAACAACAAACAATTTTTAGTTAATACTCACATCAAAGCCCTGTTCGAATTACCACAAGTATCCAAGGATTCTGTATCAACTTTAAGAAACCTAATTACAGACACTAAGCAACATCTAAGGTCGTTAAAGACATTAGGTCGCCCAACGGAAAATTGGGACGACATAGTAATTTACCTAATTACGCAAAAACTCGACAACCAATGTCGCCGAGATTGGGAGTTATGCAAGAATACAAACACTCAAGAACTACCGAAATTAGACGAACTTTATACATTTTTAGAAAAGAGATGTTTTTCGTTGGAGGCAATTGGAGCCGCAGTGGCAGTAAAACCAAAGGTGCAAAAGCCAGTTTATTCACATCACACGGCAGAACCTAGCAATTCGTATTGTAAATTATGTAAAGCTAATCACAGTTTATATAAATATGCTGAGTTTCTTGAGCAATCGCCTAGTAAGAGATTCGAAACAGTGAAGAGTTTGAGAGTATGTTTCAACTGCTTAGGTGCTTCTCACAGCGTTACAAATTGTAAATCTAAAACTACTTGTAGAAGGTGTAATAAACGACATCACACGTTGATTCATTTTGAGAAACAATATGCAAGACCACATTTGGAAAACAACAGTAGTTGGAATGAAACAGAGACAGCCAGTTCATCACTGAAACACACTTTAGCCCTGCAAGATTTAAACGGTCGTTCAGAAGTTCTTCTAGCTACAGCTGCGATAGGTGTACAAGACGCCAAGGGACAATGGCAAGCTTGTAGAGTATTGTTAGACAGTGGGAGTCAAATTAATTTCGTGTCAAGCAAATTAATTAAACGCTTAGGAGTAATGACAACGGAGAAACATATTCCAGTCGGTGGGATTGGACATATTCGGGCTCATGCCAGCAAAGTAGCAACAGTACACATATCTTCGCGCGTTACCAACTATCATAAACAGTTAGAGTTTTTAGTATTAGAGAAAATAACAAATGATCTTCCTACTGCAAAGATAGATTATCAAGATTGGAGGTTACCAAGAAACATAGCATTAGCAGATCCAAGCTTCAACATACCTGGAGAAATAGAAATGTTATTAGGAGCAGAAATATACCTGGATATCCTACAAAATCAGAAATATAACATTGGAGATAATTTACCATTAGTTCAAAAAACAGAGTTTGGATATGTTTTATCCGGGAGAATAGAGCATTCCTTTGCAACGACTTGTGTTATGAGTCATTTAACAACCGACACATTGGAGTCAGAAGTACGAAGGTTTTGGGAGATGGAAGAGAATTACAATAAAATACTATCAGAGGAAGAAGAGGCATGCGAGGAACATTTCAGGGTAAATACTACAAGAGACAATACTGGAAGATACATAGTAAAGCTACCATTTAAGAAGACAGCAGACGCATTAGGAAATTCATTATGTAATGCAGAGACACGCTTCAAGAGTTTAGAGAAAAAATTCAAAATTAATCAAAATCACAAAATTCAATATCAAAATTTTATACAAGAATATTTAAATCTAGGTCACATGAGAGAAGTTCAAACAAATAATGAAGATGATTGTTACTACATACCACATCATGCTGTTCTAAAGGAAACAAGTTTAAGCACGAAGATTAGAGTTGTTTTCGATGCTTCAGCACCTTCGAGTAATGGAGTGTCATTAAATGATACGTTAATGGTAGGATCCAATCTCCAAGAAAATTTGTTTGCTATTCTGATTAGATTTCGTACACATCGTTATGTCATAACAGGAGATATTGAAAAGATGTACAGACAAATAAGAGTCCACGAAAATGATACAAAATTTCAGAAAATATTGTGGAGAGCAAGTGAACATGAAGAATTCAAAACGTTTGAGTTGCAAACAGTAACTTATGGTACTACAAGTGCTCCATATTTGGCAATCCGCTGCTTGCAACAACTTGCGGAAGATGAGAGATCAAAGTTTCCAATGGCGGCTAACATTGTTAAACGTGACTTCTACGTTGATGACGTCCTAACTGGAGGAAGTTCTTTTGAGGATACTAAATTGTTAAGAGATCAACTAATGGCAATGTTGAATGAGGGAGGATTTAATTTGCGGAAAATTGCATCCAACGACAGTCGTTTGCTAGACGATTTGACAGATGTATCCAACGATCCATTAATACAATTAGATATGTCACAAACCATCAAAACATTGGGATTACAATGGCATGCCAACGATGATGCCATCCTATACAATTTGAGCCTTGCAGAAGACGAAAATATCATTACCAAAAGAAAGTTGCTATCTCAAATAGCCAAGCTATTCGACCCTTTGGGTTTAGTGGGTCCAATAATATCCATGGCCAAAATTCTAATGCAACAGTTATGGCAAGAAAAGACAGAGTGGGACCAACCTGTAAGTGCGAGTATTTCAGAAACATGGCGAGAGTATAAAGCACAGCTAGTTTTTATCAACGATCACAAAATTCCGAGAAGAATTGTAGATGATGGACCATCCGAAATACAATTGCATGGATTCTGTGACGCATCCGAGCATGCTTATGGTGCAGCACTGTACATGCGAACGAGCAATGAAAATGGGTATTCGAGCCACCTTATTTGTTCAAAATCAAAAGTAGCACCATTGAAAAGAGTAACTCTACCTCGATTGGAGTTATGTGCGGCAGTGCTATTGTCAAATCTATATAGCGTAGTTTTCAAAGCTTTAAGCGTCAACATCGATAAATGCATTCTTTGGTCGGATTCAACTATTACTTTACATTGGATACAAACATTACCATGCAAGTTGAAAACTTTCATAGCCAATCGTGTGACTGAGGTACAGGCATTGACGAAAAATGCTGAATGGAGATGGGCGTGTGGCAAGGATAATCCAGCAGACATTATATCAAGAGGATGTTTACCAAAAACATTAGTACACAATAATATATGGTGGAACGGACCATCATGGCTAGGGTTAGATGAATCGTATTGGCCTGAGCAAAACTTCAAACACGAAACACATGCACAAGAAGAGTTGGAAATTAAAACATCCAAACTAACATGCAATTTAGCAATTGAACCTTTCAATTTATTTGAGAAATATTCCAAACTTACTAAGTTACAAAGAGTCACAGCATATTGCCTGAGATTCGCAAATAATGCCAGGAAAACTGTAACCCAAAGAGAATGTGGACCATTAACAGTTAAGGAATTAACCAATGCTCTATCTGTATTGATTAAAATGGCTCAAGAAGAGTGCTTTGAGGCTGAAATTAAGACATTGAAGAAAGCGCAACACATTCAAGTGAGTAGTCGATTAAAATCATTAACACCTTTCTTGGATGAAGAGGGTATTTTGAGAGTGGGTGGTCGATTGGAGAATTCTAATTTAAACTTCGAACAACGACATAAAATCGTGTTACCTTCAAATCACGCTTTAACTAAATTAATTGTGTCTATTGGTTTAGATATGTTGACGACATATTAATTTGCTTTAATCGTTCCCATAGACAATTAAAAGGTTTACATAATTATATCAACACTATTCACGCCAAAATAACATTTACAATGGAAACAGAAATAAATAGTATTAATTTTCTAAACTTAACCATAACACACAAAACTAATAAACACGAGTTCGCAATATACCATAAACTAGCATATACAGACATCACAATACACGCTAATTCATTTCATCCTATAACACAAAAATTATCAGCATACCAATCAATGGTGTATAGATTAATTAACGTACCAATGAGTAATAGTAATAGTAATAATTTCGATCTCGAACTAAACCAGATAACACAATAGCATTAAACGATGGTTACTCTATAAATATTATGATACAGGACATTATTAGAAACAACAATGATAAAATAGACAAAGAATCAAACTCTGGTATATATAAGTTAACATGTGAAGGTTGTAATAGGGTATACAGAGGACAAACGGGGAGGATGTTCAAAATTAGGGTGAAAGAACACGAGAGAAGTCATAAAGAAAAGAAAACACATGCAACTTGCGTAAATCATTGTTTAGAAATTAACCATAAATTTAATATAGATTTCAAAATTTTACATATTGAAGATAAAAGCAAAAACCCTAACTTCTTAGAAAAGTTAGAAATTAATAGATATAATAATTTAGGATTAGCCTTAACTAACCAATTAGATTTAAACAACTCCCCTCTACTAAATTTAAGATTGTAAAAATGTATCCATCACCATTTTTATTTGTACATAAATATTCAAACTTGTGTTTTAAATATTCAGTTTTTCATCCACCTGATGAGGCCATTGTATGGCTTCATCAGGTGTAGTGGATTTACAAAAAAAAATTGAAACTAGAAGTTTAGTACTTATTTCTTTTTCTATATATATAGATAGATAATTATTTCTTGACCTTTGTATGTTATAGTAGGTTAAATTAGTCGGCGATTTAAGATCTGTATTACTTTGATATGCATATATTTAAAATAATCTTACATGTTTCGGCACATAGTGCCTTTTTAAAAGAAATTAAAAATATAAATGGCAGTATATCAATATCAAACTGTAGCTGTTATAGATAAAACTAAAATATTCAAAGATACAATCAAGTTTAATAATAATAATTCATGCCTCAGAACAAAAAGACGTCAATTACGAAGGATTGGCAAGCGATGAGTTATTATTATGTGTGCGCCCGTGGAGCGACTTAAGATGTTAAGCTATCGGCATTCGCCTTGATCGAGAAAGAAAACCACGAAAACCTATTCGGACAGCCTAGTTAGGAATCTAAACACGGAACTGCCAGCATGATAACCCAGTGTTCAGATATTTAGATAACATATAGTAGATATTTATATAATAACATATATTCATGATGGTAAATTGCAGACCGTTACATTAGTATATACTGCTAAGATTTTTATGTCATTCCTGTTGTTAATTGCATTTTTTTCTTGTTTAATATTAATCATTTCTTTAATTTCCCTTTTCATTGTGTGTTGTTCTCTCTCCATTATATGTGTGTTTTCAAATTCGAAATGGTGATTGCGTTGCAGTTTGTCTGTAAATAAAGCAGTTTTGTCTGTTTTGGAATATTTGTGGGCTTGTATTCCTTTGTATAAATATTGTATTGTATTGTTTTGTATTATACATATTTAAATATATATCTTGTGTTATATAGATATCTGGCGCACTGCTTATCTTGGCGGGAGCCCCGATTTCAATCCGGGGTTGGGCTGTCCGAGTAGATTTTCGTGATTTTCCTTTTTGTTCTAGGCGAATTCCGACAGCTTAACATCTTAAGTCGCTCCACGGGCATAAATGTAATAATAACTCATGACTTACTAATCCCTTTGTAATTGGCATCGAGCTGTTGGGAATGTTAAGTTATGAATTATTATTATTTGAATGGAATGTAGAATGTATTTATGAATATATATTTCTTACCAGGACAATATCATAACTTTGACATTAATATACTGACATTTATAATTCTTTGATAAAGGTAATATTTACCGAAACATGTAAGAACTTATTTTAAATATATACATACTAAAGTAAAACAGACCTCAAATCGCTGAATATCTAAATCTACTATATATGATATATATATATATATATATATATATATATATATATATGTGTGTGTGTGTGTGTGCGTAGTAATAAACAATTTTCTTATTCAAATCAATTTATTTATAACAATGCTACTTGGTTAAAAAAGTACATAATAACAGTCAGTGGAATCTTTCAACACCAAACTGTGACAATAATAAATGACTGTCAATAAATCGTATAAAAGTTATTCCTTAAGATGGTTGTCTATCCAATCTCTGTACTTTGAAATTTTGGTGTAGATGCCAGGCACACCTTCTGTACCACATATGCTCCCGAAGGAAACTATTCCCTCTAAGTAGAATGTTTCAGATCTCTGTCCCAACAATGGACCACCACTATCACCATCGCAAGAATCTATGTCCTTTGCTCCCCCGGCACATATTTGAGTATCCTGGACTTTTACACGAGCGGGAATTAAACTCATTTTACAACTTGATTCTGAGACAACAGGTACATCAGCTTTCAGTCTAATAGAACTGAACTTTTCATTTTCTGTCAAACCCCATCCAACAACAGTCAATATTTGTCCAGGATTAACTTTGTCTGTTGGTCCTGGGAGACACACTGGGCGTATAAATTCTAAAACGCAGATTCGATGAGAAAATATTAAGAAATTATTAGAAAAAAGTTTTACATTGTTATGATTTATGTAAATCGACTTAAATAAAATCTAAAAAAAAAATATGTATATCCACAAAAATTTAGAATCTCAATACTAATTACTTTAACACGAATATACAATATTACGATTGTGGCAAAGTGGAATAAGCACAAATAGTGAGATGCACAATTACCCTCTACCTATGCAGAAATTACAGAATAAATTATATTTCGAAAAAGGAGTTAAGTCCAATTTTGTCAAAAATGGGATTAAGTCAAATATAGAATTAGGATAAGATCCCGTTTTAAATACTTTCATGAATGTACTATGTGGTTAAGTCACCACTAGTTACAAAGTAATCTATGTAAAATGAAATAAGTCAACTCACTTATTTATAACTTATTCCTATTATGAATAATGGATTAAGTCAATATATTTCCTTTTACACTCAGCCCTGTAGGCTAAATGACTGACTTATAAGCTTGATGGAAGAAGATCTCACACTCATAGGAAGAGAATTAGTGATGAAGATTAGATAAATGCTACAAATATGATTTTATCGATACCCGGTTACATAAGGAAAAGGTCTTCAAAACGGTATCTACCATCGTATTATACTTCAATTGCCTTACATGAGTCTTATAAAGAAAATATCCAAAACAATTTTACAAATAGGAAACTATATGAGAGCATATTCCATGGATTGAATATTAAAATAAAACAACTCAAGAAAGATACCTGTAGTATTTGTGACAAACTTCACATGAATATAAAAATAGTTAATTCAGACACTGAAGAAAATGAAGTTGAAAATCAGCTAGGATAGCAGATGAAACCTACACTGCCAAATGTATGTATGTTTTGATTTACAACAATGTTTGCTCACATCAGCCTTATGAAGTGAAGATTCTTTCTATAAACGTGAGCTATGGACGTACAATTTAACAATACACTACTGCGACAATTCGTAAGCGTATTGCTATATTTGGTATGAATCTCTGGGCGAACGGGGTGGAAACGGTATAGGATCGTGCATTTATTCATATATTACAAAAAATTTGACCTCAGGTGTAAACCACCTTATAAATGTATCCAGACTCATGTGGGTGATACAACAAAAATAGTCTTATCTCTGGAGCATGTCCAGTAGCATTACAAAATTTTGTAAATTTAACAACCATTAATCACAACTTTCTTTTACCCACATAGAGTGTGATACAGAAGTACTTAATAGAAAAAAAAAAGAAAAAGTGTAATTAAAAAATCGAACATCTCCATGACTGGGCGCACTTATTAGGTGAGCAGGCAAAAAAATCTTTCAATGTGCGTGAAATGGAGAGAAATGAAATATTGGATTTTAGCGATCTATTTTCAAAACAACTAACTAACAGAACACATATAAACGGTCAGAAATTCAACTGGCTGAACTTATTTGAATCAGATAAATTCGAAGAAGGTATACTTATTTTTCACAAGTAAAATAAAATAAGTCATTTTTTTAGTGACGAAGGATATAAGTCAATCAAAAGTAACTTCTTTAACAAAATATATTAAAGTAATTACTCTATTTCTTACATAGCTCTATATGAAACACTTATCAAAAAGTAAACCTTGCAAAAATCATTAGATTAATGCAAAAAATAGTGTCTCTTTAAAGTGAATTATTTTAAACTCTTTTATCTTAATTATTGAAATTCTGACTTATCACCCTTTTCACGCGCAGTAGCGATTTATTTTTCATTTTAAACATTGAATGTATATAAATTACTGAGGCCCACATGACTTTTAGAATTGGAAAGGAAGCATGTTTTAGATAGAATTTCTGTAGTAAATAAGAACAAATATTCTAAAATCCTATATTATGTCGTTTTCAAGTACATTTATTAGGTTATTAAATTATGCCATTCTAATTTCTTATTTAAAATCATACTTACTTGTGTCTTATATTTATGAGTAGAGCAGACCAATTTCCGTGCGCGCCATTTGGGCCGATTATTTTTCGTGTGTTTATGCATATTACTTTAATAGCAGAAAACCAAATGTATATTTAATTATTTCTGATAGAATAAATGTCTCTACTTCTATGCTTATATCGGTAACAAGCTCATGTTGCGTCCCTATTCTATCGCATATTCTAATATATTACGAATTACACTCCCATACCGGCGCTCATGACGCGCACGGAAATTGGTCTGCTCTATTTATGAAACAATCATTGTTCGGGATAACAGCTTGATGAGTTTCACCAAAGTAGTTATGAGGACTTACGAGAAATTTCCTGAATACATTTAATAAAAATGTGGAAATTCATAAATATTTAACTCAGATTTTCCAACAATTAATTGGGACTAAATCATAACAAGGCATATTCTTTGGACCTTAGCTAATTATGATTATATACGAGGGTAATTTTAGAGAAGAATAACTTTTCAATGAAATGCTGTCATTTAGGATAAAAAAAGATATTTTGCTTTTCAACATAATTCTAACTAAAATCTATACACTTAGCCCATGAACTTTTCGATTTATTTTAAACCGTCGAAAAAGAAATCTTTCGGAAGCCAGTCAAAATAGGTATTCGTTACAATTATCACCTCCTCATTTGTTACGAATCTCTTTCCACCAAGATATTTTTTTCAAGTTTCGCAAAAAGAAAAAACTTTCAGTCTGTTCCGGTCAATATGATGGATAAAGCATGAATTCGTAACCTATTCGTCAAATTTAGTGGTTGCCACAATGGATGAAGGCGAATTTTGTTTTGATAGAACAAAACCTTTTTTTTAAATAAATTTGGTAGTTTTTTCTTCAGTTTGACATCAGAATAATATTTGTCTGGTCCAACCCTTCTGGAAATAGTGAAAAGATATTACGTCTCTGGATTTACAAAAAATTGTGGCAGCAATCCTATTAGTCGCAAAAACGTTTTTTTTTGCGTTAGTAGGAGGTTGTTCATCAGAATAAATCTATTCTTTTGACTTTGCTTTTATCTGTGGGATATAGCCTTTTATCCTGGCTTGATCTACAATGAAATATTGGCAAAGAAATTTTTCTGGATTTCATTTCAACTTAATAATAGAGACACTCTTCGTCACACCACCAATAGATATCTCAGTCCACTCTGTTAGTCTTGTGTCCTCGATAAAAGCCATTTTCCTCCTCTGGAAAAATTTGAGTACTTTCGTAAGATCCAATAAATCTCTTCCGATATGTTTCTGTCTGAGTCGCACAAGTGCATATTACAAAAAGGCTAGTTTCCTCCTGTTTTTCACATCTCCTACACCAGAGCTCGCTAACCAAGCCCATGCTGTACAGATGCTTCCCTAAAAGAAATTGTCCGACTTAAGCTAGGAATAATTTTAATCACTTTTTTATTACTACAAATTAGGTTGGCTGAAAGCCTAGCATCGAGCTACCCTAGTAGTATCTTAAATGTATGGTGTAGTATGGAGTTAACGTTCCTTTGGCCTCCAATTCTTTTTATGTTCTCTTTCCAGACACAACCATAACTCCCTTCTAGCAAAATCCTTTGCGATTCCACATACAGGTTCTGGTCCTATGAAGTTCTTCTTAGAACCTTCCTTGAGCAGTTCTCATTGCCTTTAATTACCTCATTTCCTGACCCATATCAGTGACACAGTATTGTTTTGTGCCAATATATTGAGGACCTGTGTACGATGTTTCACCAAATTAGACCTGGTAGGTGAATTTATAATAGCTTTAATAGCTGCCTGGCTATCAATCGTTATGTTGACTTTTTTCTTGCACAACCGGCTTACCGAATTTCCATGGCGTTAGCTGCAATTCTAAACAATTCAGCTTGGAAAACCGTCATATATTTTCCCAAACTTAATATCTTCGTTCGAGGAGACATTCCACATATGCCTGCACCTGTGCCCCGATTGGATTGTGATCTATTCATGTACGAAGTGCCGCACCCCAATCGCTCAAGCGATTTTTTACTTGTTTTCTAGTCGGTATAGATATGTTCAGCTTACCTGCGAACATAATTTCAAGTGCCATACTATCCGTCGGCATTTGTGATATCGGTTCTCCCAGTATAGTTTCTGTGATATCTATTTGGCCCCCTACAATTTTGTTAGGGCGATCTTTAGCCCCAGAATCGCAGCTATGACCTCCGCTTTCACAAATAGTTCCAGTTCCATAAAATCGTTTTATATATACCACGAGTTCGTATTTGCTCAACAGTAAGCAAACGCGGCACCCATTCTGTAATTATCTCGCTCCCATTTAAATGTTGATGCAAAATATTGTGTACAGGTTCAGGTATTAGCAATCTAACACACTTTACAAGGGTATGGATTTCTGGAGAAGTTACTGTAATTGAAACCTTCGGAAGATCAGAAACTTCTCCGCTCATATGACCACATTCGAAAGCAGTGAACTACTTACAAATAATTTTATTGGAAGGAGCAGATTCATCATAATATTTACGTAACATTTTTTCAGTTTTTTTAATAGTTTTTACACTTTTTACTAGGATCTAGTCTCCAAGCATGGAAACTGTTAGCTCCAGGTACACATATTTCTGTGAATCGAAATCGTCAGAAAGAACTATTACAGTATTTTTCAACCGACGAGGTTTTTTTATATTGCTATAGTGTCGACGATTTGATGTTGGTATTAGGTCACCAACACCATCCCAAAGAATGGCGTCTTTTTATCGATACTTCAAAATTGAGTTTGAAAGCTGTCTTTCTTCACACAGGAAACCCTTATCCATCTATCCCCGTTGACCACACAATCCACTTAATCTTTGTGAATGGGACAGTCTATCAAGAAATTTTCACTTCATTGTTAAAATCTCTATACTATTACCATCAGCTTTCCGGATAGATTTTGCGTCCTTTCTGTTTTTGATAATAGACCAAAATTTTACTAGAGAAGATGACGGCGCATTTTCGTTATACACCTTGGTTGTCTCTAATAAAAATTTTTCGCCCGTTTCCTTCTTTCGTTAGAATTTGTCACGCTTCTATGTACTGAACGAATTTCACTCATTTTTGGTTAAATAAAGCTCTGTCAAGATAGCAAAACCATGTGGATTTGAACTAAACTTGGTTAGTGTAAATCCAAATATGATAGCTAATTGACAGCCGGAGAATAATGCTTTGAGCTAAATTTTGGGTCCTTCTTTGCGGTGCGGTAGTTTTAAAATTTCGGATCGTTTCCTTATATACTTTTCCTGTAAGTCATGTATTCAATTAACAAGATTCCGTTTGTATTCCAAAACACCGTCGTCGTCAGTTTTCCAGATAAATTTTGTGTCCTTTCCTTTTTTGGTGGCGGTGATCAATTGTAAACCCACTGCATGTATTCTCGTTTTGTGAGAGTGACTCTTTGATACATCTTCCTTTCATCACATGTTATAATTTTCGAAAAAATATTTTTATCGTCAGCTTAAATCGTAAAGCTTTCTTTACAAATTTGTTATCGACATAATTTTTGTTCGGCAGTAAGTAATCTAGGAATCCATCGCTCGTCCATTTCTAAATAATCATGGAAATTTTTAGTAGTACTGTGGCTTGTGATATCCACACTTCAACAGCAATAATTGACACTTCTTTTCTTCGATTTGCAAAGACCCTTTTCATGACTTTCTTGATGTTTTCCTTAGTTTTTACTTCAATAGGCCTTCCATATGTTGAATTGCCTTAAATTGAATTTCTATCTCATGAAAGTTACTTCGACCAAAATTTTACTCCAAAACATGACGGCGTATTTCCTTATATACCTTAGTCATCCTCTGAGGGTCCATTTCTTTCTTTCGTCAGGAATTTTATCACACTTCTATGTTCTGAATGAATTTCACTCAATTTTGGTTAAATAAAGCTCTATAAAAAAACGAAAACTCTGGATTTGAACTAATCTTGGTGAGTAAAATCCAAACGTGACAGTTATTTGACAATAAAAGCTTGCAATTATTACTTTTTCATGGCTAAGTAGATAATTCTCCCCTCGAAACAACAAGATCATGTAATTAAAATTTTTTGAAGGATAATTGAAAAAAGCTGAAATTATTGTGCATAAAAAATGGATTTTAATTTGATGTTTAATTTTTTTAATCAGTATTATTTCATTACCTGTAGATTCCACAGAACGATTTAATCTTATCAAAGCTATATCGTGATATTGGCTCTTTTCCATGCCATTATATCCTTCATGTACAATTACCTCCTCGATAGCTACATCTACAGGTTCATCATTGCATATTTTAATTTTACCGTTTCCATAGCAATCTGGATTAGTATCAATATTCCATTCGCCAAGACGGACTTTATTCCTACAAGCAAATGATCTCTTACGTAGTAAGTTTATCATAATTGACAAAAATATGAAGTTCTTCCTTTCTCTAAAATAAACTTTCTGACTTCTATGATTAGCTTTTGTATATTATAATTAGGTAATAATAATTGTTTTTGTTTTTATTGTGATATACACTACCGTTATACATATATCATTGTACTTACTAGACATAAGACGTAGGTGGAGGTTATTTTTACTTTAACACCATGTCGAAATTGCCTAATCGTGGTTGTAAGTTAATACATACTGTGGAACTAACTATATATATAGTTAGCTATATATCGAACTGGTTTTTCGGGTATTGTTCCGCGTGTGGATTTGGTTCTGAGAAGAACCAGCCTGCTCCAGATTCTTCTGAAAATCAAATACACACAGAGAACAATACTTGAAAAACCACTACGATATTATGCAACCGCGAGAATATATATATATATATATATATATATATATATATATATATATATATTAATTGATAAATTCTTGGAGTCTTTCGGCTTTTATATGAAATATTTATAAATGTTATCAAATTAGTATGTAATTGTGTAGTAAATGTGCATGTAAACATTGGTGTCTACAAATTACAACGCAAGTCATACGAAATTTAATTGAATTAACTTAATTTTCAATTAAATTTCGTATGAATTGCATTGTAATTTGTAGACAACAATGTTTACATTCACATTTACTTCACAATTACATACTAATTTGATAATATTTCTAAATATTTCATATAAAAGCCGAAAAACTCCAAGAATTTATGAATTTATCAATTAATGTATGTATTAACTGAACGGTTAAGAAATTATCTATATATATATATATATATATATATATATATATATATATATATGAAATATTGTTCGGGATATTTCCCTGCGTTTGGATGATTTCGTTGTCCTTACCTGTGTCGCTCGTTTTGTCGCTTGTGATTCGTCCGTTGGATGTTTTTTCGCTTTCGGCTATTAGTCGGACGTTTTGTGTTCGGTTCGTGTTAGTGCAACTGGTCTGTAGTGTAGTGAGTTATTTTCATTTTGTCGCTTGTATGTATCTGTCTATTAGATAAGGTTGGTTTCCGTGTGTTAGGTAAATGTCCGTCGTCACGTTCGTTTTGTCGTTTCTCAATTTCTATAGACCCTCATATTATCCTGAATTTAACGTATAGATTCTGAGAAGGTCGTTTCGGTATTATTTGTTTCAGTAGTGAGAATTTCTGTGTTGATAATTGAGGGTATGGTCTGTTTGATAGGTATGTTTTTTTAGCGCGGTGCTATTGTTGGAATATTTATGGCAAGGACAATCTCAGAGAGTATTTATATCCAAAAATATAAAAACTCTATTTACAATAGAACTGACACTAATAACTTATCAAATTTATGCTTTCCAGTTCTTTGATGATAAATCCCGCATCGACGCCGCTGGCTGCTACAGTCATCGTACAGTCGCGAGCAACAAATTCTGGTCGTCATGCTTTGACACAATGGCAAATGCTCCATTGTACAACCGTCGTAAATGTCATAACCTATAATCATTTTGCATAACAATAATTGTCACTTTTTCTTTGTAAAATTTCATTCATGTTGATAATTTATTGATATAGGCATTATCAGGCGGGGGAAATTTACAATTTGTGACAATCTAATCAAATTTTGAAGTGACATTGACGACCAGAATTTATTGCTCGCGACAGTAAATTTGCTCTCGTAAGAAACAAAAATCTTTTTTTTTCTTGTCTATTTTAGTTTTGGCCCATCTGTTTTTTATCTTTCATTATAATACATATTTCCAAATTACATTCACATCAAGACATAACGTGAATTAAAATGTGTTTTAATTGAAACATTTTTTCATTTTTAATCTATCAATGTGACAATTGTCATTGTATTTTATAGACTTTATATTTTAACTTTCAAATTTTATTTTAACGATGCTTTTCTTAAAGATGTTTTTATATATTTTTCTACTTTTAAGTTCATTAAGATTTAATGTAAGTACAGTTCATTATCAGCTATGTAAAACGATATTATATGTTTTTCACATTTTTACAGTTAATAAACCAAATTAATAAGGCTCAATTAATTCAGCGGAAACGTGTTGGATAAAACGTTGTTTTTTCCTAATAATCACACGCAATCCCAAGATATTAGTATACAATACATATAAATACGGTCAGCAAATTCCGAAAACATTGTTTTCAATAGGATATAATTATATATATATATATATATATATATATATATATATATATATATATATAATTCAAGAATTCTTACAGGCTTACATGAAATTTAACTATTAATTGCTACTTACAATGCTCCCACAACTTTTAAGACACGCCCCTTAACACAATGCGCTGCTGTTACTATATACTTGTTGTTGATGAGTGTTCCACCACAGGAAAACTGTTCAAAACCAGAACCATTCCTGTATCCGATTAAAGCTGTCCAAGGAAATTCATTTAGTTGGGTCTTTTGTCCACCCAAAATTTTATCAACAAACTGAAAATTATGTTACAAAAATCATCTAGAACATTTTATTACATTTTAATTTTATAATAACATACTGTATACAAAACATTAATTTCTTTTTTACACTTTAGTTGTATACACTCTTTCTTATGAATAATGTATTTTTCGATTTTAATAATTGCAGTTCATTAAAATTGGAAACATAAAAAAGAAATAGTATGTAAGATAACAGAAAAAAGATCTTGTGAGATCAGAATGAATATATTTAAGTAAATCCAAAGTAAACACTAATTATAGCACAAACATTGGGAACGAATGCATCTGATAGCTAAACGAGCGAGTTAGTTAAAATAAAACTCTCTTACAATGGACGTTAAAGATTGTAGATTAGTTTAATGCCTCATTAAAGGTTTGTGGCTTACGAATCGGTAAAACTCATTACAAACTGAATCAAATCCAATAATATTTCATTACTAACATTAAACAAAAAGGAAAAAAGGGGCAGTTGAGATTTTTATACTTTATATATATATATATATATATATATATATATATATATATATAAATTGATAAATTCTAGGAGTTTTTCGGCTTTTATATGAAATATTTATTAATATTATCAAATTAGTATGTAATTGTGACGTAAATGTGAATGTAAACATTGCTGTCTACAAATTACAACGCAAGTCATACGAAATTTAATTGGAAAATTTTGTCTACGTTGGGTCTTGAACACAAGTCTACAGTTAGCCGGACAGTCGTTTTAACCAATTAAACGATAGACCTTGGTTCAAGCTAATTAGAAACGGATTTTAAGGTGACAATCTTAATGATTCAGATATCAGTTATTGAAAGTAGATGTCAGTATTGAAAGTAAGTGTCAGTTATTGAAAGCAGATGTCTATTTTGAAAGCAGATGTCTGTTTTGAAAGCAGATATCTGTTTTGAAAGCAAATGTCAGTTTTGAAAGCAGATGTCAGTTTTGAAAGCGGATGTCAGTTATTTAAGGCAGATGTCAGTATTTGAAAGCAGATGTCAGTTTTGAACGTTTGAAATTATTACTCCATAGCGCTATTTGTGTTTAGATAATTTCTTAGCCGTTCATTAAATATATCAATTGATAAATTCTTGGAGTTTTTCGGCTTTTATATGAAATATTTACAAATATTATAAAATTAGTATGTAATTGCGAAGTAAATGAGGATGTAAACATTACAGTCTACAAATTACATAGCAAATCATACGAAATTTTTAATTGAAAAATTTTGTCAATTAATAATTTCGTATAATTTGCTTTGTAATTTGTAGACAGCAATGTTTACATTCTCATTTACATCGCAATTACATACTAATTTGATAATATTTGTAAATATTCCATATAAAAGCCGAAAAACTCCAGGAATTTATCAATTGTTATATTTAATAAACGGCTAAGAAATTATCTAAACACTATATATATATATATATATATATATATATATATATTAAAAATAATAGATTTTATTGGTTTTAGCGACCTTTATTGAATTTAGATGTTTGTTTGCGACGTTTCGACTTTTATCAATTCAGTCTTTATCAAGCATCTGGAAACAAGAATCATTACAATGAACATGACATACATATATATATATATATATATATATATATATATATATATATATATATGGTAGATTTAATTAGTTGGCGATTTAAGGTCTGGTTTTACTTAAAAATGCATATATTTAAAATAATCTTACATGTTTCGGCAAGTAATGCCTTTCTCAAAGAATTTAAAATATAATATACAAAGGTCACGAAATAATTGTCTTTATATATATATATATATATATATATAAGCCTATTTTGAAAGTAGATGTGAGTTATTGAAAGCAGATGTCAGTATTTTGAGAGCAGATGTCAGATTTGAATATCGGAAATGCTAATTATTACTCCATAGCTATATGAGTGTTTAGATAATTTCTTAGCCGTTTATTAAATATAACAATTGATAAATTATTATAGTTTTTCGGCTTTTATATGAAATATTTACAAATATCAAATTAGAATGTATGTAATTGCAGAGTAAGTGGGGATGTAAACATTGCTGTCTACAAATTACAAAGCAAATCATACGAAATTTTTTTATTTGAAGAATATGGTCTACGGTCTATGGTCTGCTCTCAAAATACTGACATCTGCTTTCAATAACTCACATCTACTTTCAAAATAGGCATCTGCTTTCTAATCTGACGTTTGCTTTCATAACTGACACCTGCTTTCAAATCAGAAATGTGCTTTCATTAACTGACATTTGCTTTCTCTAACTGACATCTGCTATCAAAACTGACATGAGCTTTCAAAACTGACTTCTGCTTTCAACTTGACATCTACATTCAATAACTGACATCTGATTCATTAACACTGTTACTTTATAATGCATTTCTAAATAGCTTGAACCTGGGTCTATTGTGGCTTAGTGGTAAAAGCGACAGCCCGGCAAGCTGTAGACTTGGGTTCGAGTCCCAACGTAGACCATATTTTTCAAATAAAAAAATTTCGTATGATTTGCTTAGTAATTTGTAGACAGCAATGTTTACATCCCCACTTACTCTGCAATTACATACATTCTAATTTGATATTTGTAAGTATTTCATATAAAAGCCGAAAAACTCCAATAATTTATCAATTGTTATATATATATATATTATATATTATACATCTTACCTGTATACCGCAATCTGTTGGTAATAGGTCTGGTCTTCTTATTCGCGATTCTGGAGCTGGAGTTTCTACAATGTATGAGGCTGCAGCACCGCAGCAAACAAAAGGTGCTCCTGCGTAACCACATTGTGATTTCTGTAAGAATTCGACAACTTGGGGATCACTAGTCAAAACTGCATCGTATAATGTTGGACATTCCGCAATAGGAATACATTCTGCTACTTCCCCATTCGGTGTGCGACATGAGTTCTCTAAAAAAATCATAATTCTGTGATAGGTATATTCGCAGCTAATCGTTTAAGCTAACTCTTGCTATAAATATATCTCAACTTTGCTTAGATACTCCAAATTTAATTTTTTTTAATAAGAAGAAGACCACACTGTAATCAACTTTGTTATCAAATATAAGTACGGAAAGGTCAAAACTTTTGAATATGAACCAAATAAAATATTTGATAAGCGACTTACTTTATAGGAACACGTACATATTACTTGCAAAAATAAATATAATTTTATACTTACAGTATGAAACAGACAGAAATCGCAATATATATCATAAACTGGAAATACGTATTTCGGCAACTAAGTTGTTATCTTCAGTAAAACAATCAGAAAAAGAGAAATAGTGTTAAACCGAACGCGTCTTCGGTTAAGGTAGAACTTTAAAGATATGCTTTTCGCCAAATCGCCAGTGGGATAACATTGTGTTATCTCACTGGAATACGTATTTATAGTTTATTGATTTATATTGTAGTCAGGGATTTGTTATGTTTCTGTCTGTTTCAGATTTCAAGCCACAGGCTCCATCAATTCGGATACAGTACAGTTTGTTTTCAAATGTATATGCTTGGATTAAATTTATGAGTATTTTTGATTGCAATAGAAGTTTATAATTTAAACTAATAGAAGGAGCATGTGACTATTACGTCTTTATGTGGACGCTATTTTCAAAAAGAGAAAGGGATTAAAGCACTTAATATTTCAAAATGTTCTACGTATTCATATTGAATACCTTGTAGTTACTATTTGTGTAGTGCTACCGAAACGACCCTATGTTCGCTAATTTACCAATATGCTGCAACAGAAACTTTTTCATTTGATTTAAATCGTTTTACCTAAAAAACACTTTTGTTTTACGAGCAGATAAAGGTTAGAATATGGAACTACCCAGAATCTCTGTTACTCCAATTTCGCTCCAACAATATAATTTACTTGTGAAAACATGTCAGTCTAATGAAATAAAACCATTCTTCGATGTACAGAACTACTTCTACTTGTCAAGAAGTATAAAATACTCAGCTGGCAATTTGATCATTTGTAATATAGCCAATGTGAAGAATTGCCTTTGTTGTAGGTCGATGTAAATGATCTGGCGTGGCGCTGTGCTTTATTTTGAAATTTACCAATACACAAGCAGCAATTAAATAGAAAATAACCCTTGTTGTTTCCTTTCATGGTTTTGATAAGACAGTATATATAACACTCACTATGCCAACAAGTAATTGTTAGTTACTCACAGCAAAAACATGCACTTAATGGCAGGCGCGGCTCGTGATGACGTATTTTGGTTTGCAGTACAATGATCCGAGTGCTTCGTGTATTCTCGTGTACTAACTGTAACGTTTGCTTAGTAAACACCGAAAACACACGAGGCACTCGTATCATTGTACTGCAAACCAAAATACGTCATCACGAGCCGCGCCTGCTTAATGGATTATATTTGGTCTTGAAACATATACTGAGTATTAAAAATAATGTTCAAAAATACACCGTCAAATTTATGGAATATTCATAAAAGATTTCATAAATTTGGAAAAAAACTACAACGAGCGAATATATGAAAGTCCTTAGCTTGTCTGAACCAAGTAGAAAAACCAGGTTTTCAATAGGGGTAGTTTGATGTGAAATTGACGTGGTAGTCATATTTGAAACGCAAAAACCATCTGGCATTGTCAAGTGAATTTAGTAAAGTCTGCAATTTCGTTACAGAAAGATTAGTAACGTTTAGAAATTATTTCAAAATAATCTTTCCTTTATTGCAACTTGTCGTGCACTTGTTCCAATTTGTGGTCGTCCTAATCGATCTAGTGTGCGTGATTATTCGTTGAGCGGTTAAAAATTTCGGTAGTAATTTTTCTCTGCATAATGCTCGCGTTCAAATAAGACAAAGAAATGCTGGAAATGCTGAGAATATTGCTAAATTTCAAGACAGTATTGATGAAAACCCTAATTTATCCGTTTGACGAAGTTCACAATAATTGCTACCGTCCAGAACGTCTCCTTGGCATATTTTACGTAAAAATTTGAGTTTACATCCTTACACAATTGTTCTGGCGCAATAACTGAAGCTTTTGTACCATCGCAAACGTCGTGCAATTGTTAGAATCATCTTGAAAATTATGGAGATTTTGGTATGAAAATCATACAAGCAAACAAGCAAAATTGTTGATATTTGAGTAAAAATAATTAACAAATAACTCACGAGAAACATTTATATTCTGCAAAAGTGACAGCTTGGTGTGGTTTATGACATTATCGGTCCTTACGAGTATTTCTTGCAAAATGAGAATTTAAATTCTATTACTCTCAATGGTTAGCCTTACAGATCGACTACAATGGCCTAAGCTGAATGATACTAATTTAACTGACATCAGGTTCCCACAAGATGGCGGTACGTGCCACACGGCCCGTGAAACAATTGATTTATTGCATAAGAAGTTTGGTGAGTTTCCAAAAAGCTGTAATGTAACTGTACGAGAGATGTACAGTATTTATTGCCTCTAGCATAGTAGGCGTTGAAATATAATTTCTATAACAATGCAACATATTTGTTGTTTATCTGTCAAACGAAGTGCCGAAGCTAGTTTTTGCAGCTTTATAAGTTAAGAAGTTACCTTAGGCCAAAGCAGACGTTTCGCATAAATTTAGAAAAATGGAGAAAAATGAACTTAATGCTGTTATTAATTTTGGTGTTTAACCACACGGTTAATGGTTAACCACGGTTAACGACATGGTTAATGTACTTTGAGATGATGCTCCATCGTATCAAGTAGCAAAGAACTGGTCAAGAGAGTTTCGATGCGGCAAAATCTTTTGAAAATGCCAGCGGTGGTGGTCGGCCACAAACTGTTTGCACACAAGATAATGTTGAATGGGTATGTGGCTGGATTAGACAAAATCGTCGGTTAACTACTAGACGTCTAGCACAGATAACAGGCATTTCAAATAGTCCAGTTGGAATCATAATCGACAACTATTTGAGATAAGGTCTCTGCAAGATGGGTGCCACGAATGTTGAAGCTCGAACAACAGCTAGAGAGAGTCATCAATTCAGAAGCGAATTTGGCGTTGTTTAAGGGTAATCCGAAAAGCTTTCTGGCTCGCTTTGTTATAGTTGATGAAACGTGGCTCCATTAATTCGATCTCGAATCTAAACTTCAAAGTAAAGATTGGAGACACAGAGATCTCCACATCTCGCAAATTTAGGATTTGGCGCTCAGCGTGTTAAGATTATGGCTACAGTTTTTTGAAATGGTAAGTGAATATTATTAATTGACTACCTGGAACGTGGCTATACAATCACGTGCTAGTATTATGTGAAGTTCGTAAATAAACTTCGTGATTACATTAAAGAATAAAAAAAGGAAAGTTTCGTGGAATTCTCTTTTATTAAGATAGTACTCCGGTGCCTAAAAGTCTTGTTCCTTGCAACCAATTCACGACGCTGGTTTCTAACTTATGACTAGAGACAAGACGCATCAGGCCGAAATTACGATGGACCATGTAAATAGTCTATAACATCGCTAAGTACACCACGCAGTTATTTATAGCACTATTCATTCGGTTAACCGCACATCTGTTTTTTGTCGTTGAATTGTGATGCAATTACTTCAATACTATAGTTAAATTCCTTTCTTCATGGGAGTAGATAGAAGAGTATGGAGTTTTAATAATTTATTTTATTTATTAGTTTATATTTCGTAAGATAAATAAAGTATGGTGAGTTAGTTTCTTTTTTTCATTGCAACTATTAATTCGAAAACAAAGAAGTGGTGATCTATAAAATTCAAAATACATTTTTATTTGTTCGTTTTGTTGTTCAAGTTGAGTAAATGAGTATTAATATTAACTAGCAATACTTCTTTGAATGAAATACATCATTGAAGATAGAAAACGTCCTTTTTACATAACAACGGGTTATAGGTGCATACTGGAAATATTCTTTTATTTCGGCGTATTTAGCAGTTAGATTTTGAAGCATTGTTCCATACACAATTGCCGCAATGTTATTAAATCTGGATTTTTATTAATAACTGCGTCTAACTTTTGCCGAAGGCCACATCCGAAGTTACTTGGAATATATTTCAAATTATTAATAGCCACATCTAATGTGGTTAATCCATCATTTAGTTTCAGATTAAGATTTTATAGATCACTACTCGTTTGTTTTCCAATTAAATAAATAAAATTAAGAACTCTTTAAAAATACAAATTTTCAATAGTATGCCCGTGAGCAATGAGTCATCAACCTCTCGTGTCCGGTCCCTATTTATGACACAACCACTATATTCGCCTGACTTAGCTCCTAGGGATTTTTATTTATTTCGGAAGTTAAAAGAAACTATTCGGTGAATCAGATTCTTCTGTGACAAAAACCTGGACTTTTTTAAAAGTATCTCTATGCTAGAACGTAGGTGGAATAAGTGTCATCAAGTGCAGGGTGATTATTAGACTTCGGAACCGGCGCTATCCCGTATTGGGTGTGATTCATCGGTGCCGACAATGTACAATCAATCAACTTAACAGTATATACGAATGTTATAGCGCGATGGTATTGATAGAAGTTGTCTGTTTGTACGTCTCTCAATGCAAACAGACGGATTGTAAAATATATTTCGCCAGAGTCGTAATAAAGCCAATGAAATGTATATACAGAAATTTATTTTTAGGAAAATAAATAAAGCACTGAAGTTAAAAGAATTTAAATTAACTTGAATTGAAATTAATTCAAGATATATATATATATATATATATATATATATATATATATATATATATACAAAATACATTTACTTTATACAGTGAAAAAATTCAAAATATTGAAAAAGTATAAACTTGAAATTAATTATTCACCTACAATTAAAGTGAATGCTTTGTCACACCACAGTAAACATTTTTTATTCACATTAATTATTACAATATATTCTAAACTTTGTTCTGTAAAGTGCGTTCTTTTATTGGACAATAGTGAGTGGCTCATTGAAATAATAATCTTTAAATTTAATATATCTACTGATTTTCGTATTTTGAACATTACATTAAAATCAGGATTATGATCGAGTATTGAATCAATCTTATTATTAAGCGAAACCGACTCAGTCTCTGTGCCGGCATGACTCATTAGAGGATAGCGTCTGTTACGCAGTCTAGTGATTGTACAGAAAAATAACTGTATTTTATGTGCTAGTGACAATAAATACTGTTAATTGACGAAGGAGATACTTGTTGAAACTTAATTCTAACGCTAAGAAATAAGTAATTAAACTGCTAGTTTCAAAAATTCTTTTATTGTAAATACCACTACAATATTGTTTCGCCATTCAATGGCTTCATCAGGTGGATGAAATACTGAATGTGTACAATACAAGTTTTAATATTTATGTGAAAATTATTGGGGAAATGGTGGTGGAAAAATTTTTACAATCTTAAATTTAGTAGAGGGGAGTTGTTTAAATCTAGTTGGTCATTTAAAGCTAATCCTAAACTATTGTATCTATTAATTTCTAAGTTTTCTAACAGGTTAAGTTTTTTACTTTTTTCTTGAATATGTAAAATTTTGAAATCTATATTAAATCTATGATTGATATCTATACAATGATTTGCAAAAGTTGAATCTGTTTTCTTTTCTTTATGGCATCTCTCGTGTTCTTTCATCCTAATTTTGAATGTCCTCCCCGTTTGTCCTATGTATACCTTATTACAATCTTCGCATGTTAACTTATATACACCAGAGTTTGATTCTTTGTCTATTTTATCTTTGTTGTTTTTAATCATGTTCTGTATAGTATTGTCTGTTTTAAATGATATATGTTCGTTATTAAGTTTTTTAATGAAAGTACCAATTTTTTCCGAAATTTTTCCTAAGTAAGTGATTGAATTATAGGAATTAATTATCCTGTATTTTAATTTTGGATAAACTAAGGAAAGGGTTTTAGATTTTTGTTGGCTATTTAAATATTTAAATATTGTCAATAACATCCTAAATAGCTCTCCATCCCCGGTTTCCATATCCATCAGTCGTAACACATGTCTTCCTCTAAATTTCTTGCATTCATAGCTTCTTTAATGTCATCTCTCCAACTTTTTCTTGGTCTCCCTCTCTTTCGCTTTTCTGCAGGTATCCATTCTAACACTTTCCTTGGTCATCTCGTATCATTCATTCTTTTTGTGTGTCCGAACCAAGTAAATTGTTTTTTCTCTATGTCGTCAATAATATCCCTCTCGATGTTCATCCTCCTTCTTATTTCTAGATTTTTTATCCTTTTGAGTCTCGATATTCGACATCTTCTTCTTAAAAAACCCATTTCTGTGACCAGCAGCTTCCGTCTATTAGTTTTACTAAAATCTCATGCTTCTGAACCATATGTCGAAATACTCTTAACGTAGATTCATCACCGAATATGAAATGAAGGTGAAAATGACAGCTTTTCAGAATACGATCGCTCATTAATAAAGAGAATTCGAATCTGTATGAATCCTTCTTGAAGTTTATAAATAAAGAAATTTATTTGTGGATAGAATTTTTTGTACGTGAATTTTAGATATATCACCTATCTGATTCGCTCTTGCTCTCAAAGGAAGTTAAGAATTATTGCGAAGTGATTCTAGTGCTACAATTGTTACAGCATCACTTTCATCATAAGTCTTTTACATCACCATAAAGATCAAATTTACATACCAAGTTTCTTAAAGTATTTACCGAAACTTGTATACTTGGAAATCCCGATGGAGAATATTAATTGCGTACTTATAGAATACCCCTCCAATACTATAACACTTGATCAAGTAAATGCGCTGCTCTAAGGTCAGCATCTTTCTGCAGATATCAGTTAACAAATGTTATGAATTGCCAGTGTCATCAAATATCGAAAACATTAAAAATGTCATTATTTAACAGCAATAATCTTGATTTATTAGATAACAAAATGAACTTCTCAAAATACTACCAAATTAATTCAACTAAGTGTTAGTAACAATAACTCCCACGAGAAAACTTTGTTTGACTTTTTGATTTCTCCTGTTAAACTCTTTTATTTCAGTAGGTACTTCAAAAAAGTTTAATTTGAAAGTTTTTGATTTTTTAAATATACGTTTTTGTTTTTCATCAGCACCTTGTAAAACAAAATTGAATTTTCTCAACGTGACTTGTAGTTATATAACAAGCAAAAAAAACTTCTGAAGAATTATTTTTTCGAAAAACTGAAAATAAGATTTATTACAAATATAGTCAAGTCCATCCGCGGATACACTGTATGTGCAAGAACGTTTTTACTTAATAGAAATAATTGAAGGCACCGGAAATACTCAGAAATATGTCTCCATTCAACGCAATTAAGAAAACTACTTTAAAGGAGATTACCGACATTTGTAAATTGGATACTTATGTTCGTTCATGTATCGTATTAATTCCTAAAAATGTGTAAATTTACGGGATTTTCTCAAGGTCTAATAAAACACATACAAATTTAAATGTGCTTCTAGTGGAACAATTATGTATAACATTGAATAGTTAACCAGAAACTAAAATTCTATTAACATATCAGTGTTTATTAATATTATTTTTACGTTGATACAAACTTGAAATATATTACAATATAATAGAAATACTATTATTACTATCAAGCATCGTTAGTGTAGCTTGTTTTATATACGATATAAATACATACAATATTCGTTGAAATGTATTACACTGGAAACATATCATAAGTTTTGTTAAAGTATATAATTTCCTTCCGTAGAATGTACACGCCATATATAAATTATTCGCGAAAAACAACACTAGAAAGTCTATTACGAGTTTCCGGTAAACAGTCTAATTCTGACACAAAAAAAATACTATGTTCAAAATTTATTAAAAATGTTAATGATTATTACGTAACTAATTATAAAGTTTTAATCTACCGTACAATGATTTTACACCTAAATGATCACGCTCTCATATGAAGTACCTGAATAAAATTAGGAAAATCATTGCATAACAGGAGACGAAACTTTTTAAAAAAACCGTATATTAATGATATTGATGAAAAGATGTGCATTTCGAAGAGTTACAAAAAATTAGGAATAGGAAAATTTCCAAACAACTGAAGGTCAACCAGAATTTTAAGAAAATTGTCGAAAACAATTGGGAATCAACTAAAGAAACTTTCTGTTTTTTACTTAGCTTAGATTTATTTCAAATGATAATAACTAGAATTCGAATTTTATTTAAAAGATATATTTTTTAATATTAGAAATATCACCCCAATATTGTGGATATATCCATTCTACACTGAAATAATGCTATTGACGGTATAACAAAAGTACATATTTTGGATAAAATTAAGCTTTAGTTCATATTTTTAATTTATGTGCATAAAGTGAATATTTTTTTACATTTTCAACATAAAATCACAAATTTTTGATGAAACGCCCCCTATATTTCAAATGTATTACCTGATGTTCTTAATCAAAATATTTTGCCAAAATCTTTTTTAATCAGTACGAAAGAGTTAAAGAAAACCAATAACATAGAAGTTGTTCGCTTTGTTAATGAAAGTTTCATGACTTTCTTGCTCCAAATATTCTGCCGACTGACAAAATTCTTGTTTTCGTCACAATTCCGGCAGCGTCTATATAACTAAAGCAGGGGCAAATTTAAATTTTTTTACAAAAATTTAATCCACGAGAATTGCCTAGCGCATCGAATAAATAGAGCGATTAAATTAGAAGTCAGTTTCCTAAAATTAATTCTTTAATTGCAAATGTAAAAAAAAATTAAGAAAGCACTTCTACGAGTCCAAGCATATAAAGTAAAAATGTTAAATGTTCTTCTACCTCATGAACCGATAATTACCCGATGGAGATCATGGTTAGACGCAGCTATGTCCTACGCGAATAACTAATCATATAAAAAACATTGTATTAGAGTTTTCTGATTCAGCTGAATCAGAAAACTTTAATACATTATTAAAAATACCTTTGTATTATACAAAACTGGTGGGGTTTACCTACTCATGTATGTTTCAATTATTCTGATACATTACACATGCGGTTGGTCCGTAGTATGAGTGAAGACACAAACAAAATGCAGTTTCTAGAGAGATTGGCTGTTCCACCTTTGGAAGGGCGTCATTACTTCACTTTGGTTATGTGGACGGGGCGAGGTACTTCGGCTGTCTGACAACAAGCAGCGCTGAATTTACTTCTACGCCCGGTCTGGATAATTTCTGTGATGTGGCGATGTGGTTCTTTTTTGTGAATGTGTCTGAGAATATCCTTTCTCCAGCAGGGGCGTACCGATGAGCCTGTAGATAGGCAAAATACGTATCTATGTCTCTGGGGAGGGATGTGTTCGGAAACGTTCACAAAAATATTAATAGTGAACCTGTATTTGTGTTCTTCACACCAGATTTTTAATAATATTTTATATTATTAAAAATACCTTTGTATTATACAAAACTGGTGGGGTTTACCTACTCATGTATGTTTCAATTATTGTGATTATTGCTGTTATCCTGTATGTGTAATATGCCAAATTTATTATTAAACTTATGCTTATGTTCTATACAATGGTTTGCGTAAATAGAATCTGTTTTTTTTTTTGTAATTTGAAGCTACTTTCATGTTCCTTTATGCGTATAGAAAAGGATCTACCAATTTGTCCAATATAAGCTTATTCACATTTACAATTTAATTTATAAACACCAGGCTCTAAATTCCTATGGGTTTTATCTTTACAATTGTTAATATAATTATGAAGTGTGTTGTTAGTTCTAAATGAAACAAGTGTATCCGTTATTTCTTACAGATTTTTTTAAATTTTAGTGGAAGGTGTGCCCATATGTAAGATACATATTTTGAATAAGTGTTAGGTACGACAGGGAATACGAAATGACTTTTGTTTTTTATAAAGGAGGTTATTAATTAAATCTTTTGGGTAGTCAAAATAACGGTTACTCAAAATTTTTATAACTGAAGCATCTTTGAATGTAAAGTTGTGTAGTTAAGGCTTCTCCTCTAACACGATTAATGTACGGCTGCGAAATAAATCCGGTCTCAGGAGTGGTACACCACACTAAAATTTTCTCTTAAAATTTGAATTTACATTTGAGTTTGACATTGTCTTGTGTGCTTTCTACGTCGTCGATATAAAAACCGTCGTTTCTCTTCATCTCTGAATGGAACAAGGTGAAATATTTCTCATCATCCATTACAATCAGTTTATTGACAAAATAGATGCGCTTAGCGCACGACAACATCTAGGTATTATTTCTAATTAGGCAGCGGTATATTTTGGTGCTTTCCTTAGTTTTCAAAACACCACGCTAATTCGGAAAATTGTTCGAAAGACGTGGTCTTTGAAACGTCGAATCTTCAACCCATTTTACGCTGTGAAACTCCGACTCTGTCCTTAACGGCTTCAAGCATTTTTTGTTCCCTCACTTGGATCAAAATTCTTGGTCGACCACTTTTGGGAAAATTAAGTATGCCCTCTTCACATTTCTTTATGGTTTGATAAATTGTTGATAAAAAAATATCTTGTTTACGATAAATGGCAACAATATCATGATTGGGCATTTGCCCAACTAGATTTTAAATTCCTTTACAAATACCTAGCTTATAAGACATTTTGCTGAACCAGATCACAAAAACCAAACTGTCATAATTAAAACAAATTAATTGTGACATATCACTTCTAGCGACAACTTAACCCAACATCATTTAATACAGCTACAAATCATCAAACATTTTTTCGAAAACTTTGGGTCCATAAGTTAAGAAATAAATAATGTAGATTTTAAATATCTATAGAGCTCACATCTTATCTTCACATCGTGTACTATAATTTATTATTTCTTCTAAATAATCATAGGTTAGTGTGTTCTTAATAAGGAAGTTATAAAATGAAAATAATTATTTTTCTGGCAATGCTTCTTCATTTGAAGTAGTTATCATAGTTTTAAATACCCAATGAATTGCTTGAAACACATCCTAGATACGAGAGGAACACTGAAAAGATCTAGAATGGCCATGTTTCTAAATAAAATTAAATTTGTTTTTATTTGACGGCTACCTTTTAAAGTTTTACAAGTTTATTGCCATGTAATTTGTTCTATTTGCTCTTAGTTTATTAATTATCATAACTTAAACATTTTGTGTTCACCCAAAAATTAATTTGACTAGAGAGCATTTCCGTGCTATGATTTTTTACAATTTTAAATCGTCATTAACCCCTAAACAATATGAAGATCGGCTTAGAAACACATTTGGCGAAGAAGCCCCGCCTAAGGCAACAATTTATAATTGATACAATGAATTCAAAAGAGATCTGTTTTTTTCTTACTGAAGAATTTCGTGAAGGACGCCCTAGAACAGCTGTTACTGATGAGAATATTTCCGCTGTTCGAGCAATGCTTGAGGAAGATTGATGGACTTCATATGAATTTATTCGGGCGACATTGGGCATTAGTATGAGTCAAATCCAAAATATTTTACATTCACAGTTAGACATAAGGAAACTTTGTTGTCGATGACAACGCATCGTCGCATAAAGCAAAACTAATAACTTAGTATTTAGTTGTCCTAAATGTCAGCACCATGGACCCGTCACCATACAGCCTTGAACTAGCACCGTGTGATTTGTATTTGTTTCCAAAAATTAAAGATAAAATGCGTGAAATCACTTTTATCAGATGAAACGGTGGAACATTATAACACATGGTTTCTGAAGTGTCTCAGGAAGAGCGGCATCATTCCTTTAAAGACTAGTTTCAACGAATGCAAACCGCATTGGTGTTAAAGGGGAATATTTTGAAAAATAATAAAATCATTTAATTTTTTGGGAACTAGTCCTTGTTTGATTTTCTAAAAATTATCAGTATTAGTAAACATACACAATGTATCTACGAATAGATTAGTCTCTACGAAAATTTAAAAATCGGTAGTAACGTATGTCAAAAAAGTTTTGGGAAAAAAATTATTAAATTCTTTAAAAGTATAACGTAATTCATTTAAATTAACATTTACCAACATGTTGTCCTACATCTAAGTTAAATAAATCTACATCTAAAATAATGACGAATGCAAAAATGTATTGATGCCAAAGGGGAATATTTTCAAAAACAATAAAATCACTTAATTTTTGTAGGAACTAATCCTTGTTTGATTTTCTAAAAATTATCAGTATTAATAAACAACATACACAATGTATCTACGAATAGATTAGTCTCTACGAAAATTTAAAAAATCGGTAGTAACAAAGATGTTTTGGGAAAAAAATTATTGAATTCTTTAACAGTATAACGTTATTCATTTAAATTAACATTTACCTACATGTTGTCCTACATCTAAGTTAAATAAATCTACATCTAAAATAATGACTCTTATCTTAAGTGATATATCTACACCTTATTGTCCTTCATTTTGAGGTTCCCACCTATTATCACATTCTTTTCTGGTCAATATTCCCATTGGTTGAGTCTGTTTGTACATTTAGCTGATTGTCAGCTTTTGGCACAAAATGTATGTTTTGATTTTATAACAATGTTTTAGTCTTTCTTGCATAATGGCAACTTGCTAACTCTGGCCAAAATATTTCATCACGTGGATGAGTCGTGAAACGTTTCCGGTAGACATATCTCAGTATAAATGTTGATATTAACTGCTTCTCCCAAAACATGCCAAATAAAAGGTCTTGAAACTCCATTCTCCGATATAGCACACCAAACTAGAATTTTGTATTCAAATTTTTTTTCTTACTTTGTATTTAACATTATTTGATAATTTTCTAAATTATCGGTATTTAAACCATCATTGCTTTTCATTTTTGAGTGAGATAATGTGATTTTCATCGTCCGTTATGATCACTTTATTGTTTGCAAAATTATTTCGTCGCAATATACGACAATAAATTGGAATTCTTCGGAACTAATCCTCGGTACAACGTGAACATTTACGTCTTATATGGTACTTTAAGCCTTTTCTCTGCATTTTTGCGTCTTAAAATTTTATAAAAAATATTCAATATTCTGGATAACTTTCGATATGATCTTCCACTTGAGGCATGGCATACCCTGTTCACATTCTGTGATTACTCTATAAATGTCTTTGAAATATTTTGATTGTGAAAAATATTTCCAATTTCTAGCTTGGGCACGTGTCCAACCATAACATAACCATAACAGCGCGAATTATATAAGATCTAAAGAAATGTCTTAACAAGTTTGAGTATTAATGAAGTTTACCGTGGTTACTTTATTACAAGTTATTTATATTTATTTTTAAGCTAACGTAAATTTTCCCAAAACTTCTGTGCATACGCCGCTGCTGTGACTATGCAGCTAAATGATTTTCACGTTTTAACCAATTCAGATTTTTGTATAATATTATTAACTGAAAAATAATATATCTGAGAGATTGTTTATAAATTAACAAAATTAATTTAAAGGAATAGATTTATTTATTAAACGCAAATAGTTCTCTGCTCTCTATAAAAATTTAGACTTTTAGGTATGACTGAATCTACGTTAAAGCGAATTTAATTAGCTAATAATTTCACAAGCTTTTAAAATCAAAATTAAGGTAAGATTTTCTCAGGGGAAGTACTTGTTTTTTAAAGAATTTACACAAATATTAGTATCTATATATTTGTTTTGTACTGTAGTATTTTTAAATAAAGAAGAATTCCACATTTTACTCAATTGAGATTTTCGTATACTATTATTGAGTGGAAAATAACATTGTTCATAGATTACGAAAATTAATTCAAATTAATAAATTGATTTACTAAATGCAAATACTGCCCTGCTCTCTTTAAAAATTAATTAGTCAATAATTTCTTCTGAATCTACGTTAAAGCGAATTTAATTAGCTAATAATTTCGTAAGTTTTTAAAGTTTAAATTACACAAAAATTTTTCTCCTGGTAAATACTTATTCTTTAAAGAATTAACACTCATATTAATATCTGTATATTTCTTTTGTTTGTATATTTAGTTTTATTCTTTTAAATATACTTTGTCTAAACGATAATTTTGTGAGTTTCTGTAACTTTTTATACATATCGAAAATTACTTGTTTAACATTTTGCGCTCACCTTGACTGGAATTGGTAATCAAGGTAAACAATTCAAGATGTAACATTCCGTGGGAATAACCTTAAACGTAAATCGTCTATATGTAAATCAACAAGATGAGTAGAAGTGATAATTAAAAATTTGTGTTGGTTATTTCCCAAATTATTGCCACATTAATATTTTTGCGCTACAATTAATAGCCGTATTGAAATTAAATACTTCTGTTCCCTTTTTCTTTTGAAATTTATTACAGTTATCATAAATATATAAAATTTGAAAATAAATGATTAAAATCCATAATTCTATATATACACTTTTATTCTGTGTTTTGTGTAATTCAATATTTATAAATAAAATCGGTACTTACGTGCTTCAACAATGTACGCGTCTAACACAAACATGCAAAACAGCAAGATTAAATTCTTCATCTTGCGCTTGAACTAGATCTATCATCTGCTAAATAACATGCATTAATGTGATGAAAAATATTAGCCTACCTTATATATAGATATGTATATACATTCAAATTGTGGTTTTCTCGAAGAACTTGTTCAATTGAATACGTCATAGTTGTCTTTGTTTTAATTTAACGAGTAACTGCCATAGAATACGGTAGTATGTATGTGGATTTACGCTACTGTTTCAATACTGAGAAATTCAAAATTTTCATGTGATGTAGAACTAAGACATAGTATGTCAGTCGTTTTTCTGGAAAAGAAATTAATCATATGCAACGAACTGTGCAACCTAATTAGAGGTTTAATATGAGGGACTTTTTAATCTGAAATATACTACAATTGCTTAATTTTTATGTATCGTGTAATAATAATTGGACTATTAAGTGTGACAATCTAATTTTCGTGAACTTTGGCGGAAAATAAACGACTTCATTCCAGTGGCGTAGTTATAATTATGCGCACCGGATAATCGTTCACGTTTAATTTCTAAATAAAAATTAATTTTAAAACGCACTAATGGAAAAAACTTTTGTTTCATTGTTTTCATAATTAACACTAATATGATACTATTTCCTCTTGCCTATTTTTAGTTATCATTTATCAATCCCGGATGCCATAATTTAGATATATCTCTGACATATTGCTGTGTACTTTGATTTTCAAAATGAGCGCCAAATATTTTAAATATGAATCGTTAATTATTAAACATGAATCATCATACACACATATTTTGTATTTTTCGACTCTTAAAATTGCTCTCAGGGTTTTTGTTTTACGAAAAAGGTTCCTTCCAACTAGGCCTAGCATCTAATGTAATAAGGAGAGAAAAAATACGAGAGCATGTTAAGTTTAATCCATATATTATTCACACTTTTTCAAGACACATTAATATTCAATTGTATTAGATATCGTCAATTATTAGTAAAGCATAGTACGCCAATCTTATATCTAGTCAGATAATATTCACATTTATATAGATATATAAATAACACTTTGAAGATTTAGATTCCAATATTAATATTTCAAAACACTTACTTTAGACCAGTGAGTCTTTTACCCTACAAGCATGAAACAGTGTTTTTTTTAATGAATAAATTGTAAAATTTGTGGATTTAAT